>CM053976.1:30201446-31401446 GCA_028641955.1 Protonibea diacanthus | reverse complement strand
TTGAGGTGCATTCTGATGCTCTAACTCCATTAGAGCTCCATTTGGGACTTTAGCACTCTGTACATTAGATGTCTTCAAGGGTCCACTTGGTTCTGAAGAGTCTAGACCTACACACCCAGACCCGAGGTTGTGTTGGACTTTTCTCATCATCTCTCATTTTGACAAAGGGTTGTAAAAATTCAGCTATGATCTGTCATCCTCATTTTGTAATAATGTTGAGACACAGAGCATATTTAATACCATTTCATTTTCAAAAACAACTCCATCACTATGACATCCAATATTCAGAATGCTACTTGCTTAACATCAGTCTCTGCTGGCTAATAAACATGATCATTTTCCACCACTCGCTCTTTTTCACCCTGTTTAGCTAATTAATATGAACACTCACCATCAATGACCGGAGGAGCTGAGGGTCTACTACACGTGGTTATTGACAGTGTTGCATGTGAATTACTTCACATTATGATAGATGAACTGTTAAAGACAGACGGCTTCAGGTGACGAAGAATATTTGAATAACTGACCAAGTGTTCACATGGCTCTCGGTGGACTATGTAACAAACTGAATGAGTTTTGTTTCTATGACTATCATAAAGCTATATTTCAGAGACTGCTTGTTAATTAATAGTTGCCACCTGTGATCATTTTATACCCATGAAGACCTCTACCACATGTTACGGTCACATAGTGTTCCCTATGCAAATCTAAAGGGATATTTGCATGACCACACAGATGTCCTCTTCTTAAACAAACTCAAATCAAAAGTTTCCACAGATTGCATCGGCCAATGCTGCGATCCATCCAGCTGACGACACAAGTTTGAGGGAAGAGTGCGAAGTTTGTGTCGGGAACACAACGTGACTGAATCATGGAGTTACGTTTGGGCTAACTCTAACCCTGAAATCCTGCTCACAGGCATCTGGATACAAGATCTGAAACTTTAATTTATAACTGAAATTTAACCTTCAAGATTAAACACAACACACTTAAACTAATGTGAAGAGAAAGATGTGTGTGTGTGTGTGTGTGTGTGTGTGTCTGCTTGTGTGCGCCCGTGCATGTGCATCACAAATTGAGAGCGTTTGCCCTGCTTATTGCTGGGATGCTTTGTGGGCGGCGTGGAGGGGAACGTAATTAAAATAGTTTCTGAGAGAAACAGCACACCACATCTGAGGTTCCACCCTCTTCCAGCATTTAACCACATCAAGCGCGTCTCACTTAGAAATGGCCACCAGAACAACCTCTGATACACACGACTCGGCTGATGTTTTGGTGTGCTGTCTGACTTGCGAGGGGTCTTGGAGGCATAATGTGCACACATTTGTAATTAAAAGAGCTGCCTTTTTCTGATCATCGGGGTAAATAAAGTGACAGAGGCAGCTAGTTGGGTGATGTATGGGAGGGGAAGACAAATGAACCATCGGCTCTCTGGGGGATTCTCAGCACAGGCTTTCATAGCAGCAGTGGAGCAGCGCCAAAGGGCAGAGAGATTTGTAGATGATGGTGCTAATTACCAGAATGCAAACCATAATGCGACCAAGATGGAAGCAATTTAGGCAGTAGTCATTTAGCCTGCTGCTCTTCCGCCCACCGGCTGCTGCCTCGCCAGAGCATTAGGATGGGAAAAGTCTGGGACAATCCATTGCTCGGGTGAAGGATGAAGAATAACACATGAGAGACGTTCTGTGGCATGAATGGGACATGGAGAGAACCCTATGATAGACCATTCTTTTGTCCTTTTTTTCTGAATCTAACTTCAGCAGATTAAGAAAGACTTGGTGCTTACAGGTCAGTTGACTGAAGGTGTTTATGAATACTCAAGAACAAAGAAGGCTGCAAACGTTGAATTGCTGAGAGGTCCGGTTCGATTCCCAAGTCAACCTGCAGTGGTGCCTTGTCACCACCTCTGAAAGAACTCCGTTGTAAGTTTGGAGCTCTGATTCAAGGCAAATTACAAATTGCAGAAAAATGATACTAACCCCAGCCTGGCATGATGGGTTTACTGCTTGGCAAGCACCTGCTAAACTGGGATGAATGTAGTTAGACTTTAAGTAGACGTGGACAACCCAAAAGTCAAAGTTCTTAACATTTGTGTTACTTCTGAAAGCTTCGTAAAATGATTTGGAGTGGTCAGGTTATGTCTCCTCTATGCTCTGAATTCAACACTGTAAAAGTTTTTGAAAGTTAAGGTAAGTTTACTCGTATTCCTCACCTGCTGCAGTCCCTGGCGCTAGCTCAGCCCATCTGTATAATTTGGGATGTCTAATTGCTCTTTCACGATATTACAGAAGAGGAGTTCAGAGGAGAGAGGTTCCCCACTCAGCCACTGTGTAATTTTATCCACGCCGCAGTCTCTCACTTCACACAGGGCTGATACCTTTTGCCTCCCCCTTTCCTTTGTATCAATTGGTCGGAGTTCAGCCTATTGTCACCACAAGCTTCTTTTATATCTGCGCTCAGTCTGAGCAGAGGCTCTCAGTCAGAGCCGCAGGAGGGATTTCCAACAGCAGCAGCAGCAGAGGCGAGGAGCGGATCCCACCTCGGGGGCGGCTGTGCTGTCGGCGTCGTCTCTCGGATGTGCGCTAGACTGGAGTTCTCGAGCGTTGGGGCCCCGACACTTTAATGGGACCCCGAGAGCCTGGCAGGAGTTCTCCGTTTTTTCGCCACAGTCGTCTCTCCACGGCCATGCCACAATGCTGATGTTACCTCTGCTGGTGTTGCTGAGCCTGTTGGATCCCGTTAGTCCCCGGGCCAGCTGCGCCACTGGGCAGGCTTGCGACCCCCGGCAGCGAAGGGACGCCGGGGGCCGCGGAGGAGTGTACGAACACCTTGGAGGAGCGCCGAGACGCAGGAAGCTCTACTGCGCTACTAAATACCATTTACAAATCCACTCTAACGGGAAAATAGATGGATCACTGGAGGAAAACAATCCGTTTAGTGAGTATCCGTTTAGTGTGTTTGTGCGAACTTCACAAACACAGGCCAAACTATCACATACATAAAGACAACGATGATAGAATGATTCACAGTAATGTTAATTAATGTTAGAATGTTAATCTGAGCAGTGTGGTTGATGTATTGTGTCAAAGATCTTAGTGAACTATTTGATCAACGATGTGGCCTCAAGTTGTTCATTCAAAGTTTTTTAAAGTAGTTTGTTTGAATGAAATGAAAGTTTGTCTTCAGATAAAGAAATGCTTGATATACTTAGAATGAATTCAGATGTAAAGTTTTCAATATATTTTAAATTATTCTTTATGAAATTGTTTATGAGTTTGTGGATACATTCTGATATAATTAATCTATCAGATCTACAGAGTTTCACTGTCAGTGAAGCGCGTCCGTGGTGGGCTATTGACTATTGTGTGTGTGTGTGTGTGTGTGTGTGTGTGTGTGTGAAATCGTGACATTGCAAAGCTGCTGCCGACATGCAGGTTAATCTCTATTAGAAGCATCAGCCATAGTATTAACATCCAGGCGGGACAAAGGCGCTGTCCTAACGGATGTATTTATCTAATCAGCCACCATTAGAGGCTTTCTGCTGCGCTGAAAAGACCATTGACTAATCAAGCACTGATTAAAAAAAACAATAAACACGCTGTATGGGGTGACAAACACAAGCGGAAATGAATTCATTGACTACTTTAAAGACTGAGACTCTTCAGTGAAACTTTGCTTTGCAGGTTTGCTTGACTTGAATAACTTGAATAAACGTTAGAAATGAAACCTCCTCAGCTGACATGTCAAATAACTCCTGCGTGTTCATCTCTGTTGTAGGCATCATGGAGATCACAGCAGTGGATGTCGGTGTTGTGGCCATAAAAGGGCTCTTCTCTGGCAGATATCTGGCCATGAATGATAAAGGCCGACTATATGCCTCGGTGAGTACAGATGTCATTTCATCTTTTAATGGATCACCTTCTCTTGGTTAAAGACCTCAGATGTGAGCTGCAGAATGTTTTGGTTGCATGCTGTCATTTTTAGATGCTCTAAAATGATGTGCTTATCTGCTGTAACTTGTCTTATTTTATGGCTGATTTGGTGCCTGATAGTCACGTCATTCTGAGTTGTGGAGCCCATACACAGCCGAGCAGAATGGAAACACTCGACATCTTTGAGAAGTCGTCCTGTGAATGAAAAACATACGGTGTGAAAAATGTGGCTAACAGTTTCCTTTCTTCTCATCCCCCCAGGAAGTGTTCAACAGAGAGTGTGAGTTTGTGGAGCGGATCCATGAGTTGGGGTACAACACATATGCATCCCGCCACCATTCCACAGAACAGCCGTTGCCTCAAGGTGGCGGCAGCAGCAAGCGGAGAGCCAGTGCCAAGCGCCAGTGGTATGTTTCCATTAATGGCAAAGGGCGGCCACGGCGAGGCTTTAAAACCCGAAGTACGGACAAAGCCTCACTTTTCCTGCCTCGAGTGCTGGGCAACAAGGACCATGAGATGGTGAGGCGGCTTAGAGACAGTCAGAGCACACACCACCACATGCATCACCACAGCAACCGCCGTGAACGCCGGAGACGCCGGCATCGTGCCAGGAAAGGCCGGGACCAACGGCCAGATGACTGAGGAGACTTTAAAAGGAGGAGTTGACCCTGTGGCCCTATGACTAGTCCAAACATGGACCCCTGATCTCAGTACATACTGTAGCTTGATTGCAATGGATGACTTGGAAAAAAAAAAACACCTTGGATTCTGCCTTCTGGATTAGTGGAAATTTTTGTCATTGATGCACAGGGGGAAAAAATCCTTAGAAGGAAAGATAGACAGAGGGCCACATACATCAAGACACACACACACACACACACACACAAAGCTGTATAATCTTTTATTTACTGACATCTGACTTTTCAAAAATGCTACTGTCTCGTAAACAAATAATAATGTAGTTGAAAAGTTCCATCTTTTTTTTGTAAAAACGTCCATGTTTGTCCTGTTATCATCGACTTAATACGGAGCAGAAAACCTTTGAAAAGTGGTTCTATTCTTGTAAATACCGGATGCACTATGCATGTACAGTGACTCCGCAGCTTTTCATTTGTCTAAAGCTGGAATGACAAAAACAATATGATATTTTGAAGTGCTAACAAATATCATTTGACAGATATCAAAGAGAGGACTTTACACAGCCAAGCACTTTGTCAGATTCACATTTAGAAGCAAAAAGATGCTCGGTGAGAGACGGGATCCTGTTTATATTTTTGTGATATTCATACAATGTGATAGTCTACTGTAAACTCAAAGATGTACTTTGTATATTGTACTAATGATGAATATTTATTTGGTGCCTGTGTTGTAAGTTATTGATAAGACTATTTCTGCATTTCCCGATGTTGCTATTTGTTTTCACTCACCACCTGGTTTCAACATAAAACACAATGGTACTGACCTGTGCAAAGAAGTGGCTGATTTCTTCCAATGTCTCTGTGGAGAGATACATGCAGCTGTGGAACGTTTAGGAAACATTCTGCTCTCAAGGTGGAAACATTTCTAAAATTAGACTAAATGAAGGTCATCTTTGTAAATGGTTGTTTGTAGGTGTGGAAAACATTTTTGAGTTGATGAAGTCTCAGTTTCACTTTTTGTTCTGTCGGCTGCAGCTCTTTGAAGGCAACGCCATCTAAAACACACAACAAGTGTAAAACAGCAGTAACACAGACCCAACATACTTTCTAACATACACCAATATGTTCCCGGTCAAATATCAGCTGTGACAGCTCTGATACTGTCAGTAGGCACATGGTCAAATCTCAGGATTAATTAAAAGTATTAAATGAGAGCTTTTAGTACTGAAACACACACATGCAATCTAATAATAACGAGTGGGATTCAACTGAAAATCCACTGAGGGTTGTGTCCGCTGTGTGTAGTTCTGTAGTAAACAGATGTACTTGTTACACAAAGTTAGCTCAGTTAATTACAACTTGGTTGGGGGTGTGGGGGGTTGTTTTTAGTCTTTCTGTGTCGCTCTCCTTCTCTGCATGTGACACTGCTTCACCTCATTTGTTAAAGTGCTGCACCTGTTGCTGCAACACAGCCAAGCACAGACCACAAAGACGACCATCAATGCAAAATTCATCACGAGCAACATTTGGACGCTTTTGGATGTTCAGGTTTTGCCTGGCCTCGCTCTCATCTATAGGTAGCTGCATATAAAGCCTTGTCATTCTATACCTGCAGGCTGGGGAGGCTTCCTGGCCCGGACAATAGCTCCTCCCAAGGGGGGCCTGGGAAACGATGCCGCCTGAGACTTTTAGGCTTTTTTTTGAAACACCGACCAAAAGCCACAGAGTTGATAAACAAGTCAGGTCCTTCTGAAAGCAGAAACTGTGTCATACAAAGTGTAACACCTTGCTATGGCTTGTTATTAATGCCAAACTCTAATATTACTCAACAGGAATGTGGGACTTCAGAGAGGTTTAGGGCCTTTTGTGGCCCCTCTCCCTACATGTCTCATTTAGCAAATGTCTCTTCTCTTCCTATATGCCTGTTCTATCCATGACATCCTGCTGAAGGAACTGTCCCGCTAAGAATTGTCAAAAACAACATTCATCCATGCTATCCTCTGGGCTGATGCAATGAAGGGACAAGGATTCCTTCCTTGAGAACATTTGACATCAATATCTAAATCATTCTTAGCCAATCATTCAAAGAGCATAACACAAAAGATCCCAGTCACCACAGTAAGCTGGGAATTAATGAAACATATAGCTGACCTTGGAGGTGTTAAGTAAGAAGTTCTCAAGCCTTCTCACTGTATCCTTTATACCGAATTACAAGATGTACTAACAAATCATCCATCTATTATCTGTAACCACTTATTCTCATCAACCTATCCCGCTGGACAAGTCATCAGTTCATCGCATGGCACATACAGACGACAACCATTCACACCTACGGACAATTTCAAATCTTGATGAATTGAATTAATTTATAGGCAGTTCTCGGCGCAGACACAAGGAGAACATGCAAACTTCACACAGAAAGGCCCCAACCACTGTGAGGCGACAGCGCTAACCCCTGCACCACCCCACCCCTACCTAACAAATCAGTCAATTGCTTTACAGATTTACAGAGAAATTTCATTTTGGGTTGCCATGTTGTGAAAAATCATTTGACTGACTGCTCTGGGTGACCATTTCTTCTGGCTACAGAGGATCTCGATCTACATGTTTATGATGTATTGTCAATATTTTTCATCAAAAAAGACCAAAAAGAAACACCAGTCTGATGATGATTCACAATCCTACGAACCCACGAATCAACTTATAAATCTGTTTTTTTAGTCCTCATCATCATCACCATGATCATCCTGTTTCAGTGCAGAGAAATCAAATGTAGAACTGATCTTATCACACAGAGACAACAAGAAGAACCCTCTTGCAGTACAACAACAAAGGTGTTAGCATGTATAACATATAATATAATATACAGTGCACATAATGGTGTTGGAAACATATTGTCTTTGGGCTGAGAGCAGGTGTCTGCGGGACAGGGGGTTACCTTGTGAACATTGACCTCTAGAGGCAGATGGCGGTCTCACCTCCAGACGTTGGTGGCAATGTTGCCTTATGTGAATGTGTATTAAATTTGAATTCAATTTGAGCCAATTTGCCCCTTGCAGACAGCTTACAGCCAAACACAACACGAAACAGAACAAATCTCCAATTCTTTGGAGACATTTATAGAAAAAAACATGGACATAGAATATTCATAACATCTAAAATAATGTTTCAACACAAATTAAAAGATTTGGTTCATCCGAAGGATACAAGATGAGATGAGACTTCAAACTATAAACCAAAACTTTGAATCAGAGTTGAACATATACTGAGATGAGATCTGACTAGAATTGTTGTCATGTTGTGTCATTTACCTCACTGACCTGACTATTTAGTTTTGCTTTTCTCCAAATAAACACTGTATAGATAGTGTGTGGCAATCAAACTTTCAGTTTTTACTCATTGAGTTGCTGCTTTTCCACCGGGAGTTACGTAATAGAGACAAATTCACCAGTACAAGTCACTTAGTGGATCCAGTCTGGCAGCAGTTCAGTGACAGCTGTCTTGCTGGCCAGCATCCAACTGTTCTGTGCCAACAATATCAGAGGAAACATTGCTCCTCCTCTGTTTGGATATGTAGAACACCATGACACTGGATATACACATTTACTAACAGGTAGAACACCTTTTCACATGCTACAGACGTGTTTCATGAATCCAGGTTGATGTCTGAACACATTCATTTTAACGTCTGATATGTTAGACTACAAATTGAATGAGAAAAAAAAAAAATAATAATAATAGCTTGAATTTTCATGAACACAACATTCAGAAGATCACCTGCACCATATTTTCAGTAATAGAAAATAACTTTTGATTTTTATTGTTGTTTTTTGGTTGAAGAATGCTTGAAGCGAACAAAGAGAAAAAGGACGGGGGTGCTGTTAAATCACAGCTTCCTGTAGTTAGAATTAGTGATAATTCTTACTGATTAAAAGTCAAATCATTGTCGTGTATTTATGAGTCATAAGAAAAGGTTTGAAAATGATGAATAAACAACTGAGTGAACGAATGCTTGTGTTGATTGTTGAGACATTTTAAGCTCTGAATTGCAGCTGTCACCCAGTGAAATCTAAAACCTCTTTCCCTCAGCATAATTCATTGCATACATGCAACCTAAAACCACAATGACTTCAGTACAATATAAACAAAAAATAAAGCTGTGCATAACTTACAAATCTTTGTGTCACAGGAGAGAAACATCTCAACATCATTTTATTATAAAGTGATAAGAGGAGATTGCAGAATCATGGATAGGAACAGCACTGGACCTGCTGGTCTACTTGGCTCACGCACATCCTCAGGTCTTCATTTCTATGGAGACACTGAACCAGCCAGCTCAGGCTTTTCAGGAGGTCCACTGGTCCATCAGTCATTTCGGAGATCTGTGGTTCACCTGTCTTTTGGAGCCAGAAATCAAACCAGTGACCCCCAATTTACTCGATGATCCACTTTACCACCTGAGCCAGAGCCCGCATCAGGTCAAGTAATGAATACTTGTCCTGGAGGTTGATTGGTTTTAGATGACGGCCCTTGTACTGGTCCTTGTCAGCCATCCTGGACGTTTGATGGACCACTGGCTCGTCATTTGGTCCATCTATCCTGAAGGTCCTTTGGTTCAGATGCGGTCTTGTTAGTCTGCTGGAATGTCAGCCATTTTAGGGGTTTGGTAGTCATCAACCGGGGCCTCAACACCGCAGGATTGTCTCACATTTTTCCACACACAAAGAAACAATGTTGTTGTACATTGAGGATCAGCCGAATGTGAACGTGAGAAAGCGTTTCATGCGTGGTCAATGAGGAGCAGCACCGAGCCACCCCAGAGATCAAAGGCCTTTGTCCCTGGGCTGACAGAGAGGGAAGACCATCAGTACTCCAACATGGAGAGAAATAATGGAACGCTCAGCAGAGAGGGTAAATGTTAGTGCTCAACATAGATTTAGCAGGGATAATAGCAGTGATGAAATGCTGAAATAAAGGGAGGGAAAGCCATTTAGTGTGCTTTATTTCAATGGACGTACAAAGAACCGCATCAGTGCACCTGAAAGACAGTCAAGGATGACACATCAAAGAGCTGCTGCAGTGACACCAAAGCTTTTCCATAATTCATTTCAAATCATTCCAACGAAAATCTCTTATTTATTTGCAACAAATCGATTTGACTTATTTTGATGAGTGCTGATAAAAAGGAGAAATGAAGTGGAGTCATCAAACAAACGTCAGGCAGTTTGAAAGAAATTAAACTTTGTAAGAGACAGCAGCTCTTCAGAGAGCTGACCTAAAGATATTTTCACGTCATACAAAGTTTATTTATTTGATTACAAAAACACAGACTATGATAGGCTCCTATGACAGTGGACAAACTTGACGGCTTGTAACGTCAGAACTGTGTCAAGTCTCGGCCAACAAACTCTCTATTTAGTCTTACCATTGTTTAGTAGAAGAGTCCGGGACATGATTTCCCTTCTGTTCATCGTAAGTTCACGCTTTTACATTTGCTTGAATTGGACCTGTGTTTTTTCCTGTTATTGTTCATTTATAGAACTGTCTCCTGTCTCGACACTACGCTCTGTTAACTTGGCCGTTTCCTATTTTACATCCTCCCATACATAAATTATGATATTCTGTTGCTGATAATGAAAGCCTAACACAAAGAAGTTTTTTTTTTATTATTATTACAACTCTTTTATTCATTTATTTTCCACAGACTCCTGACTTCACCCTCAGATAAGACAGCTATGCTATTATTTGATTTCAATGAAGCCCCCGGCTCTGTTTGCTGGCCTGAATGTGAAAATGTACTTTGTAGCTTTCTTCTAAGTGTGGAGCTGTGATGTAATGTGTCTGCAGGTATAAATATAGAGGCATGGCTGCTCAGCGTCCACGCAGATCAATGTCGCTCCGGCTGCAGCCAGTGCGCCTGTCGGTCTGGGAATGAGCGCAGCTTCCACACGATCCTCTCTGCCGCGCCGCTGCTTCTTCTTTTTATTCTCGCTTCATTGGAAAGGCAAACGCCGGGAGGCTGCTTTCAGAGCCAGACCCGGAATGGGCTCTCTGGCAGCCCTGCGGACCGTCCTGGTCCTGGTCCTGGTGACTGGACTAGCGGGATGCGTCCCCAGCATGAACGGGACAGCGGACCGCTTGGAGGCCCTATACTCCCGGTCCCTGGCGCGGATCCCAGGGGAGAAGCGAGAGGAGATCAGTCGGGACGGCGACTATCTCTTGGGCATAAAAAGGTTGCGGCGTCTCTATTGCAATGTGGGGATCGGCTTTCATATCCAGGTGTTACCGGATGGTCGAATAACGGGAGTGCACAATGAAAACCGTCACAGTAAGTTGTCTCACTTCTTTTTAAATGAGATAGAAGCAGATGGAGATTGATTTTGGCACGTTTATGTGAATTCTGAATCACTAACAACAAAAACAAAGTGTTTGTGTCCAGCTCTGACAGAACTCAATGACTGGAGCATGTGTTTCATGTGTTTCTTCTTTCCCGTCAATGACACCTGCTGTCACCTGATCCCCACCTTTACCTTCCACTCCGATCACTGACTGATGCTGCTTAATGCTGTCAGTTTGCGAATAGCTCACTCATATTGATCCACGCGTTCCTACCAACATCTGGACTCCTTCCGTTGTGCCCCTGAGCATGCATGCTCCGTGCTGGATTTTGTGTGTAACCAGAGCTCGCTGTGATCCAGGCCAGCGGCGAGCCAGCACCTAAAGTTAGGACACTGTGCACAGACCCATCTGTTAAGACAGATTAACCCCGGCGCTCCTCACATTTACAGACACCAAGAGTAACACACATTTATTTACCTGTCATGTCAGATCGGATCCTTGCCGTCCTGTTAAAGTGCCGTGGAGCTCAGGGGCTGCCTCCAAGAACGCACACTGTGTTGTTCTTTCCTCTGGACTATATAAAGACAAGGCATATACATTCAGACAGATACATTACAGAAAATCTCTGTGAGGAATCCAACACTGTAAAACATTTTCACATGATCAGGAACAAAGGGATGCAGCAGACTGTCAAGGCCAAGTCAACTGTGTGAGCAGGGCTTAAACAAACGTTAAATAAACCTTTAAATATCTATTTACTTTACAAAGTGACTGATGGCTGACAATAGGTTATACAGTATGTTAGACTAAGCCTATTATATCTACTCATATATAAATACTCAGACATGGATCAGGTATGTTGAAAGAATTTCATCAGGATTTTGCTCCTTTCCTCACTCTGTCCACATATTTATTTACACACACACTCTCACACAGTGCCACACCTTGTCACAACCAATGAAGATCCAGGATGATGAAATATTCCTGAGCATCAGTTTGTTGACACACATCACCTGCAACATGTGTTCATCAGATCAAATCTTAGATACAAACTGAATTTTTCAGCTTTCTGACGAGCTACAGGCAGCTTCTGGGACCCACATGTGTGTGTGTGTGTGTGTGTGTGTGTGTGTGTGTGTGTGTGTGTGTGTGTGTGTGCGTGTGTGTGCATAGAGCAACAGGTTTGGTTCTGTCCATCAGTGTGTATGGTTTGTTTTCCCTGAAGGTCTCCTGCAGATCTCTCCGGTGGAGAGAGGAGTGGTGACTCTGCTGGGTGTTCGCAGTGGGCTCTTTGTGGCTATGAGTCGGCGAGGAAAGCTGTACGGATCTGTAAGTGTACACACACACGCACACACACACATATACACACAGTGTCTCTTTTTACAGATGCTGCAAAACAGTGTGTTTATCAGGATTTAGAGGCACCACCAAACACCTCCACCACCACCCAATTTTAAACTTTGACCAGACATCAAAAATGTAGCCTGTGAATTGTTTTATTGACAGATATTGTTTCACAGCATCCTCCACACTGCTGAGACCAAACTGACCTCTGGTAGGGAAACACAGACTGCTTTTATTCTTCATTTTTTTGCTGAGTGGTTTAAAGATATTCAGTGTGTAAATGAATCAGAATATCAAACAGTCTCAAACAAAGTCTGATGAAACTCAAAATGTTGTGATGATGTTTTTTAGCAACTGACTGACACAGTTTTCATTCTAATGATGCAAATTTAGCCAATCAGTGGTTTGAAGTCATTAGTATTAAGAATAAGGAATGACTTACTTTACACACACACTTCATTTCTAAGTGATGCAACCCAATCCAGTTCTGGGATACTGAGCACCAGTTTGTGGAGGACATATAGCGCTTCCTGGTTCTGTAAAGAATGTGCCACATACCCATAATGCAGCAGTCAAAGATGAGTTAATAACTGAATTCATTGCTCCCAGCTAACAGGCTGTTATTCTCCTCAGTGAGAAATGCAGCACAATCGGAGCATGGTGTCCTGAGTCCTGCCTCACTCACATCATTCATCATTCCACTATCTCATTTTTTCACAAGCTGCTGTACAATAGCCCTGCAGTCAGAAATAAAGCAATTGTTTGATAGTAATCACAACGAACAATACTGACTTGGAATGCCCCCCTCCCCGCTCCCCTAAAGAAATGTCTGGGCATCTTTGTTTTGTCTCTGCCTTCAAACAATCAGCATTTTCAAATAATCCTTATATCTCCCTCCTTTCTCTTCCAGTTACACTACAACAACGAGTGCAAGTTCAGAGAGAAGCTCCTCGCCAACAACTACAATGCCTACGAGTCGGTGGCCTACCCGAGGATGTACATCGGGCTGAGTAAGAACGGCAAAACAAAAAGAGGAAACCGAGTGTCACCCGCCATGACGGTGACACATTTCTTGCCAAGAATCTAGTGGCCTCATAAATAGACTTCACCTCAATATGGAGATGGGGGCGGGGAGGTGGGCTGGGGGCAATGGGGAGCTCCAGACCATGATGCACTTTCACTCCAAGCTTTATGCAGTGTATCATATATGATCTTTTGCTATGTATATATTATTTTTTATTTATGTTTAACAACAATTTTGTATTTTTTTTAGGAGGGGTTGTCTTTTCACTGTGGATGGGCAAAATCCAAGATGTTAAACACATTATTTATGTTTTCATTTTCTAATTTATCAGATATGTGCTGCTGCTGAATGAAATCCTGTCTTCTGATGTCAGGTTTCTTTGCACTGATGCAGTGCACAAGAGATGTTTATGACTTTACTATGACTGTTTTTATATTCTTATTTTCAACTAAAATGTTTTTTGAGTCTTAGCCTAAAAAATTAATCAGGCACGAGTTTCTGGCACTGCTGATTGCGTGGCTCTGGAGCCTAATCATCTCACTGACAGAGAGAGCGAGAGGGATAGAGAGAGGGGTGGGGGGAGTCAAACCCCCCACAACCTCCACTGGTCTGTTTATAGCTCTGCTGGGGAGGAGAGGGGGGTGTGAACTCTGAACTTTTCTGCCTTCAGTCAGACTTATAAGACTGCAGATAGAGAGGCATCCTCTCTGACGTGATATAAGTGGAGTATTTGGGAGTTTAAAGGCAAGGTCAAAATGCTGGAGTTCAACAGAGACACCATAGCCTTGACTGTGGAACAGGACTGTTCTTTACATCGAGTTATTTCTGATTGTCCAGTAGCTGTCGGTCAGCTCTGAGGCAGCCGGCAGAGATGGATCAGCAGCATCGCTCAGCATAGAGGAAGTTTGTGCCAAATGAACACATATTTGTCAATCTGCCTGTGCTGTAGCAAAGTTTGTGTCCCCTAGAAAATACCATCAACTCTGGCTTCACTTAATGCCATTTTATGTAACTTTTCTCACAAATGAAAAATTTCACTTTTGCTGCTGTGATTGTGACTTTTAGCCACAGTTACAAGTTCTTGCTTTTAAATCACTTTAAATGTTTTCGGATTTAAAAAATATTTGATATTGGAAATATGTTGTTGATAGTTGAGAGTCATCATTTTAAGGTCTGTACATCAAATATGAAGCTACATCCTGTAGTTGTTTAGCTTTGATTAGCATAAAAACTGTGTGCTGCTCAGCAGCTGAAATGCACATGAGAGCTTCATTCAAGACTGCGAATAGTGAAATGGCGAGCTTGGCACTGTCCAGAGGGAATGAAATAGTTTGTTTAATCTGTACAAAAAAGAAGAAAAAAGCGAGTCCTGGACTCTATTGGTCGCGCTCTGTATTTAGACTTTATAGATTAAGCAAATAAGATAAGCTAGTAAGTTAGTAAGCCTAAGTGAGGTGTTGGTTGTCATATTTTTCAAATTGTGGACCGAGCCAGACTAGTAGTGTTGCCGTCTCCAGTCATAGTGCTAAGCTAAGCTAGCCATCTTCCTTCAGTTCTTTCAAGGAACTTCTCAGGCGATGCATCAGTGTCATTTACAAGTGCATTTCCCTTCCAGTCATTTCCTCGTGCAGGGATGAACAACAACACACTCAGGATAAAATAAGCTCACAAATACATTTTGTTCCGGTACGACCAATTTCCAATTCCCTCTGTGTACCCTCTCTTTATATAAACCGTTGTCCCTTTACAAGCCTTGCTTTAACTTCCTACAGCATTAGTTGGCCCATGCACTTGATCAGTTTGTATTTGTCTCTTCTCTGTCTCTCTGTGAGTCTCTGTAGTTGACTGCAGCCCTGCTCTGGTGGCCATGTTGTCCTAGTTGCACCTTGTCACGTTCCGGCTATCTTTACCCTGTGATTTACTTTTAGAAAGGATAATCATGGGAGAAATATTTACGGACAGCTGTTTGACTGTACTATATGCTAGGGCTAGTAATCCTATATTTTTCTTTATATATTTTGTAAATATAACCTCGAAGTAACTGAAGGTGCTGGTATTCCTTTCAGGGGAAGGACAGTTTTAAACCAACAGAGCTGGGTGGAAGTTGATGTCTGAAGGCATGCAGTGTGTTCGTTTGGCTGGCTTTGGTGCAATTGATGAATAAATCCACCAATCATCAATAATTCAGGTCCAAAAATGGACTGGTGGGAGATCGACCACATTTTTGTATTTGCTATCCTGTCCTGTATTCTTATACAGTCTGTTATCTAAGAGGTTTGAAATCTCAGTTTCAACATTCCACATATACGGTAGAATATATTGAAACCAGCCAAACTCCTGTTTGGGATTGTACTGTTTTCTCTGTTGAGCCAGAGTGCCTTCAGTAGATGTGATGATGCATTAGCACAGAGGCTGGCCACAGTGAATGCTCCTGCTAAGTATTAAGTGGCAAATAGCTCAAACAAATATCATGCAAACTGCCACTGTAGTGGCTTTATGCTGTGATTCCTTCAAACCAGCATAGATGTCCACACTACTCTGAGCTATGCAGGCTCTCTGCGAGATACATGTCACACATGTCACATGTCATTGTATACATTGTCAGAATAAGTGCACTGTCTGCTTGTCCTATAACATCTTTTGTTACAGTGTGCTTGTTTAAATCTCTTTCCAGCATCGCAGTTGGTCAGCAGCGATGCATGCAGGTATACTGGTGTGTCTGCTGCTCACAGCTGTGCTTAGTGTTCTCCAGTATCACTGCTTTGCATGGCGGGCATCGTGTTTACAGAAGAATACCTTTCTGCCCTCTGTCACTGACCCAGGGCCAGCCCTCTACTCCGGTTCCTCATTTGGTTATTCAACAAGACGTGCAGCTTTTAAAGTCAGCAGTCTGTGACTGCACATGCAGGTTGGCAGTCACTGCTGACTACGTAGACTCTGATCACTGATCAAAGATACACTCTTTGATTTTTAGTATACTGCTCAACAGCATCCCAATTTATTTCCACATCAGTGCTAATTACAAAAATAAATATTTTTCATCATTGACAAAATGTGTGTGAGCTGACCATTTGAATTGTAAAACAGTGACCTGTTGATGAGTTTGTGTCTCAGTGAGTGTATCTTTACATTATGCAAAGTTACCTGATAGTTTCATGACTCCATTTTTTTTTACACATCCCTGAACTGATATGTTCTTTGCAACTCATCTGCATGGACATCTGCATTCAGGAAAATCTATATTTCTATATGATACTATACTATCTATGATTCTGAGTCCTGTGGTCTTGTGACAATTTTGTATCAACTACTTTTATCAGTTGTCCTGTAGTTCTATACAGGGCCGAATAAAATATCACTCTGTATGTGCTGTGCACATGGCTAAAGTCTAACTTAACGGAAACTGACAATAAATCTTGATCCCATAACTTTAAGGTGTGTTGTTGTTATCTGTATTTTTAAAATGAAATTGTCTTTTGTCATACTTTTTTCAATAAAACTATATATATGTGACATCATGGGCATTACGTGTGTGTATTCATGGTGTAATGATAACACAAATATGATGTCAGTATCCTACAACATGTGACGTGTGCATCCACACAAATAGCAGAGACAACTGAGAAACTCAGCACTGAAGAGTCACGTGGGTTTAGGCACTGCTGCCAGCTTTAGGAGACCAGCAGCAGATCCTGAGTCTGTTCACTCTAACAGGAGAAGTGAACGCAAGCACACTTCTCCTCAAAGTCACTGAAGTAAGTGTTGGACTCATTTTTCACAAGCCACATATCTTCTGAACATTCTGACACTTTGTGTTACCTGTCTCTGTCTCAGCAGCACAGATATCTCTTCACTCTATCAGTGCTGAATCATCAGTCTGTTTCACCAAAGATGATCTTTGATGAGATGATGATGTTTGGAGATGGGGGAAGAGGAGATACATCATTATCATTGGTAAAGATTGTAATAGTCACTGCTCATATTTAACAACAGCAGACAAATGTGAGCAAATTTAAATGGACATTCCAACAATTTTGTATTTTGTTATGTACATGTATTACACGTCCATTAAGTTGAAAGACAAGCAAGAAACTGAAAGAAAGAACGATTTAGATTTTTAGTTTCGGGTCTGAATCATGGTTCAAAAACTCACATACTGCAACATCTCAAATTCTACTGCCCACACTTTGTAACATAGGCTTCGTGTAAAGTTGGGGGAGTGCAACCTTGAGAGTACCATTGTTTCCATGCTTACAATAGGGACTGTATATAGTCAGTAAATAGTACAGTGATCTTCTGGTAGGTCACAGCTTCCAGTAGTGACCTTAGGTTCATCAAACCACTGATCCGTCATTGCTTTAAATTCTAGCTAAGATACCAAATTTTATAAAGACACTAGCTGATTTGTTAGGCCTAGACTTAATCATTTCACTCAGTGTGGTAGGGTTAGTGTTCACCAGTTTGACCTCCTGTATCATCTCCAAAAATGACCTCAGGCTTAAGATGTACAGTAATATACTGTAACTGCATCATGTGAACGTGGAGTTTAAAACATTAAACACTCAGAGACGGTAAAATGAAAGATGCTATTGAGTTACATTATGGAAATGTGCCATCAAGAATCGTTTAAGCTTGAGTAGTTATGTGGTTATGAGGTCTGCCGGTTGATCACTTTGGTTCAGACTGAAATATCTTAACAACTCTTGGGTGCATTGCAATGAATTCCTTTGAAAACATGAATGGATCAAAGAAGGATGATGCCTACGGACTCAGTTATGAGCAGGACAGGTGTCCACATAGTTTCTCAACATATGTACCTCTGTCCTTCCAATCAGCTGCAGCTGGGGCTAAAACAGGCAGCCTGAAAGAATGGTAGAATGACAGCTTTCTGCTTGCTGTAAACCGGACTAAAGATACCCAGCCCAGCCTCCTGCGCCATCCTTTCTATTGTCACCTGAGCCTTTCAAGCTGTGCAGCAAGTAAAGAGAGAAGCTTATTAACACTGTCTGCGCCTACAGACAGAGGAGATTACAGCCATTACTGGTGCCTGAGTATGCACACAGACAAACAACACAAAACACATACACAAACACGTGACTGTGTGTGTGTATGTGTGTGTCATGGAAAAACTGGGGAGGACAGAGTTGAGCCCATTTGAATTCATTTAAAAATCTTTCAAATTGGATCTTTGTTTGTTTAAATGCACCTCTCAGGCGACAGATATGTGGATCTGGACCTTTTTTCAAACCCTGAAAATCAAGAGTCCTCCAGGCGTGCATGCTGACTGACAGCATTATGAATCAATCGATTAGTAAAACAAACAAGGTCAAACTGGATGAAATAGCTGGCTGGTTTCTGGATAGTCCAGAGGCAAATCAGGTGCTTAGTGGGAGCATTCAAATGTCCTCACCGTCTGTCTGACTGGACACCTGCTGCTGCACAGCTGTGTCACACACACACACACACACACACACACACACACACACACACACACACACACACACACACACACACACACACACACTAAATGTCTGCTGAGTCCTACTTGTTTAATCTTTGATTGGACAGCTCCTGATTTAAAGCAACATTTTGTCAGTTTGACACTATTTTATTTACTACTTGTTTGTACACAACATCAGCATTTAAGAACTTTTGGCTTCTTTTGTTGAAATTGAAAAAGTTTTGTTTTTGTATCGTACACACTCAACATAACTTGGTTTTGTGTTGAAACTTTGTCAGTTCATCAGACAAACGCAGCATGCACACAGGATCCCCACCCTACAACATTTGTCCTTTTCTCCTAAAGAAAAAACTGAGAAGTGCAAAGAAAAACTATGACCCAACACAGAAAGACTAACAGTACAGATTTTAGATGTAAATCATATTTCTGTGCATTTGAAATTGTAGCTGGTATCAGCGTACATGCTCTTTGTCATATTTTAGAATGAATGATGAATGAATGAATGAATGTTATTTTGGATTGCTGTTTTTGTTGAATGGTTATTGATCTAACATTTCTTTGCATTCTTCTTATTATTTATGATTATTCTTATGAAAGGAGCACTCTGAGGAACGCTGAACCCAACCAACACGTCCTCTGTGGAGGAGGCAGAACCTGAAGAAAGCCTTGTTCATATCTCTGGCAGAGATCACCAAGGTAGTTAGAAAACTGTCTGGCAGCAAGGTGCCAGGTGTGGATGAGATCCACCCTGAGATGCTGAAGGCTTTGGACCTTGTTGGACCGTCTTGGCTAACACATCTGAATCACAGAATAAGGAAAAGCAATGTGGATTCCATCCTGACCATGGACCACGGACCAACTCTTTACCATTGCAGGGGTGCTGAGGGGGTCATGGGAGTTTCACCATCCAGTCTACCTGTGCTTTGTGGACTTATGATGAGGCTTATGATGGGGTGCTCCTGAGAGGAGTACTGAAGGAGTACTGGGTACTTGGGCCATTGGTACGAGTCATTCAGTCCTTGTACAACCAAAGTGAGTAGATCTCAAGGCACAGTCAGGGTGTCTGGTGTGGGTACCTCAGGATTGCATCAGTGCTGTTTGCAGATAATGTGGTTCTCTTGGGTTCATTGGACCATGACCTTCAGCACTCACTGGGGCAATTTGCAGTCGAGTGTGAAGTGGCTGTGATGAGAGTCAGCACCTCCAAGTCTGAGGCCATGGTTTTATGCCGGAAAACGGTGGAATGCTCCCTGCGGGTTGGGAGCAAGTTCCTGCCCCATGTGACGTTCAAGTATCTCAGTGTCTTGTGACGGGAAAATGGAGCATGAGATGGACCAGCAGTTTGGTGCAGTGTCTGCAGTACTCGGAATGTTACACCAGACAGTTGTGGAGAAGAGGGAGCTGAGCCATGCTGTGCATAGGGCACCAAGTCCTGGAGGGAGCACCAAAATGGCCCAATTATCATCATGTTGTAAGCAGAGCATAATTCCTTTTCTCAGTTTCTTAAAATAACAAAATACATCATCATACATCACACCATGTTTGTTGCCCTAGCGCCCCCAATCACCCAGTGGTTTGTTCCATTAGGCTACACCAGTCAGACACACACCTGACATCAGCCCTAAAACAATGAAAACATGGCATCAAAAAGACATCAGGGGTCTGGTGCTGAGAAGGACAAAGAAACAAAGGGATGTGGAAAATGTAATGATAGAAAAATGTTGTATTTCAGTTGTATATGAATATATTATTGTTGAGTTGTTTGTTGTTACACTTTATTGAAGCAGTTTGCACTTTTACTGTATTTGAACTCTTTGCCATCTTCTGCAACAGAATTTACATCTGGTGAAGGTTGCTCCCATACAAGGAGAAAAGATTGGTGATCTGGACAATAAGAAGCTGCATTTCAAACCCGCATGCATTGCTAGAACAATTACATTAAATAAAAAAGTTAAAGCAAAATCCAATGAATGAAATTTGAAATACGGGCTAACTTAGCACGGTAATGGATAACTAACAAAACTCACCACAGAACACATTTGAAGTTTACATAAGCATGACACAAAACAGTCCACAGCTTCAGTTTCAAATCAAATCAAATCAAATTTCATTTGTATAGCCCAAAGTCACAAAACACAGTTTGCCTCAGAGGGCTTTACAATCTGTACAGGGAGTGACACCCTCTGTCCTTAGACCCTCGGTTCGAGTGAGGAAAAACTTGCCCACCAAAAAACCCTTTAACAGGGAAAAAAGGTGGAAGAAACCTCAGGAAGAGCCACAGAGGAGGGATCCCTCTCCCAGGACGGACAGACGTGCAATGGATGTCATGTGTACAGAACAAATCAACACAAACATATTGTACAATTACAATGAATGATAGAATGACAATGAATTACAATGAATGATAGAATGATTACAGTAGCAGTGGAACCTGTGATAGAGTTAGAGAGACACAGATGCACAGTAGCAGTAAATCATGAACTAACTATGAACTGTAGTAGAGATATGGTAGCAATAATGACAGTAATAATATATGTAGTGGACGTCAAACCATCAATACAACAATTTTGTGTTGGTATACAGAGTTTAAATATGCATATATACACTGATCCATCTTCTAATTGCCCCAGAATACACACGACCAACATCACATCTCCCCTTCATTTCCTTTTTTCCATTCTTCTTCCTTGTGTTGGACATCTCCTTCTCAGGTTCATGTTTTATACCTCTGCTCATTTATTTCTCTGTAAAGGCTTTGGCTTTGAAAAGATCATTCCTATTCTAGGCTGCCATCTAGTGTCAGAAACTGTGCAGATATTTTAGGAAAAGGGTTTTGGTGGTGGGGGTCACTTGTCAAAGTGCCATAACACACATAGGCAGTAACACCATCTTACCTCAGAGTGGATCAATTTACAAATCTAAAACTTAGCAACGATAAGCGTTTTGAAGTCTGGGCCTCAGGCTGCATTTTGGTGAATGGTGATGTTTGCTCTCCATTACACTTTAACTTGGCTCTATGGAAATACAAGGCCGAGCAGCGGAAGCACACGCCAGAATGTGATAAGAGCGGAAAGAGGTCTGTTATTTTAGTGTGGAGTGACCCAGTCTCACAGCTCTGCTTGGATTCAGACCAATCTGTAGACTTTACCCTATCCACAAATACAAACTGTGCAATTTGACAGAGTACATTTGGTAGCACTTTATGTAACGTCATTTTGCAACGTGATCAGCAATATGAGTGTATACATGCAGTCTACATGCAGTCTAGACAGGAGGAAGTTAACTAGGAGTCAACTTTACTAAGACTGGAGCTGTCCTTCCTCCCACACTGCTATGTACAACCCAAATAATAGAACTGCTAGTACTTTTACTACTACTACTACTACCTCTACTACTATAGCAACTTATACTACTAATACTACTACAGCAACTTCTACTACTAATACTACTACTGCTACTATTATTGCTACTACTACAGCAACTTCTACTACTACTACAGCAACTAATACTACTACTATTACAGCAACTAATACTACTACTACTACAGCAACTAATACTACTACAGCAACTTCTACTACTACTACAGCAACTAATAGTACTACAACAACAGATACTACTACTACTACAGCAACTAATACAACTACAGCAACCTCTACTACTATTACTACAGCAACTTCTACTACTACTTACAGCAACTTATACTACTACTACTACTACTAATAATAATACTACAGCAAACTATACTACTACAGCGGTCTCAAAAAAGATTTAAAGAATCAAGAAAAAAAAAACAAAATCTCCTGAGCAGGAACAGAGTTTAGAGATTATTCATTTGCAAGAGATAAACCAGAGTTGGGTTTAACTTTTACCCAGTCCTAGAATTAATGGTGTCTGGACGTTGTACTTTGGTTCCTCCATATTTTGATTTTCTAGTCACTATAGTCACACATCTGGACGCCATATTAGTTCATTTGTACTATCATTTGTAATCTCAGTCTGCACCATTGAAGGGGGATTTCCCTTTTCCTCCGTTATCAGCGCAATGGGGCCTGATTTAGGACTTATCCTGCAACACTTTTTAGACCCAAGTTCCAGGTCTTCACACAAATTTGAAGCGCTGTGGGCTGACACATTATTTCTGGGGAGGGTTTTTAGACTTCTCTATGTTCCTGAAGTACATGCTATAGTAAATATTTTCCTTGATTAAATATGATTTTACAAACTAAGAATAAAAGTGCTAAATCACAACATAGTTATCTCATGACACTTTCCATACAGAGGTGTTCTAGACCGTATTCTTTATAATATTTACAGAGGTCTTGGTGATGGTGTAAAGTAATCTTTGACATAGATCAGTACATTTTAAAACACACATGACAGATTTGTGTTCTATCACACTACGTTGCACAGTCTTTTGTCACTTTTGCTCATTTGTAACAAACAGTGTGTCTCTGGGTATTTTTGACAACACTACTACTCAAGTACTAATAATGCAATCAACTTTATGAATCCCACTGTGGGCAATTAGTTTGGAGCAGCTTTACATAGACATAAAAACACAGAATCTTACTAAACATACAGATATGAATGATATAAGGGAGCTAAATGTGGAAGAGTCTAATTTGATGAATAAACTTTATGCGTACAAAAAAAACAAAACAAAATTTGAAACAGACAGGATCATATAAAATCAGATACAAACACACCAAAAGTGACAATGGTTAAAGGAAAACACTGCAGAGCATTTAATATTTAGCAGTCAGTCCAGTTAGTTTTACAAAGAGGTAAAGCATATGAATATGACCAGGAGAAGCAAAATACTGGCTGCTTGATGGATGATTTGTTGGTTACAAAAAGAATTGAGATCTCTTTGCTTCACTCCAGTGATCTAAAACACTGTTTCTGTCTTTTACGGAGTGTGAGTCCACATACAGGTCATGTCCACACTGCCTCAGTTCTAACTTTATCTCATTCTTCCATAATAATTCAGAATCAGACCAAGTTCTGGAGAGGAAATGACACGAGTTTAAGTGATAAGCTTTGATATTTCTAACATGACGGTGAGTTTTGGATGAAGATCATTTGACCTGACAGGGGCTCAGGTCTGGGCTCGCTGGGGGCCAGTGCAGTGCTATGATTCAGTTGGATGTCATGCAGGGGTGTGTTGTGGTCCGCTTCTGCGAACTGGATTTTGGAAAGAGGTTATCTGCAGCTGATAAGAGGCTCATTTAAAAGGCTGGTTAGGATGAGACTGACTTCACACGGCCAACTGGAGAGAAACAACCGAGAGCTCACCGACAGAGGATTCCACTGACCATGCTGCTGTCCGTGCTCAGTGTCTCCGTCGCCAATATGTTTTTGTCTCTTGGAGTTGCCTGCATGCCCCTAT
Organism: Protonibea diacanthus; assembly: GCA_028641955.1. NCBI lineage: Eukaryota > Metazoa > Chordata > Actinopteri > Sciaenidae > Protonibea > Protonibea diacanthus. The sequence continues at coordinate 31,377,316 of CM053976.1, read as the reverse complement.
CAGACCATGGGCCCCACATAACCCACGGCTGGGACCAGGTGGTCCGGCTCAGGCACCTGTACGCTGCTAGACCAGGACTGCACCTCCTGATCAGCGGGGATGGACAGATCCACGGCTCTGAGGACCAAAGTGTGTACAGTAAGTAAGAAGCTTTTTAAACAGACTTTAACACCTGATGAGTGCAGTCCACGGCTTGATGGGAGTTTAATTCCGCTGAACATGTGAACTGCAGGCCTGCTGGAGATTCGTCCCGTGGATTCAGGCTGTGTTGTCATCAGGGGAGCCGCAACAGAACGTTTCCTCTGCATAGAAGGCGACGGAAGACTGTACTCATCGGTAAGCGTTAGACCGGGCCAGGTGACCACCTGTCTGTCTGTCTGTCTGTCTGTCTGTCTGTCTGTCTGTCTGTCTGTCTGTCTGTCTGTCTGTCTGTCTGTCTGTTGTTTAGACATTATTTCAGTCATTTCGGTCTTGAAATGAATGAACAGTCAAGTGTCAGGGAAACTTTAAATGAAAATCATTTAGATGATGAATAATTACAACAAATGAAACCATTATCAAAATGTACAATACAAATTTTTATTCCAGTCCAATATGAACCTGCTCAGATGAAACATTTTACAAAGATATACTATAAAATAAAAACACAATGAGAGGAGGAACATTTCACTGAATTTAACACAATAGATAGATACATAGATAAATAAATAAATAAATAAATACATATATATACATAATTCAGATAAAACCCAACAGAAGAACTAAATATCGTGATCACATGATCATCAAATGATCCAACACAAAACAAATTAAATAACTACTAACTAAATCATCAGTCAGATCTAATAATGAATTATTCCATTATTTAAGAACGTGAGAAGGAAGTTATTTATTGCTCCAGTTGTCATAGCTTTATTAGAGTTTAGTTTGATATCATAATGACCTTTAAAATCAGTGTTTACTGTTACAGATGTCACAATCCACCTCTACAGCTTTCAGCCAATCACAGCCTGTCAGATTCAACACCTTCTATACTTCCTGTTACACACTTTTCTTCTTACTTCTTTTCATGGATGAATTTTCTCCAGACTGCACAGTTCATCCAGAATTAGCCAGAAGCTCTTTGATTTGATTACTGCATGACATTTAACATAGGAACCAGGAGGATGAACATCTATGGATAGAAGGCAGAAGTCAAAGTTGAAAATAAACTTCATTCAAAAACACATTGACATTTGACAAGTAACACAAATAACTGGAACATTACCTTGCTCAACACTGTGTCATGGGGTTCACTCCATCTGTCCAGATTAAGATGTTGATAATGAAAAAAGAAACAATCGCAAACATTCAGTTAGCAGCTGTATGAACACTATGAAGTATTAGTTTTAGAATGTGAGGAGCTCAAGTGGCCATGGTTAGTTTTGACGTGGCTGTAACTGACAGTCCTCATATGTCACTCTTTCACTGACACTTCAACTCCTCTGTTCCGCTCCTCTGTCCTCTGTTGTCAACCTCATTTCATTTTTATCTTCATTTGGTTAAGTTTAACTGAAAATTCAACTTTTCGTACCTATACTTTAATTTAACTTAATGTTTACCATTTGCAGTATATCAAATATTGTAAGTGGGAATTTTCCAGCAGGAGGCCCACATTTGTTTTTTCATTTGTTTGTGTGTATTGAGTTCCATACATAGATAAATAAACAGATGAACCACTGAGCATGTTACATATAGACTTCTGACTATGAAAATAAAAATAAAAATGAATCTCACCATGTTACTCATTATAGCTGTTACAAGTTACAAACTGAACTGGCCCACAAAAAAAAAGCAATAATATTGTTGTTGTATATAGTATTTCTGAACATTTAAGATTCTTCCAAACAGTCTGTGCTGACTCCTGCTGCTTTTCATATGTTGGTAATCATGTTCAGAAAACACTGCATGCCAGTCACACATTCATTCAAACAGACGAGCGGTTCATCAACCTTTGTCCGGTGTGGTGCAGGGTAGGATGTGTTTGCAAAGTGAAAAACCTGAATGAAAAGACCCAGCAGCAGCAACAACAACCTTGGCCTCTGGCTGGCTCTCTTTGGCCAAAGTAAACAGCCATCGAAGAACTTGCAGCACCATTTACGTATGTTTCTTTGATAAAAGGGGCCTTCTATCTAAAACACCATTCATACAATCATGATTACAATGCAATTCTGTTTTATGATTCATGCAGCTGTCTGAGCTAACCTGCATGGATCCCAGTGATTAATAAAATCAAATGTAATAAAAACAAGTGAAGAAAACAGGAAGATACGTCTTGAATTACCGTCAATAAAACACCATTAAAAAAGTTGATTTCAATGAACCTGACTTTTGCCCCTCTGTTAAGGAAAGAATGAACAGCAGAGTGAAAACTACGAGATGAATGAAAACATTATAACATTATAACTCAGCAGCAGCACAAGCAGGGAAGAGTCATGAAGTCAGCAAACTGACTGAGTCGTGTCTGTCACTCGGGTAGTCAGACAGGCTGCGGTGCACTATGACAAGCAAAGGTGCGTTTGATTACTATAACTGAGCTGTTCAAAAGTGAAGAGTGTATGATTACACACTCACTTTAAATAAAGTGACATATCACTCAGCAAAAACAGAGTGACTCATTTTTTACAAGTGAGTTTTTATTTATATGATGTTTATTGAAATCTCAGTGCAGTTGATTCATGTAAAATGAACAAGAATCTTTTATATTAATAGTGTATAATGAGCATAGCACCACACTGACAAGTGCAAACAAAATCAAGTGTACCTGCTTGTTTCTGAGCCCTGCTGTTTTCTTCTTTATTTGTTTGGTAACTTGACACAGACATCATTTCCACGTCATCTCAGAGTCCAGTCTTTTTTTTTTTTACATGTGAACATCTCCCATCATTTCCAGCACACCTACAGCAGAGATGACTGCACCTTCCGAGAGCAGATCTTACCAGATGGGTACAACATCTATGTCTCTGACAGACACGGCGCTCTGCTCAGTCTGGGAAACCACCGGCAGAGGCTGCAGGGTCGAGACCGAGGTGTCCCAGCTCTGGCCCAGTTCCTCCCCAGAATCAGCACCCTTGAGCAGTCTTCTTACTCTGGACTGCAAGTCCCTGACCAGCCGGGACAGAGTGCAGCCCAAACAGAGGAACCTATGGACACAATGGACTCGTTTGGAAAGCTCTCTCAGATCATTCACAGTCCCAGCTTCCACAAGAGATGAGACAGCAGCTCTGGGACACCAGGACATGAGTGTGTCCTGGTGTGTTCTGCTCTGTCTGAGGCCTGAAACCATGCACTCCTTCCTGCATGTTGAAAAACCAGGGACTGACTGCGACACTCTTCAAACACTGGCCCATCAGACATGACCAAACAAAATACAAGTGCAGTGTCCTACAACAATGTGGACAGTCACTTGTACTGAGTAGAATGTTTCATCCTGTCATTTTCAGTGACAACCTCGACATTTACTGAACAAACAGCCATAGTGTGCTCGTTCCCCCTCCTGACGGTACACAAGGAGGGATGTGTTTGACACTATGGTGTGTTTAGTATAAAAAGAAGGTGACGGCACCAGTAAACATCGATGAGCCAAGAGCAGCACCCACAGAGAGTGGAGAAAGGAAAAGTATGGTACAATATTAGTCACACTGTTTGATCTGGGTGCAGTGACATCAGACATTCTACCTGTTCTGATTGTTTGCCACTGAATACAAAGTCTCTCAGATTTCCCAGGGTGCATTTGAACAGAACAAGAATCTCAGGGTACACTGCCACAGTGAGCTGAGGAAGAGAAACAGAACTTTGCTGTCTGTAGATGAGGATCATGTTTGGAAAATGGCATAGTAAGTTAATAACATGACTACTTTTCCTCACCTGACAAATAATATAGTTGTTCTATTTATTTGGTTATTTAAATGTCCAGCAGTTTCAGTGTGAATAATGTTTGCTTTAGAGCATTTCACTGTACGCATTGGTGTTTCCTGTTGTTGTAAATGTTTGATGTTTAACCTGACAGAAGATAGATTTTACAATAAAGATGTTATTATAAATAAAATAGAGTGTGATTAATGCTTGTTAAGATGAAAAATGTGGTAAGTGAAAAAATAAATTAGAGTATATCACATGCCTCTGCTTTTCTTTAATATTTCATATACGTTCATTCAGTTCACGGTTGGACTGTAAACCCAATGTTACAGGGACCCCCAACTTAGTACACATCAGGCCAAAACACATCCTTGATCATCATCAGACAGAACTTCATGCATTCAGATATCTGTTTAAATGGTAAATAGAACTAACTAATAAACTAATAATCCAGAGCTACTTATTGGAAGAATGGAATCTCTCATGGCGACCCCTGGAGGCCACAGAACTCATTACACCCCAAATACAAACATGACTCAGACTCATTCATTTAGAATGAATATTAAAAAATAAATAATAATAGAAACACTAAAAAAACACTAGAGTTATAGATGAATTCAAATTATACAAGATAAATCATAAAGGTCAAATACAACATGAAATACCATTTTCAGCATTTACTGTTTGTACCTGAGGTCATCCAACCATTCGATGTGACTTGTCTGTTAGTTTTTCAATAATACTAAATGAAATGATAAGATGTTTTTTTTTATGTTTTTGTGCTAACAGGAAGAGATGAAGGAGATTAATAACACAATTATTGTTTGTCAGCAAAATTCTGTGATCTATTTTCATTTTTGGAATGGAAATGAGTATTCTACTCATCAATAAATGTTTTGTTACCATATCAAGAAAAAAAAAAGTGATCAAATGAAGGACACAGGAATTATATATTTATAATACAATAATACATTATTAATATTTTGTAATGACCATGTTCCCAACACAGGATGAACACTTTCATAATCCACCCATATGTAATATAATCATTTGACTGCATGAGATTGGCCAATATGCTGCTGTTGCTAAACTACAACTACAACTAAACTTTACTTATATACTATTTCTTACTATACTCTCACTATCTTGTAACACACAAAAAAGTTATGAGACCAAAATCTCAGTGGATTACAGTAATGTTATTCATCCATTATCTACAGTCTAAGCAGTTTGTTCTGAATATTTGACTCAGCTGTCCCCAGAGGAGTGTGAAGTAATATTTATCTGAACACATCTTCTTTTCTTAAGACCTGTGGAGGAGGCTACTGGACAGTTATCCCAGTTAGTGACTAGTTAGTTACTGGTTTTGTTTTGTACAGCAGTCTGCTAAACTAAAGTCTAAATGTTCATATTCAGTGAACTAACTTCTACTGACTAGATAAATGCCTGATATACAATCAAGTCACAGACCGAATCTCTCTGTGCATGCACAGTGTTTGCACAGTTTTACATCATTTTAATGCTGACTTAGAGAATCTCAACCAATCAAATATAAAGACTGTCTTGAATATCTTTCAAGTTACCTGAAGCTTTGGTACCTGAAGCTTTGGTACCTGAAGCTTTGGTCGGGAACAGACTAACTGTGTATAATTGTATAATTGGCTTAGAACATATAGAGTAAACATTAAGAATGTAAATAGTGAGGCAGTGACCTCAGGATGGTTCAATATGTGGCTGTAGTCCTGTCGACGACATGAGGCCATCACATCTTTCAATAGCTGGAAGAAACACCTCGTGCTGTCTTTCAGTAGATGAGCTCTCAGCCTGGATCACTCTGAACATTCACACAGCCATGATGAGTTTTTTTTTAAACACATCTTTAATTGATTCACAGAAATCCATTTCAGTGAGATTGTTTTCAACAATAAAATAATCATCAGATCACATTTTAAAAACACCACACAACAGCAGATAAATAGGCATTTACTGTAAAACATATAGTGTGATATCCCTTTTAAAAGTGTGAGATCAATTTAGTAGCAAAAATAAATGACATGAGGCATTACATAACAGAGCTGGGGTCTGCTAAAGCCATCCATCATATCATCCGACCCTTACACACTGCAATAAGAAAAAGGTATTCAACATTTAAATAATTACTTCTTTACCTATGAAGAGGAGAACTGTAAAGAGCAGTCTGCTCCTTCTCATTCTGCCTGCATGTTGAAGTGTCCTTGGGCAAGATACTGAAATTGCTCCTGAAGGCTGTGCCATCAGTGTGTGAATGTGTATGAATGGTTAGCTCTTCGAACTGATGAGCAGTTGGTACCTTGCATAGCAGCCAATGCCATCAGTGTATGAATGTGTGTGAATGAGATATGCACTGTAAAGTGCTTTGAGTGGTCGGAAGACTAGAAAGGTGCGATATAAGTATAAGTCCATTTACAAAATCTCTTTTTCCAAAAGTCACAAACATCTACCAGCATCTGTCTGTGTGATACTGCATGAAACAACCAGCTGGAAAGAGAACTACACTGTGAGCTGGTGAGTGGGCCTATTCTGAAATATTGTTGATGAGTGACATACTGGATGTCTCCTAAAAGGATGTTTTCTTCTAAACCATTCTCTCTTTCATCTTCCTTCTCTTTCAGTTTGATCAACAGCTACTGCCTCATTCTTTTCCTTTTTTTCTTTAAGGATTATTTTTTTGGGCCTTGTGAGTGACAGGAAATGTGGAGAGAGAGAGATGGGGAATGACATGCAGGAAAGAGCCACAGGTCGGATTCAAACCCTGGGCGTCTGCAGCAAGGACTGAGCCATCACACATGGGGTGGCTGCTCTACCAACTGAGCTAAACACTGCCCCCTTTCTCTCCGTTTCTGTGGTCAGACGACTATATGAGTGACCTGATGGTGGTCATAAACCTACTGAACGAGTTTGACAGGCAGCATCTGGTTCCTCAGTCGAACCAACATGAGAGAGATATACTCCACACTTCTCGTCAAACTCAGGTTGACAGGTTTATGACTCTGACCTCCTGGGGGGTTACATGAAGAACGGTCACAGTGGGGGGTCACATGAAGGGGGATCACAATGGGGGATTGTGAGGACAAGACAAGATAAGGGAAAAGTTAAAAGAGAATGTTCTGGAAAGGGTGCTGGGGGTGTCTTCAGTTTTCTACACACACACACACACACCTCTACTTATCAGCAACAACAAACTATCTGACAGCATTCAAACAAAGATGTCGTTCGAGGAGATGGACGATGCTACAGCTGCGTACATTTCATGCATTATTTTCATCCTAATAATACATATAAAAAGAACAACCGCCCCAGAGGAAAATGACGCACATGCGCAGAATGCAAAATCCACTTCAGATCCGATTGCTGAGCATACATGACGTTAAAAAGCCGACTATGAACAAATTATCTAGGTGTTCTTATCTGATTTTGAGATGTTCGATGTGGTCTGAAATAGGTCCGAAGTAGAACGGACTAAGGTGTTTACAAGCACTTTGAAAAGTCCAAACTAAGTCTGATACATTCAGAAATTTGAATTTCTTGCAGCATGTAAACGTACTGATGGAGTCTTGGAGACTTTGCTATTGGTTGTGCTTAATGTAGGTAAAGTTAAAAGAGAATGTTTAGGAAATGCGGAATGCGAAATGTCTTCTCTATTACCCCTGTCAACAGTTTTTTTTTTTTATTATTATTTTTTTGGCCTTTCCAAGCTTTACTGATAGAGACAGCTGAAAAGTGACAGGAAATGTGGAGAGAGAGAGAGAGAGAGAGATGGGGAATGACATGCGGGAAAGGGCCACAAGTCGGGACTCGAACCCTGTCAACAGTTTTACACACACACATTAGCATTTATGGTCTTCTCCCCTCCAAGTCTTAGAGACTTTCAGTCATGGAGTCTTGGAGACTTTGCTATTGGTTGTGCTTAATGTAGGTCAAATTAAAAGACAATGTTTAGGAAATGCCTGATCCTTATGAAATAGAATGAGAGAATGAATTCAGAATGATTCTTTGGAAAGAAAAGGTCAATCAACACGCGACCGATCAAAAATGAAGAAAGAGCCCAAGCATTGGGAGACCTAAGCATTTGTCCCTTCGCCTGGTGCAGGACACCGCAGGTGTAAAACAAACCAGCATGGGTCAGTCCCTTCGTCTGCATGGCTCTTCTATCTAACTGCAAAGTTGAGTCTGGACCTCACGATTTAAAAACATGAAACAAGCTGATATCTGGTGTTAGAAAGGAATGGAGGTAGGGCGTCTCCAGTGGCTGAAACAGAGAAATTGAAATTAAAATTGCACTTCAGAAGTTTTTTTTGTTTGTTTGTTTGTTTGGTTAAATGTTGTCTGCCTCTTTTATGGGTATATAAAGCATGCCTCAGAGCTGGTTGAATCAGACAGCAGAGTCAGTGAAAGCACTGGGTCAACAAGATGAATTGCGGTATGGGAAAACTAGAAAGAAGTAAACTATAGTATTTATTAGTATTTAGTACTTTATTTAGTATTTATTTTAGAAAATAACATTTCATCAAACATTCAGCCTCCTTCTTCTCCTATTCCTTCTGACCAAGAATTTTAATTTCTCAGTAAGTGATTTAACATCTTTTTTATTTGGTTTTGCAACAATTGTCTTTTCCATGTGTAACTTCTAAAAGATACGAGTTCATTGCTGCACTCGTATATTATTGCTATTAATATAGCTTTCTGCTAAGTCAAGAGTTTACAGGGACATGCATTTTAGAAACTTGCCAGTAGTGTTAACATGTCATATGTTTTGTTTTTCTGTGTTATAATACATTTTTGGGTGATTTTGGGGTGTTGTATCTCTCCAGGTTTTTGTTTTGTTTTCTACATTGAATATCTTTTTCATTTCTTGAAGTGACTTCTTTTGAGGGCATCCGGCTCACGCAATCAGATCTTGGTGGGTCTATTATTTTCTCTTTATTTTCTCTGAATTTTTCAGTAAATTGATAAGATTTAACTTTCTTTTTTCATTTCCAAACTACATATATAAATTTTCTAGATGGGGCGAACCGTCTACAAGGTGTTAGAAATCTCTCTGCCCCCATCACCAAGTCATCACCAAGTCAACACGATCGCTATATTTACACGGAAACCCCCATCACCGAAATTTTGTCGAGAGAATCTGCAAGTAGAGCATCGGTTAAGTCACAGAAACTTTATGAAAAGTAAAAAACTCAACTATTTCTGAGGATGGAAAGGGTGACGTTTGGATTTTTATGATGTGATACAGAGCCCAGGGCTTCAGTTTCTCCTTTCCGGAGGGCTGTGGCAGAGCTACCTAGGCCTAAAAAACCCTGCGTCTGTCATCAAGGTAGGCAATGTTTTCTAAATATAAAATGATCTTTTTTAAATGATCAATTTAGTTGTCATGTGAATTAAAATACCATTTTCTTTTTGCTGCAGCTGTGGAACAAAGGAGCTGCGGGACGAAAGTACAGCTGGATTAAGAGCAACCTGGTGGCGGAGACGTAACAGCAGACGTACTCTTCCTAACACATCCCACTGACTGGTTCAACCTTGAGAGGTCAGAAAGGATTGAGGAGTTTGAAAACTTTGTAATCTTCATGGTGATTTTCTGGAAAAGGCTCTAAAGTGTATGTTGTGACATTTAAAATAGAGTGACAAATGGATAAAGGAAACTTTTTAGAGTTTTTTTTCTGCCTGATTTAGAGCTAGCAGTTGAGCAGTTGAATCAAATCCCCCCACCTCCTCCAGTAGATGTAGTCGTTGTCAATGTAGGTGAAGAGAGATGCAGAGAAATTGACTTTCTATGACTCTATGACGTTTGTTGTTCAGCAGAACGTGCACAAACCTTTTCTTGTCAAATCAAATCAAATTTTATTTATATAGCCCAAAGTCACAAAACACAGTTTGCCTCAGAGGGCTTTACAATCTGTACAGGGAGTGACACCCTCTGTCCTTAGACCCTCGGTTCGAGTGAGGAAAAACTTGCCCACAAAAAACCCTTTAACAGGGAAAAAAGGTGGAAGAAACCTCAGGAAGAGCCACAGAGGAGGGATCCCTCTCCCAGGACGGACAGACGTGCAATGGATGTCATGTGTACAGAACAAACCAACACAAACATATTGTACAATTACAATGAAATACAATAAATGATAGTATGATTACAGTAGCAGTGGAACTTGTGATAGAGTTAGAGGGACACAGATGCACAGCAGCAGTGAATCATTAACAGACTATAAACTATATATTGTCTGCACCAAAACATTGAGTAGTGTGCGGTGGTCGTCTTATGGTTTGAACTGTGCCAGAGACTTTCTCTTGCATTTCAGGAGGCCCATGTACCAGAACAGTGTGTTTGTGGCTCACAACGCTAAAGGTTTTGACAGCTATTTGATCCTAAACACCATGATAGAGATGGGATTGCAGCCTTCTCTCATGCAGGGCAGTAAAATTGTGTTTCTCAGACCCTGATTATAATTAAAAATTCCTTGACTCTCTGCCTTCCCTCACCATGCATCTCAGCGCCATGCCCAAGGCGTTAGGTTTCTCTGATCAGACCAAGGGTAATTTCCCTCACAGTTTCAGTTCAGAGAAGAATTTGCAGTACATCAGAACTAACCCTCCACCTTGTGATTATGACGTGGAGCGTATGACTCCTGCTCAGCAGCAAGAGTTTTATGGCTGGTACAGAGAGGCAAGTCAGGGTACGTTTCACTTTGAGAGAGAAGCTCTGCGGTACTGTGAAAATGATGTTGACATTCTTGCCAAGGGCTGTATCATGTTCAGAAATCAGTTCCTCGCTGACACGGGCGAGGACCCTTTCAGCTGCATCGCCATCGCATCGGCATGCATGAAGGTATTTCTTACAAATTTCCTCCCTCCTAAAACCCTGGCCATACCTTTGCTAGATAACTACAGGTGCCAGACCAGAAGTTACTCCCATGCCTCCATCCAGTGGTTGGAGTGGGTAGTGCACAGCAATAATGTTTTTATCCAGCATGCGTTAAACAAGGGGGAGAAACTGGTAGGACCTTACTTTGATGACGGTTATGCCGAAATAGACGGTGTTGCCTATGCTTGGGAGTTTCTGGGGTGCTTTTACCATGGTTGCCCGTCTCGTTTTAACCCCCACAACACTTGCCCTCTGAGGCGCATCCCCTTTGAGGAGCTGTATGCGGCTAGTGAGGAGAAAATGCAGGCTTTGAAATCTGTTCATGGTTTTCAGACAGCTGTCATGTGGGAGCAAGAATGGTTGGCTATGAAAAATGTGCACACAGGCGTGAAAGCTTTTCTCTGGAGCTTCCTCCCACCCGAACCTCTGTGCCCCTGTGATGCTCTCTTTGGTGGTAGCACGAGCGTGTGAGGCTGAGGTACGAGACCGTGCACTATGTTAACGTCACTTCTCTGTATCCATAGGTGAACTGTAGGGATGGGCATTCGAATAAATTTCTTTGATCGATCATCGGGAAAATGAATGATCAATTATCGATTAATCATTATATTTTTTATATTAAAAATGCGATGAAAATACAATGTTTTTCCTCGATGAAATCTTTATTACAAGAAGAACAGTCCAACTCTTATGGCAGTTAAACCCGACATTCAATGCTTAAAGATATGCGGTGCTCTAAAGCAGCAGAGCCTGCAGCTGCAAGCCGGTGCTCTTAAACACAAGTGACCCTCTTTTGTTCCAAACAAAAAATCTTTTTTTTAAACAATCATATTAAACAATAACTTAATCAAAAACATAATACTTAGGTCTGTAACTTAAAACCGAGTCGAGAAAGACAGGAGAAAGTAAGGGAGAGATTACCTAACAATTAATTACTTAACAAAGCCTCATAAAAAATAACTAGTAACTCACATACAGGCTATGTTTGTGATGGACGCCTAACAGTAACTTCAGCACCAGCCTACTGATGTTTGTTGAGAAAGATAAGCATGTTAACATGCTCTGGGTCAGACGCGAGCGCAGCCTGGTGACCGTCAGTCCAGCAGCCGAAAACACACGCTCTGAGGGAACTGACGTTGCCGGGATGCACAGGTACCTCCACGCTAACTTGGCCAGCCTGGGGAACCTTATTCCATTCACTTTCCACCAGTCTGTAGGGGTGCAATCCAGAGGTGGGGGAGTCTCCCTCAGCAAGTTCTGAAGCTCTGTTTTGATGCAAGTCTCACATTGAGTGGAGTATTGCTCCCCAAGGAGTAATGCCATACCAGTGACCTGGGTGGCGCAGCTCCAGTGTTTGCACTCCCCTCATTCGTGTCGGACAACGCAGCCTCCTCTCCCCGAGCCTGTGGGAGAGGCGCCTGGCTGGTCTCCACTGCCTCTCCCAGTTCAACCAGTTTCACATTAGCAGCCACTCTCTGTGCTGGTGTAAGAAAGCACAGGTGCTTGTGACGAGGGTCCAGCATTGATGAGATCATGGGGGCGGATGACACAAACTCATCAGACTGACCCTGTAAATCAATAATCAGAAAAAGCGCTGTATCTAAATAGGCAACACAACACAGATAAGAGGCATGTATTGTGGAAGTCATGTCAACCAAGTGAAAACGTTTAGCTTACATTCATTCGCTTGATGAGGGAGGACCGCACTTTTGCTTTGAATTCGATGACTTTGGGCCCGTCTCCTTCTGTGCACATGAGATGGATATTGATGAGGCTGAAGGTGATGGGATAAGTGTTCGAGATGGAGACGTCTTTCTCTGCAGACATAACCGTGGTGGCACATTTAAGTGCTGACAGCACAGGCTGTGTCCCCTCCATCAGCTGCCAGTACTCCTTCAACTCCAGGAACCTGGCATCTTGAAGCTTGGTCACGGTTCGGTCCGACAAGACAGCAACAACAACCCACCGCGGTCCAGTGGTCCAGCAGTCTGTGGTTAGAGCAACTCCCTCAGCTGTGCTCAACTTTTTTTTAACAGCTCCTGCTTCAGGTCTTTGTCCAGTCTGGTGATGGTACATCATGACAGAATAAATAATAATAATAATACATTTTATTAATGGAAGCACTTTTCAGGTACTCAAAGACACTTTACATAAAAAGAACATCAAATCAGCAAAACAATACGAGATAGTATGCTAAAAACACAAAAGACTGAGCAAAACATTAAAAGCAATTTTAAAAAGGAGTGTTTTTGTCAGAGATTTGAAGGTGGGCAAGTCCGGTCACAGATGTGTTTGGGGAGAGAGTTCCAGAGGGAGGGGGCAGCTGCAGAGAAGGCTCTGTCACCCCAGGTTCTGTGCTTGGTCCTAGGCGGTGGAGTCAGGAGGTCAGCATCAGATGAACGGAGGCTGCGGGATGGATTGTGGTGATGGAGCAAGTCAGTGAGGTAGGAAGGGGCCTGGTAATGGAGGGCTTTGTGTGTGAGGAGGAGGATTTTGAACTGAATATGCTGTGGAACTGGGAGCCAGTTGAGTTTCTGGAGGACAGGGGTGATGTGATCACGGGTGTGGGTGTGGGTGAACAGATGTGCAGCAGAGTTTTGGATGTACTGTAGTTTATTTAGAGTTTTGGATGGTGTGCCATAGAGGATGCTGTTGTAGTAGTTGATTCTGGAGGTGATGAAGGCATGAATGAGGGTTTCTGCAGCAGAGAAGGAGAGTGATGGGCGGAGTCGGGCAATGTTCTTGAGGTGAAAGAAGGCAGTTCTGGGGTTGCGACTGTGGGGGGATGGAGACAGGGTGGACTTGTTGATGTTGAGGCGGAAACGGTCTGCGGTTTTGGTGAGGGATTTGGGGCTGATAATGATCAGGTCACAGCTGAGTTTGAGGAAGTTGGTCTGCATCCAGGATTTGATGTTGGCGAGGCAGTTGGAGAGAGTTGAGTGAGTGGCGGGGGTGATGGAGTTGGTAGAGATATAAAGCTGGATGTCATCGGTGTAACAGTGGAAATGGAGACCATGGTGGCGAATGATGTTGCCAAGAGGGAAGTTCAACAAGATGTCGTGCCTGACATACTCATTCAAAGCAGAGTAGAGTGGGGAAGTTGACGTGTTGAGTGAAGTTGAAGTAGTGTAGCAGTTCCAGGAATTCATTGGCGGGTTTGCAGTCAGTGTCGATGTGGAAGTTGAATTCTCCCAGAAGGAGAACAGAAGGTATAACTGGGTGAGGAAGTCAGAAAAGTCAGAGAGGAAGGAGGGGTTTGGTTTGGGAGGGCGGTAGATGATGGCAATGACCAGAGGAGTGGGACCAGAGAGTTTGAAATGTTCAAAGGAGTGAGCAGCAGGTGGTGGATGTTTTAATGTCCTTTCTGTAAAGTGCTGCTACACCACCTCCCCACCCCTCAGGTCGGGGTTTGTCCATGTGGGTGTATCTGGTGGGTGTGGTCTGGTTGAGAGAAAAATAGTCCATAGGTCTATGCCAGGTTTCAGTGATACAAAGGAAATCCAGGTTATTGTCAGCTATGAATTCATTCAGAATTAGAGTTTTATTGTTAAGTGAGCGGATGTTGAGCAACGTCAGTTTCAGATGACGTTGCTTCTTGGGAAGTTGTGAGGACTGAGGAAGGGGGCGGAGATTTGATAGGTGCACATGTTGTTTGTTGTGATGACGTTATGAGGAAGTTGCAGTTCGTGAGCAGGACCAGATGGATGGGATAGAGTCAGGAGTTGAAAAGTTGTAGTTGAACATACGACCAGCCTCTGTGTGGAGGACGCGAAGTAGACCAGTTTCTCTGAGGATGTCGATGCTTTGAACATGTGATGAATGTTGTACCTGAGAATACCGTATGGATTTATACTTCTTTTCAACCAATGTTTGAACTACAAAAGATGAATAAAAAGATTAAGTTTGTTGAAGGACTGCCTGATTCTTTTGATGACACAGAACCGTTTCCTCCTGATCAGAACCATTTGATCATTCTAGATTATGTTATTTTTCAAGCCTCCAACCATCCTGAAGTGGTCAAAATTCTTGCTCAGTACAGACATCATAGAAATATGAGCGTGTTTATTTTGACGCAAAATGTATTTCACAGAGGTAAACACAGCCATACCATGAGTTTGAACAGTAATTATCTGGTGTTGTTTAAAAACCCTTGGGTCAAATTACAGATGAATATATTGGCGCATCAAATCTTCCCCTCACAAAAAGCCTTCTTTTTAGAGAGTTCTGAAGATGCCACTAAAGAGGCCCGCGGGTATTTACTGGTCGATCTCACACCTTCCTGTCCAGAACCGTACAGGCTGAGGACGGGTATACTGCCTGCACAGTGGCCGGTCGTATAGGTTTCCAGAACAAAGTAAGTCTTTGCTGTCATCATCATCATCACCATCATCAACCGGCATGTCGGTGCGTATAAGAAGAAATGTACCCTTACGTACTCTGTACCATGCCATGCCTCGTAAACGTAAAGACATTCTTGCCCACTCTTCCCCGGATTTTCTCCAAGCTCTGTGCGAGATTGCTTTGAATCTTTTAAGAGGGAACATTCCTCTGTCTTCTCCTCAATACAAAAAACTGAAAAGCCGGCAAAAAATTATCAGACTGCTGGCTGATAAAAAGACAGGTTTAAATCAGAAACGCCGAACCTTGATGAAACAGTCGGAGGGGTTTTATTTTACCTCTGCTTTCGGCTGCGGTGCCCAGCCTCTGAAATCTTATAGGAAAACTTGTTGGTAGAAAGTCAAAGAAAAAAAAGACATGGCTCTGAGAACGTCACAAAAAATGTTTCTTGTCGCACCCCATCAGTTAAACCACCTGACTCAACCTGAATTCTCCATAAGACAAATGGCAAGACGATTTAGACGCAAAAATGAAAGCGATATTAAATGAGCTGGGGCTGAGTTCTTATGAAAAAATAAAAAAATTCGACACCCTGCTGCAGAAATATCTGACACTGATGAAACCAGGTCAAAAGGAGGAGTGTGGGGTGAATTTAACTCTGCAACAAGACCCGAGAGACGAGCCGGCGGATCTTCCATCTAGCCATCTTCCTGACACGGAGCAGTCTGATCCGGATGACACACTGAGTTAATAAAAAGCCTTCCCCAGCGCAACCGCAAGAATGCTGAGTACATCATGAAGAAATCATCCAAGAGCAAAAGTGAATTTATTCATAAAAGACAAACCGTAAAAGGGTCTCATATGATTGATTTATTTAAAAATGTCTCCCTCCCTTATAAAAAAAAGCCCAAACCCTGCCACCTAGAGGCTGGATGAGTTTCTTAAATACTCTGTTGGACCTCAACATTCCCTTATCCTCTGTGAATAACCCTCAAGCTCACGATCAATATTGTCACCTCAAAACGGGTGAAGCCCCCAGAAGAAGAAGAAGAAGACCAAAACATAATAGCTACTCCAGAGGCCAAATGAGTCTCCAAACGGACAGTAACCCTATCCCCACACTGGACTACTCCCACAGAAATCCCAAAAGAACATGAACGTAGATGACATCAAAAGAATAAATCTCCCTGAATCCCCTTTTATTCCTAAATGAATGAAACGTACAAAAATTGTTTTTCTCAATAAAGGCTTTATCGATCACATTCAGTCTACAGTTATTTTTCATGAGATATGTTATGTCTAATACTTAAATTAGGTAATTCACGGGTTGTTAAACATTAAACATTTGCAAAGAACAAGTTCCATGGATAAAACATCCAGAGCTTTGATTTCTGATACTGTGTCGATATTTTTCCACAAAGTGTGATACAGTCTGATCATTTTTTATCAAAGGAACATGTCAGTAACGGCAGAAGCCCATGCGACGCAGAATACATCTCCTAGCAGACGATGCAAGATTTTTCAGTAAATGATTATTCATATATGTTTTTTTTTTAAATAATAATCGACCAACACCTGTCTTTTAGAGTTAATTTGCAGAATGGAGTCATAACAGACATAGACGATCAGAGTGGTGGTGTGTGGTAAGGGTACTCATAAGGGAATCTCATTTCCAATCTTAAATTCCCACTGGAGATGCGGCTTTGGTGACGGCAAAACCTTTTTTCACGAGAGGAGAGACAAAACGAAACAATCTTGAGAAGATTGAAGAAGCCTATACCCCGACCGTACATGACCGGTGCTCCGTAAAAACCGGGTAAAGCGCCCCCCACTTGACTTTCATAGTTTATGAAGCGATAGGATCCTCTCTCAGACGTACCTGGTCCATGTTTTTTTTTAATTGTTATTTTTTATTTTTATACATGAAAGTCCACTCACTCATTGCGATCCATTTTAATCTCTATATGAATAGTTTTAATGTAACTTTTAGACATGCGTACGTAATGCACTGTATTGTACCTGAGACTCAGCACGTCTCCAAAGCCACCTTTGATGTTCACCACACTGAGCAATGGCATACAGCTGTCACCGACCTATTGATACTGGATGATGTCTGTGTAAACAAAGAGGTTATAAATACCTGTTCTGAGACCTGACCTGTTCTGAGGCCCTCACAGAATCTGAGATTCTGAGAGGGCCCACCACTCACCCAGTTTAAGACCCAGTATGTATGCAAGGGGGGCATGCGCTCGGATTTTGTACCAACCATCGCCCTTGAAATTGATGGACTTGGTCACTTGGTTGTTGTAAACAGTGTCAGCTGTGGGGTTATATTTTCTGAGTTTCGGTCTTTCGGCTTGTCATAACATCCTCCCTGACTAGACTTTTGAATTACAAGTTGTTCCAGGACCGCTCCAGGATTTCTATAATAATATTTCTCCCCCAATGGAATTACCGAAGGCTGCAGTTTGTCCGTGTTTTATTACTTCAATATAAGCGTTATCCTGAGGTAAAGTACACCACGTGTGAGGATAAATGATTTTGCACAGACCCACCACCCAATCTCCGTTCAGTTCGATAGCCTTGGATAAGTCTACTGGTGTTATTTTTAAACACGTCTTTACTAGCGTTGGAATGTAAGGTGACATAAAATCTTGCGTCTGATGCCATGTCCAACAACGGTATGAACGCTCCAGGGTCGGTGAGCATCGTTTTTATATATTTTTCAGATCTGAGGCCTTGACCCAGCTATTGAATTTGCTGGGCCAGTTTTTTCAACGCACCAAAAGTTTTTCACCCTTGACGGTAACAAGATCACCCTTTTTAAATTTCATTTGCACCGCATCACGGTATCGGGTAGGAAACGTTCCATACAGATTTTGAAAAAATTGAGAGGCATTCTCAAAGGTCACCTGCATAGGCGCCATTTTTATACTTTTATGAAAACTATGATTGCAGCTTTTCACCAAATCCTGTAAAACGTGAAGGAATCGCGGAATCGCCTTGTGTTGTTAGCCGTGAAATATCTGTTAGCCGTGAAATATCTCCACATTCTAGTTTTGAACAGCCTTCAGATTGCTGGCTCTGGCAAAATGTACAATGTTGTGTTTCTTCATCAAAGCATCAAAACTCTTGTTGAAAAACTCTTTACCGGCATCCGTCTATGACTGTTAATAAATATTTAAACCTGTCGTTGTGTTCCACCAAGGCTTGCATGTCACAAAGATCTGCTTGAAATTGGTTTAAAGGCCTAGTAGTCTACTTGCCAGCCCATAGGGCCCCATTGTGAACCCAGAAATGTTGAGTACCCCAAAGTTTTATGTTAGAAATATATAGTATGGGTCCCCAGTGTTCAGAAACTGCCGGATGCTAACTTGTATATATTGGGCAATTAGCACAGTTAGCATAAATTAGCATAATCGCCTATATGGGCAATATTTCAACTATTTGGCTAATCAGGGCAATATTAGAGTGGTTTTAGGAGTGATTGATGATGCTGAATCCATTTCTGATGTTTTCAAAATTCAAAATGGCTGTTTAAACCGGAAGTGACCAGATTTTTACTGCCAGTGGGCCGGTTTTGATGGATTTTAAGCCAATTCTTAAGTTGAAAGGATGCTGGTTGGACATATAACTCATGTATTTGAAATAATTAAAAATGCATTCAATTTATAATATAGTTACAGCATAATGTTGCTCAGAAGAGGACAGAACACATAAAGGACACCAAACAACGACAAAAAAAACCTCCCATGCCATGGCCACTCAGTTTTTGCAGAATCCAGCAGGCATCCTGTTCACTGGAGGAACCACTCCTGGTGGTGGTGTCATGTCACTAAAAATACGTCGTCTCACAAAACTGGAAGCTGGGAAACTTTTTCTAGCATGTAAGAGCAGTTTTGTCATTGAACATTACACGGGCCCCAAGAAGATAGACCCACCAGCTCTAAAAGAAGTCCCAAGAACTAATGCTCTCCAAGATGCCATCAAACAAAGTGTCTCAGAGCACAGAAGAGAAACACTGCTTGGCTCTGTCAGCTCCACTCCTCCCCTCTTCCCTTGGACTAGTCAGCCTACAATGATATGCAAGATCGTGACGGTGATGATAGTGCTCCCAAGTGTCTTTGGACTGCTGCTTGACTCCTCCCCTGCACACCCTGACACGGTGCTCAGTACCATGGCCTACTTACACAAATCACTGAAGCAGTTTGGCATGAGCCATACTCATATAACCTTTGACATGCAGCTGTACCAGATTGCTTGTCTGATCAAGTGGAGTGATCTGCAGCAATGGTCATCAGTGGTGCTTAGACCTGGGATGATGCACACTCTCATGTCATTCATTGGTTCAACTGGAGGACTGATGAATTCAACCGGTTTGGAGGAGCTAGTAGGTGCATCATTTGGAGGATTTACACCTATCTTCAATGGGAGGGCCTGGCCCAAAGCAATCGAGTCTACAGTATGGTTGTGTCTGCTCTTCTTCATGACTTCTTAGAGGAGGGGGAGAAGACTCATGTTCAGATAATGGCATACCTGGAGAAAGCAAGAGAGCACCCCACAGACTGGCTATGGGTGGATTGCTCCATCATTCCAACCCTAATAGCGCACAAGTTCTGGCTTCTTCATTTCTGATGAAATGTATTCTGGCTGGTTTATGCAGAGTGTAGGTATCTTGCTCTTGTAAAAAATCTTTAACATTTTCCATAGGGATGCACGACAACTTTTTTTTTAAAACCGATACCATATAAGACACCGATACCATATAAGACACACATATATACATATATATGATCATAACCTAAGATCATGACATTAATACTATGAACAAACCCCAAAACACGTTTGACTCTTTAAATGGAGATTTTTTTTTTCATTGAAAAACTATTGGCAAGCCTCTCAAAAAAATGAATGGCCCCTTGAACTGATACAACAGGATTACAAACTGAATAGTGAAAAGTGCATTCCTCAATAGCAATAAAGGAAACAGTGCAAAAACCACATCTCTCTATCGTTTCGGAGATATTCACAGATATGTAAAACTTCAGACTTTTTGGGCAGATCTGCCCAATCCGTCCTCAGAGGGTTAGACACTGAAACATATGAAGCAGCTTTGCACACGGTGCACTCAACCCCCCACTTGTCCCCTTTTTGCAGTTCATTTGTGAAGCTGCACTTTCGCTTCGGCATTTATTGTGCAACACCACTCCGCTGTCTGCTCTGCTCCCTCTGTGTGTGTCGCAGAGCCGCCCACAAGGCAGCCTCTCAGGAATTACGTCACGCAACAAGTACTGTAGTATTCTGTGTAAAGCGCCAGTCAATTTAAATACACGCTTAATGGTCTCATGAAAACCAGTGAAAACCAGACATTTTCATGAAGTTATAAGGACGTAAAAAGTGGACATGTCCGGGCAAAAGAGGACATTTGGTCACCCTAAATAACAAGCGACCGGTCTTCTTCTAAAAGTCCCACACAATCGACGCCATGTCTGTTTGTGCTGCATTCACTGTATGGCAGAAATTCCGTTCCCACGTTTGCTAGTCGTTCTTTCGGCCTTTTTAAGTTCATGTTTCTATTGTTTATGTGTAACGTGGAAAAATACTGTGGATATCAATTCAAGTCAGCAACTACCAAAATTATGACTGAGTTAACGAGTTCCTTTCCGACATGAGGGGGCGTTCTTGAATTTTCCCAGTCAGAAACAGTTTTTCTGATGTATGACAACGAACGCAGCATTCACTGCAGGCCATTCAGGTCTCTTAGTGGGAGGGTGGCACTGCCATGCTGACACAATTATAAATGTTATCAGGGCTATTCGTCATGATATTGGACTTATCGGAATGACGTAATAATTTCCTGTTATCGGCCCGATAATAATCGTGCACCCATAATTTTCCACTGATTTTCCCTGATTTTCTTACCCATTTCATCCTGCACACCCCAGTGGAGCCAGTCTACACCTCCAAAACTAGCTGGATGAGCCGGGTTGTAATACACTCTTTTCATGACCCGTCTCACTGCCATCCTGGCTGCAACAAACTCCCAGGGTTTACTGAAAAATACACCACTCTGGATTGCTCCTTTTTTTTTCTTTTTAATGATTTGATTGGATACAAAAATGATTAATGATTGATCTTATCGATTTGCTCAGGACATTCACAGAAATGTTATTTTGCAAATGAAAAATCAACACATCCACAAACAAAGTGTACAGAGTGAACAAATGACAGGACAAAAGAGTCCTTAATCCATTCTTTCACCAATTTCCCACAAAAAAAAAGTCTCTGACAAATAAGATGCGCTCGCATACCGCACCATGACTTCCCAAGCTGTATGTCCAGCATGAGAACGAACTGTCCATAATGTTGCTTAGTTGTCTGATTTCAGCTAGTGTTGTGACAGCGTCTCTATCTGTTGCAAAAATCCTGTATCAAAATCTCTATCAGATGGGTGATGATCATCTGCTCTTCTACATAGGTTACACATTTTCTCCAGTAATTACCCATTTTAAAAAACAGGAGAAAAAACTTGCTTGCCTTTCCAGCAGCTGTCACCAGTCTCAGTTGTCCTATTTTGAATACGTCCTGGCAAATCAGCTCGTTGTACATGCTGTTGATGGAATCCTGGATGTTCCTTGTGGGTTTGAGCTCGTGTGATAGAGTCAGTGCTACGGTTTTGACTCTGCCGCCATCCTCTCGGATGTTGTGCGCGATCAGGAGACGTTGGAGAGAAGGAATGAAGTGAGGGGTGAAAAGCATTTTCATTATCCTGGTCTGGTAGTACTCATCTTCCACATACGGGTGCTGTGTCTGGCTAGGGTGGCTGATCTGACACCTGTTAGCACTGCTTGTGTCGAAACTTGTGAAGGGTGATGTTGAGCAGATGGATGACGGCTGCCTTTACACCATTGAAGAAAGCCGGCTTCACCGACCCGTCGATCTTGTCAGCCATGTTTTCGTTGTCTGCAGGAGAGGGTGTAGCGGGTGAAGAGGGTGGTGCCGAGATGCAGGGTGAGGAGGAGCGTTGAGACTCCCCATCTGCAGCCGTCGGATGAGAGGATTGGGGGTGGAGAGGCCGCACGTTCACTCTCCTCCGGGATGTGGTCCAGGGAAGGGAATGGTGAGGGGAAGGATGAGGCCTCCGGCTCTTGAGGCAGGGAGGTCCACGTGGTGAGGACCTGTCTCTGGCTGTAGCGTTGGTTAAAATCGTCCATGTCTTTCAGTCGAGTTGAACCAGTCAGAGTGTGGGTGCACAGGTTCTCGATTGCCAGACCGCGTTGAAAGTGGCCTTGGTCTTGGCCTCCAATCTGGGCTGTTTAGCGGCTACAGGGACTTCTTGATCCGGGGGATGACCAGACATGCTGGTTAAGGTCAAGTGATTTGGCATCAGAGAGGAGAGGAGAGTTTTTTTTCCTCGTGTAGGTACAGTACTTGACTTCCTCTGGTTAGTTAGAGGGAGGTTAAGGAGTGTTTGTAATTAATGTTCAGAAACGGTCTTTACTAACAAGCTGAGTTCATCAAGAAGCTGCCACCACAGTCCTGCTTGTGAGGTTTGATGTCTCAGCGTGTTTTCCTGTAGTAAACAATAGTTGCCACCAATACTATCGATGCTACTACAGCTACTGTCCTCCACCGAGAAAACCCACGAATCACCCCTTCCTAGAAAGATCAAGAGAGCAAGATTAGGAGAGAAAATCATGAAGGATTTCAAATGACTAAAGCAAACGACTGATCTTTGTGGACAAGCATCACTTACCCAGCCTCCCTGCTGTACGATCCAGGAGTAGAGCTGCTCTCTGATGACCTGAAGAACCCAGCTGATGACTGTTCGGATGTTCTCTAGGTGGTTGGTGGTCAGTGCCTTTAAATAAAAAAACAATCAGGGATGTGAGGGATGTGCACTTGCCCCGGTTCACTGAGATGTTTAGCTACTATGCTCCTTTTGAAAACCATTGCTTTGTCAGAAACGTGTCTCTGTGCGTTACCTTATATATGAGTCTATAGGCCAGATGGAAGAGAGCCACCACTCGACCCCAGTTGATGCCATCAGCAAAGATGCTCCTGGCCACCTTCATGAAGATGTCTTGAGCACAGTTGCTCTGAACCTGGTTGATCAGTCTGACAGGAAGAAATGGACACAATGAAATGTCATTCAAGTAGTGTGATCACGATTCATCAATGAGTCGTGTGCAAGTGGCCTAATTGAGTTCCACCAGCTGTTGTGTACATGATGCACAGCTTACTGTTGGAGCTCGGCGTTCCTGTTCAGCTCCTCTGCAATCTTGAGAAGATGTTCCACCACCTCTTTGATTTGTGGATCCTGTTGCTCGTTTGGCCTTCCTCCCAGGTCTTCAGAGGAGACATGTCGACTGGGCTCTGCTGTGTTTATACGTTCAATCACATACCTAGGACATACACACAGAATGACCTCTGTCTCTTCCATGTAAATGACTTTAGGGGGATCTCTCTGCAGTCAATATGGACAGGTGGAACAATTACAACAACCAACCAACATCTTTTGATGTAGCTACATTAGCGTGTTTTTAAGATGGACATGAAGACGTGTGAACCTAAGCTTAAAGACAACAGACACGGAGACTAGAGGCTTTGTGACACGTGACCAGTGCTCTTCTGAAACTGTGGAGAAGGAATATTACTGAATGCAGCCCACTTTTCAGTAAATATACTGTGGCACCTCAAACAGATGGATAGCTTAGTGTGATGGACATTCCTCCCATTCATCTGAATGAGGGTAGTTGCTTTAGGCTGCAGTGGGGGCAGCAGTGACTTAATGATTAGACTGGTCAAACTGCTCCACAGCCAGCCTGAAATGTCACTGACACTGAGCACCAGACGGTGGTCACAGACTAAACTCTGATCTGGCTCTCTCAGTTGTCTTCTAGCCGGGGTCATGTCCTTCATTATACTTCTGTGTCTGCTGTGCGGTCTGTGCTGCAATATCAGAACACCAATAAGTTATGTGTCAGTTTATTTACTCTGACACTCTCTTTATTTCTATTCTCATTTCACTCACTGTTTTCCTGTTTTGCAGCACTGACTTGTAACCCACCACAGCTTGACAGTGGAGTGCACCTTCACATCAGTTTCAATAAGTTGATGATCTGATTGGTCCTGTTTTCAATGAAATCTGAGGTTTCCCATCTCTCTCTCTCTCTCTCTCTCTCTCTCTCTCTCTCTCTCTCTAGATGGTAATAAAGTTATGATGATGATGAGACTTACCCTCTGAGGACCACTGCTCCTTGCTCCAGAATGGGATCATCGATGACATCTGGACCGATTAGAACACTGATTAATAATTCATCACCAATACTGTGCGCTTTGTTCCTTCTTGTAACAGCCTACCAACTCATCCTGTCATCATGTTTTAACAAGATTCTGTGTGATATAACAAACTGAACAGATGTTTTAAACTGCAACCCCTCGCTCTGCAACAATGTGTCTGTAGATATAAAAGGCTCATACAAAGGCACCAACAACAGAATTCTTATTTTCAGGCGGCTCTGAAAGCTTTACACACTGCAACTTCCATACTACAGAAGAGGACACACCATGGACACACCATGGACATGCTTATTATTGCTGCAGGTGAGGATTGCCAAGAAATGTGTTGCATCATCATAATATTAGTACTTTTTGTACCCATTTGCAGCTAGCATTTTTCTTTATTTTTCTTTCTGCTTTAAAGACATGCAGAAATGTACAGAAACAGACACAGTGAACAGGATTACAAAACTAAAGACACTTTCCTTTTCAATGACTTCCTATAATCTGTATTAACAAAGCAATTACATAAACAAAAAGCAGGAAATCAAATTACAACGAGCTGAGCAAGTTTTGTCCTTGTGACATCACCTTATGGGAACTTGTTTGTGGGTTAAATGCGTCATTGGTTCCAATATACATCAAATCCATTGTAAAGTCAGACACTCTGACCCACGCCGTGTTTTATGACTCTGTTTATCAGCAGCAGCACTGAACTGACAGGATCAGCAGACACAAGGCCTTCCCGGTTCTTTAGCATGAAGTCAGCATCAAATAATTCATATATGACTAATAACTAGTAGTCCCAGTATTTTCACTCAACAGCAAGTTAAAGCCACAGCTTACAAGCAGCTCTAAAACAGAAGTTTGTCGAGAAATTGAGGCTTTGAGAAGAAAAAGTCTCTTTCCACAGGTCAAGGACCCCAACTTTACCCCCAACCACGGATCAAGGCTCCCCGCAGAGGGAGACACTGGTTAGCATTAGTGGTCGCAGAGGTAAGGTGCTGGAGTTAGGTAAAACACGGACAGCTTGTGGTAAGGGTAAGGTTGAGGTTGAGGTAAATGGAGACGCTTGACGACGAACGAATACTTACAAGAAAACACCGGACCCTTAATTAATGTGAAAATGTAATGTTACCCTGAAATTTGAGTCTAATTTTGGACGAACTGTTGTTTCTGTTCAGTGTGTTTTAGTGAAAAAGGCCGCTGAGCTCGTGTGTTAACCCGACATGTCTTCACATACCTTCTCCGCCCGCGGCGCCTTCAGGCTCCCGGTCTGCCTCTTCTCGACTGTCAGCCATTAGCTTCAAACTTAACTGTCAGTCCGGAAGTATGAGTGAGGAATTAGATGATTGCTTCCAACATTTATCGCTTGTTGAGCCGAAAAAAGTCACTAATCCGGACGTATCCGTTCCGTGAAAAACTTCGCCTTCCTCAGAAGAACAAGGAAGTGGCTCGGAAACGGACGGACGGTAGACACCGGCTGACACGCCTCTCTGCCCGCAGTAGGTGTGGCAGGTGGCCCCGATGAAAAAATGCAGTGGAGAAGTAAGCTATGAGTGGGCAGATAGAAACATCATTTCATGCTGGCTGTGGATAAGTCTACACGACACACCAACTTCCGAAACAACATTACAACTTCCTGGGTTAATCAACTTACTTTAAAGCAACACTGTGTCAGTTTTCTATCATAAAATAATAATAAAAAGATTTTAGATCATTTAGATTCTACAGTCACCTTTAATCGGGTGAATTGTGTCTGTCATTCCCGCTCTACACCCTTATACCCTTTATGGAACTATGGTCACACTTAGTACCAACAATTTCACTGATTTTGGTGAGAACTGGATCATATTTTATGGAGACAATGTTTTCTGGTTTTCCCTCTGATGTCCTCTGGCTGCTCTGACTCACCTTTCTGTGATTTGATTTGATTTGATTTGATTTGATTTGATTGAATAAGCCATCTGTAAAGGCACTTACCTGTCACTCAAAACGGTCAAACTGTTAATTAGGCACAACTTTGAGCCGTAGTATTGTCTGAAGAGGTGAGTTCTATACAAATTCACCCTCGGTACAGTTGTCATGGACACGAAAATTAACTATAGAGACCAAAATTGTTGTCTGAACCAGGCTGTAAACATGTTTAATTCTGCTGTGAAGTTGGACATTTACCATGGCCTCTTATGGAGACTGACTCACTTCTGCAACCAGCCTCGAGCTGCCGCTTGAGGAATGACAATTTTTAGGCATTGGCTTCATTTCCCAGCACCAGAGGTTGCCTCTGGCTTTTACTTAAAGCAGTGTAGCTCTGGAATCTGTAAGTGACAATGTCCATGTTTTATACAGTCTATGAGTTTAACTAAGGCTCACAGTTACACACTGGCCCAAGCGAAAGATCAAATTTTCAAATAATTCAGTTTCTGAGTTATCTTATTCATAAAATGTGTTCACATTACATTATACATTCATATGTGGTTTTGACATGGGCTGTCACGACACCTTGCTATTTACATATGTAAATAAGTATGTCATGTATATTTTTCTTGATCTCATGTAAAGTGATACAACTGTGAACTGCAAAAAACCTGCAAAAACCCATGTGTTCCCTGTCAGGAAAATGTCTCGTCAAAGTGGCAGAGATGAACTGAGATACATTCATTGGAGACCAGCAACATTTACACACACTTGTTTTACTCGCTGACATTTCTGTCTAGTATCCAGTAGTGATGTCAAAATTCCATCCTTTTGTTGCACATTGGTAATATCTTCCTTTTCAAACAAACAGTGTAGAGGAATAAGAGAAAGGTACTCATTGATCCTACCCAGACACACAATTTCATCATTTTAAAGTTTCAAGTTTCTGTATTGGTGTATGTATTGGTATTGGTATTCTGTATTGGTGTATGTATTGGTATTGGTATTCTGTATTGGTGTATGTATTGGTATTGGTATTCTGTATTGGTGTTTTGCTTTTCTGATTTTTTATTCACTGATTTTTGAGGTGGGACTTAGTTAAAAAGTGATATCACATATTTCTGAGCACCAATTTAGGATTTTGAATCAGATTTTAAGGAATAACTATCAATCCGATCTGAATAAATACTTACGATTTCATGTTTTAATAAATGAAGAATGCTTCAGTGTAACATCTTTGTGTATTTCCTTCCTGCCCCAACAGAAAATATAATATTAGAATTTAAGTATAAAATGTTGTTTTAGTCCAACCAGACAGAAGTTTTGGTAGACTTGCTTGTTACACACATAACACCAATGATCAAGGAAGCATTTTTTCCCATAATACTGTGATTCTGCTAGTTATTACAGCATATTGTAAAGCATGTCAGAGGTAGCGGGTTTAACATCTATTTTACATGCTGCCACATGATGGCAATGGTGAACCATATATGTAACACCTCTGCACTCTGCAAATCGCAAAGAGTTTATTATGACAAAGTGAAGAGTCAGTGAATAGTAGGTGGAGCAGTGTAATCTGGTGTCTTGATGATCCCTCTCCCCTCACCACTCCCACCCACCTGCACCACATACAACTAAAACCTGCCTGTCAGGTTTCTCAGCCACATCCCAGTGAATGGACTGAGTAAAGAAGTTGAGGTCCTGACATGCCGGTAGTTTTCCACTGGCACACTAATACCAAAAACAAGTTGTGACTCTTAAATTCATTTCAAACAGGAACCTTGTACCTGCCATTGCAGGGGTTATGGGGTCATGACCAGGGTGAAACTACTCAAGCTTTCCTGCTGAACTTTGTTTCACTAAAATTCAGTTTGGATCCTTTACTGGCTGCCTCCCCTGGGTGGGGAAGGCTTCTGAAGGGGGACATGACAGGAGACATTTGAGAACTACTGGCCTTAGCTATCATGTAGAATGTTCAGGAATCCAAATCCCTGATAGAGAGCACAATGAATGAATGGATGAATGGATGTAATCTTTAAGAATGTTGTTTGTCTCACCTGTCTTAATGTTTCTTCTGTCATTTTTTAATGTACTTGTAATCACAGTTTGTGGCTTTGACCTGATTTGACACAATAGCTCCATTTGGTGCTCTATTGTTAAGGCTGTTTGTTCAGTTTTCCTAAATCTCCTACTATGTTCCACAGCCAGTCTCTTACCAGCTAGGTCCTAATCACCTAGTGGCTAACAAGCTACTGCATAATGTACATCTACATACAATGTGGCGTCAGTTGACCCTCAGGAAGACTCCTGAATGGCAGTCAATTCCAGGCCAAACTGCCTGGTGGTCATAGATGTTTTATGTTTTAATTTCTATTGGTTATGGTTCTCAGCTATGGCATGGGCCAGCCTGGCGCACACAGCTGCAGACAGCAGTGTCCATCTGTCTGAAGTTTTTATGGTTAATGTAATGAAAGGAGAAGAAGAAGAAATAGCTGGTACATACATATTCTGAGCTAAGTAGAGAATCATGTTACTACAAGATGCAGCTCAATGTGTCAAATTGACAACTGAGAAATGTCTGTATATCTTGGAGTTTGGTTGTTTCTGTCTCCTTTGGTACAGTTAGTTAGTAGTATACTGTGTTCTGGCTCACCTACACTTGCCTGGACTGGTCTTGTTTTGATTCAGTGCAGTGGCGACATGCTTATCCAATCTGAGACAGCAAGACATCCTAAAATATCTTGAAGGTCTTCAGCATGAACAGATTTTCTCTTTCTCCCACAAAAACTGCATTCATGTTCAATTGACTACCATATGTTTTTCTAAAGGCGTTTCCATCTCAAAGTAAAGTTGTGAGCCATAAAAAGTGTAGAAGATGACACCAGCTATGATCCTGACCACACAGACAAGAAAGTCCATCTCTGTACCCATCCCTGTATCCATTCCAGGTTAACTGGTGTGAATGTGAGTGTGAATGGTTCTTTGTCTCATGAGGCCTGTGATGAACTGGCAACTGGTATGATAAACTGTCTCTTGCCTACTGTCAGCTGGAATAGGCTCCAGCCCCCTTCCACCCTGATAAGGATAAGCAATTACAGAAAATAGACAAAAAAAAATATTTACACACTGAGTGTTAGTTTTTATATTGCCTTAAGCAAATTCAAAATGTAAACTAATCTAAGCCACAATATCCCCCAATGTGTGTATCATTGTCAGGTCCTGACATGCTTCCACTTTTGACAAAAACACCTAAATCCTGAGTGATGATTGAGTCATTACACATGCACACGCACGCACACACACGCGTGCCCGCACACACATGGTTATGGTAACTTTGCCTTCAGGCCATAGGTGCATGTTGGGAAAGAAAAATAAAAAATACTATCAGGTCTGTTATATGAGATTTATTATCAAATTATAATTGAACAGTGTGGATTTGTGTTTTAGCTTTAAATGTAGGGAAGCAGAAACTGCCACTAGAGTTGACTGTAAAGTCATTACTCATACACCACACCAAGTTGCAAAGTTATATCCCATCCCACCGCTGTCTATCTTCATAAGACTGTGAGAAAATGCCCCTAATCTCACTCTTGGCTGCGGAAGGGGTCCAAACTAACAGCCTGTTTTAATTTCAGCCTTGTCATGGCAGGAAGTGTGTGTGTATGTGTGTATGAGGGAGAAGGAGACAGAGAGAGAGACAGAGAGAGAGAGTGTTTGGAGGAGTGGGAGGACAACAGGAAGTGGACAGGATGGTGCATGGGAAACAGTTAATGTTATGAGTTATTTTTGCTGGGGATGCTGGTGTGAGGAGGGCTGCTTGACCCAGGTCCTGTTCACACTGATGCTAAATATGCCACCAAAACTAATATTAGCCATCATCTGTCACTCAGTCATTTAGTTAGAGAGAAAAAATGGTGAATTATAAAGAGATAAAGCTTGAATGAAGTCAGTAGTGACATGACATACAATATACAGTATGATTTTACTTACACAAGTTACATTGTTGCATGTAACAACATCATTCAACCAGAGTACAGGAACTGGGATTCATCAGAATAATGCAGAGGAACTATCATCAGTGTGTTTTTCTTTCCTCTTTCAGTGTTTGTGCTTAATTCTACACTGTAAACACAAAGCCGAAGGGGAAACTGTCCAGTTCTAATAAGTGACCCTAATAACAGAGACAGTGTAGTTTGGTGTCAACTTCAAAAATACGGAAGACTGGAGCAGTGTTTTCACCTGTGTTTGCATGGAACAGAAGTGCAGTGCAGACACTGAAGGGGCTCTTCTTCCACTTCTCCATGTTTATATAAATATAAGAGTTTTTCTTTCTGTCACCGTTTACAGTGTACAGTGCCTTAGCATCATTTTGAAGTATTTTTACTTTACTTGTGTGTTTTCATTTTACCCCCACTCCTACACCACCCCAGAGGAAAACACTACTTTTTACAGTACTTTTTACTCCACTGTATATATTAGACAGCTTTA
This sequence comes from Protonibea diacanthus, assembly GCA_028641955.1. Taxonomy (NCBI): domain Eukaryota; kingdom Metazoa; phylum Chordata; class Actinopteri; family Sciaenidae; genus Protonibea; species Protonibea diacanthus. The sequence continues at coordinate 31,346,496 of CM053976.1, read as the reverse complement.
TAATAATAATACTAACACAGTTTGATTTGGTTTATAAACCACGCACAAAAAAATCCCTGTTATATGGAACTTTCTTTGGAGTGAGCCCTAGTACCATCTGTAGACTTAGGCTTATAAAACTTGATCACTGTTATAGACTAAACTGCACATACGTATATAAACTAGCTTGCTGTACCCTCCACCCAATGCTACGTCTGTATCAATGCAATCATTATGTTATAATATTGTGAGCATAGAATGTTTATACTTTTGATGATATAAAGCTGCACTAATCAATATTACAGTAGGGTGTGACTCAAGCCTCATTACCACTGCATGGTACAGCTCGACTCATTCTTGGTACCAGGTACTTTTCCCGATTTGGTTTTCCACTGCAGATAGTATTACTCCTTCAGTATAGGCGGGGTACTTGATTGTCATAACAATGACATCTTCAGTGTGACACAAACACACGGGAACAGTGGAGGATATCCAATACTGAACTTTGTCAATAAAAGGCTGAATGCAGCAAGACAAAAGACTGCAGACGAGGAGACAACTTAAAATTGGCTCAGTTTATTTGGAACCTTGTCCCGTGTGATACCTAAAAAAGTCCCCCGTACCAGCTACCTGTCTGCTTGTGATGTATAGTCGTTTTTATAGAGCTGCTGGAAAACAGGTGGATGAGAGCTGTGAGACTGAACATAAGCAGCACAGTTGTAGGCTTCATGATAAAGCGCTGAGCGTCCTCTGTCATATTACATATTAGTCATTTTCAGTGCCAGAGGTGGGGGCGTTTCTAAAACATGCCTCTATATGCAAATACAGTTCAAATAGTACAGCACCACACCTACTGCTACACTCCCAAGCATTCAACCCACCATAGTATTAAACAATGATTCAACTTTTAGTGTCTGTTAAGAACAGAGTATGGGTCAGAAAATATCACTTCCAACACTATATAAAATTTTGAAGGTGTGCACAGTTTAAAGGTGGACCATCCAGCTGAAGTTACAGCTTTCATAATACTATGCACACTGATTTGATGTGATCTTGGGCTTTGGTTGATGATCTCTGAGGCAGAGGTCAGCAGCTTTAGCTGGCACATCATGTAACAAGACAAAGTTAGAAAAGAAAATTATCTGTGATGGCGATCTTGCTCTCTAAAGATCTGCTTTGTGTATGCCCTGACATTAAAATACGAGTAAGTGATACGAGAGCGTGAGTGCATGACAAAAAGAAAAAAATCAGTTTAATTGAATTTGTATTTATATAGTGCCAAAACATAACAGAAGTTATCTTGTGACACTTTCTATATACAGTAGGTCCAGACTGTACTCTTTATGATATTATATAAATTGTATCTGGAAGGTAGGCTCTAGCAGGTCAATTTGGAGGGAACAAAGTAACAGGAAGTGTAACGTTAGCTGTGGTGCTCACCCTCTTGGTAATGTTCCCATCAGTGTTTAGTTCAGTTCAGCCAATCTGCAGTAAGAAAAGAATAACAATGATCAGTATGGTAGAATCATTTTTTCTTACATCACATGGACAAACCCTTACACCACACCTCCACTTTAGAGGTGGTGTATGTCCCACAACATTGCAACATCACTGGAAAAGCCAGTTTCATGCACACAAGGGATTAAGGCATTTTAAGGCAGCCTTTTAGAGTCACAAACAAGATGGTAGTAGATCTTTAGAAAGAGGGAGGGGGTCCCTGCCCCCCTGCCTCTATGTCATCTGGAAGCTGCTACTTAAAGACCTCGTACACAACCTCACACTTGTATTGATTAGCAGCAATCTATTTTAATCAGCAGCCAGTAACAGCATCGATGCTCATCTTGACTCAAATGTTCACAACTGTTTAAATGATTAGATAATAATATACAGTATGTACAGTAAATGACCCCAATGCACAGCGTGATTGACATGTGTGGACTTTTTAATGTTTATTGTATTATTTTGAAGAGACATTGTATTTCCTGTAATGAATGGAAACTAACGCTGAAAGAGAACTGTGTTTATGTGTTTAATCAGTTTGACTTTATGAGTTTATGTAAGCCTGGTGTACTCAGCTAATGTATTATTTTAATATTTTTAGTAAGAATATCATCCAAAAATGTATTTAATTACAATTTAATTGGAGCCAGAGGGAGTATTACTAGAAAATGTGAAGTTTGTGAATTTCAGCAGCTGGATGCATTTCAGTGATATTCTTGAACTGAAGAGAGAGACACTGAAACTCTTCATTAATAAGGGCCTGCAGTGGAAAGTGTATGTTGATCCAATACTTGAACCTTACAAGAAGCTCTGAGAGGGATCAACATAAATGTTTATTCATCAGATCATGCACATCTACTTCACACTGATACAAATTTACTGAGAGGGCTGCAAATGAACACGTGTAAATAATTAGACAGACAAGTAATAAATATTAAGAACACCTGCGAAAACAATGCAATTAAATTCAGGGCTGCATTATTAATGTGCAACTTGGTGCTCAATACACAGTGTGTGTTTTCACAGTGTTAAGAAGAGCAGAGAAAATAATGTTACATCGCAGTGCTGGACAACTGAGAATTCTGTGGTTTGTTCTGCAGTGAGAAGATGTGAGCACACAGAGGTGAGGAAGGTGAAGAGGTGATGAGAAACTCACACCATCGCCTCTTCAAAAATGTGTCTGTATGTGTGTATGTTCATAAATGCCTCATAGAGACATGGATCTGTTTGGGCTTGTCCATAATTACAACAGTACTTAGAGATTCAGACTTTGTTGGAAATTGGATGCTTGGTGACAAATTCCCTGTTACTTTAACTGTTCCAGGATATTAGGCTGGCTATAAGATAGATGGAAACAATAATGGATGAAAATGCTTGAACATGTTGTTTTGACAAGTCATCTGATATCCACCTATCAATCAATGACTAAATAACTGGATGTTGCCTGAGCCAGACATTTTTTATACATTCAAGTGTGTGTTTGTGTTAAATTGAGGTTTCTACAGGTATGGACCCATCACTGTGACAACATCGCATCCTATAATCTTGGCAGCTGGTTTGAAAGCTAGATAAGTACCTACCAGCATCTGGTGATCTGCATGTGATCACTATATCTGTGTCTCTATGTCAGCTAGTAAAGGAAGCATCATCCATCTATAGTGGGTGGAGTTTTTGTCCTGGATCAAGGACAAGAGGACATAGTCTTCAAGTGCAAAGAGCTGAGCTTTGAAAGAATTACATTAAATGCTGAGGCTCGAGAGGAAACAAGGTACAGCATGCCCAAACACACCTTAACCTCAGTCTTAAGGTTTGTAACACTATCATGTCACATCTCTTCATCTGAAAACCATTCAAATTTAATTTGAAACATCTTTTATATTTGCATAAGTTTAGAAGTCCAAATCAACTAACTTTGGAGTTATTAGCATTTAAAATTCATCATTATCCTGTTTTCAGCTTAACAAAATTATTAGCTTAATATGAATCACAAACTGGTTGCTGTTCTTCAGAATGCCAAACAAGTAATTCCATGGTATCAACTAACTTCCTTCCAGAACCGGATTGAATACGACTCTTGGCTCAGTCTAGTAGTGATTCTGAATCAGCATCAGTAACGTTAAAAGCTGTGACTCACTGGGTCAAATCAACTTTACAAATCTGTAGTGAAAACATGACTAAGGACTTTCCTTGAAAATATGCATGTGTGGGCCAATGAACACACGCAAAGGAAAACCTGGGAGTCCTTATGTGGGTGAACAGCTGGATAGAGATGTGACCTCTTCTCAATGTGCTGTAGGCTCCCAGTACGGGCTGTATCCAGAGGTAGATTTATGATCTGCATTTATGTTAACGTCAACTGTTAACATAAATGCAGATGTGCTTCTTTTAGAATAACCTGTATTAACCAAATCTAATTGCATGTTGACCTAAAGAGAGAAAAGAAACAGGAAACACTGCAGCCATTGTGCCCTGCCCTCTCGTGAGTGAATCCCCTGTATGGGCTGGGTGTGGCATGTAAAACAACACCCAGGGCTATGAAAGTCTTGGTATTAGTGAAAAACACAATAGGTGGACTAAGCTGATGCAAACGACCAATTCCCTTCACTCAGACCATGGCCTGCTCTGTTCCCTTCAGTTTGAATTTCAGTCTCCCGCCAGTGTTTGAACTGACACTCGCTTGAGAAATATTTTGCAAACAGCACTCCCTGGCTTTGATTTGCCACTGTGTGTGAAGAAGCAAGCAGAGCAAACAGGTTACAAAACACACTGAAGCTTGTTATGGAATTTTCTATCCTTAGGTTACACAAGGTCATGTGTGGACCTTGAGGTCCTCGGCAGTATTAATTGTTTGGCTTTGATTAGGAACAGTAGGTGCCAGTCTATCTCAACACTGTGGTGGCCAGGGTCGAAGAGACCTATTGCTGCCTTCCTAGACATAGGAATAGCTAGCTTGCCATTGACGGTCCAATCTGCGTCTCTAGACTATACTGGATATGCTGACAATAACACCTGCATGGGTAAAAACATTCTCTTTAACTAATTCTGGGTGTATTGTATTTGTGATGTTATCTTGGGGTTTAAAGTCTATCCACCAACATGAGTTGGGCAGAATATGAGACCGACTCAGGCACTTCTGATGCATTATGAGAGTGTCTCTAATTCTCCTTGGCCAAGTGTTAATAAATTTTACAACATCAAGTCACAAGACATCAGAGGCTCCTGAACTCACCATTGACCACTGACATCAGCAATTTCGCTACAACAAAGCTGAGGTCTGATGGCCAACTTTTTCATTGCTGACTTTAACCATGCTAATGGTGTTGGTCAGGTTTGGTTTCTTTCTGAAATGCAGTCTTTCTGTCATGAATTATAGATTGACCAGGGAGCAGCAACACATGTATTCATACAGGGACGTCCTCCTCTACATAATCCCTTCATTCTTTGCAGGCACAAATTTCCTTTTCTTTTCATTTGACTGTAAATTCATGCCAAATCTTTGCAAAGTTTCTTATGCACAAAATGATATTTGGCTTGGACCCCTACACAGTGTAAACTATAAGCACATCCAGTTCCCTTCTCATTAATCCCATTACTGCACATAACGATGCAGTGTGTCAATGTTTCACATGTCAAATCAATTAATCAATTCTTTTGCACCGTAGTTTCATTCATTATGCTCACATTATGTTTAATACAAAACAACTACTCTTTACACTTACAGTGTTGACATTGTTCTCACTAACATGAGGTGTTCTTTCATTTAGCTGCTACTGCCAGTGCTATCAGTAATATTACTGCTACAAACACAACTACTACAACTGCTACTTCAAGTACCACTGCTGCCACACCTACTGTTACTATGATTACTAATGCTGCTAGTACTACTACCAGTAGCTTACTACTTCTACAGCTACTATTGCTGCTTAATATTACTCCAACTACTTGTACTCCTGCTACTAGGACCACTACTTTAGCTACTGTTGATACTGCTATTTCACAATGTATGCAATTACTGCTACTTTTACTACTACAGCTACAATGGTATCCCTGCAACTTAACTCAGTCTGTGCCAAAGCTGCTACTTTTATTACTGCTGCCACTTCCACAACTACATCTAGCAATAACACCAATAGCAGCTGTGGAAGTGTCAGTAGTGGTAGAACAGTACTATTACAACTACCACAGCTAATGCTAGTATTACCTGTACAGTTAAACAGATCAGTAATATAATCACTGTACAAACTAGTCTAATACTGTTGTTAATATTACTACTACTAATACTAAGATTATACTAATCATCCTAAACATACATTTGAAAGCTGATGATGTTGTAATCTCTCTGAATGTTGCCTGAGGGATCCATGTCGCTGATTCCAGAACAGCATGGCTCAGTGCTCATTCTTTCCTCCTGCAGTCCAAGTTAAAGACAACACCATCCAGACATGATCACTGTTCAGTGGCTGCTCCATGTTCCAGTATCAGAGAACAGGAGTCCAAAGATTAGCATGTGCCCAGACGTCCATTTTGAATATGCAAATATGAATGTTGTTAGAACATTTGGTAGGAAAACACTCAATGAGGGAGTCTAATTGTTGGCTGAGTGGCTTGGTCAGGCAGAGATCAGACATGTGCTGCATGTCAGAAGCTCTCTCTGCTCTTCAAATTGTCCATTCCTTTTCTCAGAGTGGGTTCAGGGGTGGGGGATGTTTAGCAACAGGAAAACGTCTGCTGCAAGTCCATACATGTTTATGTAGGAATGTCTGCTCACCTCCCTGTCACTTGGCTGGAATCATGCTGTCTGGGTTCATTCACAGTACATAAAAGTCTAATTACTGCACATATTAGATCAGCAATAGAAAAGACAGGTGCACATATCCGCATCTTACAGGATATATGTTACAGGTTTAGCTGTTTGGGCTGTTAGCCAATCAGCAATCCGATATATTTACATTGTCACGTTGCATAACCCACCAATGACTCCGTGTTCTTCCAGAGCTGCTGTGTGGGAGGAGAGACTTCACCTGAGGAGGCCAGAAGCACTTCCTCCTCCGCCCGTCTGCACACAGGTGAGTGGGAAGTGTTACCTGGCCAATACTGCACGTATTTCTTTTTACCTTCTACCCAACGGCCTGTCTGTAGCTGTGGAGAAAAGGTAAATATTCATTTCATATATTAAACACTGATGTCTTTATTAGACTGTCCGTGTTCGCTCTGCGTTCATTGTTCCGCGCATAAACGGCTGGCTTCAGTTCAACATACATATGATCTCTCACTTTTTTTTTTTTTTTAATAATCGGGATAGAAGTTGTCCCGTGTTTGTTTGTGTTCTGAAATCAAAATGTAATGTTTGTGGTTTCTTTATACACGCTGGCCGGTTTGATTGACGCTTTGTGCCCCGGGGCGAATTTCTGAGGTTTCTCCGTTTGTTTGAGTTACACATGACGCTGGTTATTGTTTGATCTGTGAATTAAATGGGGAATACTCATTTGGCATCTCCAGTGTACGGGACCTAAATTCTCATTCATCATCAAACTGCCCTAAGAGCAGTTTGAGCTCTTAGTAGCTTTCCCTCATCCTCACCGGGCACGGTGCACGGAGCACGGTGCCGTCCTGACAGCAGGCAGCAGGTTCAGCGTCACAGACAATTTGGAGACAAACGGAAACGAACCGATGAGTGAAGACATATGTGGCACATGCAGAACAGATATTCAGAACAGAATTCTGTAGGTGCTCCGTGCGCTGAGTTCAAATATGAGAACTTAGAGAGCTGCTTCATCCTGATCATTCTGTAAAGTCCTTCATCCTCTCCTCTCTTCATCCTAGTGCGCCGTGCTGTGCGCAGTGTTGTGCGCCGTGTTTACGCGAGGCCACTACAACGTTCGCTCGTGCGCTCTGATCACCTTGCGCCTACTGGAAGACCCCTGTGAGAGTGGGCGGCACCAGATGGCTCAATGATGCACGAGCTGGAGAACGATGAGGCATTCGAGTCCCATAGGAAATAACATGCCTCACCCGTCTTAACGCTTAAGAAATACCCACTGCCTGTCCGTCACTTACATCTGCACTGACAGTGAGGGCTGCTGTAGATTCAACAACGTCAAGCTTATTCCTCTCGTGTATCACCATCACACACACAGCTAAGAAACATTAAAATAAAAATCAGGCAGACAGAAGGCTACAGAAGGACATTTAACACCACCTCCTGCTGCTCTGAAGAAAAGTTTCTCAGGTGATGAATGTGTTTGTTAATGCAGAAATGAAAAAAAGAAGTGATTTCTACGAAAACATAAAGTATTGGAAGGAAAATTATGTATATGGCAACAATAATGACATTTCACTTGGTGGTCCACGTATGAATACAAGTAGATGGCTACTGTTTTTTGGATTAGGAATAAGAGCAAACTTTGGCACTTTTATTGTGGAGCAGGTGGATGATATTTACATCCAGGCGTGTGTTCAGAAGGGCCTCTGTGGCTGGAGCTTTATGGTCACGTGAATCTACCACCGTGCCATGAGGAACTGTAAAATCGGCATGATCATTTCAAAAACTGCAGACAAGGCGGTCTAAAAAACTGAGCACTGACCTCACAGTTTTTAATATCAGTTGAAAGTTGAGGTGAGCAGTCTCAATGTGTCCCGGGGAAACTGAGATAAGTGGAAACCCACATTTCCATGTTTTCTTGTGGTAGTGAATGCAACACCATTCTGGAGCGTTTGGCACGATTTGTGCTGCGCTTTCCTGCGCGTTTTCACTCTGCTGTGTGAGTGGACCATCTCACTTAGACAGAGAACGTCCTCACACACGGAGATATGTGTCTTAGCACAGAATGCGCTCACTGACAGATAGTGTCATGTAGGCTGCACTGAAGCAGCATCTCTTTACCACCTCATTGAGATCAATCTTCTCTGTAGATTCAGTCTCCTCATTCGAACAAATTCGACAGAGATCAGTTTCACAGCTTCCCAAAAGAATGAATAAGTGAGAGCTCTCCGTCCAGCGTTTCCATGCAACAGCAGAGGCTGTGAAGACACGGAGCACACGGAGGGTTAGATGCTGTTGCTCAGAGCGACTGCACTGTAGATCTGTTTGGCGTCTCTGAAGGAAAGCTGAGCGCCTTTTAAATCCAATGGAGCAACAACATGATGGAGATGAGCCTGCTGGGAGTTTAAAGCGGCAAGATAGCGCAGAGGAGCCCGGTAAGAGTGTGTTATTCAAATGAATTTTACCAGGAACACTTGTATGTGAACATCGTGATGATTTGTGTGCGCTGGTCTGAGAGGTGTTTAAAAGATGGGCGCACAGGAGGAACACCAGAGGTCACCAGCTTTTTACTCCAAGACGAGTGTGACTGCTATACACACCATAGCCATACATGCCTCTTCATTCATATTTTAAAATAAACAAAATGTGTTTCATTTTACACAGCACTCTGTTCAGCATGGCTTCATGGGAAATGTGTACAATTTCTAGTTATTGTATGTGTTTACCACAACCAACAAGTGTACCTCAGTGGATATGTTTCACAGTGTGGGTTATTGGCACATGCACAGATGTTAGTTCACAGATGTTCAACCAGCTGTGGCTTAAAGACAGGAGGCCGAACTGGATAATTATTCTATATCGTCACTTATTGTCTCTGTTCTCTTTGGTGTTTAAATGAGTTAGTAACAAGTGGACTTTATTCTATTCTATTCTTTAACATGCATCAGTTGATTTTTTGTTGGCCACTTGGGGCAGCAGAACATGATGCAAACAAAACAGAAACAGTGACATATTATCACCTTATTAAGTTGTTATACCTTTCTGAAGTCCATGTTCTGGTCTCCACCAACTCCTGGTTCTTGAGCTCCTAAATGCTCCACTATATACACCAACTTCTCTCTAACGTTGCCCATGCTGGGCAGGGAGTGTATTTGCTGAAAATTGCAAAAAGGTTCCATAGAGCGCTCAAGTGCACCTCAAGGAGAAATTCTTCTCTGCCTTCAGTAATACAAGCAACATCTTTTACATTAGACATAATCCATTGATCCTTTGTTACTGTAAACACATTTGTTAGTGCAATGAATTGAATGAACATGTTTGCTAAACATTACTTTAAATGTCAATCATGCTGAAAGAGTTATTCACAGAATTACACAGTGCTATCTTCCCTATAAACAAAGAGCCATCGTGTTTTATCACATAGGATATGAAGATTTGTGGCTGTTATGTGCAAACTGGAATTGATAGTTGTGAAGCAAGGTGTCAGCTTACATTAACCTTAGAGGTAACAATGTCAAGTGACGCTGTTACATCCTGGTCTTCATTTATTTATGATGCATTCATGTAAATACTGGTGCCCTAACTGACTTCAGCTGCTCAGCTGAATATTTCAGCAGGTATTAAGATTAATGACAAGTATTCCAGTTTAGTATTCAGTATTAAGTTTAGATATCACCTTGTCTGAGTCCGCTTGCAAGTTGGAAATGGCTGCTGAAGAATGTTGTCTTAGCCATGCTCACACACTGATCATGTTATTTATTATATTGAAGTGAGCAATTATACTAATAATAAAATGACAACCTTGTGTGTATAAAGCTTCAAATTTCAGTTGGATTAATCCTAGTGGCAAAGCTTTATAGTGAAAACACGTCTTGTTATGAAAGTAAATCTAAGATGTATGCTGGCTGCCGCCTGTCTAGGCTCTGTGCCAGGATGACAGTTGATATCAAAGCTTGGGCACAGTGGTGTTGTTATACAACACCTGTAAATACATATAATAAACTACAAAATATAACTGTTTTATAGCATCATACATTACTGAAAACTACCCGTACCAAGCAACTAACACAGAGCACCAGTAACTACAATATCAGTGCTTTATTAAATCATTTGGTGATAGATGCATGCTTGATGTTGAGGTATGCAATGAAAGAAGGCTGATGTACTGTACAAAGCTGAACTTGTATTGCCAGACATGTTACATCACTTCAGGTATTTCATTCAGTTGAGATTAAACAAGCGTGTTCTGTCATGCTTACTGCACGCTTCACCTGACCTGAGGCTCCGTCCTGTCTGAGCCAGTATTTACCTGTTATCATGAACGTCAATGCTTTAGTGTCAACTTCATTGTGAGACTTTGATATAGTTGCTATAAAGAAATATTAATTTAAAAAAATTCTTTCTGTAAAAAAGACACATTTTCCATAAAACCCCATTGATCTCTATCTTTATCTTTCTATCTATCAATCTATCCTCCACCTCTTTGCCAATGGTTCTCATACCTGAACAACGAAACAGGTTGTTTGTAACGCATTATCTTGGTTTACCTTTCAGAACAACCCACATGAAGGTTGCAAAAAAGTGTGTTTCTGATTCTGTTCTAGTATTTTAGTATTCAACATCTTATTTGTTGAGATTCAACAACAGTTTTCTGATGGTATGTTCATGAATTGTCACAGATACTCCATAGAGAATCAGCAGACAAAGTGAATCAGTTGAAATGTCATATATATATATATATATATATGTGTGTGTGTGTGTGTGTGTGTGTGTGTGATTTAATATATAATTTACCTTTGGATATATACACAAAGGTAAATTATCTAAAAGAAAAAGAAGTGTCACCAAAGAAGCTGTTATGTTATGTTGGGCGGCTGTGGCTTGGACTTAGAGCGGGTCGTCCACTAATCAGAAGATCGATCCCCAGTTCGATCCCCTCCAGTCTGCATGTTGAAGTGTCCTTGGGCAAGATACTGAACCCCAAATCAGTGTATGAATGTGTGTGAATGGGTGAATGAGATACGTACTGTAAAGCGCTTTGAGTGGTCTAAAGACTAGAAAGGTGTTATATAAGTACCATGTTCTTACCATGTACCATGTTTTTATGTTCACCACCACAGAAGGCTGCTGTCATTTAAACAATCACGTTTGGCTTTTTATCAAATGCGTTTACTTCAACCACGACTCTGGAGCTCTAGAAAGCTTTTTGTGCTGTAAATCAACCCAGCCACTGGCATCCACTGTGTTACAGTATAATGTATGAAGTAAATGGTAAATGGACTGTACTTCTATAGTGTCTTTCTAGTCTTCCGACCACTTAAAAGGCTTTTAGACTACGTATCTCATTCACCCATTCACACACATTCATACACTGATGGCATTGGCTGTCATGCAAGGTGCCAACTGCTCATCAGTTTGAGGAGCTAACCATTCACACACATTCACACACTGATGGCACAGCCTTCAGGAGCAATTTGGGGTTCAGTATCTTGCCCAAGGACACTTCAACATGCAGACAGACTACCTCCTGAGCCACAGCCACCAGTGAAGACTGTAAGATTTCATATTCATGTATGGTCTGTCCTATATAACAGGATACTTTCAAAATCTGCTCCACAGTTGGAGCTGATCGGCTTGGCCATGTGTGTAAGCCAGTGAGGGATCTGGTCTCACTACATTAATAACTGCTACAGCAACAGCACAGTTAGCAATGACAGGAACTGCTATTCAGAGGAAATTTGTCACAAAGCAAAAGAATCTAAAATATGAAACATATTCAACTAACCACAACCAATTGAATACATTTGAATTCTGTGCTCAGACATGAAAGAAGTACTGACATTCTCCTCTCAGTCTTTGCAGAATAAGCATATTTACATGAACTAATCCAGTTTATTCAATTCATTTACCTTAAAATCATTATTATTATTTTTTCCTAAAAATAATGATTTACTTCATTAAGGAGGTGTTGGTCCTGTAAGTGCTCTATTAGATGTCTAATAAATGATAAAATGATCATACATACTTTAAACAAACCTCAGTGTTGTGTCTTGCAGTGTGTAATCACTGTGTTCTTTATGACGGTTTATCCTGTGCTTAAATTAATTAACAGTATCCATCAGAGTTGTTGAAAACTGATATTCTCTTTGGGAGTCAGATAATTTACTGTGTGTTCAGTGTATTACTATGTGTGTGTGTGTGTGTGTGTGTGTGCGTGTGTTTCTTTAGCCAGAGTGTCAGTATACACTGAGGAAGGCGCTGTTGTTGAAATGTCATTTGTGCTCCCGGAGGAGAATATCCTGCCTCATAAATCTCTTCTTAGATAATACTTGTTAGCCTTAGCTACAGTACTGACATCAATCAAATCACGACGGCTATATTATTGCTCCAAAAGAAAGGGATATTATTTGTTATACACATTCACAGAAGAACAGCTCGTAATACTGCAGTTGAGCTAGCAAAGTGTCAATCAGTATCCATGGCGACAGCTGTTTCCTGTTAATGATGGGGAGTTTATCTGTTTATTTTTACCCTTCCAGAGAGTTTCCACAGCTGTGAGTGTCTTTACATGAAGAGAGATTCTGTAGTGAAGGAATGAGGAAGGATCGGTGTGGGAATAGGACCTTGCTCCTGCTCAGGGGGCTGAATCCAAATGTGCACCTTCTCATCTTGTGGATATGTTCACTGCCATCAAGTCTGTTAGAGCACCCTGGGAATTTAATGTGTTGAATGTGAGAATAGATGAACCCAAATGTTTCCATGGAAATACGTAATTTCACTGGAGAGATGATTTTTTCTGAAAGGTTCTTTATGGTTTTGATATTGGCATTTCATGCAGGACATGAGGAAGAGATGCTGCCTTATGAGCTGCTAAATACAAATGTGAAACTGTCAGTGGAGGATCACTGTAAATGGACAAAACAACATTCACTAACTCAAACATGTCAATTATAAACCAAATAGATAATCAAAATAGATATGGTAGATATTATTATTACTCTCTATTTGCATTGTCACATCCATGTTGCCATGTTGCTGATGACTGTCCACTGGACTGACTGCACTATGGCGCACAGGCCCGGGTGCCCAGTGAGTCATAGGGCTCCAGGTCCAGAGCCTCTGTTTGAAGAAACTCAAAAAGCTCAGTTTAAAGTAGAGATATCTTTTTAATCTGTAAGTATTTTTATGGAGTATCTGCGATCTTGCTGAGATGACAGGAGAATAAAAGGGGCTCTGTTTATAGAATATGGCAAAACTCTAAATCAGTATTCATAAATGTGTTTTCATTAGTGCATAATCAGCTGAAAATAACAATCATTATGTTTTTGTTTCTTCTTCTAATATAGACTATTATATAATATTAATATTATAGAAAATATAATAATATAATATAATAAAATATTGTATAATAGTATATACTTCATATAATATACAATTCACAATAATACACACACGACTGATGCTGAATCCATCTCTCTGCTCCTCTCCCAGGCTGTCCTCCCCTGGCTTGTAAGCACTCAGGCAGCCTGCAGCAGGAGGAGTCCACCATGATGAGAAGGAGTGACAATTACCTGCCAGTCCCTGGTGAGGAGAAGAACCTGGATGTGGCCTTCATCAGCACCAAGCCCAGGAGCAATGAGTCCATAGTAAGATACTACACGTGTATGTACGTGGCTCTTTGACACTTTTTAAGGGACTGCAGCTCGTACCACACCATCAAATTTTGGATGTTTGCACCATGTGATGGAGTTTGTGAGCTCCAAAATGAAGACAACAAAGTTGTCTGTGGTACCATTGACAGTCACTTCAGGCACATTCATGCCAATTGCAGAGAGTTTCTGTGTGGGTTTCCTTATTTAGTGTATTTACTTCTGTGTGTACTTTTATTCTTATCAGTCCATGAAAGATGGACATTATTCTAACATCCCGTGTTTAAAGCAGTAAGTTTTGAAGCTCCATCAGGAGAAATTCATTTCATGTAAGAATTCACGTGAGACTGCCAAGATGAATTTTAATTTCATTCTATTGTCTGTACGAGAACAAATTCATTAAAATCTTGTTGACACATACTATACACACAGTCAGTGTGCTGATACAACATCTATACACAGAATTACTTCTGTGCCTGCTTACACAGCAATGTGGCAAACAATAGAAGTCTAATGATCTCCTGAAGAACACTTTCATTGACAGCAATTGTACCTTTAAGTCTGTTGCATCAGTGTTTTTCACTTGACACAAGCTCTGCTGTGTTATGAGGACTCATCTAAGGTCAGGAGCACGTACTGTACAGGTAGACCAACATGCAGGCTCTACTTATGGCACCCTTGTGTAATTATGTCTAATAGTCGGGCTCCACACAGTTACCATGGTGCTGAGTTATTCCAAACATGCTCTGGTCAGGTTTATTGTGGGATCTCTGTATTAGTGAAATGTTCATACACACTTGTGGGGTGTACTCAAAGTAAGCAAAGAAGTGTACAAATCATCTCAGAGCCAAACAACATGTTTACTATATTCAATCCTTCTACTTTGATAAAATATATTTGTTGACTTAACATCTTCTGTTTTCATATAGATGAATATATATTTGTTTGATGATCTGGCCTATAGATACTGGCGCTCTGGAGGACTTTTGGAATCACCTAGTGTCATGAAGTTATTGTTACTGAAGGTGTTGTGGAGTGCAATACACCAAACAACATTCACTGATGTAGTTATTTTACTGTCTTCCCAGTAGAAGATCTAAAATGATGAAGTTCAGTATTATTGTCACACATAAATTCTGATTTAATCAGATTTGTTTATCTCCCTGGCAGCATGAGGGACATGGGATATGACTCTGTTTGAGGGTTTCATTTCATGTTTTGCGCACCACAAATGGAACTCCATTCACCTCCATTGTGTTGGAGTGTATAAATATTTTAAAACTTGGACAAATAAAACCAGGACTATCTGAGTGGGTGACATGAGTAAGGTGTAATTTGTTGCAATTTAGTCTAGTTCCCACTGTCCTTTCTCTTCCTTGCCTTGAGAGAAGCGTGTCAGACTTATTGTTGTCACTGTGGCCTTACAGGATGCTGAAGCCAGAGTTCCACAGGACCATATGATTAGTGATTTGACAACATGTTAAATCTACTGCTGCTGTGAACAAAACATGTTGACTTGAAAAGTGAAGGGTTGTCTTAGCCCCAAGCTTATTATGGCTCAGAAATGTGTTTGCATTAGTGTGTGTGTGTGTGTGTGTGTAGGCGGCTGTGTGCATGTGGAAGCCCAGTGGAGAGGAGAACCTCATTTCCTGGTGGCTTGATGAGAAAAGAGTTCCTATTGGTGAATGATGCATACACCACCACATCCTCATGTGCCCTCAGAGAAGTGACCTTTGACCTATTCAGCTATGACTACTTCCTGTTGAGAGACAGCTGAAGATGAGTGTGTTTGTATGCATGTGTGTGCATGTGTGGGGATGAGGCCAGGGGCTACATAAGTACACACACACACACACACACACACACACACACTCAGCAGCCCCTCATGCTGCACAGACACATACACAGGAACACACACTGCTGATTTCATTGTTTCAGCACTGTGCCTCTTGTGTCAATATTAGTTCATTAGATTCATTGTTGATCTATGGTCATGAAGGCCCACTCTATGACTTTATGACTATTTTACTGACAGCAGTCACTATGTAAACACAACTATTTGATATGAGCTGCTGCCATAAATTCCCACACAGCATGTGCAATCTACAGATCACTAATTGTTACATACTGCATACCATCTGTGGCCACTTACATAGTACTGAGTCAGAACCTATCCATGTGTATTTACAGTTTCATTAATTCATGTTAATTGATAAGATAACCAAACAGTTAAACATTCTGAAGCCACTGATCAGATTATCTGCTATAATTGCTAGTATGTGATCATAGAACATTTCAACCGTCTTAACAATGTTTACAAGCTAGTTGCGAACTTTGTGTGCTGCAGTCTGCTGAGCAGGTAGAATACAGATGGTTTGTGAAACAGAACCGTAGGTTGCCAAGATGTTCATAGAGCTGAGACTGCAGTGATAATTCTTCTTTCACATGATATGCAGTCATTTGGTCATTACTGATGAAAGCAGCTATCAGTAAGTAGCCTCCTCATCACACACACAGCACATGGTAGACCTCACATAGCAGCTTTATCGTATGCTATATAAATGCAGCATCTCAAAGAAATTCCTACCAATGAAATTATCACACACTAACAGCCACACAGTCAACACAAGACCTTGATGGCTTTGACCAGTTAGAAATCCAGCTGCGTCTCCGTGTGTTTGACAGTACAGCCTTGAGGGATACATTTTAAATGATAATTTTTATTGTCTTCATACTGGTTGCAAAATATTGAACCAATGGCTCTCGGACAATGTATCCAGCAGACTGGTGATCTCCTGACTGACTAGCATCAGTGGCAGGTTGACGTTCTTGGTCGACACTGAAATCTCTCAACATGTTGCCATGAAATGTGGAACAGACATCATGTTCCCACCAAGATGAATTATAATGTGGTGAATCAATAATTTCCCATCAGCTGTATTTATTTTTAGTGCTAACTAACATGTCAGCAAATGTGACATGAACTTAGATGGTGACTAAACATTATCAACAGAGGTTAACATTGTCATTGTGTAAATGTTGGCATGACAACCACTATTGTTTGTACACTCACTTCCATGGAGCTGTGAGTAAGGCTCTAAGCTCTTCATCTCGTTACATTTTTTAGTTTCAAAATTCTAAGATAAACTAATTTTAGGACATGGTTTCTATTTTTATGTGTTTATAGAAGCCCACACATGTTTGTACTCTTTTTTTATGCTTGTACTATTTGTTTCCTGCTATGTTCTCCTGCTTCTGGTGCTTTATGACATAATTTTCCCTAAGAATCATAAATTTGGGTAATGTAATCAAAACAAATATTTATCTGTCAGAGTTTACACAGTGTGATTAACAGCTAGTCTTTTTGACTGCATGTCAGGCAGCATATAAATGCAGACACACACATACACACACACTCAGTTCAAGCCTACAAGTAGCCTGGAGTTTAGTTAATTAAGTGCCAGCTTACGCTCAGCTGTTATCAGACTAGACAAGGTCAGACTAGGTTTTATTTTTTTTTTAGAATGACACTAGATCACAAAATAAAAAAAATATGGAAAATAATTCATTTGGTGTTCTATCAGAAATCTGAATAATGAATTGAGTCATTTTTTCATATTTCTGGTCATTTTCATCAGTGATTTGATCAATGTTTGATTATGTAATTGCATCAGTTGTATCTTGATTGAATCTAGTTTAAGTCATGGTGCAGACGTCCTCAGTGTAATAGTGTGAATACAGTACACTGCATGTTCAACCTGTTCCTGTGCCTGCTGTCAATACAGTAGAAAGATGCAAATACGGTATGTTTGGAACTGGTGCTACATGACCAGAGAAAAGTGATGTGGTATGCCCTTTTGCTCTAGAAACGCTAGAAAACAAATGGACTGGACTGCACCAGATTAGTGTCATCAGAAATGAACCACCCATTACCACTAACCATGAAGAAGCAGGCCCGTTCCAGGTCTGATATTACTGCATGTGGAGGAGTGTTGGAGGGGGGAAACGAGCACGTAGAAATGTGAAAGTACAACGTAAACAAATTCCATGTCACAGAGCCAGGTGGAATTTATGGGCTATGGCTTCTCATTCTCCAGGTGCAACAAAATGTGTGTAAAGTATGAGGTGAGATTTGTGCAGAGATGCTGCATATGAATATATTATAGGCTTTTACAATACCACAGTGGTATGAGGACAAGGCCCTTTAGTTAATGCAGCTGGGAATTGCAAAACATAAATAGACAATATAAGATGCATATCACTCTGTAGACACAACTTGCTATGTGCATTGTAAATTAAACATGATTCAGCTGTAGAAGCACATGTTTGATCCATGGTGAACATATTGTGCAAGTGTGGCACCATGTTGTCTCTACTGGCCTCTGCTGAATGTCTCTGTGGACAGTAAATGATGTAACATTGCAAGTGTGAAAATGTAGAGTGGCCAGGAGTGCATCAGTCCAGTGAACCATCAGGTAAATACACTACACAGAATGAATAGCAACTGTCAACTAGACTGTCTGCTTTCCCTCCATACCCAGTGTTCTCACTCTGGAACGCAGCCTCCATCTTTGTGGTGGTACGGTTATTGGTAGCCATACATGCTAATGTGCATGTGTATGATGGAGTTATGTTCATGAGTCATCATATAGACCAATACATGAACATCCAGGGATTGGACATTGAGGTGGCAGAGAGCTACAAATTCCTGGGTGTTCACCTAAACAATAAACTGGACTGAACTGACAACACCCACGTGCTCTACAAGGAGGGCCAGAGTCGCCTCACCTGCTGAGTGCACCATCTCATAATGTAGCTTCTGTTTCTGTTTTTCAATCACCATCACCACTCACCATGGCTCTATATTATATTTATTTTATTTTTTATCTGTATATTTCCACCTGACTACTTACCATGTGCAGTATTACTTATATCATGCCACTTTCCATTTACATTTGTAATACTATTATATCACGACACTACCTTTGCAATATTATTTATATCTTGCCACTTCCACCTTTAGTACTCATTCGTGCACATCTGTACACTTGTCTGTTGTTTGTTTATTGGTTTTCTTATTTACTGTATAGGCTGAAGGATACGTTGGCCTGTTGTTGTTTTTGACATTTTTATTTTATCCTCTACTTCTATAGTGTATATTACACCATTGCTGCTGTAACAAAAGAATGTCCGTGTTGTGGGATGAATAAATTATCATCTAATCTAACATGTTGTACAGGAAAAGAAAGGAGGGACTTGATATGATACTACTGTATGTGACAAAGTGGGTGAGAGCACACTATATTGTCCCATATGTATCATCAGTGTTCAGCTTAATGCTTCTTAATTTCATAGTTAAATTATCATTCTTTTTGTTACCATAACCTTCATGTGGCACAGGACAAAAGGAAGAAGTGCCCAGCCACTTCCTGTATTTATACCCTGGCTGACATGATTAGTGATGCCACTGGGTTAGTCCAAGTGTGTGGGGTTGAGGTCAGTTAGTTTAGCAGTTATTTAGGTTTATTTGCGACTTGATTTACATATGGCTACAATGTAGATTAAAGATAAAGGAGATAAAAGTGTTTCTGTTGTTCAGTGTGCAAGAATATAACTTTGTGAAGTCCCTGTATCAGAAGATCTAGAAGTGGTGCAGTCGGAGTTGATACCAGTGGAGCAGAGCAGGGGAAATATGCTGGCAATGAGTGTTTAGATAGTTACCTACGATATGTACTGATGGAACTGTCACGTACACCTGCCTAATTTCAAAAGGCTTGAGTGTTGGAGAAAATGTATTACATAAAATCAGAGCAGCAGTGTCGAGGTAATAGTTTTTCATGCTTGTAAAATGCATGAATGCTTTCATA
This sequence comes from Protonibea diacanthus, assembly GCA_028641955.1. NCBI lineage: Eukaryota > Metazoa > Chordata > Actinopteri > Sciaenidae > Protonibea > Protonibea diacanthus. The sequence continues at coordinate 31,326,739 of CM053976.1, read as the reverse complement.
TTGATTTCCTTTGAAAGTGACTGCTGGCATAGTGATCACTGAGAATAATTGTGAGGGTAAAGTCTCCAACATTTGAATAAAACTCATTTCACCACACACACTTTAACAACATTAGCCATATTTTCAACCAGTAAGAATTATTTCAATTAATAAACAAATGATATTTTGTCTTTGCCTATCTTGCTTCCAGCCATTGAAAAATCTTTATGCGGATGATGGCTCACCCCTGTATCCACGGCTAGGCCCGTACTTCTCTGATGGGCGGCGGCGGGTGGACTACGTGCTGGCATACCACATCCAGAAGCCTAGCAGCATCCGGCGCCGCTCATCCAGGTTTGGCGACAACAACTTCATCCGACGACTTCGCCGCAGTCTAAGCATGAGGAGTAGCCGAGCCCCGCTGCAGCCAAAAGAAGACCCTGAGATCGCTGCCCAAGACCAGCGGACTGACTACCATGAGGATGACAAGCGTTTCAGGCGGGAGGAGTTTGAGGAAAACCTCCTGGAGACAGGGCTGGAGCTGGAAAAGGATGAAGGGGTGAGGTCATTGTTTGTTTTTTACAGTATATATTATACATTATTTTATATTATCTTCCCCAAATTATCTTCCACACAGTACAAAATAGTCCTAGTTGAGACTGGTGTTACCAAGACACACAATAGCATCTTATGTTTTTGTATGTATGAGTTTTGTATGTGTTTTTGGAATTTGGATGTGTGAGAGATAAATTTGAATTCCGTGTCTTTCTCCTCTGTCTCACTGACTTTTGAGTTCCACTGCTGAACAGATCAATATACCACCTCATTATTCTCAGTGTAATGAGTTTTCCTGGCTGTCTTGCACTACAGCAGAGCAGCTATGTGTCATCTTGTCCGCTCAATTCTTCAAGTACCTTTAGGATCAAAGTCATACAAGAGTGCCACCCATTCAGCAAGTGCTGAATGAACTATTCTGTTCTTCATATGTCTGTATACCAGATTTAATAAATGGAAGTTAAGCTGTATGAAAGCAGAAAGGAGCAGTTCATGTTGTACATATGGGCTCAGCTTGAAGACAAGACTCAGTGTGTCAGTAACAGAAGGTGCTCAGTGCGTTACATTTACATGAGGTGTGTGTGTGTGTGTGTGTGTGTGTGTGTGTGTGTGTGTGTGTGTGTGTGTGTGTGTGTAGGTAGGACAGATATAAACATAACAGCAGAGATAATATAAGGAGAAATGAAGTAATCCTAGAATTAGATCACTGTAATAAGTAAGATGATGGAATCATGGGAAACTGAGTAGATCAGAGTGGCTTTGTGAGGCTGTAGCCTACTGCAGCTAAATGTTAGGAGGTATAATAAAGCATGTTCACCATGTTTGTTTAATGCAAACATGTTCCATAACATTAAACACATTACAGCTGAGGCTGATGTTGGTAGTTTTGCATATTTGGTCATAAACCAACCAAGTGTTAAAAACAAATGTTAATCTGATCGGGGCAGTGTTTAGCTCAGTTGGTAGAGCAGCCGCCCCATGTGTGAAGGCTCAGTCCTTGCTGTGGAAGCCCAGGGTCTGAATCCGACCTGTGGCTTTTTCCTGCATGTCATTCCCCCCCTCTCCCCACATTCCTGCCACTCTTCAGTTGTCTCTATCAGAAATAAAGCTTGAAAAGGCCAAAAAAATGTTGACCTGATAGATCAGAGATCAGATGCTCACCAAAGTTCACTCACTGAGAATCAATGTGTGTACCAAATCTATGTAGCAAAAACTTTGACCTGTTGGTGGCGCTATAGGAAAAACTCAGAGGATCAACAAAGCTGCTAGAGCGTCTCATGTAGGGATCTTCAATCTCTGCTACACCCAAACATAATGACAGCCAATCCAATCCCAGATGAACCTGAACAGAGGGAAAACACATAACCTGATAGAGAATCCATTCATTTTTCATATTCATTTAGGTATTATACATTTAAACACATAAACCCGGGTCCACCAACAGAACAGGACCTGAACTGAACCCTACTCGACTGAATATTTGTCCTGACTCAGGTGCCAAGTTTGATGCTTCTGTTACTATTAGTATCACAGTGGACCAGTGAAGCTCTAGTGCAGATCATGCTCTTAGTACCACGTCAGACACTATCAATAGATTAATGTGGCCCATTTTTCATACTGACCTGTCAAAATTAGAAAAGCTAAAAATTCAAAGACTGTCTTCATATCATATTCATATTATTTACTGAAGTTACTGATGAATAACTATGAGAAAAAGAATGGAACAAATTCATAATTCATTTTGCACATTTTCTGTGCTCATCAAATATGTTTAGATTGTGTTCAAAGAAAAACAGACTGATCTGAGTTGGTTATGTGTTGACAGCCAGCTAATTGTTTTTATAGTTAATCCACATCTTTGAAGAGACTCCAGAGCATTACTTTGACATCAGTATGTTTATTTTTATATCTTATCTCTTCTAAACATGGATGTTTGCTCCACTATATTCCTGGTAGCTCTGCTGTGTATTTGCTACGTGAGTGGAGCCATGAACAAAAGGAGATTTGTTTTCTCTAGTGCAGAACCAGAGCTTTTTGTCATTTCTGTAGAAAAGTCAGATGGAAACAAATTGACTCTTCACACAGTGAATCATCCATGAAAAACTGCTGACGGCTGAATTCCTCATATGTTCTTTATGGAACTCACAGTGTAAAAACTCAATAATGTCATTAGAGTCTACAGAGGTTTGAGTGTGCCAAGATGATAACTATGCAAGTTCTTTGTGGGTAGTTCTGTATGGGATGATACATGATCTGTGTATGGAAATAATGGAAGTGTACTATCAGTACAGCCCGGTGTGCTTTATCACAGAATGCCATGGCCACCTACCAAAAAAAACAAAAAGCCAGAAACTGTGTTTACATTTGTTACATGTACTTGTGCTCATGTTTGATTTGTTTGCTTTGGACGTCAGCATCAATCAACATCAGCCAGCCTCAAGGGTAGATCTACAATGACACACAAGATATCCAGGCAATTAATAAGAGAACTACTAATAATAGTTATCAGTCATCAGACAATAAGAACCCACAACAAACAATCTATTCTGTCCCCATTCAATTTTCTTTTTGCATAATGTCAATAGGAAAAGTTGTGAATGTCCAGTAAAGGTTAAACATGTGGCTTAACTACTTCTTCGTAGCACAAACACACTCAAAGGCACACAGTAACTGTTCCCCCAACAGACACTGAGAGCGGAGCAGATCAATAGTTTAACTATTTCAGACAGTTCAAACCATGTGAACATTTTATTTTGAAAAACAGGCTAAATCTGTGCGATATATAAAGTAAGTCAGCTAGCTTGATTTGGTTGCTATGTATTTCTGTATCCAGACGGGTCAGTGAGCTGAGCTCAAGGGTGTGAAGTGAGTCTGGCAGCATATGAGTGGTTTTACATAACAGCAGAGGCTGCAGAGACATATGCAGCAGTAAAGACAGTAGTTTGAGCTAAAGTGGATGCAGAGTCAACCAAACATTTCTTGTTTATAGGTCTACAATTTGGAAAGTCATGAGCAGTCCCATGTTTCAAAGGTGGGTGCATTGACAAGAGTATTTAAATATCCAAACCTCATTTGTCTTTCAGAGTAAGATACCTGGAATCGGCTTCCTGAAGATTCACGCTCCCTGGAACGTTCTGTGTCGAGAGGCTGAGTTTATGAAGCTTAAAATGCCGACAAAGAAGGTGCTCCACCCATCAGTGAATTGTCCTTTTGCCAATGCATATTGACGTCTCTTTTTCTTGCCCTGAGGCTATCTGCTCTCACTGCTGCAGTGCTGAGTGCTGAAAGTGCCAAGATATCTCCCGTTCCTCCGTCCTTGGCATTCATGGAGCATTATAACACCCCAATGAGGCCACTTTGTGGTGACAGCTCTTAGAAATTTTGAGTGTGATCTTGATAGAAATCCAATGGGAATGTAAACCAATCCAATCATTTCTTCTGTATTCACAAGGGGACACTGTCCAGCACAGACCTCATTGCAATCCATGTAAATTGTAGAATTCATGAAATGGTTTGTTTAGGGTAGATTTTAGATTGTTTCTAGTTCTTCTAACTCAAGTGCTCCTCAGGTTAGTGAAGGTGACCTTTTCTATTCACTATATACATAAACACTGCAGACCTTCAGTCTGCATTTCAAAACATTTTCATCAAACACAAACAAACTGTATGATATATTTAAGAATACAGTGGAGAATTTTCTCTACTGCTCCTATCCAAATCTTCCAGGGCTCTCCAAGTGCTCCTCACTACAGTAGTTATAATATCAGATCAAAGGACATTTGAACTTTTGGATAGTCTTGAGAAAAAATTGTGATCTCAGTGACACCATCTGTTTGAATAGTCTTTGAAGTTATTTTGCTTCCTCTGCAGGTTTACGATGTGAAACAAGGCAGCAATCTGGTGGAGAAGATCCGACTGTTCATTCACAAAGTCACAGCTCCTCTCCACCCAAAAGTAGATGCCAACAGGCCACAAAGCGTCAAATCCCTCTCGCACCCTTTCTCCAGAGAGAAGCAGCATCTGTGAGTAAAATCTCTGCTGACTTTCTGTTTTCAGTTTCAGTTACATGTTCGTGCGGTTCATCCTCAGACAGAATTTTTACGTGGACATCAATAATTTGACCTGAACCCAATTATAGAGCTAACTTTACCACTGAAGTTACATTGTTATCTAAATTTGATTACTGTCATCAGAGTATGTGTGTGATTGTAAGAATGATACATTTAAATCTGAACGAAGAATCTGAAACCTCAGAGCATTGTCCTTCATATTTCATGTTGTTTCAACTCTGAGCAAAGTGGAACTGGAATGGGCCCACACTTATTCACACAGCACACAGAACCAACCACAGAGGTGTTAATTGGAATAAAGAATCACCCAACAAGTCCATCAAGCTACTTGACTTTAGAACACGGCAGGAAAGCTGAAGCGTGATGCTCTCCTGCTGTATTCTGCTCAAACTCCATCCCTCAGCTCTCTTTCTCTGCCCTGAGGAAACTAACACCACTAGCCTGAATCACAAAAATCATCTGCATTTCCTCAACACAGTGTTGGAGAATTTTGAAAATAGCTAAATAAACTGGTTAAACTAGTTAAATGGGTTAACTACAGACAAGCTGTGGCTTCAATGGGGCTTCCTGTTCAGTCCAACAAGTGAAAGCACTTTCAGAGGCAACGATCAGAGAGGAGAAATGTCTTAAACGTCAGCCTGCTGGAACGTATGGAGGAGAGAGTGGGCAGTGAGCAGCTATATTTATTTACAGCTCTGACTAACAGCGAGCAGGAAATCTCCCTCCACATCTTCTCCATCATTTCATCTTCATCAATTTTGGCCAGTTCCCTGAGATTAAGTCTAGTTATAGATTGAGGACTGTCTTTCAAACAGTAACGCAGTCTCTCTTCATCAGACATGGTGTTCAGTGCTTCTACATTCTTGAATTGAATTATATAATTTATTATTCAAGTGACTCTAGGACTTAATACAGGTAAATGGTTCAATGAAAGCAGATGATTGTTGTCTGTCTGTCAGTGTCAGACTGTTTCAGTGAAGACCATCATGCACCAGCAGCAACTGACACACTGACGGAGTGACAGGAGCTGCCCACTCACTCATTTTGATGCTTTCAGTGCACATAGTGCTTCTCTTCACATGTATAGAGTCTGACTGCTGTCCAAAGTATTTTATTTTATATTAATATAATATTTATTTTTATTTATAACCCATTATATTATATTATATTATATTATATTATTAGCTGCCCATGGTAACTACTGATTTTGATCAATGCTATAAAAATAAACATTTTTGCTAGAACTGTCTGGAATGTTCCAAACATCAACTGTATAGTAACGGAGATGAGCTTTTGTGCTGCTTCTTGACACGTTAATAAGTCACATTTATGACTAACATACTAACACTAACAACACCATGGAAATGAACTGTGCTGAATGCCGTTCATCCTCTGTTCATTATCTACTGTGCAGTAAAATAAAAGTGATCAGCCTGAACGTGGATCTGCATCTGAAACTAGACCTGTTTTGTTTTGTGTTACAGGTTCGATCTGTCTGACAGGGACAAGTTCTTTGACAGTAAGACCAGGAGCTCAATAGTAAGTATCGGATGAGTGCAGGATGGTTACAGTGTGTGAATTAGCACATTTCTATCCTTCAGTCCATCCTTGGTCATAATGTGTACTCTGGATAAGGACTCTGAGTCAGTGTACCTCATGAAAAATACCTGCATTCTGTTAAACCGCATCATGTGTGCTGCAGCACTGACACACATACACAGCACTTCACTGTGTCTGGATAATGACTGGACTGGCTTCTCATTATTGAAAGGAGCTCAGCAATCACAGAAGTCATCGACTGATCTTCAGCTCTGATCAATAAAACTCTGTGGGGTCTCAGTGTGTCACACTGAGCTGAGCAGACATAGACATACAGAAGTTATCACTTTTCCTGATGCATTTTCCCTCCAACTATTTCACCTGCTTTTATGCAAAATCTATAAATATTCATCTGTTCTCATCCATCTACATTCTTGTTTGTTTGTTTTTTTGACTGAATCTGCTCAGTTTAATATTGTGAATGTCTTGTCTCATCAGGTCTATGAGGTGCTGAAGAGGACAAGGTGCACCAGAGCCAAATATTCCATGGGTAAGGCCTATATGTCTGATCCAAGGGATCAATATGCAATTAATCTGAACTTTTTTTTTTGTGGTTTAATTACCACCACAGAGGGGTGCGGGGAGCTAAAGCATTCAATTAGTCACAGAGCAGTGTGAGCGGTCTGGTGTGGCAAGAGAGCGAGGCAGGCAACAGGAACCTCAGTGGAGTGAACCTGAACACAGGAACTAACACAGACCGACGCAGGCCAGGCATGAAAACTGGGGCGGTGCAGGAGCTTGACGAGACAAGATGGCGCGCCACACCCCGTGGCAAAACACACAGACCCAGAGGAGAAATAGGGGACCAACAAGAGACACAAGTGTGGGGTCATCAAATCAAAACATGAGGAACAAGGGTGAGGCACAAACGGACCATGACACAGGGACGGATCCTCTCCGTCAAACCATAGCTGCCTGTCTGCAACTTCTGCAACTGCAGCTTCTGCAACTTCCACAGTGTTTACTGACAGTCATGGCTAACTGATGCCATTATTCAGCCTTGGCTGAGCTGGGCAGTGTCTGGGGTGTTTTGTTTGAATGTCAGTTTGAAAAAAAAGAAAATATAAGAAGTATGTACATGTTTATTTGAGGCAGAAAATATTATAAATAATATTTTATAAATAATAAAGGCCAAGGACTTCTGGAGAGAAACCAAGTCAAGTCAAGCTTTATATGTTTTGTTCTAATCAGTATGCTGCACAGTGAAAGCACGGTAAACATGACATATTTTATAATGTTAAAATATTATCTACTTTTTTGTTATAGTTTATTCACACCACCAATTTTAAAATTAGAAAAGACAGCCTGAGAAAATTCACCCTCAGTACAGTTGTCATGAACGGGGAAATTAGCTATAGAGGACAAAACAGTTTTTTGTACCAGGCTGTAAACATGTTTATTTCTGCTGTGAAGCTGGACAGCAGAACTGGGGGACTTACAGTCTCTCTTCTGCCAGGATAAGGGTAATATGGTTTAACGTACATAACTTGGATCTAGTTTCCGTCATCTACTCACCAAGGTGATGGGTGAAATCTGGGAACATGGTAACATCACTGAAAAGAAGTCTGATGGGGCAATCATTCTGCACAGTTCACAGACAGATCTGGATCAGTTCTGGTTTAACCTGTATCAACTGTACTTGCTGTAGTTGCATACAGACAGTTTTTTCTGTACAATCAGTGGTTATGATCAACATTTCGCTTTCAGTTTTACCACCAAATAAAATGGTCTATAAATATAGATAAACTGGTGGCTGGTTCACAAGCTGTCTTTGGAATGGAATAACAACAATGACTAAAATAAGAACTTATTTATAATAATAAAAAATATATAATTATTAGTTATGTTTCCTACTTCCATGTTACTATGACAAGCACTATAAACTCCATGATGGAGCTTCATGTCTTTGAAAGCATCTCAGTGTGTCATTATTCAGCGAAAATGTAAAAAAGAAGACCACCATGAAAGTCTAATCCAGAGAGGAAATGTAACATCAGTTATTTTCTTCCAGAAGTATACTGCTGACTTTCACACTACCCCCTGTGTGTGTGTGTGTGTGTGTGTGTGTGTGTGTGTGTGTGTGTGTGTGTGTGTGTGTGCGTGCACGGTTTCCTCTGGGATTGCAGTATAATCCTGTTAAATTTGTCTCCTTACAGGGATCACCAGTCTGCTAGCTAACGGTGTCTACACATCAGCTTATCCTCTGCACGATGTGAGTATCACCATCACACTGAGAATAAATTGCTGTTCATGCACAGCAGAGAGAGTTACTCAGTGATTTCCAATCTGAAAATAATCAAAGCGTCTCCTACTCATATGTCAAACGTGTTAAATCATTTATTTTATTTCCTATTTGTGCATTTTATTATTACTCTTAGGTTTAAAAAATGGCAAATGAATGTTAGATGGTATGAAAATAATTAAAATTATTAAGTGCATTCATTAAGAATTAAACATACTGTGTGTTACAGGGTGACATTGAGGGGGTGAATGCAGAGCCTAATGACAGGAAGGTAAGTAGAGCAAATTCCATCAGTCAATAGATTGAATCAGATGTCAACACATCAGTCATTACTCAACCCAAAGGAATCAAACTTTCATATTGTGTCCACAGTCCAGTTCTTCGAGGAGGCAGACTTTTTGTAGGAAGTTTTAAAATACATGTCAAATTATCAAATCATGTATTCAGTGTGCACATGAAAAGGTTGTTTTCCATTTGGTTAGCTGCAAGGAGCCAGCTCCAGCAGCTAACCAGGATCTTGTTTCTGTGTTTACTGTCCGGCTGAAGTCAGAGCCAAGCATTTGAAGTCATTTATGCAAAATTTAGGAAGATTTACTTTTTGTTTCCCCTGGGCACAGCTGTCAGAGCTGATCACGGCATGTGATTCCACCTGAAGTGCCTCATTGGATTCGCAGAAGTCTCTCTGCTCCACAGGGAGAAGATGCGCCTGGTCTATTTCTGACAGAGCGGATCAAACTGGCAGGAAGTCAGACACAGAAACAGCATAGAGAGTCTGCTCAATTTTCAAAATAAAACACCATGTGCAGACTGCCAATCATAGAAACAGACAAAAACGAAACAATTTTACTACATAAACTACATACCCATGGGAGAAGCACATACAGCAAAAATAACCAAATAAATAACCAAATGTTTCTTCTTCATGTTGTATCACAACCCACAGATCAAATTAAGCAAGCAAAATGCTATCAGTTTGTTAGACCATCAGTTTTCCTCATCAAGATGAATGTCTAAAGTGTGCTTTTATTTGGACTTGTTCATTTTAATACCACGTGTGTAATGACTGAAACGTGCAACTCAAGTGGCACCATTAGGGATTGTTTTAAATATTCAGTAAGGAGCATGACTGACTACCACACTAATTTCTGGGCAGTTTCCTCCTACTGTACAAGAATAAAATTAACTAGGCTATTGGCAAGAAAATAAGTGCTCATGCTGAGTCTGAAGTCATCTCCTCCCCTGCTAACACTCTCCATAATTATACTGTAGGCTGTGTGTCACTAAGGCAACAGCCTAATAATTCCCTCTCTGTTATTCTCAAGCACCAGAGAAGCTTTAGCTCGGTGCCTCCACACCAACGTACTGATATCATAATTCCATGCATACATGCGTGTACAGACGTTTAAGAAACAGGGTTCCCTCAGCTGGGAATCAGAGTGTTCAGATTTTAGGTTGAACATTAAGTGTCGTTTTCTCTCACGGGCTCAATTGAAATGCAATCAATGCTGAGATCTGGCATCCGAGCAGTCCTCTGGGCCTGTGAATGGAGTGTGTGATTGTGTTTGTCCCTGTTCCACCATTTCACAGTGATTTATGTGCCTTTAGCATCGTAGTGGAACACAGAGCACAAACCCAGTACTGTGTATTGCATGCTGGCTCTGTGCACAGCTTAATGAGATGTTCAGGGGACATAATCACTATTAATGTCATTAATTTCACCTGTGCTTTCCCCACTATGACAATTCAAAATGTCTGCTGGTCTGTTGGAGCATGGAGCTATCAGTGTGAATGTGTGCCCTGTGCAGTAGTTTGTTTCATATTCATTTAAAGACCTGACAGACAGAACCTTCTGCTGCTATGGAATTTGACTTTTCACCACAGGCTTAGCACTGCTGCCTGAAAACCAATATGTTACTATGAATATTCTGCATCAACAAACTGTATGTTTGCAGGTTTATTTGTATGCAGTATATTTTAATGCATTGGCTGTGGTGAATAATATTGTAAATCCTCAAATAAAAACCAGCGCTCAAATAACATTAAGCGACCATCATAAACAAGATGAGTCACTATATAGCTGCTTCAGTTAGCGCACATCGTAAAGTGCTGCCCCCCCTCTCTTAAGGTCTTAAGTTTCTGTCAATAACTTCATACTTACTGCATAAATCTGTTACGCTGCTTTTTATTTTCTTTTTCTTGTTGCAGTCTGCACGTCTTGATGATTTGGTCACTGGTTTTTACACCATTTTTTATCCCATATGTTTAATTTTTTTATAGGCTTTTATTTATTTGAATATTTTATTGTTGTTTTTGAAGGCTTGCAAAATTCTGTTCATTGCTTCTTTTTTGCTGCATGTTTGTATAAATAAAGGTTGAGTTGAGAGTTGACTGAGCTGCTTGGATTAGTAATTCTAGATCTCAGGTTGATGGTTTGATTAAGAGCTGATGCAATGAATGTGGTTGGTATATTTCTGTTTTATTAGATTTCGGGACACCTTCATGTTTTGGCCTCTTGGACATTTGAATGACCAATTCAAACAGCATTAGACTCACTCCAACGTGATACCGTACAGATAATAGCTAACATGGATGAATATTTTTGGTAAACATTGACTCCTGCATCTCTTCACAGCTGCTGTATGAAGAGTGGGCCAGCTACAGTGTGTTCTACAAGTACCAGCCTATTGGACTCATCAGGTCAGATCAGTGCTCTTGTCGCTGCCATCAGATGAATTACACACAGACACATTTCCAGACCTTGTGTGTCTGCCACGGCTGGTGCTCTCACAGCACATTAACTGCCTCCACTGACCACTGCCTTCACAGGAAAGACAGATGAGGACCCTCACAAGCTAACTGATGCTGCACTGGTGCTCTTCTAAAGTCATGTGCTGAGTTGAATGTAGTCCAGGAAAGAGACTAGGACGCTCACTCTGATGTACTCTCTTATCAAACCCACTCTGCTCAGGGACAGTAACACTGTTACACATAACAACATGATGAAGCACTATTAATAAATAAGCGATTTTGTTAGTTTGTCATAAAATGATCTTGTTTGCAGGATAGCGTTGATAAGTGTAGTCTGTTCCTCGCACAGGAAGTATTTCGGGGAGAAGGTCGGACTGTATTTTGCCTGGTTAGGAGTCTACACACAGATGCTGATTCCTGCTGCCATTGTTGGAGTCATCGTATTCCTCTATGGTTGTGCCACTGTGGATGATAACATACCCAGGTACACAACACACAATTTACACACACTTCATTTGTTTGCATCAATGTTGCAGCCATGCAAGAACATTGTCTAAATCAGACATGTCCAAAGCCTGGGGACCAATCACAGCCCAAAGCTTCATTTTTATCTTTTTAAAATATTATATAATTTATGATTTATGGCCTGCTAGCATTGTCAGATACTGTATGGCTGAAAGATTTGTTTTTTTGTTGACATAATGAAGCATTTGAACCTTTAAAAACATAACTGCTGCTGTTATATATCTGTAGATGTGACAGAAAATATTACTTTGTGAATGATTATGTTAAAGACAAGAGTTTTAAACTTAAATGTTAACAGACTTTGCATTACTCATAATAAGTCATGTTTAAAATGAACATGAGGTGAAGATTTGTATCAACTTCATGCAAGTTTAACATATTCCATACAGTTTATTCTGTTATCTGACTCCAGATGTGAAAGAAAGGCAGAACTGGTTTTTAGATTTGTTCACGCCTGATTGGCTTAGATTTGGTTACATTGTCATTAAAAAAATGATAATTGTGACAATAAAAACAAAATTGTTATAGAACAGTGCATTTGTATGTAACTTTTAGTGGTATTTTTTTCATTTTTAAAATGTTAGTATTGGCCCCCGGGTATCTTCACATTGTCAAATCCGACCCTCTTTAAAAGAAGTTTGGACACCCCTGGTCAAAATAAATAAGTAAAAATGTGAAAAAATTGTGATTGAAATGAGGAGCTGTCTCTGTCAGAGTCTGTAAACAACAGGAAGTAGGAATGAGACATTTAATGACAGCTTTCAGACAGTTACTCAATGGTGCTCTGGACACAGAATAAAAAAGTGTTAGTTTGATAAAGAGTAGATTTGTTTCCAGAATGGTTTGCTCTGAACTGTCTTTGAGACTGAGTTTCCTTCACAAGTTTTTATTGATTAGCTTTGTAAATGTCCAGCCAGCTCACTAAATGGCCCTTATAAAACGGTTAAATACATCAACTAAACTGCTAATCCTCAACATTTGACTGGCACAAAGGTGCTGTGTTTCTTTCGTGGTATAAATCAGGCAGTGCTCAGTGAGCAGACGTCATTTATTTTAAAATAGCTTCAAAAAGATGTAGATTCATTCATTATTTGCACATTTCCATTTGAACAAGTCATTGTGTTTATTGTGATATTTTTCTGAAATATCAAACAAAGCATGTTTTCTCTGTGTCCAGCGCAAATTCAGTTACAAGAATTGTCTAGAATTGTGTCATTTTTCTGTGAATTAAGTGTATTCTTGTTTTCTAATATGTCATAGTCTTTACTTCATTTATAAATGACTCATAATTTGTTGTTTATTTGTATGGAAAACAGACTGCAGTCCACTGACAGTTTTCACTTGGTTTAGAAAATGAGTAGCAGACCGGATGACTTGTTAAGGAGAGATGTTGCAGGGTGGTAAGAAGCTTACGGTAAACACCAGCTTTAGAGCAAACCTTCAAAATGACTCCACCTCATCACATAAACGATCTACAGCTTTGGATGTATTGCCACACAGAGTCATTATAGACTTTACATGTACAGAACACGCCACGCCAATTAGTGTTAGTCAACGTACTGTTACAAGGCACGGACGCAGGACTTAACTGCAGGACTCGGGAGGCAGATACAGGAGGTAACCAGTCTTTAATAACAGGCAAAGGTTCGGTACACGGGAAATCAGTCAGGTAAGGCAGGCAAACAATCCAAAGGAGGAAGACAAGAGCAAGGTCGAAGAACAGGCGAGGGTCAAAACCGAGAAGCACACTGGGGAAACGCTGGAGAGTAGGATACATAGTTCACTAACAATCTGGCACTGGAGAAGAGGAAACAGGGGGTTTAAATACACAGGTAATAGGGGCGTAACAGAGACAAAGCGGGAAACCGGGAGGCTGGAGTAGGCGGAGCAGAGACTGACTGTGACACGTACATATGGTGTGTTACATGAGGCAACACACCAGCACCAGGACAGCAGGACTGTTTTACAGCAGCACATCACATTCATGCAAAAATCATTGTGCAGTATTATAGATGTTTCTGATAACCCAGAACTTCTGAGTGAAAATAAGATCATGTAAATAAACAAGGATTACTTTGGATTCTAAAAGTAGGTGCCGTAGTACCCTGAGATGTGCCAAAGATTTATTTTATTGTTCAGTTATTGTGTGTTCAATAACCATTATAATATAAATATTATAATATAAGCACATATTATTATAAGCACACAAATATAGTGTTACCAAATAAATTTATATGTGGGCTCAGGAGGATCAGATGATCAGTAGTTTGATCCCCGGCCCCTCCAGTCTGCATGTCGAAGTGTCCTTGAGCAAGATACTGAACCCCAAATTGCTCCTGAAGGCTGTGCCATCGGTGTGTGAATGTGTGTGAATGGGTGATTGAGATATGTACTGTAAAAGAGCTTTGAGTGGTTGGAAGACTAGAAAGGTGTTATATAAGTACAGACCATTTACCATTTAAGGTGTTGGAGGGCAAACAAACAAAACACAAAAGGCTGCAAACATGGCGTCTGTAATGAGACATGATGCTGCTGCTGATGAGAGCGGGAGAGAGAGAGAGTGTGTGGTCAAGAATAATGGTAATATCAAATGATATTATATTTTTATATTGTTATATTTTAGATTAAATAAAGACTGAAAATCATCATATATCTACATTCTGGATGTGCTGCGTGTTATAGTGGGCAGTAGGTGCCTCTCTATGAAGAGGATGTATGGTCTAGAACAGTCTGAGAGCAGACAACATGCACGAACGTCCTTGATTTGTAGGACAGCATGTCTCCTCTTAACATTGCAGTACTGCCATGTTTTTGTTTTTCGCCTTGTAACCTGAATCTAAACTCTTCTTCTGGTCTCTCTGCACCACCCTGTTACCCTCTCCCAACCCTATGAATAATCTATCTCTTCCATCTTTCCCTGTTTTGCCAGTATGGAGATTTGTGATCACAGGAACAACATCACCATGTGTCCGCTGTGCGACCGCGCCTGCAGCTACTGGAAGCTGGTGACAGCGTGTGGTACAGCTCGAGCCAGCCATCTGTTTGACAACCCAGCCACTGTCTTCTTCTCCATCTTCATGGCTCTCTGGGGTAAGGACACATTTGCATCCAATCATACAAACAGCAACCAAAGTGTCCAATAAAGACAAGAAGATTGTTACGAATACAAGCTGTGCAGCTACACATTGCTGGAGATGTTCCAGTTAATGGATAATACCACTGAATTCATTCAGGACAGCCTTGGCAGAAACATGCACTGTTGCCTGAGGCACACATGAAATTTAAAATTGAATCCATGAAGGTAACCATTGAGTAAACACAGAGCCGGTCCTCCTCTCATGTCCTGCCAAACTACGCTGCCATCTGTTAGCAGCAGCAGGGCTTCATACCAGGGACGTGTTATGTGTGCGTAGATGAAGCTAGTGTCTGTCACACAGTCAGCCTGTAGACCTGAGGAAGTATGAATACCATCAAACTGGACATACTGCGAAATGATAATAGCAACATGTGTGTACATTACAATATACAATATGTACAGTATACGATTAGAAAGTACGTACTTCATCATGCTGAGATGTGCCTGATAGATCTTCTTCCTCTGTGCCACAGAGCTCCATTGTTATTCAGACACTGTTAAAAACACATCAGTGAGTCACACTCTTACACTGAGTGACATGTTCCTTCGTTACCATGAGCACACATACTTTTTTGACTCAGACCCACACACACACACACACACACACACACACACAGTCCTGCTGGCCCAAATAAGCCTTTTTTAACAAATACATGAGGTCAATTAATAGAACCAGTGGCTTTGGTGAGAGTGCATGTTCACACGGCATATTGCATGACATTTATAGATGTAGAGAAAAGTGTCCAGAGACATGTACTAAGCTTGTGTTTGAGCCTGCCTCTGTTCATTTGGTATTGTATGTAGCGGTTCTCTTCATGGAGCACTGGAAGAGACGGCAGATGCGACTCAACTATGTCTGGGACCTGACAGGCTTCGGAGAGGAGGAGGAGGTGAGATAACATCAAAAATGACTTTTCTCTATCATTTCTGGTAGATTGACATCAAGTGTATGGTTGAAAACATGCAGAGTTAAATGAGAACACTGAAAACACTCTGTCTGTAGCCTGCAGCTGGATAGCTGAGCAGAAAGGCTGAAAGCAGGGGGAAACAGCAGGCATAGAATTTACCTACCAGCCCCCTGAAGCTTCCTGATTAACATGTTATATCTGGATATATCTCTGTTGTGTTATACGACCTGTGTGTCTTGGTTGAGCCAGTGTTGTCCTTTTTGTACAGAGTAAGATTTATCATGTTAATTGGGGAGCTTTAGATTAGCTTTATTGGTAGGTGGATATTATTGCTGGTTTCATACTTGCTTATACATGTGAGAGTGGGATATATGAAACTGCTTATTTAACTCTCAGTAATAAAGCAAAGAAGCATCTAAGTATCTAAATGTCCAAATTTAGTCAACCTGAAATGTAAAAAAAATATTTTTGATAACAGAAAAAGTCCAGAAAGACCCGAAAGAAAGAAATCCTGATTGCATCATTTCTTGTGTTTCACAGACAGATTCATGTTGATTTTAGTCATTATTACAGATGTGTCAGATTTAGGGGACTTTATTTACAGAATATTGCAGAAAAGTAATAAACTATGTTTATTTAATTACTTGAAAATAAGAAGCTTTAAGTTGTTGTTACTTTAGAATGAACCTAATGGAGAGCAGACAACATGCAGGAACTTCCTTGATTTGTAGGACAGCGTGTCTCTTCTTAACATTTCAGTCCACCACATTGTAATACCACATTTCTACAGAAGCTCGGAATGGACAAACTAAACACAGGCTGTAGATATGGCCTTTAGCTTTTTTTTTGTATTGTTTTGTTTTTCACATTTCACAGCCACATCTCTATGCTACATCCTATACACTACAGCTTTAACCGTTGACAGTGAAACACTGGTGTCCATTCATTTCACTACTTAATTGTTGTAAAGGCAACAATATTGCTGTGTGCTAGTGTGGAAGTCATTTCAAATCAATCTGTGCTTTCAACAGTGCATGTGGACAACGGAACAGTGCACTTGCTGTGGCACTGGCTTTGAGAACAGTCAAAGCAGACATGATGTTTTTGGATGGATTTATAGTAAGATGCAAGTTGATTTCCAGCACAGTGAAATGAATGGAGATACATGAAAAAATGGCATGGTCCTTTTAAATTAAAACATAAATCTCTGATTGGCTTCTGTGAGTATTGTAGCATTTGAACCAAGTGTCAACAAGAAGCAAAGCATGGATTTTCAAAATGACACTGAAATAATACAAACCGGTGGTCATAAATAATCTGGGAGTTTCTTGTGCGTCTTTGTTCAGCAACATCAAGGAGATTGGTAAAAAAAAAAAAAAAAAAAGACAGAAAGAAACCCTTTGCAGCATCTTATTGTGACACTTCTCTTCACGTGAAGAATACATGTTTTTCACTGCACTGAACCGTGCGTGAAAGCACAGTCACAAAGTAATAAGGCCAACACGAGGTCAGGATATGCATGTGAACGCACCTCCTCTGTCTTTTGTGCATGTACTGTAGTGACTCAGCCCTAAAACTGTTCCCACACAAACATCATAGCCTCAGACATCAGCGCTGAATACACTGTCTTTTAAAGCTATAATGGAAGAGTGCACCACTGACATCTTTTATGCAAGATTTTTGATGATTTTTCTGACACAGAAGTGTTTTAATCTTCAAAGACACTGACTCCTGACTGATCTTCTCCCTGTTTGTGTGTGCTGTGTTTTACAGGAGGAGCATAAGGTTTGAATCCAACTTCTTTTTTTTTTGCTGTCTCTTATTTAATCTTACTTTCTTCCCTTTTGACACACTGCGTTAGATCCTTTAACACTAACCTTTTCTCCCTCAAGGTGTCTAACAAATTCAGCATCTTCTTTACCTCTTGTGTAATGCTCCGTGTTTTCTCTCTCTCTCTCACTCTGTCTGAGGTTCATCCTGATGCTGGCCTCTCAAAATGTTGCTGTTGTTCGTGTAGACTGACGGCAGCAGAGTTGACAGGACGCTTTGTTGACTCATAGTACTTGTCTGTCTCTGGCTTTTTCATTCCTTTCCTTTTCTTTTTTAGATCTGTCCCTGTTAGACAGAGACATTGTGCCCTCAATGCCCAAAAGACAAGCAACACACACACACAAAGCCTCAAGTGGCTGTTCAAGGAAACTGCAGTTTTGTTACTTTGGCACTGGCATCATTTTTTCAGCCAGTGTTGCAAAGTGGCCAAAACATCTTTTAATTCACTGTTTAATTATTAAGTAGCTGTAATTAGGGGTTATACGACCTGAACAATTGTTATTACTTTTAATAAGAAATGATACAAGAACAGGTGCTGAATCGACCTGTGGTCAGATAAAGGTCTGAACCAGATGTTACTGAGCACTTCAAAAAGTTAAAAATATCAAAATATCAGTCCAAACAAAAACAGATTAAATTCATCCATTTCAAATAGACTGGCTGCCTGCCTGTGTCTTGTTGTTTGCTCTTGTCTGTGCATCTTTTATCTGCATTTAAGTCTTAGGTCTTTGTCCGTCTGTACAGGACAGACAGACACATGAAGCTTCAGGCCAATAGAGACTGTCTAACCCTCAGCTTTGTTTTCCAGTCATCAAGTTTTCCTCTGTATACACAGCACCTCTTTTTCCCTCTTGGCTTACAAAGACAGACACACATACATTCACACAACTTCTGAGAACTTATTGCATGGACATAAAGCATTCATCTCATATTGCACCATTAAAGGATTATGTGGCAACAACACAAATTAGACATATGGCTGGATTTAGGAAGAAAATCACTGATAACAGGACAACTGGAAGTTTTAGGTTACGGGCATGGTTGCTATCAACACTCATGATCACAAAAGTAAGCAGTTTAACTGTGAAGTGCAGCTCCACAAATATACACTATGCCAAAACAATGTACACAGGTCAATAGTAGTGATAAGAAACATCATGAGGTGGATGGTAAGGTGCAAATCCAAAATATATACACTGTCAAGATATGAACTGAGGATCATAGATCATGGAGTGGTTATTGAGCAACCAAATATCAAGCTCCACTCACAGGACTGAGTCAGCCATCCTGGTGAGCCTGTTGATTCTGTTGGCTGCCCTCACCTTGTTTCCACATGACAGCAAGGAAGGGAACAGCAGTGGTTACCTCAGAAGGTTGAACAAACATGTGCAAACACCATCGTTTAGCAGGACCCTCCAAAACATCATCAAAATTTCACTTCTGATACTTCTCTTAGTGACATTACATAAACAGACATTTACATTTCTACATTCTGTTAAACCACTTCCAGTGGTTTGGCTAAACACTGGTCTGTACTGGACACAGAGATAGAACTGATATTGACATTGATTGTTCATTATGAACATGAAGTTAAACATTTGAATCCTTTCATGGTGGGTTGATGCATTTCTCTCTTTTCTTGCACAGGCGCTGCACTTTATTTCTTTTCTGCCTCCATTCTGAAGTTCCATATGAATATTCTCTCCTGTTTGCTGACATGTACACTAACTGCTTACTAACATACAGCAGTGTCACAAAGTGTAACATCTAAACTGATCTGAACTTTTCCAGGACCATAACCGAGCAGAGTATGAGTTCCGGGTCATGCAAAAGACGATGAGACAGGAACATTCAACGCCAAAGGTAAAACTCATTCTGATGATCCAGCCATCATCCTCCTTTGACAGCACTTCTGCATATATTGGCACATTTCTACTACCTGTAGGCCAGTGGAATGGTTTAATACCATGAGCAGGAATGTGTATCACATCACGCATGCATTTTGTCATGATGAGGATGGCTGCAGGGGTGTGCTGTCCACTGGGGATGCAAGGGACATGTCCTTCTCCTGTCAATCTCTGTGATCATTGTCTCTGTGATTGCTCATCCATTGCAGCCCAAATGAGAGAAGATCAAATCTGAGCTGATAGAAAATACATGTTGACAAGCAGCAGCAGGTGGTGGTGTGGAGAGGGTGTTCCAAACTTTTTTTTTGCCCTGGGTCTGGCTCTACCTTACTGCTGGAGGTCATTAGGGCAATATACAGCCTAAATGAATAAATGCAGACGAGACTCAGGGATTAAAAAAAGGTCATGTTCAAACTTGGTGTGTTGGTAGGTCAGTCAGAAACGTAAGGCACAGTTCTCTTTGGAACAAGAATACAAAGTATCAGTATCTGTAAAGGAAACAAGGGTAAATGTACAAAAGAATACAGAGTATCATCATAAATGCTCTGTGTCAATGGAACACTATAATTTAAAACATGTTTTAAATCTGATGGAAGTTTATGACATGAGATTATCCATACCACAAACATTGTGCACTCCTCCCCCCATGATCTCTCTGTTCCTTTGGGTTGAAAAAAAGATTTTCCCTTTTCAGTTTTTGTTTTTTTGTTGTTTTTTTTTTTAACTTTGTATTTGATGTCATAGAAATAGCTCCTCACATAAAACATGACACCAGGCTAAAATTCTGGATCTTTTACGTATTATTATATTCAAATGTGATATTCTATTAAGTACACATACCTATACACACACACATACACACAGCAACAGTCAAGAAACACTGTCTATCAGCAGACAATATTCAGGCAACATTCAGGAAGCTTCATCAGCATTTAAAAGAGAAATGACGTGTGAAAAACACATGAGTTCCCTAGACAAGGCTCAGAGTGAACAATGGTCATGTTTCTCTTTTCATCACACACACACACACACACACACACACAGTCGCCTGAGCTTCCTGACCCAATTCTCAGTGGGCTTGAATGTGACATGATAACTCGGGGTGGAATTAGCTGTGCTCCACTGCAGCCACATAGTGTGTGCGTGCATGTATTTCTGATGTGTGTGCTGTGTGCATCTGCGTGCCCAGGGCATAAGAGCTGCTGCTGACACAAAGACATAAAGTACCAATATTTTACACACACACACACACACACACACACACACACAAACACACACACACACAATGTGTCAGAATGTCCTTTATCACTTTGTATTTCTTTGTGTGTGTTTCAGGGTGAGAAGGTGAAGCTGACATGTACAGACAGAATGCCAGCTTACCTGACTACTGTGGTCATGATGGGCTTCATGGTGAGTCAGTGTTACATCACCAGCCTTTTTGAATTTACTCATTTACACATGAATGATATTTAAAGTAATGATGTATCATTTTGAATCACATTGAATGAACTCCAGATTCAGACAGCACAGCACAGAGAAAATTAGACAACAAGATATACAACATAGAATTTAGTGTACTTAAACACTCCTATTTCATTTAGCTTAAAATGATATACCTATAGTATATAATATAGTTTTATTTTCCTTTGATAATTTGGGCTGGGTTCTGTTCGCTGCTTCTCTTTGGGTTTTGGTTTCTGATTGGCAAAATGTGCCAATAGAGTACAGTATATCACCCATTGTTCCTTTTTATCAGAAGAATCAATACAAAAAACATTGTAGGAGCTTTTGACTTTAAACTGGTAGCGGCCGTCTCTCTCACTGGTTCAAATCTCAAACATCAGATTATATCAGCTGACATTTGTTAACATTTGTAATTCTTTTGTCAGGTCATTGTACTCTACTGTGTATATTAGATTAGATTCAACTTCATTGTTGTATTAACAAGTGCAGTTTAGCATCTCAGAAGAAGTGCAGAGTATGTATGTATGAACAAGATATATAAATGTAGTTTAGGTATAAATATGAATATGTTATTGAATATATACAGTATAGGCAGCATTGACAGGTTGAAGACAGGGGGTTCAGTCAGTCGTGACAGCTGACAGGAAGAAACTGTCCCTGGACCTGCTGTAGTGCCTCCTGGAGGGGACGAGGGTAAACAGGAAGTTTATTATGTTTCATGAGCAAGAAAATTCAGACATAGAGACCAAAACTGTTTTTTGTACCAGGCTGTAAACATGTTTATTTCTGCTGTGATGCTGGGCATTTTAACATAGGGACTTATGGAGACTGACTCATTTTAGCCTGCCTCAAGTGGCCCAGAAAACAGTTTTTGGAATGTTTGTGTTGGCTTGACTTCACAGTGGCTGCTTTGTCAGGACTTGTCAGGTTTGGGTTTGATAGCAGAAAGCTATTTTGCAGCAGTATTTGTTGCTGCACACAGATGCATTAAGTACAGGCTCAGGTGAGTAATGATGCATAACCTGTAAACACATCTGACAGGTTTGAGCAGGAGTCTACTTGACATACTGGAGCTGCACTCTCTGCTGAACTGCGTTATTGTTATTATTATTATTACAAGTATTTTAGACCTTTTGGAATCTGAGTGCATCTGGTGGTTTGTTACACGGAACCATTTGGCAAGTTGTCATAGAAACCAATCAGATCAATTAACCATAATGTAGTCAAACTCTTACTGAAGAAGAGTGAAAACATCTTTTCCACCCAGAACAGCCTTCAGTGTCATTCTCTGCTCTTCTTTCAATGAAGAAATATAATGAATGGTCACAACCTCACACGTGTGGTCACACACACCTGGTGTTAAACCACACCTATAGCTCATGCTGTAGCCAGCTAGCAGCTCAGAGCTTCAGTTTTGGCAAGATGGATTCTTGCCTAATCTTATGATTTTGTGATTTTCACGAGTTCAGCTGCCTCACAAGTTTAGACCTTTTGTGCTGAGATTTGAAAAATGCAATAATCTTAATCAATATTTTGTAGATATAACAAGCAATATCAAAATATCCAACAGTGTTTTCAGTGTGTGTTGCCTGCAGTGATTCTTACTGTAATATCTTTCTCACCTTGATTTTGTCGGTTTATTAGTTTTTCTCCCTCTTCTTCTTGCTTTTAGATTGCTGTGACGTTTGCCATAGTCTTCGGGGTCATCCTGTACCGCATTAGCATTAAGGCAGCACTGCACATGAGCAACTACCCTGCAGCACGCTCCAACATCAGAGCCACAGTCAAAACCACTGCTGCAATCATAAACCTCATCGTTATCATCATTTTAGATGAAATCTACGCTGCCATCGCCCGCTGGCTCACAACATTGGGTGAGGCACATTTTACTGTTAGTTACTTAAAAGCATTGGCTGTGGCTCAGAGGTAGAGCGGGTCGTCCACTAATCAGAAGATCGTGGTTCTATCCCCGGTTTGATCCCCGGCTCCTCCAGTCTGCATGTTGAAGTGTCCTTGGGCAAGATACTGAACCCCAAATTGCTCCTGAAGGCTGTGCCATCAGTGTGTGAATGTGTGTGTGAATGTGAATGTATGGTTAACTTCTCAAACTGATGAGCAGTTGGCACTTTGCGTGACAGCTAATGCCATCAGTGTATGAATGTGTGTGAATCACACATTCATAGAAAGGAGATATATAAGTACAGACCATTGACCATTTATTTATTCTCAATGTAAATGTTTATGACTACAGATTGACTGCATCAGAGATATTATAGAGTATAAGTGTTTGTGGGAAGTGTGAACAATAAAACAGCACAAATCATGTCCAGCAATTAAACCTGTGCAACTAAAGTATTTGCATATTCATAGATTTCATGAGGAAGAATGAAACAGTTTTCAATGAGATCAGATTCATATCACAAGACTTAAAAAAGAAGTAAACACACTATCAGTCACCAGCCATGATTAGCCATGATAATAATAATAATAATAATAATAATAATAATAAGAATAAGAATAATAATAAATCTTCATATAGCAATGCTTCTGGAATTCATGTGTGTTAGATAATGAAGTTACATGTTTCTTTTTTCAGAGGTTCCAAAGACAGACAAGAGCTTTGAAGAGCGCCTCATCTTCAAAACCTTTATCTTGAAGTTTGTCAATGCCTTCACACCCATTGTCTATTTGGCCTTTTTCAGGGGCAGGTAACAGAATGACTTCTCAATGCTCCTTTTATGTGCATTTTAATGTGTGCGTTTTAAATCTCACACTTATATTCAAAACATTCCATCATGAGTGTGTTTGTACTGTATATACATGATTATACTATACACTATCTTCATCATCAACATGTGATGTTTGTGTTTGCTTCACAGGCTTGTTGGGCGGCCTGGAAACTACTTGTATGTTGTTGGATCATACAGAATGGAAGAGGTGAATCACATTAAACTCAGTGTGAAGGCTGTTATTGCAAATTGTCTTGATGCCAACAAATCCTCTGAAAAGACTAAAACTAACTGTGTCAGTGCATGTCTCACTAGTTTACCACTACTCTGCCTGTGGCACTCCTAAGCCCACTGCTTCCCAGTGCAGACATGAATCTTAAATATGATTTAATACTCTACACATTAATAGTGCTGGGGACTATTTTCAGCTGTGGATGAATTTACATTTGGTGCTCTAGTGACAATTTTGGGCAGCATGTGTGCAACTGAGTCAAAATAAACTACAGTGTGTGTGTTCATGGTAATGAAGGAACATATCACCCAGTGTAGCAGTGTGACTCACTGATGTGTTTTCATAGTTTTTTGGAGATCAGCCTTTGATACACACAAACACTTGTTCATAGATACATTCAGTGTTGGTTGGAGTCTGCACATAGGATTAGCTGGCAATATCAACACACTTATCTTTTAAATATACAGGATACAATAGTTTGTTCTTTAATGTTCTGAACCACTTTGGGGCCAATCAATGTCACCTTGTGTGATTATTTATCATGTTAGATTCATGTTGTTTCAGTTTCTTCATTCTAACATTCTGTGTTGTATTGGACACGTTCTGAAATGAATAGCCGGCAGTGTCTCTTTATCCAGGCTGCACTTTGTTCTATTTCTCCATACTGGTAAAACATGTCACTGTCAGCATGGACGCCTACTAGATCAGATAAAAAAATCTGATATCTGAGACTTCATTTGGACTCCATTACATACACAGTTTGTGTCTCTGTTAGTTACATCACAAGTCTGATTACAGTGCAGAAAGATATGTTAATGAAGCTGTTTGGTAACTCGCATCATTTCAGTGTCATTTGTGGGTTTAGGACGAGGCCAGAGGAGGTGCATGTACTGCAGTTGTTTTGACTTCACTTCCCACTCTCCACTGTCAACTCTTTAAACTCCCATCCTCCCTCCAGGCTCCTCTGCTTCAATTTGATTTTCTGTCACTTTCTGACACTTTCTCTTCGTCCAGTGTGCCCATGCAGGTTGCCTCATGGAGCTGTGCATCCAGTTGTGCATCACCATGCTCGGCAAGCAGCTCATCCAGAACAATCTGTTTGAGATCGGCATACCGTGAGTGCAGAGCATACACTGTGCAGCAAACACACACTTTTCCATGACGCCAACACACCACAGAACAACCAGATACACAAACTGAACAATAGATCAGCATAGATCACAATACAGGAGCCACAGAACAAATTATGCACACCCACTCAGTTGTACATCTAAGAGGAATCATTTCAATTCCTGTCTGTCACAGATACCTGAGAAGCAGACAATGCCTGGCTGAAGTCTGTCAGCCTGAATAATGCAATACAATCGGCCAGCTCCAAACTACATCCTCTAAAATCATCACACAGTCCAACACAATCTACATAAATATTTCTTTTCGCTATAGGGGTAAAGAGCCATGTACAGAATATAAAGTGGCACAGAAACAAATATAATTTGATGTTATATTTATTATGTTATTACGTTTATTACATGTTTTCCTCATTTCCCTGTCGGCAGTTTGCAGAATGGTGTGTACATCACAAAGCACAGTGCATGTACTGTAACAGATATAGCTGAAACCTCATTGAGTATCAGCTCATACTGATGAGATAAAAATCGACTGTAGTAAATCTTTCCTTTGCTCCCTAGAGCAAATGTTTTCACCAAACTGGGATCCACTCTTTCACAGATTGCTTTATAGCACCACCAGAAATCTCTACAGGGTAACTTGAGGGACAATATTCCAGTCATACTAATGTAAAGTCACGTCAAATTCATGTAACTCTAAACAGAAAAGCAAATCAGTCTTTAATGTACCCATGTAATGTAATGTTCCCATCATTGGCTGTTGGTATGTGCAGAAAGCTGAAGAAACTGCTCCGGAGGAGGAAGTCGGACTTAGACTCGAAGCAAGAGGAGGAGCTCAACAAAACTCTGCAGCGCCATGAGAAAGACCACATCCTGGGTCCTTTTGTTGGCCTCAGCCCCGAGTACATGGAGATGAGTGAGTCGACACAAAGCAGTACACAAATACAGAAACACATGCAGCATGCACACTGCTGCTCTGCTCTGCACAGGTTATTAACCTGCCTCCTCAGTAATCATGAGATGCCTGATGTTTGCTCATAGCAAAGGTCTTCATCTTCATCTCTTCAGCCCTGATTCAAACATGGTCCTTGAGGAATGCTTGTGTTCTCAGTTCACAACTGATGAGCTTAATTGCTGTGACCACTTTGAAACAATCTTCTTAATGCACAGCTTCGATGTATCTACAAACACATTGGGTTAGACCTTTGCCTGAATGCAAATGTCAGCTCCTTTCAGCACAGTCTGTTAGTGTCGTGGAGTGATCAAGCAAACATATTACTCTGATAAGAACATTCAAAATACAAATTAATCTCTGTGTTGCTGTGCACTGTGTTGACCTTTAACTTAATGAATATCTGTCTGTAATGTGGAAACCTTTAAGCTGAACCATGCTTCATGTGCACCACAGATTTATATGCATACCTGGGAGTGTGTTTTTAATAAAGATAAGTAGATTAAGTAGCAGATTAAAATGCTCGCTTTTAATGGCTGCTCAGAGTTTATGGCCGTGTAATTGTTTTTAGAATGTGGTGTTGATCATTACATCCCTGTTGAGGGAAGGAGATCTGACTAGCAGAGGCTCATCCTGTTCCCCAACATCCCCAAACTAATGACAGAGGATTAAAGCTACCCCAAGCTCAACATTTTGATTTCTTCATGTCCTTCACATGTCTTTATCATTATAGGCCTCTCTAAACTGCTGCAACACACATACTGCATCCATGTGTTTCACTGTAAATGTCAGAGTAAAGTGTTACACTGTGTACACATTATGTAAGATGGTACGTACAAGAGTCCAGCAGTGACAAAATCTGACAACCTTTTTCAAAACAGAACAAACTAATCACACCTCAAATGAAGCAAATAATAAGCATCACTGTGGATTATACTACAGAGCCTGTGTGATGAACAGTATATTAGCACAACGATCATTTAACCTTTAAAGTAATGAGTATTGATTGACAGTCACTGATTAAAGAAGTAACAAAAGATACATGTATGTGCTGATCTGTGCAGCTATGGCCTAAATGACATGGGCCAATTATTAGCAAATCTGCCGAGCTTTTTAGCCCATTTCAGCTCATTGTTTTGGTCTTACAGTCTCTCATCCATTTTGTTTCTAGATTTTCATAAAAAACACGCTGGACCTGATAAAGTAATCATTTAATTAATTACAAATAAAAAATTGTTAGAAGAACAGAAGGATACTCAGATGAAGTTATCTGTCCCAAACTCAAGTGTTAAATCAAGATAAGATACATAACATAATGGAGCTCAACAATATGTCAGATGTTTGTTTCAGCTTCCAAAAAATGAATGAATGCAGCTTTCATTTGACTGAGATATCTGCCTGTGGTGCAGCACTCAGAGAGATACCTGGCTAAACATGTTTGAGGAGGTTTGATTATTGATTTTTACATTTGTGCAACAGCAGACAGTCAATTAGTGAATATGGTAAAATGAGGCAGTGGAGCATTCAAGCACGTTTCTGGGTAGATTCATGTGGAATAACCATGTTGTGTCTGTTTGACTTATTTCACTGATGGTGATGGTGAAGAAGGTATATAGTTTAATACACATTTGATTAGATTGGCAGATTTCCCACCAAATATGAGCATCTGTCTGATCTCTGTATCAATAGACCGTTTTCACAGTAGCCATTTTGACATGAAATATAGGTAAACACAGGTTCTCATAAAGATTTTATTCCATTTATTGCGGCAAGACACTTTTCAGTGAGCCAGCAGCAGCACCCTGACCCTGTTTGACATGAATGGAATGCAGACTTAGTATCATTGGTAACACCTATGTTCGCCTACTGTTTCATGTCAAAATGGCTGCTGTGAAAAAGGTCTGCTGTACCATATGACTGTATGCGGTGTGTGCTGTACTGACATGAAAGCATCAGGTAGCTAAACACGAACAAATCTTACATAAGTTCTGAGAAGAACATCTGGGGTTTTCCATCCTCATCTGAAATTTAACAGTTTTCTTTTGTCTTGACATATTAGATTTGACCAAACAACTTTGGACACATGTTGCTCAAAATGTAATTTCATTCAAATTTGGAACACAGTCGTAGTAGTAGTAGACAGTTTCTCTTGTTAAATAGAAAAGACAGGGCTTCTTCCACTAACTCCTGCTAATTTCTCCTGTCATCTGTGTTTTAGTCATCCAGTTTGGAATGGTGACTCTTTTCGTGGCCTCCTTCCCTTTGGCTCCACTCTTTGCTCTTCTAAATAACATTATTGAGATTCGTCTGGATGCCAAAAAGTTTGTTATGGAGCTGCGCAGGCCGATTGCAGCCAAAGCCAAAGATATTGGTAAGTGTTAACAACCTCAACAGAAATACAGGTAGAAAAAAAGAAATGACACAAGATTACTCCAGTGTGCTGTGTTTACTGCCTTAGGTGTTTTCAGCTGCATCATCTTCATTATAGTACAATCCCAAATGAGAGGAGAAGAGAAGAGATATGTAATTAGTTTTGATAAACTACATGGCAGCTCACTTATGCCATCTAGTGGTGACTGGTACTTACTGATCTGACATGTTGAAGCTGCTGCTTTCACCTCTGTTGTTCTGCAGGTATCTGGTACAACCTCCTCAGAGGCCTCAGCAAGGTAGCAGTCATCGTTAATGTAAGTCATGCATCTTTAAAAAAGCAGCCGGTCTGAAAAAATGTTCTGACACATAGCTGGACAAATGAAAATGTTTAGTCAGGAGTTCTTTTCTTCCAGGAATCATAAAGGAGCCCTGGTTGAACCTGTCTGTTTGATTTCATGAAGACAATACGTTGATAAGCAGTTTTCTGTCTCACAGGCCTTCGTCATCTCCTTCACCTCTGACTTCATCCCACGGTTGGTCTACCAGTACATGTACAGCCCTGACGGCACCATGCATGGCTTCATCAATCACACTCTGTCTTTTTTCAACGTCAGTGACTTCCAGCCAGGCACAGAGCCTCTCCAGCCAATGCACCTGGGCTACAGTGTACAAATATGCAGGTATGGCTACACTTTACTGCACTTTACAGTGAAATGTTTTTTAATGTGGTTCTGTTAAATCACATGTCAAGATTCTTTGTCTTTCCCTCTCCAGATATAAGGACTACAGAGAGCCTCCATGGTCAAGCACACCATATGAACTCTCAAAGGAGTTCTGGGCCATTCTGGCAGCCCGCCTGGCCTTTGTTATTGTCTTTCAGGTTGGGAACAACCCTCAGATATTTCTTTCAAAACACGCATACTGAATCCCTCCACATGCTTTCAAATGGGCTTGTCGCTCACTTTTAACATACATGTTGATCAAACTAACATGCAAACACATCATTCATACTGATGGATTTATGGAGTGAATAAATGTGATGAAGGGATCTCTTCAGACTTGAACATGCTTAAAACTTTGAGAGGAACAGTTTGACAGTGGCCTGTCAAAAAACTGAACTAAAACTCTCACAAGCAGCAGCAGAAAGCACTGGACTCAGCTTCCTTATCTGCTTATATGTTTTCTCTGAGTTGAAGTGAGAATCTTCAACTTTTGCAAGAAGACACAAAGAGCAGGGTGTTTCCTGCTGCTGAAAGCTGAATTCATGAGAACATGCAGTTGCGTAATTCAGTACACTCAGGTTTAAAGCTACAGCCTTACTTGGTCTGATATGACAAGTATCTCATGGTAGCAAATGTTGGCAAACTTAACATTGCTGTGTAATCTTTTGCTACTGTTACACTACACTTCAGCATGTCAGATAAACTTTTCTCCCTTTTTTTTTAATAGTAAACAAGATGTAAGCACACCATCATCTGGCCAAAGATACACAGTTTCTATATATTGGCTTTAATTCTGTGATTATCTGAGCCGTTAATCTCTGTTTTCTATGTCATATGCAGAATGTGGTGATGCTTATGAGTGACTTTGTGGACTGGCTGATCCCAGACATCCCCAAGGACATCAGTCTCCAGATGCACAAGGAGAAGATCCTCATGGTGGAGCTCTTTATGAAGGAGGAGCAAGGCAAAAGGCTTGCAGCCCGGGACCACCACAACCGGGACAACTGCACCTCCCCCTCGTCAGCCAGTCCACCACAGCCCCGTTCACGGCCCATCTCACACGCTAACTGCGGTTAAACTGCTAGCAGCCAGGATTCAGGAAAACAAGCGCAAACAGCAACAAGCAAACACACCTGTACACAGACTGTAAATAAATTCATCAGCTGCTTAAAGCTAGCTGGTAAAGGTTAAGTCAGTTATCCATTGACACATGATTAGTTTTCAGTAATCCGCTTTTGCTGCATTCATCTTGTTTGAGAATATTTGCAGGAACTTTGACGCGTTCATTCACGTTCTGAACTGGCAGTATGCCTCTTTCTAACTTATTCCCCACATTAATGTTAACAAAATGTTAACAACAACCAAAAACAGTAGTCAGATAATACACATGGCATTTATGACGCTGAAACATTTATTGGATGTATTTGAAAAGAACAAGCAATTAGCTTCATTTGTTCTGTTGTTGATGAAGTCATCATTCAGGACATCTGAGAAAGCAAAGCCATATGTAATATGAGTCATATTTTCATACCTGCCACCTCTCTTGAATGCAGCTTTTGTACTGAAGACAGCCTCCATCAATCCGTCCAAACAGTCCTGTTGAGCAGTATTCCCTCCTTGTATCTGACTGATGAGACACAAAAAACAAGAACATCATTGCTCCTGCCATCAGTGTGTAAAGCTCAACAGGCTGTTTTATTATTTTTTTTTCTTTTCAGGAATTTCTTGATGTATTTTTTGGGATATGCAGAATTGTCAGTTGTTGATGAACAACAAGGTTTTGGAAGACCTTGTGTGACAAGGGCCTGTTGATTTGTACTATTCTCTTGTATGTGATGAGCACCATGCTGCTCATTGTTACATTTGTTACATTTTGGATATGAACAAACAGCCATTATTCACAGAAGCACAAGAAAAGTTTTTAGTCACTCTAATGAACTGGAATTCTTAAAGATGGAACTAAGAAGATTTACACCATGCACACAAAGCGATGTCATGCTCCATCTCTCACCTGGCCGAGATGCTGAACTGTAGATACTTGACTGTATGAGCTTACCAAAATCTTTGGAGAGAAATCTCTTCCTTACATGTTGTAAGACAGAAATAATTCCAGTCCTCTGTCTTAAAGATGCATTAACTGATGTCCTTTAATCTGCCACCCAGGGGCAGCACAAGCAGCTGAAAACACAACATGGACACATTGTCACCAAGAATTATTAAAGTAAATTATAGCATAACTCAAGCAGCCATCGATGTTTGCAGGCTGTAAAGCTCAAACAATGAAGAGGTTCTGGATAACTAGAGGATAACTAGAGGTGCACTCACATCTAGTACAACACACCATCAAATGAAAAGGTGTCATGTCAGAGTTTTGAGCTTGCGTGTGCTGCTCCCAGTGGTCACATGCAGGTTTAAGTAACTGCAGGCCAGTTCTCCATTTACAAAGAGACTCCAGCATTTAAACCTTTGCCTCACTTGTCCAGTTGGTGTCTTCTGGATCATCAGCACAGGTGTGAAAATGGAGCTCCATGAACTCATGTTTAAAGTTATGTGGAGTGGTGCTGGATCTATTTACATTGTGTGCTGCCATGCTTGTATACCATCAGAAAACTGCTTGTTGAGATTGAGAAATATTGTCACATTAGTAGCAATGTAGGAACTTTCAACTTCTTGTCTGTGGAAAGCAGTTCCAGTGTCTTGTTCTTACCCTGCCTTATATTCTCCCAGCTGCTCCAGGGATTCAAAGCGTTGGCTGATTGTCTTCTCTAAAATATCACATTTGAGATTTAGTCATGTCCATAGGACAGGATTCAAACCAGGAAAGGCAGCACTGTTTAAGTCAATATTATTCTCTTGCCTTATATTAACAGGTATAAATCATTAGGCATTAACTATTCAAGCACAAAGACTGAATAACTTTTTGTTTTGTATTTATCAAACTGCAAAAACATATGAGGGAGTGACTGGATGTCACTCTGCACAACATAAATGTACTGTAGACTGAAATGTCTGGTCACATGTACAGTCTTCACCCGTCCATGTATCAAACTGTGCACCCTCCAGTGAATATATTGATCTACCCCAAACGTAAGCCCTCAGCCCAGACTGATGAGTGAATGTATTTTTTTTGTATTTTTTTTAGGTTTCATAATAATGCATTTCTAAGCCCACAGGGACCAATGATATATGAACTACAGACTTTCACTATGATAGTGATATACTCTACCTTTTTGCCTTCATTTTAATTGATTATTTAATGGACTAGAAATCATAATTATGGACCTATTCTGCTGTACCTTGACTGCAAAATCTTCCAATATAGCCTACAAAGCCATTTTATCAAAAAAGAAGTTTATAAGATATGACTTTCTCAATAACTGCACATTTTACTTTGACCAAATCTTAACACTGTTAATGATGTTAGTAGGGTTGGTGTTGATGTTCAGTGGCAGATTGTGTGCTGTCACAGGGCTGCAGAGCCTGTTATAGCTAGAATCATTTTTTCTCTCAGAATCTCTTATAACCTGATGTCACATGGAGACTCTCCCACCATGTCCCTCGTGAGGTGTCCTCCTCCTGCCATCTGTTGCCATGTTGTGTTACAACATCAACACTACAAGTTGTGACATGCTAATATATAATGTATGTCAAAACACATTTCACAACGTGTGTGTGTGTTTATGCATGTATAACTGATTCGTCTGTCTGATATTTTGAGTCATTTTTGTTTAAATTAACTGCAAATAAATGAGAGATGAACTGTCTGAAGACTTTGTTTTTGGTACTTTTATTGTAACACTTAAGTAAACAACTCAACTAAATCAACTAAGATAAGTCTTGTTAGGAGCTTATGTTAATAAAATATGTGCCAACGGTTTTAAAAGGGAGTCAATATGTAGCCGTGAAAATAAGTTATGGCCTGGATGTGTTGTCCCAGATATTAGCTTGTGCTCTTATCTTGTACCTGACATCATATATCTCAGCCAGGTCTTATTTATTGTTATCATTATTACTATGGCTGTTCAACAATTAGACAGGTACCAAACTACTGCTAAACTCCCTGTATTTCAAACCACACACACACCGTGCAAATACAGTTTGTGACTTGTTTGATCCTACAGCTGTGACCTGTTGCAACCATGCAAACTATATCTACCATGAATTATTATTGTTCATGAGTTTCTATGAGGAGTTAACAATGAAAATTGAGTTGAGCAGGAAGCTCCGTGGTCAGAGCAGGAACTGAACATATGTTACTTTTTTGTATTCTTTGTCAGACTGCGAACAGTCTTGTATGTGAACAGATCTGTGACCTTCCAGATGAACCTTGGTATTCTCTGTGGTATTCTTTGTGTGGTGTTCTTATAGCTGTATACTCATATTGCATTCATACTCTACTATAAATAAATTATAAATAATAAATAAAATAAATAAATCAACAGCAAGCATTATTGACTAACGTTGTTTATTTAACAACATGATACAACATGGAGGACTCTTGTTAGACTGACTGAACCAAACAGACAAACCAGACAAGGTGACATGAGGGTGTTACAATCAGCAACCAACCACAAGATGGCACTACATCCTACACACTGCTCCTTTCAGCTTTACAGACTTTTGTTAGTTTGTGTTTCTGATGATCAGATGACTGTGAACTTCAGCTCAGCAATCAAAATAATATAAACACGATTCATTCAGTAAATAGTGAAAGTCAGATCAGATCAGAGAGCCTCGGTGGAGCTGTGAGGAGATCAGCTGGACTCACAGAGCAGCCAAACAAACGGAAGTGAAAGTAAAAGCGGAGTGTTTCCTCTTCAGACTGCTGTGTGTGTGTCGGTGTCGGTGGAGGTGCGGTGACAGTCTATGGCCAACATGAGCTCGTTCCACTTTAACGCCGTTTTACTGGACATTTCGAACCAGCTGTCGGCGGAGGACCTGAGCAACCTCAAATTTCTGTGCAAAGAGCTGATCGGGAAGAGACAGCAGGAGCACATCGACACCGGAAGAAAGCTCTTCCAGGTCCTGACGGAGAGGGGCAAGCTGGGAGCGGACAACAGGCAGCACCTCCACGACCTCCTCCTCCGCATCCAGCGACAAGACCTGTGCGACAAGTTAACCAGCTTTGAGACTCCAGCTGAGTCCACCGACCCGCAACCGGACGACGAGGAGAGAGGTACGGCATAACGCGTGTGCGCTGTGGAGCCACTAGGGGCGCTGTTCAGGAACCAAAGACGACTAGGCTACTACTACTACTACTACTACTACTACTACTACTACTACTACTACTACTACTACTACTAATAATAATAATAATAATAATAATAATAATAATAATAATACATTTTCAGGGACTGATCTCAAATATGGCACAGTGATCATCATATTAATAACTGCACCTCCTATCGCTGTCGTTCACCTGAGTTTTATTTTTCATCATCATTATTATTATTATTATTATTATTGTTGTTGTTGTTCAGTGGGTTTATGTTTTTAATATGTATGTATTCTTTGTTTTTATTCTTATTTCATTCATAATTTTACAGTAATTATCCCATAATGCACCTCCACAGTGTCACTTTCTTACAAACCCCCCTCTCAGTAAACAAACAGTATGTTGCATTCAGACAGGATCCGGTGCTGCAGTGGTCTGTTTGGGCTCACAAGCCAGATTCTAAATCTGTGTAATCTGTGTAATTATCAGTTTACACCGCACAATAGAGACTCGAAGAACTTTAATTAGGTTTGTGTCCGATGGTGTGTGTGTGTGTGTGTGTGTGTGTGTGTGTGTGTGTGAGAGAGAGAGAGAGAGCTTTGGTCGAGAGACCTAGACATTCAATGAGAGTGAGTGACATTATTATTTTGTGCTAAAATGTTTGAAGAACAGAAGACAGTGTTAGCTGTGTCCAGTTCCATTAGGCTTGTCCTGTGCTCTGTACTCATACATCAGTGTCCCAGGATCCGGCGCTGCAGCAAAAAGCCAGCTTTTTCCATTCAGTTTCCATTCAGAGTGGGAGTCATACTGAGACACTCATTCATTCATGTGGTGCACAGTCCATATAGGTTCATATGGTGCTGTACAGAGACAACAGCCAGAATGGACACATCATAATATACAAAAAGAACACATGTCATGAGAATAATTTTCTCATAAATGGGCTATGGTCTGTTCCCAGTTGTCTCTCTTTGCTGACAGTGCCACTGGTTGCATTTTATGGATTGCATAAAGAATCTTGGTTTAAAAGTTGATTTTCCAAACAATATGAAAATGTTTCTTTAACCATCAATGTCTCCTCCTCCTCCTCCTCTAGCCAAACTGGATATTGCCACTGAGGTGATTGCTGAGAATCTGGGAAAGAGTTGGCGTAAACTGGGCCGCAAACTGGGTTTGACTGATGTTAAGCTAGAGTCCATTTCTAAGAGGCATCCCACAGAGCTGGAGGAGACAGCAGTGGAGCTGCTGAAGGAGTGGAGGAAGAATCGTGGAGCCGAGGCCCGAACAGAAGAGCTGATAAAAGCCCTGAGAGCCTGCCAGTTCAACCTGACTGCTGATAAAGTGATGAGCGGACTCGAAAACTTGCAAACCTCTGGCTGATTTACAGATCAGATAACTTTGAGAATGGGAATGAAAGCTGTGATTTAAACCGTTATATGCAGATATATATATAAAAAGAATCATCTTTGGTAAGTTGAATATTGACTGCCTGATTGAAACATGCACCAGAGTGAGAGAAAGTGTGTGATCAGAGCTCGTCCCTCGTGTTTTTGATAAAGATGAATTGATTTATGAAACAATGTTAATGAAGTGGAGACACTGCAGGTGGTGGACACATTTACAAACATGTCAGCAATATTCAAAGCTAGCGTGCCTATAAACACTTACAGAGAAATCGTCTTTACTTTATAATAAAATGCAAATTCTATCAACATGTGCCCTTTTCTTTACCGCTAATTTAACATTGTGGATGCCATTATTAGATTTGTTATTTTTGTTATAGTTTTCGCTCGTGAAAGAAGCTAGAGGTCAAACTATGAACTGTTACTTTGGTCTTTTCAAGGGGGAAAAAGGTGACCTGTATGACACTGACATCAGTAGAAAAAGCTGGACCTCTGTGATTTTTAGTACCTTGAGTCCAGAAAAAGATTGCTTGTCACTCTTTGTAAAATGTAAATAGAAACAATGTGATGATGCACAAAACATTGAAACTCCATATTTAACTGAAAACAGCACAAAGACAAAGACCACTTTTCTTGTGAAATGTTATCTTTGAAAAATGATATGCCCATTTTGACTTTGATGCCAGCAACATGTTTGAAGAAAGTTGGATGGCATCAACAAAAGAGAAAGTTGTGAAATGATAAAAGGAAACTCATGGTGGAGCATGTCACCATAAATGATGTTTACAGGTTAGTAACATGACGGCAAAGTCTCGCACAGTTTGCAGAGTGCTGTTAAAGAAGAGCTGATGAACAGAGTGGTAAACAGTCCTAACTTTTCTTTTAAATGTTGGCATCAAATTTCATTTTGCAAAAACAATCCAATTTTACAGGTTCAACATTTGATAAGTTGTCTTTGTTCTGTTTTCAATTAAATATGAAGTTTTAATGTTTTATACATCATTCAGTTTTGTTTATATTTATATTTTACACAGTGTGACAACTTCTTTGTTTACACAGTTGTATCAGCATGAAGTCATTATATAAATCTAAATAAGATGGAAGGAACTGTTGGACATTTAGGAAAATCTACTTACCGCCTTTCTGCTGAGATTACTCCCTGTGTGCTAAATATCAGGGTACTAACAGATCTGTGTGTCATTTATACAAACATAATGCAATTAATTGGTGAGCATTAAAGGTGGTATCAGACTTGTTGTTTCCCCTCTGCTTCCAGTCACTGTGCTTAGCTAACCATCTTCTGGCTGTGGTTTCATATTTAACAGACAGGTATGAGACCATCACACCTAACTCTCCACCAGAAAACAAATAAACATGCTTTAAATTTAAAATATTGTAATAATAGAAGGACAATGGCTTGATTTTCTGATGAAGTGTCATTAATTATCATCTCATGTTCTTTTCCATTTCATTTTCAGTCAGCCTTTAAAGCTTTTGAACTTTGCAGGTTTATTTTTACAGGACAACCTAAGCTGCCATCCACCTCCTTCACCAGCACAGTCTGATGTCATCAGGCAGTAGGTCAAAGGTCAGTGTAGTTTTCTGCAGAGGAAATGCATTCATTAGAGGAACCAGACAATGCAAAAAGTCAGACTGAAAGAAGCTACTGTAGCTGTGTGAATATTCCAATGCTGAATTACAGAATATAGGCTCATATTTCATCATCTGTCTTATAAAATAAACAATATAAGCCGATATAAAACATAAGCCTTTATGTATGTTGGAAGAGTTTTTTCCTTCTGTCCACACTGGTTGTGAAGACATCCCTTCTGTTTCCACTGTAAGTGATGAGGGATAAAATCCAAAGTCCTTTGGTTTATGAAATTCTGTGTGTGTGTGTGTGTGTGTGTGTGTGTGTGTGTGTGTGTGTGTGTCATGTGGATACAAGTCCTCTTAAGGAGGGCGTAATATAAGGAGGGTTAAAATGACTAATTACTTTAATGACATTAAGGTTAGCGAGCTCCGTTGTCATGGTCACGATAACAAGCATATGATTAAGGTTAAGGAATGGGAAACAAACAAACCTCTGGTGCTTTTTTTGATGCTATCACTGCCTGATCTGTACTGCTGTACGATGTGCAACTCTCTGTGATTGCTAGATTGCTCACTCAGAAATCAAACAACAATATATATGCTATCACTGCCTGATCTGTACTGCTGTACGATGTGCAACTCTCTGTGATTGCTAGATTGCTCACTCAGAAATCAAACAACAATGCAATATATATATATATATATATATATATATATATATAGGTAGGGTAAGGTAAGGTAGCATTAATAAGTGAATAAGTTAAATAAAAAGTGAATAAGTTGTCTGAATACTGTCCTTGCTGCTACATGTAGTGCATTTGTTTGTCTCACACATATTATGTTTATACTGTAGATGTGATCACACATCATCAGATCAGTCAGCAGAAAATGTTAAAACTTGTTTCAAAGACGTCTTAACCAATGACATTCTCAGTTAAACATGTTTTTTTGGAGCTGATGATGGAAAAAGCTAATGAGTGAGCCATCTTGCTTCCTTCTCACCCATGTTGGGAGGTGCACATGTGTAGTACTGATGGGGCAGATCCCACAGGGAGTGACCTGAACCTCATGTTGATCTAAACAGAATCCTGCTTTGCTCCCACCATAATGTTTCTGTCTTTAAGGTTAACGGATCTTTTGGTGTACCATGGACCATTTTGAGCTGCAGTGGGCTCATAGTACCATAAAGAGGAAACTTCATACTAAATACTATAACTACGACACAGGATTGAACATGAAGACTGAATTGTGTCCGCATCACTTACATCGGAAGCACTTTGGATCTCAAAGTGTATATTATGAACACATGAGTACTGTTTTGAGACAGACAAAGTAAGACAAAGTAAAGTATACTTACAGCACTGGTACAGCCTGTTCAGCCTATCAATGTCATTTCTGCTCATCTGAGTGGCCTGGCCAAAGGATACGTTGCTGTTGGGAATGGGCATCATAGTAGGACGGTTGTTCTTGGAGAAGGCATACCTGGACCACAAAGCAAGGTGGGTTGATCTTAGCTTTGATTAACTGGAGGGAAACAGTCCCTGATACTTCAACCACAAAGTCACTAAACAACCCCTGTACAGGCCAGTCTGTGCAGACAGTGGAGTTCTTAACGTCAGTCAATAAGCTCTGACTTAGCTGAGCCTGCGGTTTGGCCTGCAGTAATAGTGGCTCATATAAATAATCCGAATCTTTAAAAGGGAACACTCACTGTACACACTCATAGCAAGTACTAAGTAAATGACACAAACAGGAGGATAGCCATACTTCTCATATTGCATGACAGAGTTGTAGTCATACGGAGTTCCCTGGTTCAGAGTGTTGATCTTGTCAAAGTTGTATGCCATGCCTGCAGAGGTCAGAGAACATACTGTATGTCACAAAATGTCAATCAAACTACCACATGGTTTCCACAGGCGGGGGGATAAACAGGATGAAAAAGTGATGTCACTTGAATCAGTGTCAGTCGGGCCGAAGACTATAAGTTTGAAACAGACCTCTGTAATTCGCTGCTCAGTTTTGCTGGAGGCTCCAGGTAGCTGCAACTAGCTCAACACTCTTAATATAACCATGTTTAATGTATGTATAATGTATCTCTGACAAAACTGTAACTGTCACAGCCTGTTTAATCTAACCACTCATTTATTCTCTCATGCAGGTTCAACTCAAACAATCAGCTGAGTTCTACCTCTGGAGCCTCTCTGTGTCTCAGTCTATTTCACCAACTAAAAAGTCATGTAACAGAAACAGTCTAACCATCGATGATGTTTTCCCAGTACACCTTGATGTGGTTGTCCCTGTCAGAGCGAGTCTGTTCGTGGTTGAAGCCAAGGGCATGGAGCAGCTCATGCTGGACGGTGCTGTGGTACAGACAGCCCTGACGACTCAGAGACACAGTCTGACCACCACCCTGACGACCGACGTAGGAATAACAGCTGTTGACATAAACATTTAGAAATCATTGTAGAGCAGTGACGTAAGACATGTGCATCTGATTATGAGCTACATTCTGTCACATCACCATCATCAGTGGCTGCTTAAAATGTTTTTGAGTTAGCAAACAATCCTGGAGAATTTGTTGTGAAGATGTGAGGAAAATAATCATATGATGTAACTTCCTGTACTGTTTCATGAATGTGTGTGAAAATGTATGCTGAGATGCTTTAAAGCTGCAAGACATCCATGTAGCATCATGCACTGACTGTGAAAATTGCTGGATGAACATGAAAGTCAGCCATGTTCACGGCTGTGAACCTGCAGTCTTACCCGTTTCTGGACTCAATGCTCAGCCACTCATGATCACCGTTCTGGTAGGGTCTGAAACGGATGCAGGAGACTGAAGAGAAGGACTCCAGTCCGCGGATGATGATCGCCTGCTCACGGGAGGCTGGTAGGACAAATATAGCAGGCTGAAAATATCTGTAGCAGCTGTGTAGCTTCTGAGTGCCACTGTAAGCTTACCACACTCATTTGTGTTATGTAATTGAGTTCAATACTTTCAATAGAAACAATTCCATTGTATTATTTTGGACTGCAGAATTGACCGCTATAGTTGAAAACACTCAACACCACCACATTACAAGTCAGCATTCAAAATCTTATTGGCCTTTACATATGTTGTAGTCGGCTGAGGTGAACTGAGGTGAAGTCATGTACACAGCCTGAGTAGTCTAATATACAATAATGCAACATCATTTTTAAGCTCATTATATGATGTATATGTAAAATCTAAATTTGTAGTTAGTTAGGAACATATGGTGTATTTGACTGAAAGTATTCACCAAGAAACATCATGTGGTTGTATCAATATGTGGTTGTATCTGTCGTCAAATGTCCCTATACATCTAAATAAAACCATCCATTCTTACAGTAGTGGTTGGCGATGTAGTAGGGGATGTAGACTTTTCCATCAGACCACTTTTGCCACAGACAGCCTCTGGTGGTGCAGGGGTCAGCGTTTCTGTCCGGCAGGACAGCAATGTCTCCTCCAATCAGGGTGGGCTCATCAAAGTCAGGGGCTACGAGAGCAACACAAGTGTGGGGTTGAATCTGAAATAAATGTAGCAGGTCCTAAAGGAATATTTTGTTGCACTATTGTTGCATTATGGTCAGTGTACATTTGTCAGGCCACCATACGACTTCACCATTGAGATTTTACAGGCCAGGCCAGTGATCAGAACAACATGTACAACATGGCCAGGTTAAGGTCCTGGGACTGAAACAGAATAGTTAAGGTTAGAAAAACTCACTGCGGTCTCTGTTGGCTCTCTCCAGCAGTTCACCAACAGAAAGCTCCCTGGATGTGTCGTCCTCTGCACAACACGTTGTATATGATATTGTTTTATTTAGGTTTAAGATTGATTTAAACTTGATAAAGATGCATTATGATTTCTTTCTTACCTTGCTGTACTCGCCCACAGTGATGTGGAAAAGAAGAGAAGACAGAATACAAACCAAACAGGCCAATGTTTAATG
Source organism: Protonibea diacanthus (assembly GCA_028641955.1). Classification (NCBI taxonomy): domain Eukaryota; kingdom Metazoa; phylum Chordata; class Actinopteri; family Sciaenidae; genus Protonibea; species Protonibea diacanthus. The sequence goes on along the minus strand of CM053976.1, from coordinate 31,285,455 downwards.
AAACGTTCATCTCTTAGAAATATGAATCTGCAGGTGAAATCACTACAATTATGATGGAATGTTTTGATGCTGAGGATTTTGGATTTTGTTTTTGTTTCATGAAGTTAAGCTTTTCTTTCCACTCTATGGATTTGTGATGGATTCAAATATGATATAAAAATAATTGATGATTTGGATAAACACAAGAAAATGATCATTTAAACTCAGTCATTATTTATATAATTTCAAATTCAAAGTTTTATAATTTTGGGTAGTTTGCTTTCAAGGCTCATGTGGTTACCATGGTGAAGGGTCGCTTTAACTCAGAGAGCATGATTTTCCAGACTGAAACTATAACTTATGTCATAAATATTATGTCAGCATTGACTTTAGCTTCACACAAGACACAAAGCCACTCTGACTTCCTGAAGTCCTTCAGACAGAAAGCCACCCAACAGGCTCACTAACTGTCAGCTGAAGCTCTATTGTCAACATCACAGGAAGGAAATGAAATTTGCTAAAGATTCATAGGCCTGATTTTCTCTAGTACTTGATTGCACATTATTTGACATTTGTTCTGTCAATTTGTTAATTGTTAACCTCCTTCTGGATGAATTTAGTGAAAGTCAAACAACCAATTGATCCTGGTTGAAGGTATTATGTCATGTCAATGAGCTTTCTGAAAACCTAACCTACCTCAGCCCATGAAGAGGACACAAGCAGCAGGGTCACAAGAGACCAGGAGAAAACCAACATGTGCAGCAGATCTATAATAACCAGAGAGGGAAGAGGATGAAGATGAGGAGGAGGATATATTACCATGCATGCAAAACATAACATGTCAGACAGAGGCATACTAGGTTCTTACCTGAAAACCTGAAGACAGGCGATGTCCTGAGGTGTTACCCAGTGAGAGTTTTTATACTGTCTAGGTACTCAGAACCATGATATATCAAAATGTGCAAACACCACAGCACACCTTTATCGCTGTAAATGGAAACTTTTGAGTGTGTGAAGATTGCATCTGTTACATGTGTGCCAGTTTATGCAGCTGAGTGTGTGCATGTGAGCACAGTCACGACAGACCATCACTGCAAAATAAATAAATAAATAAGTACTAAATAAATGAATTAATATTCATTATAAGCACCAGTAATTATCAAATAAATATAGAATCAAACTCCAAATTAAATGTGGAATTAGGTGATTTATAAAATGTGACAAAACAGATTTTCCTGTTTTAATTTGATTTTAATATTTATTAACTTTGTAATAATTCTTCTATTCATTTACTTTTTATTCATTCTTTTGTCAAACCTAAATAGATAGATGACATTAGTAATCTATAGTCAACTCATGTGGTGATTAATGATTAGACTGTTGAGTTTGTGCAGCAGGAGTGATATCTTGGTACTGTAAATGATTGACAAGTGGGCGGTGTGAAAGAAAGCTCATCAGAGCATGTATTTTTATTGCAACCTTCCAAGGTTTAATGCTGATAATACATGAAAATGTTTTATTCCTATTTCACCCAATCAGGCCTCACGCTCTCCTCTGTTAGCTGGTACAGGTTACTCATATGAGGTAACAATTGGTGCGAGTAAAACTGCAGGAACAACCTTAAATGACGTTCCATGCCTGTACAATGAAGAGGAAGAAGGCCTAGTATGTCCTGGCTGATCATAGACACCCCGAGTTGAACAAGTGTCATATTAATTCAAAGAAACTCTAAGGAAATAGAAACTGCATAGACTGTTTACAGAACAATCTCACAAGCTGTAAAGGTGTTCAGTGATGGTGTGTGCATTCTACAAGACAGCTGCAGTGGTCTGCTTATCTTTCTCCTGTTTTTCACTGTCATACTTTCTGTTATTTTTACTTGTAGACACCAGCCAGCACAGAAGAAGCTCTCCCAAAGGAGCAGCTCCAAATCATTTCAAGAGTTGGGTTTTTCTGTGTGTTCATAGGAGCATGGTGTGTATTATGTTTTTACTTCATTATACTGTTATAGTTCCTCTAATCTTTACTCAAGATCATGCAAGCTTGTAAAATGGTCTCTCATTTTCCCAGAGAAACCTCCAATTTTACATATTGAAAATTGCTATAGCCTGCTATTGTCCTGACATTTACACTGTTGATTCCCCAACACTTGGCAAATGTTGTGTTGAGTCTGAGTTTGAAACGTGTGTCAGTGTCTGAGAAAAAAGAAAAGACCTCCTCTTTCTTATCAGTGTGGGACATTCAACACACACTGCTGTCAGTAAAATCCACCCACAGCAGCCAAACAAACACTGTGACACTGTGACAAGGATAGGCACACACACAAATATGTAGCAAATGTGTAGTTGGGACTCTAATATCATATATACTATGTGGGGACACTGTCAGTAACATAGCATTGATTTATTTTATATGCAGAAATCAACCTTATCACTAGTACAGTTTGGGACCCATTCTATTCAGTATTAATTGCTCATTTTAATATGGGGGTAGGAGTATTAATGAACATTATTTTTTGCTGTGCCTTCTTTCCAGCTGCTGGGAAGAGATGGAATTCATTAAATACAGTTTAAAAGGTGTGTAGAGCTATTAAAATGTTAGAGATGTTGTACTTTGCACCTTTCTGTCTTTTTTGATCAGACCATGTATGCTTGATTTAAAGTATTCATACAGATCTGTGTATCCAAATATTTGTATCCTCAGATGATCACATCCTATTTACACTAAACTAATGGGTGTAATTCAGTAGGAATTTCTAGGAATTACATGACACACTATCACTGAAGCCTAATAAGCAACACTGAATTATTATTTACAGTAGGTATGGAGACAATGTGTCACATTTGTCTTTATGTCTCTACAGTTAGATATATTTTGCAGGTGGTTATGGTTATGTGAGAAGAGTAGCAGCCCTTGCTATGAATGCATTGTCATCCCATTGCTTTCAATGCCAGTCCATGCTGATCAGACCGTTGCTGATATTACTATTTGCTTAATGTGGCCAGAAGTGTTCATCTTCTAAAACTGAACCAACAGGAGCCTGCAGTAGAATGTTGTACCTCTTTTATTGATGAGGATTGTAATTGAAAATCCAAGAATAGAAAAAGAAAGATGCATATGATGGTGTTACAAAAAGGTTGTGTAAAAATGATGATTTCTTGCATTCTGTTCAGCCCTGTTCTCACTGAAGAACACTACATGTTCATACCTGCATTACCAGAATATGGCTGCATTATTGTTTGACAGACAAAAATGATAGACTGGATGGATTAACTATCAATATTGTTTTAGTGAATTCAAGCTTCAAGCCTGAGGGATAGAACTCTACCCCCACTCACCTACCTCTCTCCCCCTCTCCCCATTACTCCCCTCCACTCAACCAATGGCCTGGTCAATGGCCTGGTAAAATAAGTTCCTTGCCATTGTAGACTGACACAGTCTCCCTCACCACAACATTCCACTCCCACCCTCCCACTTTCACAGACAGATGATGTTTTCTGTTTCTGGTGTCCATTCACTCTCTTGTTTAGTGTCCCATACTGTATGACATTTTCCCTTTGAATACACACTGGCTGCCGTAGCATTCATTATTCATCACTTGTCTGTCGGTATCATTATCAGAGGTGGCCATTTGTAAAACCTCTCCCACAAAAAATGTAGGGCTAACAAGCTTTGGATTGATCAACATGCACGAAGCAGTGTATGGGGCCATAGGTAACTGTGACATATGTGAGATTTGTAGTATCACAGGGTTTTAGACACACCAGAGCGCGCACCAGGTTGGGTACCGATGGCGCAAGTTCATAGTGGTCTGAACTTAGAAGCTGAATAAAGAAAATGTTTAACAAAAGAAATGGGAGTTGTTTCGTCTGTCACACGAGAGTAACACAGGTAACCAAATTAAATCAGTTCAAATCAGCAGATAAAAACAAGGCTGGACAGCAGTGTCTTCACCTCTATGTCTTAACAAAGTCAATCTTTTAGGTAATGAATAATTTTACTGAAACCAATTCTTAACCAATCCTGATTAAATGTTTATAGTTTTTGTCTTCATCCATAGTTTGTGTCTTATGCATTGCATAGAGAGTGAATAGTTAAACTGTATATCTATGTCAATGTTTGTTTGTTTTTCATTTTATTTTCATCTACATTATTATCAACACTGAAGACCTCAAACTATGAAATAACATATATGCATTATGTCATGAACAAAAGAGGTAAACCTAACAAAATATGTTTTATTTTTAAATTTCTTTTGCTTTAATTGATTAACTAAGTTAATTAGTATTTGGGTTTGAGATCATCAAACACATCAGTTATTCTAATTAAATAGCCCTATTTGACTGCTGTTGCAATCCATATCCAAGAACTACGCAACTAAGTGAAGAGAAAAGACATCAAATTCAAATCAAATTTTATTTATATAGCCCAAAGTCACAAAACACAGTTTGCCTCAGAGGGCTTTACAATCTGTACAGGGAGTGACACCTCTGTCCTTAGACCCTCAGTTGGAGTGAGGAAAAACTTGCCCACAAAAAACCCCTTTTAACAGGGAAAAAAGGTGGAAGAAACCTCAGGAAGAGCCACAGAGGAGGGATCCCTCTCCCAGGACGGACAGGCGTGCAATGGATGTCACGTGTAATACAGAACAATCCAACACAAACCTGTTGTACAATTACAATGAAATGCAATAAATGATAGTATGATTACAGTAGCAGTGGAACCTGTGATGGAGTCAGAGGACACAGATGGACAACAGCAGTAAATCATGAACTAACTATAAACTATAATAGAGATATGGTAGCAATAATGACAGTGATACTATATATAGTGGGCGTCAGCAGCAGACCACAGCAGCAGCCACGATCGAGAACCTGCTGGACGAAGCACAGAAACTCCGGGGGAAGAAGTTTAGTTAGTAACATGCATTGGCGGTGAATGGTGATGGGGAGAGAAAAAGAGAGAGAGAGAGATAGAGAGAGAGAGAGAGAGAGAGAGAGAGAGAGAGGGTTTTCAGTAAAGGGAGATGTGACTGCATCTTTAGCCATTACCGTGCCTGTAGGCATAACTTAGAAAAGAGACAGACAGGGGTGGGAAGTCCCGACTAGAGTCAGTCTGGCGCATAACTAAGGGATGACCTGAGCCAGCCCCTAACTATAAGCCTCTATCAAAAGGAAAGATCTTAAGTCTACTCTTGAAAGTGTTGACTGTGTCTGCCTCCGAACCCAGAATGAGTAGTTTGTTCCACAGAAGAGGAAAAGTAGATTGGGGACTTGAGCTGAAGCTCTCAAACTCCCCAACCTCTTTTTGGAAACTATGGGAACCACAAGAAACCCAGCATTCTGAGAGCACGGGATTCTTTATAGTGTTGAGAGTTCTCTATGAGTTCTTTTAGATATGATGGTGCCTGATCATGAAGAGTTTGTATGTAAGGAGAAGAATTTTTAATTCTATTCTAGATTTAACAGGTAGCCAGTGCAAGGAAGCCAAAATGGGAGAGTATGCTCTGATCTTGGATTCCCTGTCAGTTTTGTGGCAGCATTCTGAATTAGCTGCAAAGACCTAAGAGCTTATTTGAGCAGCCTGATAACAAAGAGTTACAATAGTCCAGCCTAGAAGTAACAAATGCATGGACTAGTTTTCTGCATCCGCTTGAGACGATCGTCTGATTTTGTAATGTTAAGTAAGTGGAAGAATGCAGTCCTCGGATTTGTTTATGTGGATGTTAAGGACAAATCCTGATCAAAAACAACTTCAAGATTCTTCACGGTGGAACTGGAGGCACAGTGATCCCATCTAAGGTAACCAAGTCTCCGGGAAGAGAGTTTCTGAGGTGTTTAGGTCAGTGCAAGAACCAGTTGTCTGAATTCAACATCCAATTGTAGGTCATCCAACTTTTTTATATCCTTAGGTTTAGTTTAGTTAATGGTTGGTTTCATCGGAAGCGATGGAAATAAACATAATTGGGTGTCATCAGCATAACAATGAAAATTAATGGAGTGATTCTAATAATGTTCCCTAGAGGAAGCATATATAAGAGTGGTCCTAGTACAGAACCTTGCGGGCAACGTGACAAACTTTGGTGTGCATGGAGGATTCATCATTGGCGTGAAATGACTGAGATCGATCTAAGAAATATGACTTAAACCAGCTTGGGGCGGTTCCTTTGATACGCTTGATGCTCCAGTCTATGTAAAAGACATTCCATCACTATGTTATGACATAAAAATCAGTCCAGAAAATATCAAAACTTTATGCGTGTCTTCAACTGCAGCCAAAACATCAAATTCTCTGATGAGAAACACAGCACTCAGAATAGAGGCCACATAAATACTTCACAGGCTGCAGACACATTTCTACATCAGCTGTTCAGGAGGCTGTGTGAATCAGACCTTCATGATTGAATTACTACAAAAACATGACTGAGGAAGAACAAGAATAAGAGGGAGAGAGAAAATCATGGGTCAGAAACACAAAGAATGGACATTAGACCAGTGGGGGAAATCTGTACTTTGGTCTGATGAGTAAAATTTGATGCAGAGATGGTGAACGGACTGTATCTGCATGTGTGGTTCCCACTCTGAAGCATGGAGGAGATGGTGTAATGGTGCGAGGATTATTTGCTGTTGGCACTGTTGGTTATTTACTCAAAATTAGCATTCACACACATTCATACACTGATGGCGTGGCTGCCATACAGGTACTGCTCATCACTTTGCCCAGTCTGGCCTAACCAATTTTGCACCTAGGCAAGATTTAGGTGGTGCCCCCTTGCATTGCAGCACTGCCAGACTACACTCTAAACACACAAGAAATTGAATAAGCTTTGCCTTTGACATTTTATTTTATTTTTACAAAACAAGATGCCCAATCAAACACAAAAGATAATAAAATAAAACACAAATAAATAAACAATATCTAGCTTACAGCGTTAAAACAAGCTAACGCTATTTATTGATTATCAAACCGTGTTAGGCTGAAAGTTACTAACATTCTGCAACACACAAATCAGATCATAGCATCATCTTTACCGTTCCTCTGTCTTTGTCATGTTTTTCCTCCTCTTCTTTTCTTTTCTTCCTTCTCTGTACCGGAGAGTTTTAGTCATTTCACATTATTATTGTCAATAGTGGGGTGACGTCAGAAAGCCGAGCAGGTACAATCTAATCAGTCAGAGGAGGGAGGGCATAGGAAAGCATTATTGTTATTATTATTATTATTATTTAATATGCTTTGCTATTCAGTTAAATTAATGTGGGCTTAATTTTTCATGTCAACAAATAATAGTACCAATGAGTTTTAGTATAGGAAAAGTGAACTTCCCCCTTTTGTGGCGTCCCCTGGATGGACAGCGCCCTTAGCATTTGCCTATTCTGCCTATGTCACTGGCAGGCCCACAGGTGTTAGGGCTAACCATTCACATTCACGCACCACGATGGCACAGGCCCGGGGGCAATTTGGTCTCGAGCCGGGGATCGAGGAATCATACTTCAGATATTACAAGCTTTCTACAATCACCCAACCCTAATCCCCCAAATCCTAAGATATAGGAACATATTTATCTCAGTGGATATGAACTACAACAGTAGTTGAATGAGGGCTGTATCCCAACAGACAAGGACGAAATTCCACATAAACTTAACTAACTTAACTAACTAAAAGTAACAAAGGTAGCTACTTTGAGAATCTAAAATATGTTTTCATTTGTTTACACTTTTTGTGTACCACATAATTCCATTTAGAGGAATTGCATTGTTTCAGATGTTTTTCAGTTGTTTCCAGTCAGAAGAAACCATGGAATGAGAGGTGTGTTCAAACCTTTGAATGGTACTGCACATACCTTTGAGTGTGTACATTTCAAACGGACAAATGTTCTGATAAAATATTTATTTTATTGTTTGCAGTAACAAAACATCCCTCCCCAGTCTGAGCATTCTGAGTCCAGTGTGAGAGTGCTACATTGCTACATTAAAGAACTGTTCATCGTGTGAAGTTTTGGTGAGATGTCCTGCAGCATACTATAGTGTCTTGAGTGTCTCAAGAAGTTTGACACTTTATTAACTGAAGACAAAACACAGGGAGTAGGGAGGCTGTGTTTCTGTCAGAGCTCAACTTTGTACAATCATTGACTGTTTTGCTGATGAGTTCCGGTCTGCAGCTTCTGATGTCTTCCCTCTGAGAGAAGAGATGGATTAGGTCAAAACTGAGTGTAATATCAGAGTGCTGAATACTTTGTAGGCAGGTATTTCTAATGTGATCATATAGACACTCACAGCACTGGTACAGCGTGTTGAACCTAGCAATGTCATTAAACTCATCTCCCCAGCATTGCCAAAGGACACGTTGGAGTTAGGGATGGGAAGCATGAGTAGGCTGGTTGTTCTTGGAGAAGAGGCGTACCTCACGGCAGGAAGCACAGTAGTTAGACTGAAGCACAGCATTGTGCACACACAACTCACACGGGCCTGGTGAAGCTATTTGTTCTTACTTGTGGTACTGCATGACGGAGTTGTAATCGTAGGGAGTGCCCTGGTTGAGGGTGGCAATCTTCCTGAAGTTGTGCTCCATTCCTAAAGAACAGCAGTCAGACTTAGTAGAAATATTAACTAACAAGATTAAAAAAGCTCTGTGAGGCTGTACATAGATTCTCAAACAGTCTTACAGTGACAATGCTAACCTACTGCTGTTTGCTTGGTATCATATAATCAGTAGAATCAGAGGGCTTGATGGGAATGCCATTAGTTTGTGGTATTTGGTCACAAAGCAGAGTATTAGGCAAACTAGCAATCTCTGTAATTTACCTCTTCTGAATAATAAATGGCTGCATTACCAGACTGAACATTGTGCAGCAGGACTTTGTTAATGGTTGTCTCCCTGTCAGAGCCCGAGGTCTGCTCATGGTTTGAATCCCAGAGCATGGAGCAACTCATGCTGGGCTGATTGCCATGATACAGGCATCACGGCGGACCCGGGACACCACCTGCTTTACCACCACGACGACCAGCATGGGAGTAGCAGCTGGACAAGATCAGAGTTGAGTTGAACAACACTGAAGTCTGAGAAAAAGCACTCAAACTGCCAGCTGTAAGTCTCAGTTCTTCTTACCCCATTCTGGGACTCAATGCTCAGCCAGTCACGGTCACTGCTTCTGCTGGGCCTGGGCGGATGCATGAGAGAGGACTCCAATCCACGGTGATGATGGACTTCTCTGCAGGGGCTGGCAGGAGCAAAACCACACAATGTTCAACACACAAATCCCACATCACATGACCCGCCATGTTTGATTCTGTTGTATGAACAGCTAGATCTCTGGTTAATGTCACTCTCTCAACCCTTTTGTCCGAGTCACTGCAATCAAAAAGTGGAATATTTCATGAGTTATTAATCTGTCTGACACTTACAAAAGTGACTGTGATGTAATAAGATGTAGACCTTCCCGTCAAAGTGGTATACTTTCCCCTTGCAGCCACGACTGGTGCAGGGGGTCAGCGTTTCTCTCTGCCTCGCTGTCCAATGGCGATGTCTCCTTCAATCAGGATGGGATCATCGCTGGAGCAGGACTGAAACACACCATACCATGGCAAAAACTCTTGGCTGCACCACTAATAGAAGAAAATGAGGTGAAACCTTAACAGTGGCCATACTTGGGAACATGGTGACAGCAACAGCTCACACTCACTCAGATTACTGTTAGCTCTGTCCAAGAAGTTCAGAGACAAGCTCCTGAGTCCTCCTCTGCAATGTGGTGACATTAACAATAAGATAATTTCACTTTGTATGAAAGGAGCACCAGTCCCAGTATTGTGCATGTCAGCAGAATAGGTCTGATCACTGGATTAGATGACATACCTGTCTGCACGTTCTGAGCGTGGGATTAGGGAAAAATGCATATTAGTAATAGATGAAACCACATTACAGCTGAGGAGCACAGTGTGTCAGCTACATAACCAAATAATCTAAACATGTAGAGGCGGTGTGATGCAGCATCACAAATAAGCAGACATCACACTTGTCATTGTCAGTCATTTCTCTTCCACTTTGATTCTACCTCACTGTCAGCCCAACAGCAGGCAGACAGCAGCAGCAGAGCCAGAGCTGGAAACACAAAGATCACGAGCCATCAGCAGACCTGCAGGACACAGACAGGAATCAGCTCAGCTTCCACTCACAGAGGAAGATACAGCGTTTGATATCTAAACTTCTCCATTACATTCTGCTGCCAAACTCTTGGATCCTCTTTGTGGACCTTGTGCAGCTGAAGAGTCACTCCAGGCTTTTATACATGTTTAACTCCACCTGTGAGCCCAAATATGGATTATCTCTGTATACTAAAGAAACCTAAGAATCAGCTAAATTAACATTATCAGTCTAAAATGTACAAACACGTGAATGGAAACTCCTCCATATCACCAAAGTGGGAAAAAACACCTGTACTGTTTATATGATACTTTGTACAATACTGTCAATGTGTGTGTGTGTGTGTGTGTGTGTCTGTGTGTGTCTGTGTCTGTGTGTGTGTGTGTGTGTGTGTGTGTGCTGTGTGTGTGTGTGTGTGGGTTGAGTCTGATATCCTGAGCAAGGCCATAATTATTTGGCCTTGTGGCCACACATAGTTTGTGCTTTATGTGTTTATCAAGCAGCTTCAATGTTGTTCATCAATGTACTGTAATGAGAATGTGACAGAATGTGGCTGATCACCTGCATAGATTCACAGTACAAGTTTTTGTGTCAGAATATGTGTGGAGTAAGCAGAAAGAGGCTGTGAGGTTCAAATGCATTGAATATACATTTTTATTTATTATAAGCATTTTAATCAAGCTTGAAATCAATTATTGCATAGTTATATAGAAATGCCAAATTTATGACAATTTCACTAAATACTTGTTCATTTCTGATTAGGTCAGAACTAGGCTTATTTGATCAAATTCTGAAAATTCATTAGCACAAAGATGCATCTGATTTTGCTTGTTGATTAAACATTGAATCAACCTGCCTCATTTCCTCTTGATGTCCTGTATCGGGATCAGAAGGCAATTGTTAAAAAATACTGAATAATGAACAAAATCATTTAGTAGTTCATGTGTGGCCAACAGGAAATAGATATGAATATACATTCACACTTCTCATGTGAGTATCTGTCAATACCATGTTATCAAAAAGATAACAATGAAACAATAAATAACAGCTACTTAGAGAGGTATAAGAGCTTTCATCTAAGGAAGCTTTATTTAAGGTTTAATTAATGGCTTTGTACTTCTAGATCACACTCATGACAGTGTGTGGCATTTTAGGAAGGAAATAAATGTACTTTCATTTCTGAGGACAAGGTTTCTTTGCATAGGTTCTGGGTCAGGTCTGGAAGTTGAATCTGAGAATAAATCAAAACACAGAAAAACCTGTCAAAAGCGGTTCAGTGCTCTTTCCAGGTCTGTGTTCAGCCTGCCCATTTTGTCAGGAAGATGACAGAGTAGGTGAATATGCTAGTTTGGCTTAGGTAGGTAAGAAAGAAGACAGGTGAGTGCAGTAGCTCCAGAAAACATACTGTAGCCAGATACAGAAATGATTAGGAAGTACTATAGTAGAAGAGGCAGAGGGTTACATGGGTACATACTGCAGCGATACAGGCGATTCACCCGAAGGATGTCAGTTGGGCTCATTTGAATTCGCTCTGCCGATAACTGTGTTGTTGTTTAGGATAGGAATGATGGTCGGCTGCCTGTTCTAGAGAAAGCGAACCTGGTATGCAAATACACATTATTGATGAGAGGTTTAAATTGTACACCCTGTACACATGTGCTCTTCAATATACTCAGCAAGAACCACTAGTGTAAATTCTGTGTTACTCTTCCTTTAGCTCTTCTTCTTTAGCTATGTTCCAACATCACCTCCACCTGCTCAGCAGTAAACATGATGCATCTGTAAGCACCTGTTTATAATATTTTCATCACAACACACATTTATAAGGTGATAATACCCAGAAAATCTGTTTACAGCTTTAATCAAACTTGGAACCAATTATTATCCAGTTATACATATAAATACAAATTGTATCAGGAAGGGATGTCTTCATGACTAGGATGGAGAAGAAAGAATGACTGCAGAGATCCAGCAACTCTTTCAGTGTACATATGGCCATGTGAGTAACGTTTTGTAGGGATAGTTCAGGTTACTGAGTTGGTCTTACTTGTCCACCCTTCCTCAGTCGGTGCATGGATCAAGGTAGCCAGTAGACTAACAATATTTTTGTCAATGAAGTCTGGTGGCTTTGGAGAAAACAATAAAACTGCTTTAGGACATCTGTTAGCAATATGGGAGGCTAAAATACTTGTGTCTGCTTCTTTGGGGCATACTGTCCAGTGTCTGCTGTAGGTAACACTGATAATAACCTGAACTATCCATTTACTTGAAAAGTGTAATGTATCCTAATGTATCCTATAACATGCATCATTTTATTGTTGTAGTGTGTTATTTTGAAGCTGAATGTGTGAACTGAGACTCTACCTTCCATAGTGCATGACAGTTGTAGTCATGGGAGTGCCAGGTTCCTTGTAGATTACCCTGAAATTGTGTTCCATTCCTGCAGGAGGACATGCAGCTGAATCAGTTATTGTTTGTTACAGTTTGCCAGTCTAATGATAATTAGAAGTCATATTTTTTATTCATTTTGTTCTCCACTCTGCTCTGTAAAAGTTACAAGGTCAGCTGTATTAATTGTGTTATCCTTTTTGGTTGTTTCTTTCAAAGTAAGTAAGTGAGTAAGTTACATCATAATTCAACATAATGTGATGTTTTGAAATTGTTGGTTGGAGACTGTAACACAACCCACCACGGATGACATTCTGCAGCAGGATGCGAACGTGCTCGTTCCTGTCGGACCGGGTCTGTTCATGGTTGAAGCCCATGGCATGGAGCAGCTTCGTGTTGGGCGATCTGTCCGGAAGAAACACAGCCTGGCGACTCAAAGACACTGTCTGGCCACCACCACGGCAGCCCGACAAAGAGAAACAGCTGAAGGAGCATAAAACATAAAACTCAGCAGTCAATTGCAGTACAGATCCTTGACATGATTCCATATGGCTACATGTGCATTTGTGCATGCATATTTGAGATGTGCATTGTGTCACTCATACCCTGAGAGAGACTGGATGTTCACAAAGTCTCTCTGACCATTGTGGGAGTGGGCGAATGCAGGTGGATGCAACAAATGGCGCAGGCTAGCTGGATGATGGTGTTCCTCTCACCTCGGGCTTGGGTAAAAAATCAGCGTAGAGGATTCTGTTGTTGCTGTCACTCTTCACTACTACTACTATTACTACTGCTATATGTTGCTGCTCTACTAACACCTCTTTTTACTAGTAGTACAACTTCTGCTGCTGTTGCTATTCTACTATACCTGATACTACTACTACTAATGCACTACTCCTGTGTGAATGTGATGTAGTGAATTATGGGTTATATTTGGTATATAATTATATAAATAAATAATAAATAATGAGTTGTTGAGACTTACAGTACTGGTTAGAGATCTTGGTAGGGTATGTAAGCGTTGCCATCAGAGCTTTAGAGGCCCACAGGCATCCTCGATCTGTGCAGGGATCAGCGTTCTGCAGACCTGTTGGCATTGCTATGTCTCCAAACATCACAAGAGGCTCATCCATGTTCTTTCCTACACAATGACACAAGGATGGTAAAAAAAAATGTTTTGAATGTCTTGATTTCATGTTCTTTGGTGAAGGTTTGATTATGTTTGTCTTGTTCACTGTCTCTGCACATTTACGGCTAGAAGGATCATTTCACCAAAGCCAATGAATAAAGCAGCTGCATTATAGATGAACATACCAACATTTACATTGGCCTTCTCTAACAGCGTAGAGATACTGGACATCATCCTCAATGGTGTTGCCTGCAGAGTAGAAACAGTTTGTTAAGTTCCGTGTTGTAGAGCACATATTTATTTTTATTATCATTTGCTGTCTGAAAGGGCCATGTCTCACCAGGTGCTTATCACTCTTTCAAGGACATCTGACACAAAGTAAAAGAAACAGCTGGTTAATACAATACATTCCTGCACAGGATTAGAATGTAACACAGTAACAATACAAATAAAAACATGTATAAATAAATGAAAGACAAAATAATGTTTGCTTTGCAATTCTGAAATGATCTTTGTTTAGAAACTGTTTCGGATTTCCCCACCATCATGAAAAGTTCCTTCCTTAAGTTGAGCAGTCAGTCAATGTTGATCCTTGATACTATGTCTTCTCACTGCTGATATGCAGTGACAGTGATATGCACAGTTTCAAATTTGTCAAAATGTGTCAAAATCTCTTTCTAAAATTAGTGAGAAATCTGTCATACTAATGTCAAATATCTGCTGATGCTTACGGTATAGTAAAACTGTGGACACAGCAGAAGAGGACACTGAGGGCGGTAGCTTGGAAGATCATGGCTGATTGTGAGACAGAAACAGCAGACAAAGACAATGGCTGAAACAGATGTATGGATAACATATAGGTGGGAAAGTCAGCTCAGTTTCATCCTATTATGGTATACTGCTCAATGACTTATTGCTAAAATTCAGCTCGAATGGAGAGTGGCAGTTATTACTTCAACCTACTGAACATTGTAAGATGTAGGCTTTGTTTTCCACCATTTGTTTCCAGGCAGGTGCAGACTACTCATCTGAGCAGTCATGTTGATCAATAAGCATGTCAAAACATTGATTTTAATTTAGTAATCTCAGGGTGTATGAGCACAATGACATGTTTTATTAGGTTTTTATGTAATGACATATACAGATCTGAGTCAAGTTTAAAACAAAAAACATTTTTAATCAAATAGAATAAGAAATATTTCACGTCTTGTGTTATTATTTTATGCACATTTTCCCAAAATGTAAACACAAATATTTGGATGTTAGACCTCTGGAATACCTTACAGGATTCTACTGGGTGATAAATCAGTGAGAGATATGATATTCAAGAATATTTTTTATTTCAAAGAGGAAAAACTGTTAAGGAAACATCGGATGTCTGACATCCAGTTCAAGCCCATTTTCTAATAAAGCTGATGTTTCTCAGGCTGCACAAAGTTCAACATGAACAGGGTCACTTGGAGACATGTGTGACATGCTTTTTATGCTGATGTACCACACATAACGTTTGTGCCTTATGGCTTAATTAATGGAAAATGCCTCTAGCCAGTATGTTTAACCTCCTCCAGCATCACAATTGCTTTATCGTTTCAGCTCTTTAGTTCATCAGAGAAGACCCTCAAATGGCTTGTCACCTTGTCACCATACAGTACCAGTAGTCAAAAGTTTGGACAAAAAGTTTTATACTATATATATATATATATATATATATATATATATATATATATATATATATACACACACACACACACACACACACACACATATTCAATAAAGCCTCATGAGGTCATCACGTGGAATTATTTTCACTGAACAGGTGTGCGTTCTTAACGTGTTTAACCATCAGTTGTGTTGTTCAGAGGTACTGTTGGCATACAGTAAATAGCCCTGTTCAACTATTGTGGTAATTCAAATATGGCAGAACCAAGAAAACAACAGTCCATCATTAGTTTAAGACAGGTCTGTTAATCAGAAAATGTCAAGAACCTTGAAGGTATCATCGTGCAGTCACAAAAAACATCAAATGATATGATGAAACTGGCTCTGCTTCAGGAAGAGACACATAAATGCTACAGAATCAAACAGCAGACACATCTCAACATCAACTGTTCAGAGGAGACTGAATCAGGCCTTCATGGTTGAATTGCCAAAGAAATCCATGTGCTACTGAGGGTGACCAACGAAGAATAGGAACTGCTCAAGGACAAGAAACACGACAAATTAACATTAAACCAGTGAAATCTGGACTGGTGGATAAATCAAAATTTCAAATTTTGGTTTCAACTGCGTGTCTGCTTGTGAGGTGTGGATTATATATCTGCATGTGTAGGTCCCCACCATGAAACATGGAGCCAGAAGAGTGTGAGGGATAGAAGTGCTTTGATGGTGGCACCGTGGGCAATTTATGCAAAATTCAAAGCACACCAACCAACATGGCATTCTGTGGAATGGAGCGTGTGGTTTGTGCTTAGTGGGAACAGAAACGACAGCATGACAGTGACCCACCACACACCTCAAGGCTATGTGAGGATATTTCACCAGAGTAAAGTGATGCATAGGCTGGCCTTCACAATCAGCTGACTTAAACCCAATTAAGATGGAAAAAGCAAGTGCATCTATAATACATACAACCATACATACTACTTACAAATAAAATACAAGTGAAATCTTTGACAGATACCAACAAATTTACAGTTAGAACTTACTTGACAATATTATCTATAATATAGTAATATAATATCATGATGTTCAATGTGTATCACACAAATGATGAATATAATACATCTTGATTTAAGTTATTGCATTAAGGTTTTGTTACACAACCTCTGTGTAGTTAAAATCACACACATGCAAAGTTGTGAAAACCTTTTTGTGTATGACTTCTCTAAATTGTGGGCACTGTAGCAATATGTGTTTGATTTACACAGTCATACAACACCTTACCCAAAAATAGGAACAATGACTAGGAAAAGCTCATATTGCACACAATGCTTTGCATTAATTTAATTGAATCGAACCAAAAGTAATATTAAATAAAACACATGGAGGTCTGCCTTCATTCCTCCGTCTGATCTCTTTATTTCCAGGTGCTTCATCATTTCCTGCTGGGCTTTAAGCCTCTACCTTCCTCTCTGATACTTCTCCACCTCACTTGGATTTTCATTTACTTTGAACATTTGATTGTTTCTCTTGCGATTTTAATTCTACTGAATTTTGTTCTTGTTTTTTTGCAATGTACCCATTTTCTTTTTATTATTGGCTTTTATTTAATGGAACTTTTTGTCACATTTTTTCATTGTATGGACATATTTCATTTTATATATTACCTATTTTGCAGTCTGTCTTCATTGATGTCTTTTTCTGTTTTTAGCTGCATGTTTACATGAAGTTGCTATATAAATAAAATCAATTTGAATTTGATTTATTTAGAATCATTTAAATGTTTAAGTAAAGACAATGAATTTTCCCTTGAGGATTAGAGATCAAAGTGTGTTTTTATATTTAAGATTGCAAACCAGCCTTTTGTTTAGGCACTGCATCATGTCAGCAGTGCTGAGGTAATGCGATCCAGCCTGCTGCAACAACTTCTCATCACATGACAAGACCAAGACATTTCTAAACAGAACTTGATGTAATTTTGCCTTGTCTTAATGTAACATGTCTTGTTTATTCTGCTTTACCACCTCAACCTGTGTCAGCTTGGTCCAGTTATGTCCTGTTTACTGTCCCAACATGGTGGTTAATCAAAAACTCTTGAAAAACACTCATTGCCCCATAATGAAGCCCCCTTCAGTTTTATGATTTTCATGCCTGTAAGGTGTTTTTGTCAGATGTATTTTCTTTAAACTTATAGCTTCAACAACAATTCCTCCCATTCTCTTTTACATGTAGGTTGAACAACAGGCTTGTAACTCCTCAGTTTAAGGCTATCTCAGCTGCTCTGTTGATGACATTTCTGGTAATTCTATCCCTGTAGCATAAATACAAAAGGGCAGGTGTTTTTCCACTCTTGGTGATATGGAGGTTTCCATTCACGTGTTTGTACGTTTGTGACTGATAATGTTAATTTAGCTGATTCTTTAGGTTTCTTAGTATACAGAGATAATCCATATTTGGGCTCACAGGTGGAGTTAAACATGTATAAAAGCCTGGAGTGACTCTTCAGCTGCACAAGGTCCACAAAGAGGATCAAAGGTGAGTTTGGCAGCAGAATAATGGAAGTTTAGATGTATCCAAGCAGCTGTATCTTTCCTGTGAGTGGAAGCTGGAGCTGATTCCTGTCTGTGTCCTGCAGGTCTGCTGAGATGGCTCGCATCTTTGTGTTTCCAGCTCTGGCTCTGCTGCTGCTGTCTGCCTGCTGTTGGGCTGACAGTGAGGTAGAATCAAAGTGGAAGAGAAATGACTGACAATGACCAAAGTGTGATGTCTGCTTATTTTGTGATGCTGCATCACAGCCTCATACATGTTTAGATTATTTGGTTATGTAGCTGACATTGTGTTCTCTTTCAGCTGTAATGTAGTTTCTATCATTACTAATATGTGCATTTTTTCTCCCCTAATCCCACGCTGAACGTGCAGACAGGTATGTCATCTAATCCAGTGATCAGACCTATTCTGTTGACATGCAATACTGGGACTGGTGTCTTTTCATACAAAGTGAAATTCTTATCTTATTGTTAATGTCACTCACATTGCAGAGGAGGACTCAGGCTTTCTGTCTGAACTTCTGGACAGAACCAACAGTAATCTGAGTGGTGTGAGCTGTTGCTGTCACCATGTTCCTCATGGCCACTGTTAATGTTCACCTCATTTTCTTCTATTAGTGGCAGTTTAAGAGTTTTTAGTTGCTATGGTGTGTTCAGTCCGTTCCAGCGATGATCCATCCTGATTGAAGGAGACATCGCATTGACAGCGAGGCAGAGAGAGCTTGACCCTGCACCAGTCGTGGCTGCAAGTGGGAAAGTATACTGGCCAGGAAGGTCTACATTCCTTATTACATCGCCAGTCACTTTTGTAAGTGTCAGACAGATTAATAACCTACAAATATTCCACTTTTGATTGTAGCAGGGACTTTGACAAAAGGGTTGAGAGTGACATTAAGATCTAGCTGTTCATACAGCAGAATCAAGCGTGCAGGGTCATGTGTGATGTGGGATTTAAAGCTGAGCGTTGTGTGGTTTTGCCTGCCAGCCTCCATTGAGAGTCATCATCACCCGTGGATTGGAGTCCTTCTCTTCCTTCTCATGCATCCGCTTCAGGCCCAGCAGAAGCAGTGACCGTGACTGGCTGAGCATTGAGTCCCAGAATGGGTAAGAAGAACTGAGACTTACAGCTTACAGTTTGAGTTAGAAGCTTTTCTCAGACTTCAGTGTTGTTCAACTCACCTCTGATCTTGTCCAGCTGCTACTCACGTTGGTGATGGTAGCGGTAAGCCAGGTGGTGTCCTAGCCCGTCGTGGATGCCTGTATCCTTGGCACCGTCCAGCATGAGTTGCTCCATGCTCTGGGATTCAACCATGAGCAGACCCGCTCTGACAGGGACAACCACATCAAAGTCCTGCTGCACAATGTTCAGTCTGTCAATGCAGCCATTTATTATTCAGAAGAGTAAATTACAGAGATTACAGTTTGCCTAATACTCTGCTTTGTGACCAAATACCACAAACTAATGGCATTCCCATCAAGCTCTCTGATTCTCTACTGATTATATGATACCTGCCAAACAGCAGTAAGGTTAACGTGTCACTGTAAGACTGTTTGAGAATCTATGTACAGCCTCACAGAGCTTTTAATCTTGTTAGTTAATATTTCTCTACTAAGTCTGGACTGCTGTTCTTTTAGGAATGGGCACAACTTCAGGAAGATTGCACCCTCAACCAGGGCACTCCCACGATTACAACTCCCAGTCATGCAGTACCACAAGTAAGAACAAATAGCTTCTGTTCAGGCCCGTGTGAGTTGTGTGCACAGTATTGCTTTTGTGCTTCAGTCTAACTGCTGTGCTTCCTGCAGCCAGGTACGCCTTCTCCAAGAACAACCAGCCCACCATGCTTCCATCCTAACTCCAACGTGTCCTTTGGCAATGCTAAGAGATGAGTCGCAATGACATTGCCAGGCTCAATACGCTGTACCAGTGCTGTGAGTGTCTACATGATCACATTAAATGCCTGCCTACAGTTTGTATTCAGCACTCTGATATTACACTCCAGTTTTGACCTAATCTGTTTCTGTGCTGTTCCTGTTCCAGAGGAAGGCTGTTCAGATGTGCTGACAGACAGAGCGGAGGGAAGAGTGTCTCCTTGTGCTCACTGAACATCAGAAGCTGCAGACATGAATTAATCAGCAAAACAGTCAATGATTGTACAATAAAGTTACTTTGACTGAAACACAGCTCTCCCTTCTCATTCTTTCACCACATTCTGTGTTTTCTCTCAAACGTTAATAAATAATATTGACAATATTACAGGGGAACTTTGATGTGATTCATGCAGTAACTGGTTCTACAAGTAACATGATGTTAGTTATTACATACAGTAGAAATGTAAAAATGTAATGTGTTAATTGTAATAATTATATATTATAATGTATTAATGAATTAAGGATAAAAACAATGACAATAAAAATAATAAGAGATAAGAAAATACACAAAGTACTCAGAACAAAGCCCAGTGTATCATAAAGTTCTAGGGATGACCTGAGTCAGCCTAACTATAACACTTTCAAAGGAAAGTCTTAAGTCTACTCTTAGAAAGTGTTGACTGTGTCTGCCTCCTGAACCCAGAATGGTAGTTTGTTCCACAGAGGAGCTTGATAGCTGAAAGCTCTGGCTCCCAATCTACTTTGGAAACTATAGGAACCACAAGGGCCAGCATTCTGAGTGCAGTGGTCTAGAGAATTAGTGAGTACTATGAGTTCTTTTAGATACGATGGTGCCTGGCCCATGAAGAGCTTTGTATGTAAGGAGAAGAATTTTAAATTCTATTCTAGATTTAACAGGTAGCCAGTGCAAGGAAGCCAAAATGGGAGAGATGTGATCTCTGATCTTGGTTCCTGTCAGAACACGTGCAGCAGCATTCAACTGAGAGGTCTGAACACAATGTAACAAGGTTGGATCATAATCCAGGCAGAATGACTGTGAATCAAAGTAATGGTTCAACCAATACAATGGCATGTCAGGAATATATTAGAAAATATACATGTAACATCTCTACTCTCTAATATCTCTTCAATTCATTCACTTAACCCACTGAGGGAACATATACGCATACAGCTATGTATGTAACATGTATAAAGGTAAGATTTTCTCAGAGAACATTTGTTCCACTTATTCTATAAATGTCTTCACTCCACTGATTTCTGAGAGAGACATCTTTACTTATCTTCACAGACGTCTCTTTGGAGTGTAACACTGAAACTCTTCATTCATAATTCAACATAAACTTAACGAACAGATTCACAAACTGTTTTTGTTTTTTAAATTTTACATAAAATGATAAAAGTTATGAAGTTAAGTGTCCTGCACTTTTACGTTGTGATCTACAGTCATTACAGTTTTTTTTTCAAGTGCTAAAACACAATTTCTGAAACCTAGCTCCATTTTCTGAAAACATTAAACAAACCTAAAACCTCATCTTCAAGCACTATTTACAAAACCTCTGACTTCTCTTGCAAAATCAAACTTTTGCCTCAAAACAGTTTTACCTGTGCTCAAAACCAAACACTGCTCTCAGGGAAGCGTTTAGCTCAGTTGGTAGAGCAGCCGCCCCATGTGTGAAGGCTCAGTCCTTGGTGCAGAAGCCCAAGGTTTGAATCCGACCTGTGGCTCTTTCCCACATGTCATTCCCCATCTCTCTCTCTCTCTCTCTCTCCCTGCATTCCTGTCACTCTTCAGCTGTCTCTATCAAAATCAAGTTTGAAAAGGCCAAATACACAAATAAATAAATAAAAATAATAATAATTAAAATTAGATTTGACTGCTCTCAAATCATAAACGAATCGATCAAAATGATGTACACCCTCAAGTAGTCAGTGAACAATACACCAAAAAATAGAATAAATAAAATAAAACACATAGCTCAAAACATATAGTTCTCAGGGAGAAGTAAATTTTTAATCTCAAGGTCATTGTCTTTTGATGAATGAAAACATGTTCTGTCATAGGAGCTCAAAATGGATCAGAAATTCCTCTCTGCTTTGCTCTTTGCAATGTTTTTTGTTCTTCCTCCTCCTTGTATTTTTACAGTACTGTACCCTGCATCTCACAAACTTGTCCTTTGTCTCTGTGATACTGTAATTCTTGTTCTTTGTTGATGTACCTGCCACCTGTCAAAATCTATTGAGCAGTCAGCACTGTAAACAAATGGAAAGCGCAGTGTTCAGGGCCAGACAATGTGTTTATTGCAAGTCTACAAAAAGTGCAGTTACAAAAAATATTCCTGCAGTACAACACATACAGTGATGAACTTTACAAATGTCTATTGAAACAGCTGCATGTAGTGTAGTACAGTAAATCTGTAAGTACAAAAATACAGTAGTATACTGAACCTGTTCTCTTCTCTGAATGTCCTTACTATGGTGGACACAGAGTGCAACCCAATTTGAGCTGATTTTCTAAGTCCTGCTTCCCTCATTGTCAGTCCATGGACAAGAACATGGTCTGTGATTGTTGCTTGAATTTCATTGGATATTTCCACTCTTTGTCTTCCTCTTAGTCTTCGTCCCCCACCTTGCATTCATCCTCATCCTCTCACACAGTTTCTTCTATCCATTCTCAGACTTTCTCATTCCCACCTTCAACAACCTGTTTGCTGTCTGATCTGGCTTATATTGGTTGTGTCGCATCATTTGAAACAAGTGAAATCAATTTTGAGTGGTTGTGTTTAATCAATGACGTCTGCTCTATTTGTATTTACACATTGGGATGACGTGCATTAGAGTGCAGAATATGTTTAGAGTTTTGCTGAAAAGTGTGAGTGAGATCTGCAAATTGTGTTTTACCAGGTGAAATGGTTGAAGGTGACCTCAGACTGAACAATTAGCTAAATGACTTCAGCTGAGAACTTTGTTCACCTTTTGTTCAGTGGGTTTTAGTGTTTTAGCAATTGAGAAAAACAGTAATATAGTCTATGCCATCTTTGAACACTAGATGGCGGTACCGTTATGATGACAGAAAATATGGGCGCTATCGGCTCTTATGACGCAAGACCAAAGAGAAGAACTTCCTGTCTGTCCTGTTGCTCCAAAAATGGCGGACACGTGTGGCCAAGTACTGCTGGGATCAGGGCTCACCGTCCTCTCCCACCCTCTGATGTACATCAAGGTCCTGATCCAGGTAAGAGCGGCGGTGTTCGTGCACACGCTGGGGAGATGGTACCGGTCCAGGAGCTGCTTTAAGCCCGGTTTGCTCGCCTCGTACAGTACAGTTTAACCCGGTAGTAGCCTGGAGAGGACTCTGCCGGAGTCCAGTGAACACAGCGCAGTTTAATGTCGCCTCAGCTCTCAGTGTGAGTGTGCAGTGTAGAAGATGACTGCAACGCTCTGATGAGTCATCATCATTCTTTAAGTCAGCGTACAGCTGACAACAAGAAGCCGAACACCCCGACACAGTCCCCGCTGTCTGTCTGTCAGTGTCTGTCCCCGTGACCTCTGTTCAAAGCACTGTGCAGTGGGCGGAAGCGACGTGTGTGAACCAAAATACACTGTGTTAATGCACAGCTGCTTCTTTAACGTTCATAGTGTAGAATGTAAAATGACCTGACACACACACACACACACAACACGCATTCTGCTGCGAGATATTGAGCTGCTACATAACAGCTAACGTTAAGCAGCTAGCTGCCAGCTCTGTTCTCACGGCTGACGTTATGCTGCTGCGTTTAGTCCATTTACCCTGAATGACGAAGAGACACACACACACACACAGTGAAAGGTCAGGAGCGAGCTAGCGTTAACTTGCCATTTGTTTTAGCTACAGAAACACTATTACACTGTTAGCTCCACGTCGTCATGAAGATTTAAATAACGAGTTTGTAACATATGCACTGACCAATGACAGACACTGACCAATGACAGGCACTGACCAATGACAGACACTGACCAATGACAGGCGCCCTTTGGCCCACAAAGATAGCTTGTGACCCTAGCTAACCTACATTGTATTTCATTATTGAGCACACTTCCTGTAGCTTTCTGCTCACAGACGGATGAAATGGGCATGTTTGTATGCTGAGAAGAATAAAACGAGTTAAAAAAGAGTTAAAAAAAAAACAAAAAACCACTGGTGCTGAAACAGAAACAGGTTGAAGTGAAGTGTGTCCAACAGAAAGGAAACCGTGTGTGACAGCCTGTTCATGCTACAGAATGAAGGAGCATTCAAAGAGAAGTCAAAGTGCACATTGCTAATGCATTTGTGTGTGTGTGTGTGTGTGTGTGTGTGTGTGTGTGTGTGTGTGTGTGTGTGTGTGTGTTAGGTAGGACATGAGCCACTCTCCCCCACCCTGGGCAGGAACCTGTTTGGCAGACAGGTCTATCAGCTGCCTGGACTGTTTGCTTATGGTGAGTGTGACTGCCTCATGGAATCTGAGTTATTATTACAGAGGGCACAGAGAGATGTGCCTGTGTATAGATGAGTGTTTAACCCTGTGTTGCTGCAGCTTCTACTATAATGTGACTGTCTTCAGCTGTTGAAAACACTCTGAGGTCTAACGTTACCTGATTTAACACTGACTTTCACA
The DNA here is from genome assembly GCA_028641955.1 of Protonibea diacanthus. NCBI lineage: Eukaryota > Metazoa > Chordata > Actinopteri > Sciaenidae > Protonibea > Protonibea diacanthus. The sequence goes on along the minus strand of CM053976.1, from coordinate 31,261,090 downwards.
AAGAGTGTGAAAGAGTGGGTTTATTAATATGTGACAACAACTTCCTAAATTGCAAAAGGAAAAGAGGTGTGTGTGAAAGCCTGAACTGAGAGCTGGCAGACCTCAGATCTGTTCCCCCCAGATGAGATGACCGTATCTGATATTTTGTGTGACTGTGACAGCAGTTTGTTTTTTACTTGTCAGAAGGAATATGAGCCTCCCTAAAAGTAAACATTTATCCTGAAACAACAATGTCGTCCAGAAAGTCCAGGCAGGTCTTCCTGGTTGTATTCTCCCTGTGGAGTTTTCTTGTAAACAACAGATGATACACAATGTGTGTACGAGGTCTAAAAAACATTTCCAGAAGATGAATTTTAAAAAATCTGCAATGTTTTCTTGTTAGAAGTCAATTTGCTCCTGGGCTTTTTTTGGTGCATTGCTTTGTTTATTCGCATGTTACTGTCACCCACTGTCCATCAGTGCATGGAGCCAACCTGTCAGCTGCATGCTCGCATGCATACAGCGATGTTAGCGAGGCAGTTTGTCAGGAGATTAAAGTACAAAGTCTCGTTTTGATTGGCTCCTGTTCTCAGCACTTCCTGTAAATGTTTCAAATTAAAAGTCATAGTGGCTTTTAAATGTGAAGGAATGTGTTGTGGAAAACTCATTGACTTGTATCTCCACTCTAATTTATGGCTCACATTATCTTCCATTCAGAAGTCACATGCAGCATGAGTGGTGTGATACTTTGCCCAACCTTAAACACTGTTTCTGACCAAAATAATGTAGCTAGGAGGAATGCACAATGTTGGAAGTTTTACTGTGTGCTTTCTGTAGAATGCTGAAAGCTGCATGGTTGGAGGCACATGTAGGTCCATCCATCAGATTCAAACTCTTTTTCCGTCCTTGTTTCAGTCCTTTCTCTTGTTAGGTGGCGCTGTAGTCATTTCTGTTTAAGACATCACTAAAAACATAGTAGTGTTTTTGTGCCTGTTATAACTTTGTATTGTGTGAATGTTTCAGCAAAACACATCATCAAGATTGATGGAAAAGCGGGTCTCTTCAAAGGGCTTGGCCCAAGGCTCTGTGCTGGCACCATTGGTACCGTCGTGCACAGCAGAGTTGTGCAGGTAGGCCTGACTGGATCAAGAGCACCATAAAAGAATATAATCACACCTTCACATTGAAGCAAGGATGCAGTGATATTGATGCCATTAATATCATCCTGAAGGCATTTCCTTTACCACTGTCTCAGTACATTCTCTTGTTGTTGGGCACAATGTGCTGATTTTTTTTTTTTATTATTATTAATAGGTTGATTAGTTGTCTAATAATTTCCCACAGTTCAAGGTGACTTCTTCAGATGTCTTGTTTTGTCTGACTAACAGTCCAGATCTTCCTCTTACAATGATGTAAAACAAAGCACTTCACATTTGGTGTTAGGTTCTATATTGGATACATTTTGTACATATTGGTGTTTATTTAATGTTACTAAAGTAGGATAAACCCATTTCTTTGGCAGCCAGGATGCAAATGTAACTCACCAAGTCTTTATTCACATGTTCACAATTCACAATTTTCTAATGTTGACCTCTGCTTTCTTACAGAAATGTCAGGAGCAAGACACACCTCAGGTAAGAGCTCTATCCGATTTATTGTTTAGACATGTACACAAATGTTTCTACATTTAGAGACAAAGTATAATTGACAGTACACTTATCATTGTGTAGAAAGTTGGGTGCATCCATCTGTCTCTGTTGTAAAGGGTGTGTATGTCAGAGTAAGGGTCAGGTCATGCTTCATACGACATGCAGTTCGACCACATCAGAAATGAAAAACATTGGGGGCAGTGTTTAGCTCAGTCGGTAGAGCAGCCACCCCATGTACAAAGGCTCAGTCCTTGCTGTGGAAGCCCAGGGTTCAAATCTGATGAAGACCTGTGGCTCTTTCCTGCATGTCATTCCTCATCTCTCTCTCTCTCCACACATTCATGTCATTCTTCAGCTGTCTCTATTAAATAAAGCTCAAAAAGCCCCCAGAAAATCTTAAAAAAAGAAATGAAAAACAGTGCTCCAAACAGGCACACTGGAAGAGCATGCATGTAATTTTGTATTGTGACAGTTTGTACCACTGAACACACAAAGTAGTCAGCTGTGTGTGGTCTGAAACAGTTATCATCTAAAAGCAGACAGGATTCAAACACCAGGTCCACAGGAGATGTGGAGACTGACCAATCACACACCTCGCCTGTACATTCAGGAGACAGAGCAGAATGCTTCCACTGAGTTCAGTCAGGATTGTTATTATACGATGAGGCTGTGGACCACATCACTGTCTTTCACATTAAGAGTAATGGTCCATGTTTATAGAGCACAGTGATTTGGATACATGTGTCACATGTAATGTGTTGTGTGATTGGAGCAACTCAGTCTCTAAGTGGCCTCAGCTCGTCTCAGGCATCTGTGTTGTGTTTGTGTGAAGTTGATGGAGATCAGAGGTTTGTTTGTGTTGTCCAGGTACTGGGTGGTCAGCAGAAGGCTGTGGAGGGCTCCCTACAGCACGTTGTTAACGAGGTGAGGCAATGAGATGAAACAAGAGCACGCTCTTCATCCATTCTTTCTGTTTTTATTTTATCTTTATGTATTGGACACCCTTTGTGTTTGCTAAATGTTCTGACTGCACAGATTATAGTTTTCACACACTGTCAGAAAACATACACACTGAGTGGGCTAAAATGTGAATAAACTTAAAATAATAAATGTATTCTGTTACAGCAGCTGTACATGTATGATATTCCATCCATGATTCTTAGATCATTGTTTTCTGTTTCCACAGACAACCAAAGAGATGATAGCTCGTTCCTGTGCCACCATTGTCACACATCCCTTTCATGGTATGTCATGAACGCCTCCAACTGCTCAGATCCTTCACTCTGCTATAACTGAACACAGATCCGTGTTTATGCTCGTGATACTTCCAGAGCTTGTATTTGAGCTCTGACTTGCTTTCAGTTGTGATACATTTGAATGTGCTTGGATCAGTGTGTGTGCTATGTAAGTATGTTTTTCCTCATCTTGTGTTTCAGTGATTACTTTGCGATGTATGGTACAATTTATCGGGAGAGAAACAAAATACAGGTACAATTTAAATCTTTTAGACACTAACCGTCAGTGAGTAGAGTCATGAAAATGGCTAAAAATGACTTTCTTCTGTTCTCAGTGGAGTGTTTGACTCCATCGTCACAGTGTACAGAGAAGACGGCATCCTGGGCTTTTTTGCGTAAGCTTCACTTTCTTTGTCTTTTTCTTTCCTGCTTCAAACATTTTTAAAAATGCTTTGAGAACTGAATGACATTACACTTCAACTGATTTGAATATTTTTCCACTGTGGTGCAAAAATGTGAAAATCTTTAAAGTGCATGTGTGTTTGTGGCTGCAACATAGGCATGCAGTACTGGAGTGCTTCAGTGGAGCTGGGACTGGATTACAACCTGAACTTTTAGTGTTGATATGTTAATTATTTGTGCTCATATAAATTTTTCTGTTGCAGTGGTTTGATCCCGCGCCTGCTCGGCGATGTCCTGTCTCTGTGGATTTGTAACCTGCTGGCTCACCTCATCAATACATACGCCATTGATGACTCGGTATGTCACTTCTTCTTCCACTGCTGTTGGGCCACATTACTGTACAGTATGTTCACACACACTCTTTCAGACATTACAGTTGTTAGTGAGCTCAAACTGGGGCCAACACAGAGAAAACAGTGGAGGTATAGATGAAAACAAATCAGTTATTGTGCTTGTTAATAACCACTCATGTTATTTTTTGTCATAACAGCATGTAAGTAAAAAACAATAATAACTTTCTTTTGTGGTTAGGTTGGATGTAAATGAGATGAGGTTAAACATGTTAAGTCCAGTCCAGAATTAACCCTGTCGATGTGTTCTTCTGTGCAGATGAGTCACACAGCAGAAATCAAGAACTGCTCTCAGGCTGTGACGGGGGTGAGTGTGACAGACGTGACTGTCTATATGAGCAGCCTGTCTGTTTCCAGCTCGCAGCTCCATCACGTTCCTCCTCTGCTCTTTTCTTCCAGTTCTTTGCCAGTATGCTCACATACCCTTTTGTTCTGGTGTCAAACCTCATGGCTGTCAATAACTGTGGGTAAGTTGGCAGGGCATGCAGCTGTTGTAAATCCTTGCAAGTGTTAAAACAAGCAGACTCATAGTTACTGTCTCACAGGCTTGCTGGAGGCCTTCCGCCTTATGCATCAGTATATCCCACCTGGGTGGACTGCTGGAGGCATCTAAGCAGAGAGGTAAACACATCACGCATCTGACACCTGATGATCCACTGAGCACTGCACACTCACTATTCATGTATCACAACATGTTAACATCTATGATGTCATCAAGTCAGAGCAGAAGATAAAATCCTACACTGAGGAAATTCACGTTAATACATCACAGCTGTTCACTATAATATGTAATAGTAGCACTATGTACTTGTTCTTCATTGTGGAAACATCCACAGTGGACAGCTGTCCCCTCAGTATTAGACCCTTCCTGTGGTGTTGACAGACTGCAGAATGCAGTGACAGTGCTCTGAGCTGGACGAGTTATTTCACTGCTGAAAACTGTAGCACTGCTCACATTTGAACACTCTTCATTCCAGGGCAACATGAGCAGAGGCAACAGTTTATTCTTCCGGAAGCTTCCAGCAGGAAAGATGTACGCAGTTGACCAGAAGAGATTTTTTTAAAGCCTGGAGAGAACTGAGCTGAACAAAGTTGTTATAATAAAATGAAAAAAAAAAATCAACATTGCCAGATCTGGGAGGTTGGACAGTCGGCACTTATCTTTTTTTTTTTTTTGTATGCACTTTTTTTTAACCTGCCATCATGTGAAATGAAAGTTTCCAGTTAATTTCCAGCAGGTTTTGTTTTATTAATAAATTTACAGCTTGAAACTCCAGGGTCGTAAAACAATGACACAAATGTCTTTCTAACACCAACATGTACAAAAAACTGATGGGAGGACAGCTCATGCTGTTCAACGTCTGATAAACCAATGTGAAGTCCCCCCATGTTTTTTTTTATAGATTAACTATTGACAATGACTCATTCATCCACATGATGAGATTTGTTTGTTGAAATCGGCACTTCAGTCTGCATGTGGTAATGTCCTCTAATACACGTTAATGATCAGTGGGACCTATGTTGTGGTATTGTCTTGATGTGTCAGTTATTGTAAAGCTCACTGCCTGATGGGTGTGTAATACTAATAGAGTCAGAGGGTGGTGCTGGTGGTTCAGGAGCATGTATGGATGGACTGAGGCATGGTAGGTAGCCTGAGCTGACCAAAATCTCTTGGCACTGTGAACAGTCAAGTGCTTGTATCAACTCATTCTGACTGACCCAAATAAAAACTGCTTTTTTTGAACCTTGTCTTTCTTGTAAAGCGTTTGGTGTTTGTGAAATCATGGTAGATGGACCAGAGAGGACAAGTGTCCTGCACACAAGCAAGGCGAACAAGTTGCAAGTTGGAACCAATGAGTTTGTTCTGACAGTCACAGACAGGTCAGAGATGTTAAGGTATTGAGACAGACAGGTCGTCATGTTTTGGATTTGTTGGCCATAAGACAAACTGAGATGAACAGCAGCCTTTAACTGGCATGGCACAAGCTGGAAACTGGAGAGCAGGTTTACATCTGTAGGGAGAAACAGCTGTGCAACCCACAGGCAGCAAATCCAACCTGAAGTTCAGTTTAGAATGAGCTGACAGCAATCTTCAGTTTCACACTGAAACAACAGAGTCAACTCAGAGTGGATCTCAGTACATGACACCAATAAAAACACTAAAGGTCCAGTGTGTAACATTCATAGGAATCTATTGGCAGAAATGAAATAGAATATTCAAAGTATGTGTTCACTGCTAGATGCTGCTCAGTCCTACATACTGGACCTGTAAGTGTTGTGTGTAGTATTAATGTGGAACACCAAAAGTAAAATTCAGTCTACACAGGTTGTCATTTAACACATGAAAGAATGACTCAAAAGAACAGTGGCAGGAATAATGAAGCATCTCAACGTAAGAACATGTGTCTTAACGGGAGTCACACAGCGGTCTTCTATTTAATGAGACGTCATCGTATATGTGTCTGGGCTGTGTTAAGTGCTTTGCGGACACGGAAAAAAAAGATTTACTATCAAATGTTCTGTTTGGAAGTGCAGGGGGCTCTACATTCAGAACAGAGGCTCTTTATAAAAGAATCGTTTGGTTAAACTGCTAACAGACTTCCATCAACAGAATGAGTTCTTAAGGACAACAAAAAAGCAACATTTTGTCCCAGCATGCATCTGGTCGAGAAAATGGGTTGTCCTGCTTCCACACTATGCATTAGTGGCAGAGCTCCCAGAGTCTTCTGCAGCTTTGTTACCGCTGTGCTGGCTGTTGATGTGTTGAGTCATTTCTTTACGGTTGGTTACCGAGTGGCCACACTGCACACATGTGTAGCGCCCTTTAGTGTGTTCCCAGAGGATGCGTCTGTTGCAGGCCATACCTAACGGATCAAAAGGACAAATTAACGTGCATGTACAACCTATGCACAAGACTTTCATATTAAAAGTGTTGTTTTCTTCTGGGCCAGAAGAGATTCAGAGAGATTCTGTCTGGAAGGCAAAATCCACATCCAGGACCTCAGTTGTGTCTACAAGGCTGTGCGTGATCAGACATTTGTTCCTGCTGCCATTGGCCTCCTTAACAGCTGTGAGCTGTACACACAATTCTTTTGTGACATGTATTTGTCGTTCATTTCCTCTGTTTGTTATTTATGTTTGTGTTGTTACTGCTGCACCACAAATGGTCCCTCGGAGATAATAAAGATTACCTTCAACCTTGAAGTTCCATTATCAGAACAATAATTTAATCTTCTACTATATCTGCCACCAACATATGTGTGAAAGTGTGGAAGTGCAAAAAAGCTGATACGTGGAGTTTGAATTTAGTTCTTTTCATTTTTGTCAGAAGATGAAATTCAGTGAAATAAAGCTGCATTCTCACACAGCTGACTACACAGAGGACAAAAGCTGTGGACCATCTGAGTGATGATAAATTTGGCTCTTTGAATCTGGTAGGTTACAGCAGTGGGCTTTAGAGTGAGGAGAAGTGTACCTTGATTCTTCTTCCAGACAGCTGAGGACCCAGGAGGGGAGTGAGGAGCTGATCCAGGAGACCTGGTCTGTGTCTGCTGCTGACCCTGGGCATCAGGGGGGTCGAGAGCTGCTGTTTGGCCAGCCTGGTTTGGAGACGGAGGCAGATCAGAAGCTTCGTTCCTGAGCTGTGGCTGGGGAGCTACCTCTGTGACCTGCTGAGGGGAGGTCTCTGGGTTAGACATGAAGGGGGGACCGAGGACAGGGGGGGCAGCGGAGTCTGGAGGAACACTGGCAGGAAAGGAACCATCTGGATTTGGGATCTGAAAGGGTGCTTCCTGGGGTGAATCCAGCTGTGGGGGGTTCTGATCCATGGCCATGGGGGTCATGTTTGGGTTGGTTCCAGTAGGCAGGTGGGTCATAACATCAGTTGACTTTGTTTTGCCCCGTGGCACTTTGGAACAGGTGTGCAGGTGAGTCAGGAGGCCGCGGTAGGATCGTAACTTTGTGCGACAGCTCTCACACCTTCAGGAACAGAAGCCACGTTACATTTTTACAGGTTCTCAGCGGAGGAGAGTGCAGGGGCAGAAAAATTAAGACAAACTCACAGGAAGAATATGTTGGGTTTGTGATGATGCCTCATGTGTTCCATCAGTTTCTGCATGTTGGGGAAGGAACCGCTGCAGCCGACAGTCGAGCACAGCAAAGCCTTTCCTGAGGAGAGGACACACAGCCTGAGTCTGAAGCATCATCTGAAGTTTACAAGCTGCTGTGCTGTCATTCAGCATCGCTCTGTGTACAACAGAAAAGACTGGAACGACCCAGGACTCTTATCAAAGATCCAACCTGCTGTTTAAAATGATCACTGAACACACACACACACACACACACACACAGCTCACCGGGCAGAGACTGCGCTGAGATGTCGTGGTCCTTGATGTGAGCTTCCAGAGCACTCACGTCTGTGTACACACGCTTACAGCCGTGGAAGGGACACGGTGTCCTCTTGTTGCCTGAAACGGATAAAGAAGACTTCAGAAAATGAATGAAATGGATTAAATTAGTGAATTAAATTGTTGTGTTGTGTAAACAACGCCATTAGCATAACAACAGAGCTCGAGTTTGTTTGCACACCAGCTAACTAGCTTGCTAGCTGACTGGCTAGCCTCGTCACGCAGTGTCGTTGAGGACAGAGAGATAAAAACGCGGAGTGTGTGTCTGTCTGCAGTGTTAAACTACAAACCTCCGTTTCCATTTTCAGCTGTCTGCGACACGTTGCCGTCCGCAGACATCACTGTCACGAAGTAGCTATTTGAGCTCTACAAGGACGAGGACAACAAAAAGAAACAGAAACGGACTTCAAGTACCAGAATGCAATGGGGCAGGTGATTGGAAAACCAGTTTAGTGGCGTTCTTCTGCCACCAACTGGACTGGAGCGACAAGAGACTGCAGGGAAAACAGAGTCACCATCATACATGTGGGACTCTGTCTGCGGTCCCCTGCCTGTCTGTGTTCAGACGACTCATGATATTTTCTCCACTCGATTTCTGTGTACATTATAAAATATTATAGATGTGTTTGTTTGGACAGAATGAATCAAAGGAATCGTGTAGATACACCCTTCATTTCCACCCTACACAATATAAGGAATATATCTCATGCTTAGTGCTGAAAAGCTGTCAGACACAATAACTGTTATTTATTATTTATTTCCTTCTCCTCTATCCACAAGGCTAATAACAGAGCTAATATTAATATTATGTATGTAATTTGAACATAAAATAAAATGTAAATATACAATAGTTTGGTTAATAAAGGTTTGCATGCAATCTCTTATATGAAATATCAAGCATATTAAACAGCACAGAATAACTTTAATGTTTGTAGCTATATTAGGCCTTCAGAGTGATCATTGGATTGGTTTGTTGTGGTGATGTGAATGGAATGCTCTCACACATCAGAGACTCAGGGTATAAACCATGTCTACACTTTAACTCTGACCAAAGAAAGGCTGCATTACCAGCTGTGGGTCCAGACACTCAGAGACACCAAGAGTCCCAGCGTTACTGTATCAGCTCAGTTTTCAGTCATTTGATTAGAGACTTTGAGACTTTGTCCAGCAAAAGTACAATATCAACTGAGACAGTGCCTGCATGTTGACCTCTGCATGTGGCCATGTCAGAACTTATTTTAAAGTATATAGTGCTCACATGGTGTATATTTGTCAAAAAAGTGATGTTTAATCAAATTACCACTAAAATGATGCACAGGAAAACCTGTAATGTGTGTGTGTGCTACATATTCAGCTTAGCAAGCAAATATGCTTAGTTTTGTATCATCATATATGAAAACAGCATCAACAGCAGGCCTGTCTTTAAATCTTGTCAGTCAGTTTGTGTTAGTCATCAGTGACAGTGTGTTTTTAAAGTGGACTTTTTATTGGTGTCATGAACATGTACATAGCTGAACTTTATACAACTTTATACATTAATTCTACAAAATACATTTGCATGGATGAAGAAAAAAAGTTATCTGATTGATTTTGAAAAGCAATCAACTATCTATGATTAAGAACAGCCAGACTCGTGCAAACACAACTTATATACCCCACCTCCACACATTTAGAACTCAGCTGCCTGACAACAAAAGTCAAACACACTCACTCTGCTCTTCATGGTTCAACATGGTGCAAAACAACACTACAAAACCATTACACGGTCTGTCATACAGATCATTAGAAAAACTAGTGTCATTACTTTGTAAAAGTACTCAGACATGTCTTCACTTCATGCAAAAATAGTAATTATTTTATACACCATTAACTGTAATTACAAGCATTAAAATGCATCTTTAGTGAGTCACAAAAGTCAAGTAGAAATGTAAATACATCATCTGTAAAGATTAAGAATATCAATGGAAACATCAGGCTGATTCCTGGACATCGATCCACAAACACAGCAGGAACAAAATAACACCAAAGCCACCTCAAACTCTCTTCATAAGGAGTGGCACTACACTCAAAAGAGAAAACAAAATACCTATTCTAATTATTTTAGCTCTATTAAACTCTGTGCACCATTTCTACAGCAACAGCGGTATAAGTGACAACAGATTAAAGTTGAACCATAGGGTGATAATGTCAACACTGAGCTGTCTTTTCTCTTCCAGTTGTGCTTTAGATAACAAACTGAGCTTCATCTGCTCATGTTGCTGGTCCTAATCGTATGAAGTAGCCATTACACCACCGAAATGTAATGAGTAAAACATTTTGAAGGCCACGAAGACAGATGCTGTGTCTCAACTCAGGGGCTGCATCCTTTGAAGCACGCATCTGAAGGCCGATTACGTCACAACGCTGCGCGAAGTCTGTCCTAATTCGAAGGTTCCTTCAAATGCAGCCTTCAAATACGGACTTCTATTCCCTCTTTTTCGAGGATGCACCACAACTATCCTTCGCGGACTCGCATATCCCAAGATCCTTTGTGCACCGCTGTTCAGTGCCAGGAAACATACAACAATGGTGACACCAAGTGGCACCAAACGGCAAGGAATTCACATTTAAATGTAAATATTGTTTTTTTTAATATTTACTTTTACTTTTACTTATTACTACCTATACTTTTACTAATTACTTATATTTTATTACGTTTTTTCAACGGCTACGTTAATAGTACCCACTGATGGCAGGTGCGCAGCTGGTGACGCAACCAGGAAAGGCTAGGCCGTCCCATTTAACAACAGTTGATGCGGCCTTCGAAGGACCCTCAGAAGGAGTCGCCTTCGAAGGCCGTGAAGCTGCGTCCTTCGAAGGATGCAGCCCCTGAATTGAGACACAGCTAGAGAGTGCAAAGCCTGAAGTCCTGCCTCCCACAAACACACACAAGACCACTGGTGTGTCAAACCGGGCATCGATGCATAGAACACATCAACAGGAAGAAGAAGAAGAAGAAGAAGAAGAAGAAGAAGAGGAAGAAGAAGAAGAAGAAAGATGCTGGTAGGTTTATCTGGAAAGTTCCATGTGCTTCATTCTATCATAGTAGTGTACAGTGTATTTAATGTGTATGAGAGCTGCTACGCTGCTAAGCTGCATCACGAGTTGTGAATGAAGTTTATTTATATAGCATTATTATTTATATAGCACCAATGTAAAGCAAACACCACAAAACGCTTAACAATGAAACAGAGACCACTGGAAAAATGTGTACAGGTGCTTTTAAAAGGTGATCTTACAAAGTGACTAAATGGAGCTGACTTTATATGGAGCTGAGCAATAAATACATAAAATATACATTATCCAATCGATAACTGATAAAAATATGACATTATGAACTTTTGAAAATACGACTGATGAACCGCTAATAATGGAGTTTGAATTTCTTAAATGATTTCACTTCAGCTCTACTATCCTTTAGTGTTAAACAACCTTGACTCACTGACTTCCTGTAATGTGAAAGTCACTACTGTCACAAACAAACTCAGACCTAACTATGGTGAACATCTGCTTTGAAAGGTTGAGACTAGACTGAAGCTGTAACTGTCTTCACATCAAACCATGACAGCTGGCTGTTCTACTTGATACTGTGTGAGAGACTTGTTGAGCATGGCATCACTGGACATCTGTGTGTGTGTGTGCAGAGTCATGCTTTAACCTTATTTCAGTGGATTGTCTTCAGTTCAGTCAGTTTATCATCGAGTTGCTTTTTCTTTACATTTTTGTTACCCAAGTACTTTGTGTTGCAGTGTGTTGATAAAATGCTGAGTGTGGTTCTGATCACCTTCTACTGCAGTCAGACACTCACCATGGCCTAATACATAGAGACTGCAGTGGTCAAACTGGTGCTTGTTCATCAGTGTCTGCTGGATGAAGTTCATCACTGAGTGCAGCTTGAAGCACTTTGATGGTAATGTATTATTATACACTATTATGAAGAATGACACGAAGTCATAATGTGCTAAAAAGCCCTTTGTGGAAATGCTGCATGCATTAAGAGTGTGTGCATTCAGTTCATACTGAATCATTTCTAATAAGAATGGTAATAATTAATGCAATATATTTTACAAGTTTACATCTTTTTCTCCAATGCTAAAAGAAAAAAAAAAAAAAAGAAACACTATGTGAACCATTTCAGAGCAATCACAGTGTGTGAGCATGTTGTGGACAGTACAATGTCTGTTTGCGGCTCGGTGCTGGACATTTACATCTGAACAGAGTTCTGATGCGAACTGAAACCTCGGTTTGTCGTGTTGCCTTCGCTGTCACTCGGTATTGGTCACATTGCAGAGCACATTTTGGGAGAGCTGGTTTCTGCATTTGCCTTCTGCCGGATGCACTCTGGATGATTCAAGACAAAGAAGAAACATCATACACACATGTTAACGTTGTAACTGCAAAGTATTACAGAAATAATATTCCCACATGACTTGCAGGGGCTCCATGTTGCACTGATGGATAGTTAAACAAGAATACAAACCACAGTGACGCTGATGGGCTCACCTGCCAAGTCTGTCCGTGAGATTTCCACCAGCCCCTCATAGAGGCCCTTGATCGGGTTCTCCCCCGCCACCACCACTCCATGAAGCCAGATTAACAGCATCCGGTGACCGTGCTCTTTGAAGCTCTTCATGTCTAGAGGTTTCATTCAGAATTAGAGTACATCAAAAAATCAGGGTTCATTTATTGTCATTTTACAAGACTGCTCATGCTACACACACTCCTACTCCATTCTGGTTCACATTTTCCTGCTTCTCCTGCCAACTTAGTCTCAGCTGATAAAAACACAAGAAGCTACAGCAGCTCTGCTGAACTGTTTTTAGTGCACAGAGTGACACATGTTCAGAGACGCTGCCACCCCGAAGAACCACACCAATGTGTGAAGACACATCACCAGTGACATCATCACCAGCAAATGGGTTGAAAACAATAAAAAAAAGGTTTGTGTGCAAAATCCCTTTCAGAGCCACTGATGGGCCGAGATGCAGAGATCACCATGCTGTAGCTCACCTGTCCACTGTTGTTCTATAGCTCGTATCTGAGCGTCGCTGAAGTCCCAGTGTTGTGCCAGAATCTTCCATTCTCCACGGCACAGGTGCTTACTGGCCAGTCTCCACAGGACAGAGCGAAGGTGCTGTGTTTCTGCCTGGTGGTCCTGCTTGAAGCTCAGAGGTCTCCCTACCCAGGCGTTCTGCTCACCTCCCATGTGATCCTGAAGTCAAGAGGAAGCAGTTTGTTATCCATCGTGTACATACTGTAGGTAGTATACTGTACAAAACACCTTGAGTTAACACAAATAAAAAACCTGAAAGCTCACTCTGAATGTTCCAATAATGATTTTTAATTCGACATTTCTTAAAATTATTATAGTGAAAATCATAAATTACAAATGGTAAAACACTCTTCTGTTATACTCAGGATCAATAAGTCACCATTATCTGACACAAAACATCACTTCCTGTTTTAATAAAGTTCTTCCAGGTCAGCCGCTCACCTGGATAAACTCACCTTCTCCCATTTATAAAAACGGTCAGCTTTGATGATCATGTCAACCAGGATCACATGGTTTCCTCTCGCTGCCACCTCCAGACATGTCTTCCCCTGCTGTGTGTATCATACAGTGAACTCACAGTGAACAGGATGTGCATTACTCAGTGGTTAATTTGACTCTTATTTCTGTGTTCTATTAAAATGACTACTTCCTGGGACGAGCATGATTTCATCTTCATTATTTTATTATCAATGTGTCATTTTTTTTAACTATTTTGAGTAGAAATTGTCAAAATCATTAATGACAGTAGTGGAATGCAACTAAGTTACTTAAAGTCTATGTGAAGTAAGATAATAATAAATGTGTTCTGAGTTTGACCAAAGGAGAAAGTGTTATTAACCATCCAGCCAAATTTGAATGATTAAAAATATCAACAAGTTTATGAAATTAGGCGTCAAAATCATGTAAAAAAAGAACTCTCAGCTCCAGGACTGTGGGGTGTGTCCTTTGAATTTGCTGAAGCCACGCCCACTCGTGGGAGCAGTCAAGCAGCCATTTTGAAGCGACTGAAACATGTCAGATGTCAGAAATGAGTGAGATGAATTCATCTCTATCTCTCTGCTTGGTGTGCAGTGGTATGCTTAGGGTGGCCTCGGTGGGTCATCGAGCCACCCTTTAAAAAATCCTGGACTGAAAACTGGTGAAAAACTGTTTGAACCTCTAACTCCACATTTCACTAATATATCCTTCAAAGTCTTTTCACATGTTTTCAGCAACTATTTTCGACATTTTTAATGTGTTTTGAAAGAAAATCTCAGAATTACCTTTACACAGACTTCAAGTATTTAGTCTAAGTGCTAGTATTTAATTAGCATTTTTAATTTTATAGTATTTTACTTGCACTTCCAGGGTTCCTTTATACTTAAATATTGCACTTTCGACTCTATCTATCTGACAGCTGTAATTACTACACAGCTGTGATAATCTTTGAGATATTATGCAGTCATCGTAATTCCAACAAGCGGAATGTGAATAATGCATCAGCAATAAAAAAAAAGTGTCTGTGACATGGAAAGCCTCTCTGCTGCATAACGTAAATTTGAACGTTTTTAGTATGACTTTTTACTGTTGCTTTTTTTAGTAAGTATTACTACTTTTACTTGACTAAAGGATCTGAACACTTCTTCCACTATCACTCATGAACCATGTACACACATGCCTCCATGTGTTCATGCGTGTTACCTCACAAGCACCTGAACTTCATATAATCAGCCCCCTATGCTAAAAACCATGCTGCTAAAGAGTGAGGAAGTCTTTGTGGACCGACCAACTGACCTGGGTGTTATGGGTCACAGTGTGTGCAGTGTGGTACCTTGTCAGTCAGATTGAGGTTAACTCCAGAGATCAGCATCATCTCAGCCGTATCCTGCCAACCATGCTCTGCTGCTATGTGCAGAGCAGTCTGTTGTCTCTGTGAACCACGGGAGAGAAAGCCCATCACTATGCCACTGTGATGTTCTCTGATGTGTACTAGTCCAGCTGGAGAGGTGTGTGTGTACTCACACTGTCAGTGATGTCCAGGTCACAGTCAGCATCTACAAGCAGCCGTACAACCTCTGTGTGATTGCTGAACACAGCTAGGTGCAGTGCTGTGTTGTGCTGCTGTCTCAAACACAAAGAAAGGAAACAATAAGAACATGTCATCTGATGTGTGAATGATTACATTCATTTGTTTTGGCTTAACCAATCAGCAGTAAGCATGTTCACACTGAAGCTGCAGCTCGGGTTGCTAGGAACAGTCAACTTCATTCTTGTTGTAGCAACGACATAAAATGTCAATAGGTGTCCAGCTGCTTCTCATCCACACTTTGTCTGCCTCTGTGTGTCATGCATGTGGCTAGGTAAATAAGTCGATCTTTAAAGCCGCTCTGTGTATTAACTAAACAGTAACCCAGCAGGAAATCTTTCATGAACAAACAAGAAACAGTCACATGGAGTTGGCATTACTTACATTGTTTACAGCATCTATGTTGATTCCTGCCTCCAGCAGCAAACTGGCCTCTCTCTCAAAGCCGTGCTGTGCCACATAATGCAGAGCGCTCATGTTGTTCTGCACACACAAGACAACAAGGTCTTAAACCTGCTCCAACATTGTGTTTATTACAAATGCTAGATGACTTTAAGTGAACAAACCGTACACTCGTCTGTGCGTTGACATTACAGCTGGACTCCAGCAGCAGTTTGACACATTCATAGTGACCTCCAGAAGCTGCCAGGTGCAATGCTGTGAGACCATCCTGAAGACAAGTCACAAGTCACACTATTGATGAGTAAATGATGCAATCAGTTTACAGAATGTCTCACCAAAGGTTAGCAGAGATAAAAGTGAGCAGAACAGATCCGTTTACTTTGACATGAACCAGATAAACACCAAAGAGGAAACAGGAAATGTGACTTAAGAAATAATAAGTCACTTATCAGAAAGAGAAATTTGAGCCCAAGTCGCACATGACAACACAACTGACACAGTGTGTAAGTCATGTTAAAGCATCAGTGGTTCTCCCTCTGGTTCATGGACAGTAAAATACAGTAAAATAACTGCTGCCCATCATATTATTCCTAACTTATAACCATTCCTTTAATGCACTGCTTGCTTTTTCCTGTGTGTGTGTGTGTGTGTGTCAGACATCATGGTGAAATGTGTTTCTGGAGACACATGCTGTAGCTGTAGTTTTTATTTTTTATTTAAAAAAATGGCATCATTGGTGGTGCAAAAAAACATTGTTTAGTGCAGTTTAGAATAAATGAGCTAAAAGCACTGTGACAAGCACTGTTGAGAAAATGCTTCTTTTAAAACAGAAAGTCTGGTGTAGAAACACACACAGGCTGTCCATTAAACATCAGCATCATCACCATAAATGAATGAACAAAGTGCTTTTAAGCATGCAGCTCAGTCCAGTCCTGTGCTCTCACTAGATTCCTCTCATCGATGTCGATTCCGGTCTCCATGATCTTCTGCAGGACGTCAGTGTGGCCGCTCTTTGCTGCTAGATGTAGGGCCGTGTTCTCTTCCTGTGGTCCAGACATAACAACACATGACAAGCAGAAACACACTGTCAGGCCACTTCCTCTATATACAGAATGTCCACCAAACCATGTTAACAGCTCACTGCTTTTATAGTCTACAACAAAATGGGTTTTCAGCCTGACGTTGCATTCACGTTTAAATCATGAGTGTGTGTGGAGGAGGGTCATTTCACTTCATTTGACAGGACAGAGAAGAGAGGGGCCAGGACATGAAGGCCTTGGGCAGCTGAATCTGAAGCAGCATCAAGGACTCAGGCTTAACACATGGTGCTGTACATGCTCAACCTGGTGAGGTACCAGGGTGCTCAACCCTTTCTGTCTTGTGATATCTTACAGTACACACGGTATGGTGACCCTACATGTTACTGTTTGGGGTGAGTGTCTTTCTTTTTTGTTTTGGCCAACTATATCGTATTAGTACTACCACATGGAATGGTAGCCGAATGTTTCAAAGAATACAATATTTTCCCAACAATGTTATCAAATCATTCAAACTGGACCACAAGATTTACACCTTCCCTATTGCAGTATACTGTACAGACTGTGAAGGCCACAGTCACATTTGTAATATGTGAAAAATAAAACTTCATTTGTAGTAGCCCCCTAAAACTGACACAATACAAATACAATGATGGGTTATGTAACACAGATAAAAGTACATAGAGGACTACAGGAAGCTGTCTTGGAAAAGGACAATATATATCGCAGACTGTGCATGGTGAAAGAAAAACATTCATATCTGACTATTATTATTTGTATGTCTTTTTTCAAACATCTGTTTTATTTAACTTTATATATAATTTAGATATTTCATGTCACGATAAAAAATGACATAAAATAAGCATGAGAATAAATGTTGATAATGAAATAAAAACAAAAACTATAAACTGTTAGATCAGGACAATAAAATGACATTCCATAATAATAATTTTACAAATGATTGTGTCATAACTGGAATGGATGGAATGTGTCACATAATAAGAGCTAACCTCTGATCTGATCTGATCCCGCTCATTGCATCATTTTGGAAGAAAGCTACACTTCCCACCCCTCGTGGACCATGTGATGGATTTATCAAACACTGTCATCTGCTCAGTGGAAATATTTACTGTGACCGAACTGCTGCAAGTGTCAGTACAGACGCAGAACGCTTCAGCTGGCCTGGCCAGTGTACACAGGATCTCACGTCACAACATATCCTGCTTTATGCTCTTTGTTTGTGAAAGGATGACTTGAAAACTTGAGGTGTGTGTGTGTGTGTGTGTGTGTGTGTGTGTGTCACTACCTTGTCCTTCAAACCATGTGTGCAGCCCATTCCAATCAGAAACTCCACCACTTCAGGTTGTCCATGCTCAGCAGCCAGGTGAAGTGCAGTCTTCCCTGACTGCTCAGAGACATCAGCAGGTTACACATTGGAGCTCGTCTACATACACTCCATTCACACAGTGTTCAATGAAAAGCTTCATGTTCCATTCACCTTCATTTAATGAGAAACTGCTGATAATCAGGCCACCTTGTTTGTTACAGTAAAGACGTGTCACCTTGTCAACTCTGTCCAGACAGATGTCTTCCAGGTCCTCCATGATGAACTCCAATAAGTTGATGTGGCCTCGCTGAGCAGCACAGTGCAGCATACTCAGACCATCCTGACACACACACACACACACTGTGAGACAATGACATGATAGCCTGATAGACTGAGTCTGGACTGGCAATGGCACGAAGTAGCTCTTACTTTGTTTTTACAGTTGAGCTTTGCTCCACACGACACGAGGACCTGCAAGATTTTTAGGTGACCAAACCAGGACGCCAGAAGAAGAGCGTTCATGCCAAACTGTGGACAAACATTAACATGAACAAGTGTCGACAGCATGACAGTGAAGCTCTGATAGTACAAGTATATAAAGTAGTATGCAAAGTATCCCTGCTCGCCTTCACGTCTGTCTGATAATAATGATCTAATGATGTTAGAAAGGTTCCTACCTAAGTAAACTAAACTAAAGTATCACTAAGTATAACTATTAGAGACAAAATTCATCACCTCTGCATTCTGATACAGTAAGTTTGTAAACAGCTGTAAAACCTGATATATATTTAGACTGTTTTCCCCCATTGACCTTCATCAAATAACTTCAATAATTTCTTCATCTAAGCCGTCATCCTGTCTCTTAGACCCCATCCCAACCAGGCTGGTCAAGGATGTCTTACCTCTAGTCAGCCCTTCTTTATTGGATATGATTAATCTGTCTTTATTATCAGGATATGTACCACAGTCCTTTAAAGTAGCTGTAATTAAACCTCTTCTTAAAAAGCCCACTCTAGATCCAGAGGTTTTAGCCAATTACAGACCAATATCAAACCTTCCATTTCTCTCTAAGATACTTGAGAAAGCTGTAGCTAAACAGCTGTGTGACTTTCTCCATAAGAACAGTTTATTTGAGGATTTTCAGTCAGGATTTAGAGTGCATCATAGCACGGAGACCGCACTAGTCAAAGTCACAAATGTCCTCCTAATGGCATCAGACAAAGGATCGACAATCGATATAGTTTGTTCACATCAATGATGAATCCTCCATGCACACCAAAGTTTGTCACGGCGTTCCACAAGGTTCTGTACTAGGACCACTTCTATTCAGTTTATATATGCTTCCTCTAGGGAACATTATTAGGAATCACTCCATTTCCTTTTTGATAGAGCTTATAGTTAGGGCTGGCTCAGGTCATCCCTTAGTTATGCTGCTATAGGACTACACTGCCGGGACCCCCCCTCCCCCTTCTCTCTCTCTCTGGTCCTGCACGACATCCACTACATATATTATTCATCTCATTATAAACTTGTGTACTTACAGAGTCTGTCTCATCAACTTCAGTGTCATGGACCAGGAGGAGACGCAGAGCCTGTTCACTTCCAGCTCCTGCTGCCCAGTGCAGTGCTTTACGGTCGACCTGTGCACAGACGGTACATGACTGATTGACTGTTCACCTACTCAACAGCTGACAGTCTGGCTTATCAAGGCAGCAACATCAGCAGAGGAAATAATGACATCACTGATGGCTTAGCTCCATTAAGTGGCTCAATGTCAGTGAACATGTACAGTACCAGGGCCTGGAAGCAGCTCACCTAAATGGACCATGTTTTATAGTATGTATTTGTAAAAATACCTGCTGTAACCATCAGCCCATAGCTGTATAAAAGGCAGTTCACACATGTACTTCTCTCCAAAAGCTGACATCTTATCGTTCAACATGGCACCCATCCATACATTATCTAACATGATGTTTATCCTCATCAGGGTCATGGTGGGGCTGGAGTCTATCCCAGCTGACTTTGGGCAAGAAGCGGGGTACACCCTGAACAAGTCACCAGTTCATCACAGGACACACAGAGACAAACAACCATTCACACTAACATTCACACCTACAGACAATTTAGAGTGACCAATTAACCTGTTAAGGTTCATGTCTTTGGACTGTGGGAGGAGCTGGAGTACCCGGTGAGAACCCACACAGACAAGAGAACATGCAAACTCCACACAGAAAGGCCCCAGACCAGGAACCTTCTTGTTGTGAGGTGACAGAGCTAACCACTGCACCACCCTTACAACCACCCAGCCAAAACATAGACACATTCAAATATTAATTCTAATTCTTGCTAAAATTCACGTTAGCTGAAAAGTTGGTGCATTGAAGAAAAAACCTGAAGAGAAATGTAAACATTTAAAAACGTTTAAAAAAAACATTGCAATGATTTCATCATTGTTATATTCTGTTTTTCTTCGTGTCTCTGTTTTCAGTTCCACCTTACTGTCACTGGAACAAGAACTGACTCTGAAACCATGAAACTCTCTCACACACACACACACACAGAAGACACAGCCAGACAAACACAGCAGCTCTTCACTAAAGTGTACCATGTACTGGTGCCTTGAATGAAGGTGAGCCTTGATTTGAGTTATTGAGTGGCCGCAGTGGAGTTATTAGTGGCTGCACTGTGCAAATAAAACGGGCTGCGGTGAGCTGTGGCTGTGAGAGCAGGCACTGGCTTACTTTATTCTTGGCCTTGACGTCTACACCCTTCTTGATCAGTTCCTTCATTTTCTCGGTGTCGTTCCTCTTTGCAGCATCATGAAGTTCCTTTTCTGACCACAGCACTGTCAGAGATGAGAGACAAATGTTAGTGTTGTACATGTCGGAGGAAAACAACTTTAAACCTAACCTGTGCGCCTACAATACACACTGTGTTAAGAAGAACTACACATCATCTTTGTAATTGTGAGTTGAATTGCTTTGTGTATTTTGATATGATGATATTTTATTGTATTCCATCATGAACAACTCCTGTCACCTCCTGCATGAGACTGTGGAGGCCTCAAGCAGCTACCACAGGGCCTTCATTCAACAGCTGTCACACTCTTTAACACCAGCATGACTTCATGGAGCTGTTCACTGTTTTAGTTCCACTCTATACATGTATGCCATTATTTACATCTCACTTCAATTACACTAAACCATGCAATGACTTTTTCCTGTGCTAATAATATTGATTTATGTGCACTGTGCAGTGACCTGCTGCTGTATGAGTGAGTGAAAAAGTGAGTGAAAAATCTTTTCCTGTGTACACAGATATACTCTATACAGTATGTGCATCTTAGTATAATGCTACACAGCACGTGTGCGTACAGCAGTTATTTCTGTGAAATGATCCCTCATGCATATCCATATTTTATAGTGCAGATAACTTGATTTCATTTTGTTTATGCCATATTTCTATTTCCAATAAATCTGTTTTTTTAAAATATTTTATTTCTTATTTAGCTGCTGTGACAAGTGAATTTATCCAGTGTGCATCAGTCTATGTTATGTCTGATTTTTATTTTGAAGTTATCAGTACATTACACTGCAGTGAGTCTTCTTTCCTGTCCTGGACTACAGATGGAAATGAGCTCATAGTTAACTCTGTCTGTCAGAGAAACAAATGAAGACATAAAAACAGATCCCTGCATGTTGGAAAGTGTTATTAACCACCCAGCCAAATTTGAATGATTAAAAATATCAACAACTTTATGAAATGAGGTGTCAGAATCAGGTAAAAAAAAAAACGATTCTCTAGTGATGTGTCGGTCGCGAACGAGCTGGTACAAAGAGCCGGCTCTTTTAAGTGAATGATGGAAGCCAGCTCTGTTGCGTTATGGACGCAGCATTTGAGCGCATCCATAACACACAAAGGAAGAATGCAGAATTTGTAAGTCAAGTTGTCATATCGAGCATGAGAACTGTGCATCCAACAGTCAATAGCTTGTTACTGTATCTGCTTTGTGCAGCAGAGTGGTTCTACAAGCAAGTTAGTGCATTCATTGGGTAGTTTCAGAGTTACAAGGATCTGTATGCACAATGAAAACAATTGGCAATTTATTGATATTAGAAAATGTAAGTTTACATTTGAATACTTCAGTACAAAGGTTATATTGAATATTTATAGGGCTGCAGCTATCGATTCTTTCAAGTATTCTACCAAATATTTCAGCAGTTAATGGAATAATCAGATTTTGTTGATGCATTTTTAAACAACAATACTGTAGTGGACCGTGTATACACTGCAGCTGTTTGGGTTGTGTTCAGTTAGTGGCTACTTAAACGAAATTAATGATTAAACGAATACTTAATAATTCAATTGGATTATTATAAATAAGGCATATAATAGTGAAATAAAGGGCCTATATACATATTAGTTAAACGTTAGCTTTGTAAGAATAAGAACATATGTACAAATACACGTCCTCCTGTGGTCACAGCAGTTGACAAATCTTGCTGCTATGTTTGCACATTGCTGTACTTCACCCAGCAGGTGTGGAAGCTTTTTTTTGATCTTGTCTAAGGTCTCAAAGTCTTTCTGGGTACTTGTGATCTGTGGGAAGTATGTCTCTCTCTCTCTCTCTCTCTCTCTCTCTCTCTCTATGTCATTCTCTTTCTGTCTGTCTGATTTTTCCCTTTCTTTCTGTCTCTCTCTGTCTGTCGGTTTCAATGTCATGTACCTCAGTGAAACAATGCACTGTGTGGAATTGTTTTGCAGCATTGGTGCCATTACTGACACACATAAACTTTAGAACTTTTTCAAAATAAATCCACTTCTTCATCTCTTCATATTTGGAAAGTTTAAATAAAGCTGTTCCTCCAGGGAAAATGCATTTGCAGTACTAACTAACTACTAACTGCTAATAACTAGCATACAGAGAAGCACAGATGCTAACACACTAAATACTGTTATGGGTTAGGGAGGCGGTGGGATTATGCTCAGGCTGGCCTCAGCGTGTCATCGAGCCACCCTTTAGGACCGCCCACAAAATCCTGGACTGAAAACTGGTGAAAAACTGTTTGAACCTCTAACTCCACAACTCAGTAATATATCATTCAAAGTCTTTTCACGAGTTTTCAGCAACTATTTTACAACATATTTAATGTATTTTGAAAGAAATCGCTGAATTGACTTTACACAGTCTTTAATACTAGAAGCCCTAAACATGGCTCAATGAAACACTGTCAGTTTCCATAAAATGAGGTACAAATGGGTGAAATGCGCCTTTAATGTCGCTTCCTGTCACTGACGCAGGTGCAGTGAGAAGCTGCTGCTTCTTTAATGACAAACTTCACTTCAAATGTGGAAACATTTATTATTATTCATGTTATTTATGAAGTTATTCATGTTATTTATGGCACTATGTTCACTATGTCTGTGTCCAACACATCAGGCTAGAGGCGGTAATTCCTGCTAACAGGTTACAGAATCAATAAATCGTTAAATATCATCCGGTAACGTGACTGATTGTCCGCTCTCCGGTTACCGTGTCAACGAGCTTCAGTACCGTTTCTCTCTTGGCGGTTAACGCGGACATCCTGCTGCTGCTGACTGACTCCAGGTCAGTCTCCACTATAGCACAGCAGAGTGTGCTGTGTGTTCGGGTCTGTGTGCTTCATACTCACAGATATCGTCCTCCGACACCAGCCCGTCCTCCATCTTGGCGCCGTGTGAAGGCCGTGTGAGCCTCTGCTGTCAGGTCAGCGCTCACATCGCCGTACTGCGGTCCATTCCTCAGCCAAGGAGAGGAGAGGAGAGGAGAGGAGAGGAGAGGAGAGGAGAGGAGGCGAGGCTGGACGCCCTGCCTGCCCGTCAGACACTTATTTCTGTCAAGTCACACACAATCAGACATTAAAACACTAACTTCCGGTCAGGACCTTCAAAATAAGATTTCTTAGCACTAACTTAATGCTATATAGTTTAAACGTTTTGAGCAATTACACTACTTCTGATTTCCAGTATCAATGAATCGGTTAAAATGATTAAAATGATATAAAACATAGAAAAGCTGATCATCTGCACAGAAGCAAATATTGACAGCTTGCATGATTCTCAAAGTTGTTGTCAACTCATTTGCAAGTACTCACTGCTTCAGCATATAATGAAATATTATTTAGCTGAATATTTAAATGAGGTTTGAAAATCCTGCTGCCACCATACATGAAAGTAATAACAGAGAATAATACATCAACATTTCTTTAATTCATCTTTGAGATTTCTGAAGAAACAGCTGCATTAAAGACACCAAACATTAACATATAGTTTCCCTTTGTTTATTTGGGCAATAGCAACTTTTATCAGAGTACAAAATTATATCTAATGTTAAAAAACATTCTTACATACTCTAAATGGCATGGTGTATTTAAAATAGTCTTGAAAACTATAATCACATCTTTTAAAAAGCACTGGACAGGAAGGTGGTAAAAAAAAAGTCTTCTGATACAGATTATGAGCAACATCACTGATGAACACATACTGTAGGAGGGGTTAGTGAGACATGAGTTGCTGCAAGCTCTTTGTTCTGTGCTATGTACAATAACAGTATGTAAAATATCATCATTAATAACAAAACTGCAATCTATGTGGAGTAGCAGTTGGTCAATTTGCTTTAATCACATGATTAGTCTAAAAAGATTATTTGAGAAAACTCCTGAGCTAAGTTGGTAAATCTTTCCTCAACAATAAACAGCATATGCTGTGTAAAAAGTATGTACAATATCAATTCCCTCATATGAACTGCCAGCAAGAACAAGGTAAGTGGAAATAAGAGAAAGGCGTCTTGAATCTACAGTCTATTCAAACGTGATCTGGTATTGACATTTTTAGTCCTGACAGTACTCTTTATCATTATATTATTACTTTTCATATTAGCTTTCAAGTCATTATTTTTGAACATTTCTGATATTTTATATATAACAAAAATAAACAATACACAGTAGAATGTTAAGCATTACTTTCAGCTGCAGAAAAAGTTAAACTAGAAATAATTGCACTTAATTATGAGCGAACAGTTGCATGTGCTACGTAACCTTCAACTATGAGAGCCTTCTGTTATTCTGTCCATCAATTGACCGTTCGCTAAACCCTGAGTGCTTCAGCTAATGCTGCTCAACCTGCCAGGCTTTCCAGAAAAGCTCAGCTCAGCTTCTCGATTCTAGCCATCACTGTCATAGGACGATGTAATCAACTAGCTTAACAGGATAAATTTAGCCCCATGAGTTGATCAGAAACACTGTCTCTGTTCAAACAATAGGAAAAAGGCTTTTAGGGTGTGTTCGCTAAACTGAACACTAGCAATAGCCCAACAGTTACTGGAGTGTAAAGTGTCCCAAACCAATAAAGAGCAGGACAGACCTGCCAACATTAGCCTAAACTCTGATAGCATCCAGGTCAGCATCGACAGACCTCCACACAGTGAGGAAATAATATTACATGGTGGATGTGGCCTTGGAAGTAATACTAAGTTACTACTGTGGGTAGGCAACTAGTTAGCCAGAAGAGCGTAGGGTTGCAGCTCATGTTAGAGCAGGCTTACACCCTGTTCTGTTCCATCCACATACAGCTCAATGCGAACTGTACATAATAGAGAAATCGGAACCTGTTGTGGTTATTTAGCATTGCTAAGCTATGAACATTATTGTTTGGGAGAGGGGGTTAGCACAGTGTTTCTCAAACTGTATCAATCATTGTAATGATTGATAAAGATTGTGGGGAAACTTTATCTGGATTCTGAAGTCAGGCATGCATAAAAAAGTTTGAGAAGCACTGGTTTAGCGAAGGGTCAATTCCAAGTCAATCTGCTTTGACATTCACCAGCTCTTCCTGTTGTTTGAGTTGTTTGCACACTTCAGTTTCTTGACCTCCCTGAGAACATGGTCGGCCTGCTTCAACTTCTCCATGGCCTTGGCCAGCAGATCCTCTGGCATGTCCTCCCCATCACCTCCCCTCCGGGACTGGGACACTTTGCTCAGGAGCTTGTGTGTCTTTTCCATTTCCAGAGCCACTTCAGCCTCAAGTTTCATGACATCATCACGAGGAGCTCTGTCCTTTTCAGCCACAGCTTCAGGAAGCTGTCTCACCTGAATACAGACTGAAGAGTCCGACAGCAGATCTCCACTGGACGCTGACCTGGCCTTGGTTGAGGGTTTGAGAGGAGGAATGTGCTCTGAGCGCCGATAGGGAAATACCTTTGACCTAACCTGAGACTTGGTGGCAGCCTGAGTTGGCCTTAAAGTAACAGAGATCTGAATCTTGTCTTCACTGGCGTCCAACACATCCAGACCAGGATGGCTTCCTCTCAGTGCAGCTGTGGACGCCGCCAGTGTGTCTTCACTCCCAGAGCCATCACTGTCATCATCTGAGTGCTGACCACTGTCTACAGATTTCTCCTCTGACTTCTTTTTCTTCTCCCCATCCAAGTGACACAGCAGTGGACTCAGGCTAAGGGTGTCAGTGACCGGGTCACCCAAAGACACAACTACTGAGGGGACTTCACTCTTGGGCAGTGCCTCATCTGCTTCAGGAGAACTGGCTGATGTTTCTGAGGCTGCCTGCAGCGATGCAGGGTCTTGTTCCTCAGTAGGATACCTGACGGCTGTTTTGTCTTCTATGTGTTGCGTGTTAGGCTGAACAAGTTTCTCAGGCTTTTTCTTGGGGGTTGGGGGAGGACTAGGGCTCTTTTTGAGTTGCTCTGTGGGTGCTTGTGGCTCATTATCGCATGACTTGTTTATGCCACTGCTTATAGTCTCCCCTGATTCTTCAGAAACCTGTCCTTTTGTCCCAGGACTCTCAGGTTCATCATCTGTGACACTCGGTAGAGCTTCTTCAGTAACTGATTGCCCTGCCTCAACTGTTTTCACAGCCGATTCTTTCGGCTCCTTCTTATTGTTTTCTTTCTCCTTGTCCTCATCAGTTGTGCCTTGAACCTCTTGGTCTGGCTCCACAGCATGCTGGGAGGGTTTCTTCTCTTTAGATGGAGGGGTAGGCTGCTGGGAGCTTGGCCTGGGCTGTGAGGTCTCTGTAAGGCTGCACATGGTGCTGCTGGGGCTGGGTTTGTTGGGAGGGGTCGGTGGAGGACCTGTCTTTTTCCTAGCATCAGGACTCTTCTCAGATATCGTCTCAACTTTGTCCTTCTCCGTAACTTCTTCAACTGATGAAACCACGGGCTTGACTTCTTTAGATGGAGGCATAGGTGGCTTCACCTTAAAAAGATGAAATCATATTTCAGTGGCCATGCTGCCCAAATAGAAAGGTTTGCACAAGTGTTTCTGCATTGCATCACATGGGTTAAATATCATATACATACCTTTTTTACTGGACTGTCATCCTTATCAGGTTCATCCTCAGTTGATTCAATAGGTTTAGCCTCTTTGGTAGGAGGCATCGGAGGTTTGATGACCTTTTTCTGGGGACTGACCTCTGGCTTATTCTGACCCTCCTCCTCAGCACTTTGCCCTGACTGTTTCTCTGTAGCTTCACTGTCATTGGACGCAGGCATTTGTACTTGATTGGCCTCTTTGGAGGTCTCAGTGCCATCAACACTAGCAGGATGTGTTCCATTAGGTATTGAGGCACCAAGATCAAGATCCAAAGCTACCTAGAGGGCAAGATATCAAACAGACAAGACATTTAGTTTAAATAAAAGCGAATGTACCATAAATATAAGCTGCTATACAAACACAAGAACTGGTTTCTAGCAAAGGCCAATCAGAAGAAAACCTGAGGAGTCATGTCACAACTCTGCTGCTCTGAGTTTTCACTTTTAATTAAAATTTAAGGCATCTAGAGCTTTGAAATTGTACACCAAAAAAAAAAAAAAAATCACTTTATGAAATCATCAACAGGAGTGACTTAGTTTAGTTATTTAGCAGACACTATCTAGACCATCCATAGAGCCCAACCATACATGAGAAGAATGAGAAAACTCAGCAGAGGTAAGATTCTAGATTCTAGACCTACTTATTACATACAGAGCTAACCACCCAGTATCTGTCTGTCACACACTGAACACAGATGAAGTGATTGTCAGATTTACACACAGACACCTCTTTCATGTGTATCCTGGTCGGTGGGCGTCGGTTTCGGTTCCCTTTGGGTCTTGTTCGAGTAACATGCTCTAAATTACTGCTTTCATCAACTGTTACCTGTGAAAACATCAAGTTCATTCATTCACTTGCCACTGAATCCAAACGAGATTTTAATAGTTCAAAATGTGTGGAAGTCAGGAGGATGTTGAGAGACAGATGTTTACCTCATCAAACACTTTGTTCTTTGCCCGATTGATGCCATCGCTCAGAGCTTTAATCCACGCCTCCTTCTCCTCTGCAGACTGAGCTTGGAACTTTATATCGTGGACCTGTCAGTCACATAAAGCACATGAAGGATGTATGTACAGAACTGTCGTTTCAAAATAAAGTTCATGATCAGAGGTAAAACATACAGTGGGTGTTATGGAGTACACAACCTTTTTCCTTTTTCCAACCCCATTAGAAGAATTAAATCTCTTATTTCCTTTGTTTATTGCCTTTATTTTACTAATATTAACTAAACTATTAATATTGACTAATAATCTTCTGCAACATCTAACACCAAAACTTACAGTAACCTTTTACAATTACTGTCACTATAGACAGCTAATGACTCGCTGGTAAATATTCACATCCTTTTAATGACAGTGTTAATTAACTACAGTCAGTGATAACTGACTAGCTCACTAATTTCCTATCTGACACTCCCTCCGCCACTTCACACATAACAAAAGCATCTTAAGTAACGCTTAAAGTATCTGAAGTGAAAAGCAGCCACAGGTGTGTGCTCATGAGACACTCTGCTGCTGCTGTGCCCCTATAAGCTAATCTTTTTGTCTCTCTTGCATCATTCAGCCAAGCAGAGCCAGAGTTGAAGAGGGTTTCCCCAGTGAAACCAAGAAGCTGCCAAGTATGTTGTCACATGTTGATCAGACTAACTCACTTCATTCACACTGAAGAAACCATAACAGAGCGCAAACTACTAACAGATTCAGGAGCTCAGAGTTTAACAAATGAGTGACTATTTTCAAATGTTGAATGATGGTATTTCAAAACAACCATTTGTAGCTTAGAAGTTAACATAGACAATGGAGACCAAAACAATGCTTGTTCCATTGACTGTTGAGCTTTCATAAGGCTGCCAGAAAACCTAACACATTCTTATATTGATAGTAAATGTACTGATGCATGGTACACACCTCTGTTATCTGAGACTATATTTTACAGCCTTACACACCGAGCTCTACTAAACCAGTCCAGTGCATTGCCTTTCTCATAAAAAGTGCAAAGAAGAGTTTTATTCAAACTTTCAGAACTACAATTTTTTTAATCATCATCGTCATCATCTATCCTTCATAGTTTGCTATCACAGGTCCTGGACCTACAAACTCAAAGTGGTCGTGTTTCAAATCAGTAAAAACTGCTGAGGGTTTGACTCCATGTGGAGTTGATCTGCAGACTATGTTTGTCAATGACACAGTGTCTGTCATACAGATTTAGTAAAGAATACTTAAAGAATCATTCTCATAGTAAAGACCAGTTCTGTTGAAAGGGAAGTGAGTATTAAAACCATCACATGTTCAGTGAATCAGACATCATATCACTAGAAAAGGCCATTAGATGTAGACACACCACAGCATATGAGTCTAGTTTTAGTCAGTGTCCTGTTGGACTCTACAAGCTTCATTAACTGGACTCATTTGGATGGATGTTTTAATATTAATGAATTTACTTTTGAACTGCTTTATCTTTTATTATAACCACCAACACAAGAATAGGATTTGTTTCTTTTTTCTGTTGATTGAATGCTCTAATGCAAAACTTGGATTATATTTAAAATCTATAAATAAAAAGCTTCCCGATTTCCAACTTCTGCTTTCTGAAATCAGATTTTGTAACTTCAGAAACTTCAGCTAAATTCACTTCAGGCTCAATCCACTGTTTCGGTAAATCTGCTCTCATAGCGGTCATTTTCTTTCTCTAGAGAAAAGTCTGTTTCCTAAATCAGGCCATGTGGACACAAGATGCCACTGAGAGCAGTAATAGTGGAAATACTGACCTCTGTTTAGTATTAGTGCAGTATTATGATGTGTTGTGTAAAGGGGGCCTTATCTTTAGGTTGAAACTGGGTATGAAGTTGCTCTTTAACTAAATCATGTTGTGAACTTTTGAAACTTCCTGCAGGGACAAACAGTACGTTTTGGTTCTGTTCATTGTTCTGCTTTTGTTGTTTGTTGCCCTCTGCAAGTTAGTCAGCTTTACTTCTTACTTCTTCCCTTCACTTCCTTTATTCCACTGGTCACTGAAACTGAAAATACATTTGCAGCTGCTGCATTGCACTGTTCCACCTGTGTTTTTAGTTTGGTTTCCAGTTTAAGAGAAATATGTTTTATATGTTTATGGTAAATGGACTGTACTTATACAGCGCCTTTCTAGTCTTCCGATCTCTTAACTGAAACATGATCATTCTGATCTCTCACACATATTGAGTGTTCCTGCAAGGCGCACTATTCACTATTCCCCATACTCATTATTCTTGCATGTCCCAGAAACGTCACCCTACAGAAATTATTTATAGATAGAAACGTAGGAAAATCCGATGGGGTCGCAGTGATATCACTGCTGAAGCTGTCAGGCTTAAAGTTTTGGCGGGAGATGCACTGATGTGCTAGGATCACCCACCGACAGCCCAATCTACTCCCATGGAGAGGAGAAATTTCCCAAAGGAGGACGGTGCACCTGTTCTTTCTCTCTCTCATCACATTTTTTTACTTTAGACACTGAAATTTGATATTCACATGGTTGACAAGATGTGGATGCTCACGGTCATTTAGGCTTTTTGATATGACCTACCATTTGGCATTAGTGTCCACTAGTTAGAGGGGGTTCATTTAGAGATTTTCTGTGTCTCTCAGTAGTCACTCACACACAGACAGAGCACAGCTGCAGTTAATTGTTCTGGCCTGTAGCTGACCCTGGTCAAGCCTGCCTTTAGTTTTGTGTTAATATGACATCAGGAAGACGAGATGCTTCAGGTAAACTGCTGCAGGAACAGCCATCAGGAATCATCACTTCATCACACCTTTCACCTGATCATCCTCAGTCAACGTCCTGCACTTCTTACTCTCTTTCTCTATTTGTTGGAGAGATCTTTCATACCTGTCAGGAGCCATCATTCAATACAAAACTGATGAGGTGTCTGTGTCTGATAATGTCACCTAATATTTGCTCTGGAGCTCTGCCTCATTTCATCTCTTACCTATGACATATTATGTTGCACTTATCATGTACCCAGTGTTGTATTTTAACCCAAACATCTCTCAGCTCACCTTATTTCCAGACTTGGGGGATCGGATCAGAATCAGTCTGTGCTTCTTCTTGAAGGTGCTCTTTAATTCATGACATTTATCATAGTTCTCCAGGTCAAGCCTCTCTAAGCAGTTCTGTAGGTCCTGCAACACAAATTTAATTTAGCTTTTCAATAATCAATTCATCCTGCAAGGAGAGCAAAACCAACAACCCACTACTGAGTTCTGTGTTGTTTTTCACATCAATGTTTATTCTGGACAACTCTGTGACTATATGAAGCATACAGTATATTTTGGATAGAATTTAGGTAGTGTACCTCATTTTCATACACCACAAGCTCTGTTTTCTCCACATGGATGTAGCGGTCCTTGTAGCTCGCCAACACTTTCCCTGTGGCCTTCTTCAACCCGCCAGCTTTACCCAGGAACTTTGGCTCTTTACACTGGGCTGGCTCCTCTTTTGCACCCTACAATGATACAAAGAGGAAGGAAATCACACTCAGCACACACACACACACACACACACACCAGTGTACTAGCAGAGTGCAGTGCATTACCACTTTCAGTTTGTCATTGTTACTAACTGCTATTACAAGGTGTAAGTACTAGAAAAAAAAGGAAGTTCAGTCTACCAGGACATTATAAAATCTGAACAGTCTATAATCCATCATTCAGCTGAAAGGCATGTGCATCACACATTAGCTGTAGTAGTAGTATGTCACTGTAGCACACAGGGAAAAGAAACAGGAGTTGTGGAGGTACAGTAGCCTGGATGTGCCAGGTGACACACTGGGAAACACTGACCATTAATGTGTCAACCCACAAAGACATGATTGGTGTCATGAACCTGTTAGAGAGCCACCAGGCAGCATCACAGCACTAAATGTGCAATCAGTGTGTTGTGTTTAAACTAATGGAGTTAGCATTGTTGTTACAGGTGGGTCAATAAGTGTGAGTGTGACAGAGAATCATATCGCTCTACATGACTCATTATAAAATCATATCTTCTCCGATGGTCTAGGCAAGTGTGACTCATCATTTCCTCACTTTTGTCAGAGGTTATTCTTTAAAAAAGAAATACTGCTTCCGACCACTTATAGTTCTGTCAGAAATGGTGAGATGGTACTAAGTCTTTTAATAAGTGAGTGTAAGTGTGAGCAGAGCCTGTGTGATCAAGAGAAAAACCCTGTTCCTGCTACAGTGTCGGGTTATCATAAAAATAGTTTGGTGTGAGAGAACTTGGACTTGGGCCTGTCAAGATCACTTTTTTCAATTACAACATGTTCACAGGTGCTTGGTACATGTCACAGACAGCAGACAGACAGTAAAGAGCATCTTCAACGCAGTACAAAACACATTCACTAGTGTGAATAATAACAAATCCCTAAGCAAAATATGAAGGAACCGGAACACTGTACATTCACAGTGAAAGAGGTACAGACTGCTGCTGTGTTCTGCTACTACATGCTGCATACTTACAAACAATGTCAGCATGTTTCAGGAATGATTCCATTCTATTTTAGGAATGATGCATAAATACACACAAGTGAATAAGTGTTCCTGACATATATAAGCTGTATTTAACATACATGCTGATGACATTTCTTTGGATACTTTGATACTCTTCACACCATTTCTCACCAATCTTATCTATTCTAACCACTGTGAATCCAAGCAGACCACATTATGGCTGCTGACCTCCATCAAATATAGACTTGAGTCTACATATCTATATATATTTAGACTTGTGGAGTCAGCTCTTACTCATTTTTCATGATGACTAAGTGCAGGTGTCTGCAAAATCCAAAGCCTTTGTTTCTGTTGGAGGAACTTCCACAGGATATCTTTTTTTTTTCTTTTAGGGATTAGGTGGGAGGTCATCTAACTGTTTTTCCACTTTCACTCTGACTGCAAGTGTCTCAGCTTGGTAAACAGCAGTGCAGCTGCAAAGAAAGGAACGCCAAGCAGGGAGGAAAGACATGCCAGACAAAGAGTGAGACGGGCAAAACTAAAAAGCTACTTTGTAAAACCACTTTAAAATAGTGAGAGAGTGACTATGAGTTGTCTCTGACATGGAAAACTCTAGGTGTAATGCTTCAGTACAATGTAGCACTGACTGACCCTTTGCAACAGAGCAACAGTGAGAGGTTTCCATTACTCAGGGCTGTGCACACTGATATCACAGTGGGTTAAGGGCCTCCAATTTTGGACCCACACAGTTCGTCTGCTTTGCACTGAAACACAGAACTAACCACAACCTTTACCCCAAACTATAAGCAGTGCTGTCTGTGGTGTTGTGGTGAACACAGAAATGATTCCAGTGTCATCACTGCGTAGATGAAAATAATATGCAGAGATGCAGAATGCAGTTATAAGATAACAACATGCTGAAGCTGACATCCCTCATGCAAGCTGGGTCTTAAAAGAGGAAGAGAAAGGGGAGGGCAGAGCTTTCTGGAAGAGACACACCTTAGCACACGTGTTTCTGATTAAGTTTTAGGTCAGGGAGCATCTGGCATTCATTGATTTTCACACTGACCTGCCCAGCTTGAACTCACCACAAGCCTCACTAACCCCTTACTAACAGAGCTGGGAGAAGCCAGTGGGGCTGGACTGACATTGCTGCTATTGTTAACCTCTTATTAGCCTCAAATGAAATACAAGTTACTGGCTGATCAGTGATGTCTACACTTCTGCCTGACAAAAATCTATGAAAGCTGAAAAGATAAACCATAACATTCTGATCCTGAAAGAGAATCTGAGACTTCAAACAAATGGTCAAATTAAAAAATGCTCGATTCCATTGTGAGGATACACTTCCTGTTTTGTGCTGTTGCTGCAGATTGTCACAGCCAAATGTGCTGCAATAAATAATGTTCCACACACACACACACACACACACAAGTATGTGCTTGATAAAACTGCCAACGTATCATTCTATTAGACAGATACAGGCTTCCAAGCAAGTGTATGCATTCTCCAGGCAGACAATGTGACAATAAATCATGCTAATAATGACAGAAACGTAAATTATACAATAAGGCTCCTTTCACTTCTATCTATACGACTACATTTACAGGTTACAGCTGAATCTGACTTGGCCCACAGAAGCCAGCAGAAAATGTCAGTCAGTGTGTAAAAAGGTTCACATTAGAAACCTCATCTGGTGGAGGTGCAATCGGTTGGTGCTGTTTTTTTTTCATAGAGGAAATCTATTTTTATAATGCTGCTGTAACCATGTATGAACATTTATGCACATATAACATTGCAGATTAACACCCACGTTCCTCCGATGAAACTGAAGTCTTACTGCACAGCCTGTCACTTGACACAAATGGTGTCACACGTGATACAATGTAATATAATATGAGAAGAACTACGCTCACTACACACTGTGACTTATTATTATTTTACTATGGAAGCTGAGAATGTTTGGCATTTCTTCTTCATATGTTGCTTAAATAACAATCGACCATTAAGACAGCCGCATGTAAAGAAGCAACTCTCCTGATGGAGCAATTCCCAATCCTGACCATGACTCACTTCCTGTTTCATGCCCTGAGCATCACATTATTTTGGAAAGTCAGAGACAAACAAAGTGGAATGTTGAAAAATTCTCTTAACAAACCAGCAAATGTAAATAACATTCACTCACATATTTCACAACATATTCCATAACACTTACAGACTAATGAAGCAGAGTATTGATACTATGATACAGATAAAGCTGTTGCCATGGAGAAGTAGACATTCAGAGGTGTAGTAAATTCAAAATGCTTTGTTGTTGCAGTTGTTGTTGCACCCTGAATCTGAACGTGTATTTGTTCATACACTTTATGTTTTAAGTTATTTTGGTAATCATTATCTGACAAAGCACCAAATGTTTGCTGGTTGCAGATTCTCAAATATGAGGATTTGATGCTTGCTTTTATCATATGACACTAAATGATAGATTTAGATAAAGCAAACATTACTTAATAAATTGATTAATCGAGAAAACAATCGTCAGATTAATCAACATCGACTACACTCGTCTACTGCAGCTTTAATTGTTTGATTACTTTCTCATCAGCACAATCTTTAACTTCTACTCATCACTGATGCACAAAATACTTGGAGTCATAATTTCATACACAGACAGGTCTGTACTGTCTCTACTGAGGTTCCAAAAAGGTGTGGCAGCTGTCAATCACCTAATATTGTCTATGGAGAAAAAAGAACAAGTCCTTCCACTTTGCAACTGTATGTTTGTGTACAACTGT
Source organism: Protonibea diacanthus (assembly GCA_028641955.1). NCBI lineage: Eukaryota > Metazoa > Chordata > Actinopteri > Sciaenidae > Protonibea > Protonibea diacanthus. The sequence continues at coordinate 31,225,443 of CM053976.1, read as the reverse complement.
AGGATGCTAATGGACAGAGAAAGGTCCTGATGTTAAGAAGAACGAACAGAGAGAAGAATCAAAAATATTATTATCACCATTACTGTTCACTCATCCCACACCTCTTGTGCAGTGAGTAGAAATGAGTTCAATGTCAACATTTTCCTCATCTTTCCATCTCTTGAGGACGTTTTGTCCTTGTAAGGACACATACTGTATTCAAGAACACACACATGTATTCACTATTGAGGACTCTTACTTTTTCCTAAAGGCAGTTTCCAAGAAATTGTCAGTGATGCCCCAGTGAGGCGATGGGCACACACACACACACACACACTTCCATTGTGTAGCAGAGGCCTGGATAGCAGGGCCATGATGAGAGAGGGTTAATTGTTTTCTGCCTGACACATAATGTGGCAGTCTGTTTCCTCTTTTCTGAAAGGGTCAGGCAGACACGTCACACTATGCTCTCCGGGTCAGTGGGATGTGGATAAAAAGATGACTCACAGAGCTGAGACAAATGATCATCATGGAAGGGCCATATCGATTATAAAGGGTGAGAGATAAAAAACAGAGATGAAGGCCGTGTGAAGAGGAGAATTCAAAAATGAACGTTTAGACATGAGTACAATATCCAAATAAAAACCATAATAAAAGCTATTGTTCTCTAAAAATGACTGAGTGCATCAGAGTCCTGTATAACCTGCAAACATCTCAGTCGCACAGACTCAGCTAACAGTGCTGTGAATACTGACACACTTTTAAATGTTAGACTGGCTCTTTGTCAGGCAGTGTTGGTCCTGCATCCCACCTCAGATTGTTGAGGCTATACTGTGTGCTGCTGCACTGATTAGTCAATTTATCAATTAGTTGTCGACTATTAAATTAATCACAAAATATTTTGAGCTTTGGGAAAAATAATAGGTTTTTATAGGAGCACTGATCAACATTTTCACAACTTTCTTACATTTCATCATCCAAACAACGGATCGATTTATCTGTGGAAGATGACTCAACCAGTTGATTTGTATGTCATGTGTTCATCTGCTCTGAAAGGTGATGTCGCATTAAAAAGTCCCTTGTCCATCTGCTGCACAAACATCGACTCAGATTCCAGTTCTGACACAATGCCACCAACAAAACACACACAAACACTAACAAATGCAAAGAGTGATGAAGAGTACAACAATTGAAAGTCATCAATCAGACCACAGAACCCATGACGCTGACCTTATAGTTCTGTTGTTCCTGTTTGCACATACATTGGTACATTGGTGAATCACTTAGAATCCTGGAAATTACTGTGCATTGCTTCATACACAAACTCATCAAACTCAGACATGGAAGACACACGAATGAATAGTGAGGAAGTATTCATACATTTACTTTGAAGTCAGTCTAGTAAAGTTTTGGGGGGAAAAAAAGTCAAGGAAGAAAAATGGTATGTTTGGTAAAGTGAACAATCAGAGGGTGTAGCACTCCATGCTTGTAAATGTCTGTAAGATGTAGCTTACATATGACTTTACTTCACTTCCCTTTTCCAGTCAGTTCCTCAAAATACCAAATATTCACTGAAGCATGTCATTACATTACTGCAGGTTATGTATTAGTATGTATCACCACACCATGACAATGATCAGCCTGAGCTGCGATCACTGATCTCTAGTGTCCTTTCACCCTCCTGACAGCGCCTCGCCACACTCTGTTCATAAATATGGAAAATTACAATAGATCTGATTATTATCCAAACAGGACAGGTTTCTGAACACAGTCACCATTTCTTTATTAGTGAAATATTAACCTTTATATTCCCATAATCCTCTTGGGGAAATGAACCGTTATGTTGCGCGTGCGAGCCATAATTCACATACCTGCTTAATGTGACCTGTAATAATGAGCCGTGTGTGTGTGTGTGTGTGTGTGTGTGTGTGTTTGTGTGTGTGTGTGTGTGTGTGAGGGAGGGGGGGGGCAACTCAGTAAAAAGTTTTTGTTTTTCACTCTCTCTCTCTCTCTCTCTCTCTCTCTCTCTCTCGCTATCTATCTATCTCTGAAACGGAGCAACAAGTTGATGCAACAGATTGACAGGTGGGCAGGTGCTTTGTGCCAAGAAGTGTTGGCCTCAGCCGACTGAAGCAGACAGTGTAACGTTGCGATAAAGCATCAGACTAGCGTCTTTCTCTGACAACTATAACGTGTGTCAGGAAAATAAAGGGGCGACCCGCACCGCCCCGCCGCCGCTCCTGCGGGCCCGGAGTTCGCTCTAATAAGTCGGTCGCGCCCTGCAGAGTGTTTTCCTCCCCCCTCCGGAGCTTTCTAACATCACAGAGTGAAAGTCTACTGAAGGCTTCACTCTCACTCAAACACAGACTTCACGGACTACTCACATCTTCCATGATAAAGGAGCAGAATCCGTTATGTGAGCGCGGAGGCTGAAATCATTCGACGTCGCCCTTATCCTCGCCAGCAACTCTTCACTTCTCCCCAGTTGGTCTGCAGATGACACATTTCCGACTGCACGCTAAATGACGAAAAGAAGGAACCGTGCTGTTTGTGACACCTCTCTCTCTCTCTCTCTCTCTCTCTCTCTCTCTCTCTCTCTCTCCCTCTCTCTTCAGCCTCAGAGAAGAGTTCGCAGAAAAAAGTTTAGTTTCCGGTTGAAGTGCCTTCACACTGTGTGAGGAGGAGCAACACGAGCAGCAGCACAGGGCAGCGCCTGAACGCATCATCATCCATCCGAGGCATCCGAACTAATACTCAGCACCAACACCCTGTTCACTGAGCCCGCGTGCATCAGCGTGATAAGACGTGCACAGTGGAACAACAGCTCGCGTGCAGCTGCAGCATCCACTGAGATTTAAGAAGTCATAATCAGTAACTCAGTGTGGACACAACACTTGTTGTTTCTGCTTTCATACTTCTTGCAGCCTTTGCACTGGATGATGGATGATGCACTTTATTACAGCCTCTCGTGTTACTGCACTCAGCACTTCCTGTAGGTGTGGCTGTTCCTGGGCCTGTTGGTTAGTGAGGGGATGTTTAAAGCTGAGCAATAGAGTCATACAGACGAGCACAAACCTTCAAATATACAGTCAACATGATTCATCTATGGTTAATAAATAATAATAATAATAATGTTAGTTATACGTTTTGAATTGGGTAGTTTGGTTGTAAAACAGTGTTTATCCTTTCTGCATTTATAAAATGAGTTGTTGGTTCAAATTCTGATGTCCTCCGGCTGCTCCGCCTCAACTCTCTGTGATTTACAGAGTTTCCTGATGGACAGTGAAGTAAACTGCTGTTAGTTAAAGTTAGCTCAGTTTGTTAGCCGGGCCATCCAGACCTGTGAGCTCAGAGCACCGGGGGAGTGTTAGTGTTTGTACCACAGGACAAACAGGAAGTGGTAAACTGGCTAATTTGCAAAAATACCAACATCTATTTTCAGAAGAAAAATAAATAAAAGAAAAGAAAATCATGTTTAGAATATTGGTTTTAATTTGTTGTTTTCCATTATTCTATATCATCATACATCACAACAACTTTCCTTTCCTTTCTTTATGTTATGCAAAAAACCTCTGGGTTTTTAACAGATCAACAGTATTTCAGATAAAATTCTGATGCTTAGCAGTGTATTTACTTAATCTCACCAAGAGAATCCACACACTATCAATACTGCTTCCCAGGGAGTCCCAGGTGCACGCATTAAGAACAAATCAAAAATACCCTCTCTAACACAGCTGGTACAATCTGTTGATCGAGTGTTCTGATGTCTAGACTTCAGTTTATTTGAATGCCTACATTTTTTGCTGCAGGTGGTATTTTTATTCTGGTGATTTGAATCAAACAGATCTCTGAACTGTTTGATACTTGCATGTGTTGTCTCGAACATTAGACAACACATGCAAACTGTCAAGACAGTGGCACTAATCAACAAAACATCTTCATCAACTTAATGACACTGCACAGCTTTTAAATAACAGTTTTCTGCTGCAGCACATGTCTGTTACATGTTTTGTGTCATGATGTGTATTTGCAGTATGTGTTTTAAATAAGTGGTGGTCATCTTTTGTGCATATGTGTTTATTCATTGTCTAAAATGTGAAACTCACTGTGATTCTGTCCTGGATTATTTTTATTGGTTTACATGCTCTAAAATGTCTTTAAAGAAGCAACTGCTTCATTTGGTCTTTCTTTTTTTGAGCACTAAAACAGGGTTTAAAAAATATAAGACTTTAAAATAATCCAAGTTTTCACTGAAGCTGCTGGAGTATCAGTCCATGCTGCTCAAATGGAATAGAAAACAAGAGGACCCAGACAGAACCACGGAGGAGGGGACAGCAGATGGAGCCAGGTTCAACCTGGTGAAGGTTGACAGAAATGTCCAGCCAGCTGCACACACACGCCACAAAGGATGCATCCCGAAACAGTGCCCATGAAGTGGCTTCTCTGCTTAACGAGGCTTGAAGGGGGGGTCTGCTCCTGCATGCATAAGCAAGACCATTCAGATTCAATATCCAATGAGACAGACATTTTGAAACAGGCCTTGACAGTGTGGTTTTCCCATATGACATAAAAAGTGTGAAAGGCCTTAGTGTGGTTCACATCATATTTGAGGATCTTTACAGGCTACAAGTTGTGAAACCTCTCAGCGTCTACCAGAAAGTGTGGTGGAGGATAGAAAGCCTCCAGCACCAGAGGCCTGGAGACAAAATTCCAAGCCAAGACCTTAGATCAGGGGTGTCCAAACTTCTTTTAAAGAGGGTCAGCATTGACAACGTGAAGATACCCGGGAGCCAATACTAACATTTTAACAATGAAAGACAATAAAAGTTGCATACAAATGTTCTCTAACAATTTTGTTTTCATTGTCACAATTATCTTTTTTTTTTTTTTTTTTTTTTTTTTGACAATGACAATGTAACCAAATCTAAGCCAATCAGGCGTGAACAAATCTAAAAACCAGTTCTGCCTTTCTTTCACATCTGGAGTCAGATAACAGAATAAACTGTATGGAATATGTTAAACTTGCATGAAGTTGATACAAATCTTCACCCCATGTCTGTTAAAGTCTGTTAACATTTAAGTTTAAAACTCTTGTCTTTAACATAATCATTCACAAAGTAATTTTTAAAATTCTGCTGCCAGCGGCAGTGTTCTAGGTGAGAAACCATCATAGTAATAATATAATATATAATAATTCTCAGAAAACAGAGATATGACGAGTTAAGGGGTGACAAGTTGCTCACCTGATCCTCAATAGCCACTGTCCTGCAGCTGAGTGGAGGGGGCCCTTCATTGGGCACAATCCAATGATCCAACAGCTGTGCCATAAATTCTATTTTTATGAAGCTTATTATGTTTCAGTTTCTGTTGATGCTATGCTGGTCCATGTGTGTGTACTGTGTTATTCATAGTTATTATAATACTTACTGTTAAATCTATGTCCAGTGCAAAGTGGATCAATCTTCCAGTTCGCTCCACAGGGAGGAACTTAACAGGCTCGGAACTGATGAAGTCTGTATGTGAAGCTACTCGGACAGCACAGAGTTGCGGACATGTGCAACTGAATCAAATGACGTGTGGTGAAGCAGAACAGCAGACACGATCAGCTGATGAAGCTGTCATGGAGAAGACGTCCACATGATGGTTCATTAATAATGTCCGAGGCTGCTGTTGAAGAAGTGTCCGTGTTATCGTCCATTTACTGCGCAGAGGGAGAGTTCCGGCTCATCCAGCAGTCCGGTCAGTTAGTTCACTAACGCTTTGACAATGTCAACAGAACGTTAGCCTCTAACCCGAACCATTCATTGTGAGATGTTCCACCAGGAGTTTTCTTTTAGTACTCCACAACTTCTCCAGTCTTTAGTTAGCCCTGTCAACATGTTCAGCATGTTCATATCAGTTCACAGAAACAATCAGATCTCTCAGTGTCTCAGTGTCAGAGCTATTTTCAGTTTCAGTGTTTTCACATCATCACATTTTGTTTCTGTGTATAAATGATGTGTGGCCACAGATTCGGCCATTTCTAACACTGAACCTTTTAAGTTTCAATTCACAAATATCAATGTGTTTGTTTTCCAGTTGACGATGGGCTTGTGTTTCAAATCAACAGCACTGTTGGAGAAGAAAGGAGGCTGGACGTCAGTCTGTTGTTCCATCTACATCCCCGCTACCCTTCCTGTCCCCCCAACATCTCTGTGTCTTCCACCGGTCTTTCTAGGACTCAGTGTCACGACATAAGACAGAAGCTGCTCGATCAAGCTGCAGCCTTACCCCCCGAACCAATGGTCCATCAGCTAGTCGAGTGGTTACAGGTAAACAGTGAACTGGCTGACGTCTAATGAGCTGCGGCTTTGTAAACTGAACTTTTTACATTTTTACACCAAAGATACTCCACCATAAAACAACATCTATGGTAGTGTATTGGCCCACTGTAGTTGTTCTGACACAGCTCTGCTCTGACGCATTTGGAGCTTTCTCATAAAACTAGCCACAGCGTTATCATGTGTACAAGGAGAGTAGACTTCATCATCATCATCATCATCATCATCATTAATGATGTACAATATGTGTGTTGTGTTATTAATAGCAACATGTGGAGGTGCCAGAGGAGTTCAGTAGAGGTGAGGAAGAGGTGAAAGAGGAGCAGTGCACTGCGGTGCTGCTGCTGGATCACATCCGATCACGCAATCGTTATATTGGACTGTTGGAGCGCTGGACCCAGCAGCTGCAGCTCACTGGGAGGTTATTACTGGGACGCCATATACTGGTTATTCTGCAAGGACTCAGACCCAACATCAAGGTACCAGTCCACATGCTATGTGTACATACAGTACATATTTACTGTACACTGGACATATCTAATGAATTTAAAGGGCCACTCTTACATAAACTTGACTGTGTTACTTTCATACTGAGGTAAAGTTAGACTTGACTATAAACTAGAACAACAGCGCCCTCTTCCTGTTATGTGCTGTAAATGAATGTCACACAATCCAAAATATGGTTGCAGTTAAAAATCATTTTACATAATGGGTTAATCTACAGAATGACTGTACTGTAATTTGTCCTGGAATCATGTCTCCTCAGGAGTTTTGTCGTCTCTTGAAGACAGTGAAGGTGGATGTGGATTCTTCAGGCAAGAAATGCAAAGAGAGGATGATGAAGGTTCTCATTGACACCACTTTGTCTTCCTCCTGTGGACAAGGGTACGGATCTCTCACATTCACATTCACATTCACACTCACACACACAGACACACACACACACACACACACACACACAATTGACATAAGGACAGGACCTGAGTGTTTGATCACAGCAGTATTCTTACTGCTCTCACATCATTTCTCTCTGTTCCTCTCAATCAGTCTTCAGGGTTTTGTCGTGAAGAATTACCAGTCGTTAGCAGAGCTGACCGCAGCCTTTCAGGAAATCAACATGACTCAGCTCTACCAGCAAATATCGGCATCATTAAGTGACTGACCTCACACACACACGTTACCACGGTGACTGAATCTTAACTGAGAAGACGACCATGTTGTAGAAGTGGTGCACACAGGAAGAGCTGATGAATCTGATGATTCATTGATGGACTGATGAGACTACACATTATGTCTGTTGTTATGTACAAGTATTAACAATAAAACTCCTCTGAGCTGCTATTGGCTTTATGAACTATGACAATTTACATTCATGAATCCAGTCTTCTGAGAAAGATTAAGAGAGGTAAAACCAACTTATTTTGTTTAATTAGAAGAAAGAAGGAAGGGTTCCAAAGAATTATTATTATTATTATTATTATTATTTCAGCCATTTTGAGCTTGGTGAAAACATGAAAATCTGCTTTTGTTTTTTGTGGTGTGTGGGACAAGTCACTGAGTTTTATTTACATAGTGCAGTATGACAAACGGCAAATTGAACTGAATTTGTTACAGTATGTGGTCTGGAATTCTTTTGTATTTTTGAGATGCTTGTTTGTAGAAATTGCTTCATGGATCCTAACCCCTGAACAATAGTCTCTCTCTCTCTCTCTCTCTCTCTCTCTGACTCACTATAAGTTAAGTAATATTTTCAGGATCATTTAGCATCACCTGTGTAGTGTGTGTGTGTGTGTGTGTGTGTTTCAAACATTGATTGACAGGCTTTAGCACATGTTGAATCTTTTTTTGAATCTTTTCTTTAATCTTTTTTGTTGTTCTTGTTTACGTTTTTGGATAAACAAAACTACCTGAGATAAATGTGTTTATTCTGACACTAATTACCAGTCCTCACTTGCCACTGTGCGGTTGACTCTAACTGGACTGAAGGTCCTGATAAGACAGAACAAACCCATCTGTTACACAATGAGAGAATCTTCATGTTTACCAGGAACAACATCAGTACATAGAAGACACAAACACAAACAGCTCTGGTCTGAGATAAGCAAGTTTCATGTTCTCACCACTAAGAGGATGTAAAAAGAACACATTCCAGCTGGTTCATCCCAACATTTTAAACCTCAGGTCAGTCACCAGTTTGCAGCTGTTCTGCATTTTCCTCTGAAACACTCAAAGGGTATTAAATGTTCGGACATGGTGACTTGTGTAGGGTGTACACTGCCTCTCGCTTAATCCCTCCACGACTCTGATAAGGATAAGAGGCTATAGAAAATGAATGGATGGAAAATCCATTGAAGAAAAACAGAACTTTGAACTGAGACCATGAAATTATATGAAAAGTAGAATTCATTGCATTAAACCAGTAATCCAGACCCAAATGTGTAAAATGTAAATGAATTACAAATTCTCTTTGGCCTATACTCAAATCAGTTCAGGCAGGATATTTAATGTTCAAACTGATAAACTTTATTGTTTTTTTTTTATTGATCAGTAAAAGAACACCTGTGGAACACCTGTTTGAAGCTTCCACAGGTTGACTGTAACAGGTGATAGTATCATGACTGGGTATGAAAGGGGCGTCCTCTAAAGGCTCACAGTTTGCACACAGTTTGAATGAATTTCTGGATTTCACCATCTACAATCCAGAATATCATTCAAAGATTCAGAGAAATCTCTGCACGTAAGGGGCCAGGCCCAAAACCAACACTGAATGTTGGTGACCTTTGACCCCTCAGGCAGTGCTGCATTAAAAACACACACGACTGTATGAAGGATATTACTACATGTGCGCAGGATCACTTCAGAAAACTGTCAGTTCATCTCTGCATCTGCAAATGAAGTTCAGACTCAAAAGAGTAAGCAAAGAGAAAGACATATCAACAACATCCACAAACACTGCAGACTTTCCACTCCATTCTTTCTGAATGTTTGTCATTCGTTCTAAATAAAAACAGTGTCAAAAAGTATTGTATTGTAAAAGGCACTTTCATCATAGTGCAGGTTTGTACATGTTCAATACAATACAATATTACTCTTCAAATTGTAAAGAGTACGGTCTAGACCTGATATCAATCATGATACTATCACCTGTTACATTCCACAAACACAGTTTAGAAATATGCTTATTTTCAAAAGATCTAGGAAAATCACGTTAAAAAAGAATACTGAAGAGCTTCAGAAAATCACCATTTGTAAAAATATAAACAAAAATGGCACAAATTTTTAAAAACCATGACCAAATAACTCTTTAATCTATTTATCCTGTAATACTGATTGAGAGTAAAAGAGATGTGATTGGCTCCTCATCCGTTCATCAGACAGGTGCGACAGCAGAACTGACGGTAAAGCTTCTTCTCACACAGACGGTTGGACTTGACCATCTCACAGAACACCTCATCAGCTGACAGACAGATCAGAGCAGAAGTAGAGAATCAGCTTAACTGGATAAAGACTGAGTGTTCCAACATGACCTGAAACCGGACCCTGTTTTCACCTGGTGTCGACATACTGTACAGTATGCCTGAATACATTATCAGAATCTCCTTTCTAATGGTTTCACTCACACTAGCGCGCTGTTAGAAAAGTAATATCACTTCTATATGACTATAGCCAATGTACTTTTAAAGATCGGCATGGCCAGACCAGTTATAAGTGATTTTGATATGAAATAATAATATATTGGATATATACTAATCAAAAACATAACAGCAAATATACCAAATAGCAAATATTGTTATTAATTACATTTTGTTTTGTTTTTCGTTTATCTCTCTTTCTGCAACCTCTAGGGCCCCCACTTTGAAAAAGACTGGGGGACTAGCCAATTAGACGGTATCTAGATAGTTTTCTTCATGAATTACACCTGCACTGAATTGAGTGGAATTAAATCTTCAATCAAATCATACCAGAACAGACAAAGACCCAACATTTCCCACCATGAGTAAGCACTGGGTGACAGTAGCAAGGAAAGACATTCTTTAAGAGGCAGAAACCTTGAGCAGAACCCAGCTCTGGTGGCCAGCCATGTGCTGCGACCAGTTCACCGGGTTCAAAGAGGGGAGAGAAAGAGAGACATGTTTATCCTTTTTCAGATAACATATCCAGATCCAGATTGCATTTCAATACCAGGTGGCAATAGGGTCTCTGTCTGTCTGTTCTCTGTCTGTTCTTGTATATTCATCTTGTATATGCATCCACGTTTCATTTTGACTGGAAAGTCACCACTGTTTTGTTTTTGCATCAGATATTGCTCATCTCAGCCTGTATGCTAACTCAAGGAGGTGTGTGGAGCTGTACTGTGTTGTTGGGAATGAAGTTAGACACTACAAGCATCTTTCTAAAGTAAAGCACAAATACTAATATAAGAGATGGTGACTGTGAGGAAGATTTCAGATATGTTTCAACTTGTTCATACCCAAGAGAAAATTCCAGAAAAGTAGGAGAAAATTATTTGAAAGGTGTTTTCAAATAATAGTATAGTATAGTAGTAGTTAGTATAAAGTTAGTATAAATATATAGTTGAAGAAAAACAAAGTACAGAAAAGTGTACAATGTCATATGAAAACCTGGTGAATAAAGCTAATGTGGGATATAACTAACAAACTCACCATTATTACAGGATGCATTCACAATACAAGTCCTGCTGACCAGACTATAACCCTCTTTGCATTTGGTGCAAGTTGTTCCGGGGCCACTGCAGCTCAGACAGTTGTCCTCACACCTGGACAAAGACAAAAAAAAAATCATCAGCAAATGATGACTGATTGGTGAACAATACAACATGTAGGTCTCTAGTGTCTATAGGCCACAGTGACAATCTTAACAGACCAAATTAACAGATCTGACCATTACTTAGTGATCATAATGATCATCAATCACACACCTGTGGCACATTTTATGCGGGACCCCTGCTGCCTCTCCAGAGTAGAAGCCAGGAGTACAGGTCTGTACACATCCCCACTCCTGCTGCAGGTAGTCCTCAGCACACTGAATACACTCCTCCTGACCTGGTCCTGGGAAACACATGAAAATGAATGTCATGCCAGGTCACTGTCTGACACACAAGCGCTGACCAAAATACATGCATATTCATGGCTATACCTGAATATCTTTAAAGGTCTTGTTTATCCCAGGTTTCCGTATCAGCATTTTTTTCTTTGTTCTGTGAAGTGACTGTAAAAACTGCACATACCTGACAAAAAGACTGACCTGTACAAGTCCTACATGAGGAATGGCATGGGCTACACGTCATCTCTTCCAGATGGAAAAAGGTTCCATTGGTGCATTGAGGAACACAAGTCCTCCCCGCCAGACTATAATCAAATCCCCCAAGTGAATTACAACACTTTTTAAAAACCAAAAGTTTTAAAACCGAAGTTCAAATGTAAATGGCACTTAAACTGTTTTACATACCTGTAGCGTTCTCTACAGGCAGTGCATCTGTCTGCATACCTCAGGCACCTCATACATGTGTCATGACACTTCAGACACTGTCTCTGATCTGGCATAGACAGTATACACAATATATTAATATAGTGGTGGAAACAAAATTTCTCAACACTTCACATGTATTTGTGTAAATAATAAACAAATGAACTTATGTCACATGCCATTTATCTGACCACAAACACACAAACACAAGCACTGAAAGTTAAAGGTAGGGTATCAAGTTTTGTCATAATTTTGTTAAAACCATTGTAAGTTGAAATAGTGACACCTTGTGGTTCTTTTGAGTATGCTGATGTAAGTCAGTATGTTCAAAGTTATGTTTCCATTCAGTTATGTGTTACTCCCCAAAACACATTCTGTGAATCTTTGAGGTCCAACAAATATGATGAATGTGTTTCATTCCTTATAAATCATATGCAAAGCCACATTGTTTTGCTGGCGCAGTGCTACATTTCTTGGCGCATTACCACCACCACTGAATGAGAACCATTTCCTCAGATTTAGAGGTGCTGACTCTCATCCCAGCCATTTCAGAATCTGCTTCAAACTGCCCCAGGGCATGCTGAAGGTCACAGTCTAATGAAGCCAACAGAACCACATCATCTGCTAAAAGCAGAGAAGCAATATTGAGGTTTCCAAAGAGGAAACTCTCCTCATCCCAGGTGCTGCTGATTCTGTCTGTGAGTATCACAAACAGGATTGGAAAAGAGGGGAAACCTTGAAAGAGGCCAACTTTCACTGAAAACATTTGATTTTGTACCGAAAATATGGCACAGCTCTCACTGGATGGCTTGTAGCAATGGCCCCGGTACCCCATATTCCTGTAGTACCAGCAACAGGGCTTACCAGGGGACATGGTTGTAAGCCTGTCCACAAAAAGAAATGTAGACTGGATGGACAAACTCCAAAGACCCCTCAAGCAAGGGTCAAGAGCTGGTCCACTGTTTTACAGGCAGGACAGAATCCACATTGCTCCTCCTGAATCTGCATTTCAACAGTCTCAGGAACCTCCTTTCCAACAACTTTTAATAAACTTTCTGTCTTTGCGACCTCTGCCACTGCTATAATTGGAGCACACCCTTTGGTCCCTCCTTTAGAAATGGACCAACAGTCTGGCACTGCAAAGGCACTGTCCCCAACCTCCCCACACCACTGAAGAGATGTGTCAACCAAGACAGCCCAACAATGTCCAAAGTCTTCAGCATCTCAGGATGAATCTCATCCTCACCCGATGCCTTGTCACTGAGGCACTTTCTGACTACCTCTGTAATCTCTGCCAGGAATATGAGTGAGGCTATCCCCTGTGTCTTTAGACTGCTTCCTCCTCAGAGGACATGTTGGTTGGATCAGAAGCTCCTTGAAATGTCACCAGGACTGGTGCCAGAGTTTTGGTATGGTTGCCAGAGTTTTCCTTGAGGCCAACTCACTCAGCAGGCACTCCTCTACAATGGAAGCTTCAACATAGCCCACTTGAATTTACATGTCCCTGACTTCCTCTGGTATGGATGAGAAATTCAGAGGTGGGAGTTGAACACTTCATGGAGAGGGGACTCTGACAGGCATTCCCAGTACACCCTCAAATGTTTGGATTTACCAGATCGGTCCAGCAGCCTCCTCCTCTATCTGATCCAACTCACCACCAAGTGGTGATCAGGTAACGACTCTGATCCTCTCTTAACCTGAGTGTCCACGACAAATGCCTGCAGACCTGATGATATGACCATAAAGTCAATCATCCATCTTTGGCCTAAGGTATTCCAATTACAGTTATGACTGACTTCATGAACATGCTGTTTGTTCAGGGTAACTCATGTCTAGCACAGAAGTCCAATAACAAAACACTGCTCTGGTTCAGATCAGGCATCACACTTTCTTCAGCCCTGTTCCCTAGAAGTTTTGTTTATATACAACAATATATTTTGAGAGAGTAGGTTTGTCAATTAAAACAGTTTAGTAATATACAAATGCCATTTTTAGGAGACAGGGTTGTAGCAAGTGGCAACAAAGAGGTATTAGAGTTAAAGAATGGTAGAGAAGGTAAAGAATTAGTTATCTGCTTCCTGTGTTGGTGACATTTAAAGTTGCACAGTCTGTGTGAAAATGATTAACCTGGGCCAGTATCCCCACACCCAACAGGAGTTTGGTTCCAAAACAAGTCCTATGCATAGAATTAAACACATCTAAATCTAGTTGGTACTGCTCGTCCTCCTGCAACAGTTTTGGGTCCTTCCACGTCAGAGGGGTCATGTAGTTTTTTCAGGCTGTACCTCGTTGTGCCACATGGGTCAAGGCCTGGTCACCAGGTGCTCATTGGCAAGCTCCCCTCCAAGGTCTGGCTCCTTTTCTGATTGAGATGCTGCAGCTCCTTCTTGGTCAATTCTTAAAGGGTCTCTGAATTGCTCAGTACACCCTCAATATATAAGACAGGTTCATGGAGCAAAAAGGTTGCAAGTCCTTGATCTACATGACTGGTAGATATCAGATATTTAATAAATACAGGCCAACTGAGTTTGGTCTACTCTGTGGACTCTGTGTGTTGACTTACTCTCATCAGCAAAATAACCTGGGGGGCAAGTATCAGTGCAGCTGGAGTTGAGTCTGTTGAGGTAAAGGCCTCTTCGACAGGAAACACAGTCACCAGCTAATTGGCCAACACATCTCTCACAGCCTTTATAACAGCGTCTACAGCGACGAGACACCATATCCTCATAGTGTCCCAGTGGACAGTGGCTTACACAGGATCTAAACACATGTGCAAAGAGAGTTAGCTTACAGGAGAATATTGACTTATATTTTTTTTTATATATTTATCAGAAGTCAAGCTCATTAAACTCAAGTAGGCTGAGCTTAAGAACCAACATATTTGGCACTCAAATACAATAGTGTAGTGAACAGCAGCTACATTGAAACAGTATGGGTATTGATGTACAACACTTACATACATTATTTGTTGTCAGTGAACTTAAATTGGGAAGGGACTTTGAAATATGACATAATTTAACATTACAGACACCTATCTATACTACTATTGGTGAGCTTGTGTCATTATCTGTGAAGTTTGCAGCTTTAGCCATTACAGATAAACAGGTGGACATCTCAATGCTGTAAGAATTAACTCACTTAGCTGTTCTGTTGATGATTACTATTTTACTATTTTCTACACTTTCAAGTTGTTATGGTAAATGTAAATTAACAGTTGTTGTTGAGACATCCAATGGACATGTAAAAGACCATTTTAGCATAGTTTATGTAAAAGAGCAATTCTCTGTGGGTTCATCACTACAAGTAACCCTCTTCACATGACATAGTCATTTGATCCATTATAATTACAATTTCATCATATCTGGTTCCATTTCCTTCTATCAACTCTTACCTGTCACTTTTCAAGCTGCCCAAGCTGAAGTGGACACAGTTGAGGCAGTGTTCGGCATCTGGTCCATCACAGCCCTGGTCTCCACACTCACTGTGGCATGATCCTTGATGAACACCACACTGATTATGATAAACACCACCACGACCACCATCATCATCACCACCCATACAGACAACTTACCACGGGAGATCAGATCATTTCCACTCTGGTTCTACATGGAGACTGACCATGACTGACTTACTGTTTATCTTTATTCTTATTGAGGTAGAAGAAACTGCCTAAATTTACGTTCCTGTTGGAACTTAACTGTTGGAACTTAACATGGAAATGAAAGGAAATGTAAACATAAAATATTTTATCATATATTGTCATAAATATTGTGTTTAATTCTACTGAAAGATATACAGCATAATCTTACTATATCTTACTAACCTTTGTTAGTAATGTAGTAGTAATATGTCTATATAAGAAACATTTATATGTATGACACTTTTTTTTTTTATTAATTTAGCTTTGTTTTGTCCTGTCAGTTTTTTTTAAAACCATAGCAATAATATATAATACACTTTCAGTTTAGATGTGGAAGTTACTCTCATACTCTCAGTGATTCTCTCACCATTGTACTCATCTTGTTCCTCCTCTTCCTCCAGTTGTTGCTCCTCCTGGATCTCCTGTGAGGCTGGGATCTCCAGCATCCTCGAACTGGAGTGCTGACCACTGTAGGGCTGGTAAGGGTTCTGAGATGTGCCATGAAGGATCAGCGTCCATTCTTTTAGGTTGCCTGAGCCAAGGAACAATATTAATAATTAAGATTTTTCTAGGTTGCTCTTGATAAGGACAATGTGAGTAGATGTGTATGTGTTGTTGAACCTTACCCAGCACCTCAGGGTTGCGTAGCTTTGACGGTGAGTCAATAATCTCCAGAGTCCATGTGCCTTCTGCCCTCTCACCCCAGAAATGAACTGTCATGAACTCCCAGTTCCTGAAGCCCTCGTTGGAACTGTCAAATAACCTGTAAACATAGCAGTAGGGTAAAATGAGATGCCAGAAACATAAAGTTAAGACAACAGAAGTTCTATGTTCATGGTTTAAGTTAAACCTAAAAGGTATTCTATTTTAAAGTGGGGTTGTATAAGCTACCTAACCACAGTGTTATTAACAGATGGTTATGATTACTCATAGATAGCGGTTGGTACACCCCAAGTTTGGCAAATATTAAATTACTCTCACAGTATTATTGACAGAGACCCAACAATTTCCACCTTGAGAAAGCACTTGGCAACAGTAGCAAGGAAAAACTTGTCACTTTCTGCATGGAAGCAGAGCAATGCAAATGCTGTGGAAGGGGGCAGCAACAAAACATATTTTATAAATCATTTAGCTCTGATACTAGGTCTATCTAATTCAGTGAATATAGTATGTTTGTTTGTTTGTTTGTTATGTAGTTTTTTGTCAAACTCATGTTATTGATGTGTAGACTTTTGATATCAGTCTGCACTTACTGTGCAACTGCATTATATATTCATCTGAATATCTTTGCATATAATGTAAAATGCGTATTAAACAAATAAGTTCTCGGTACCTGGTTAACTATTAAATGTATTTTTGTTTTGGTAGGTCAGCTATGTGTGCACATACGTATATATAGCAGCAGTCAGTCAAACTTAGTGACCAGTGAGTGTTGGAATCAAACTCAGTTCATTAAAACTTTGCAAACTCAAAGTAGGAGGACATTTCTTCCACCAATATTCGACTTCCCCTCACCTTAAACCACACACTCCATCTACATTCTGAAATACTTCATTTGTATTCATATTAGGCATATTTTGATGGGTTCTCAGCATGACAATGAATAGCACTCCTATCAGAGGATGAGGGACCCACAAAAGGAAAGCTGGGCAGAGAGAAAAGGCAAATGATTGAGGGGACCTGCTTCCTGAGTCCTTCAGTCTAGTACATTGCCTTGCCAGCAACGTTGCAGTTACTTGGGATAATAAAGACTGTGAATTGAAGATTGAACTTGAAGTTTTGAACTAGGGCAGTTGGATGACCCATCAATCAAAGGCCAATGTGGGCTTCAGATAAGTCAGACCTGTAGGGTGCACTGGTTTGTAAAGTGTAACTCTCACCTCTTGGCCAGTAGCTGTGATTTCATCCCAGATGGAGAGATGAGGTTGATCTCCAGGTCTCCTCGTCGTGGATGGACAACCAAGAGCTTGACCACCACATGCTCCAAGTGATCCACATGCTGCTCAGGTTCTTCTGAACACCCAGAGGTGGTAATGCTACTGTTCAGACTTTGGCCTGCATGGATATACCTGGGACAACCATAAGCATGAGCATTAGCACATGAGCAGTGGGTGCAGTATGTCAGGATGGGAAAGTAAGGTCAGCAGCTTTTGAAAAAAGGTTTGAGGGGAAAGTAATCAAAAGTCAAGATCTTAACAACAACTACGTATATTGTGACCTCCCTTTTGTTGGATTGAGGATTGTGTATTGTCCATGCATCCATGAGAACCTGCTGGACGAGAGAGCACAGAAACTCCAGGGAAGAAGTTTAGTTAGTAACATGCATTGACATGCATTAATGAGACAGGTATGTTTACAGATGGTGGTGATGATGGAGAGAGAGAGAGAGAGAGAGAGAGAGAGAGAGACAGACAGACAGACAGACAGAGAGAGAGAGAGAGAGAGAGAGACAGACAGACAGACAGACAGACAGACAGACAGACAGACAGACAGACAGAGAGAGAGAGAGAGAGAGACGATAAAGATGATGAGGTGACTGTATATGGGGTATAAAGGTTGACCTAGTCTGACTGTTCATAAAGCCTGAAGCCACTGCATATTGCTCTCTGCTCATGTCCAGCCAGGTTTCATTTCCACAGAAAGTAAACAGCTATACACCGCATCTGCCTGTTTAGCTCACCTGATGCGTCGCTCAGGCATCTGACTGCAGGTGTGCTGAGGAGGAACAGTCCTCCATTTCTCAGCCTCCATCACCATGGCCTCTGCATCCACCAGCCCAAAACCATACAGGTGGCTGACTGTTGGGAAAGACACAGACCAACTAGCAAGAGCAATGTGAGCACAGTAATTATTTATTATATTAAATAATTATATTAATAATATTATATTAGATTTATTATTATTTAAGGCATGACACTCAGTTGCTTATTTTATTAACTGAAACAACAAAAGATGTTCATAGCTTAAAGTATTTCAAGTATAAAACAGTCAATGTACTATATTAGTATTAGGAGAGGAATGCAGTGTGCCTCTATGTCCAGCAGAATTGGTTCTCCAGTCATCAGCCTTCAGGTGGACTGGTCTGGATGTTCTCACTAGAAGATGTTGCACATCTCTCCATGTCAGCAAAAGGCTGCAGAAAACAAAAACACTGATAATCACATCACAATCACATCAGAGAGAGCGATTAATTACTAATGACCCTTTTTTTTTTATCTCTCTCATTTGTCTGTCTATTAGTCCACAGCTGAAAATAACAGCTGATTAACAATGAATGTATCCACTGAGAAGTAATATCAGATAAATCTTCCTCCTCTGTGGAACAGAATAGCCTTGTTGTCCAAAAACACATCAGTGAGTTGTTCAGGAAGACAAAATGTCTATTAGTCCACTGCTGAAAATACAGACAAAAATCCACAGTTTGAAAAAGTAAAGTGGCCTGCTATGTTAAGAAAGACATTTTTTAATCATCTCGTAAGAACTGTCTCTGTTATATAGTACATTATATACTGTACCGTAGATTGGAAAAAAATGTGTAGAAAATGATGAGCTATGTTAAAAAGTTGTCATTATTGAAAAAAAAATCTAATTTCAATATATCTCAGCTAATATTGCAGATAACTGAACATAAGGTATCTAATAAGGTGTCTAGACCCATGTTCTGAGGGTCAGAGGTCATAATAAAACTATTCATAAAGTGATCACATGTTGGTGGCATGCTGGTAAGCAAATGAGTGCTGCTACTACTGTAATGTCCTATTTCCACTCATGTATTCAATACCTCTATTAAAAGTTCAGCGTCTTCACCAATGCCAACTGTGTATTTTGCTGGGTATTCAACCTCCAAACAAACAAGGTAAGAAGCTAACTCAGCTACACACACATGGACATCAGTTTCTGCATGAAACCAGAAGCAGGCAGCATCACAGCTGAGCTAGCTAGCACCATGTTAGATAGCTAGCCTCTTAAAATCTACATAGGTTTCTGTTCTAATTGTTGTTATAACTGATGGTATCATTAAAACATTTGTTAGTGCCAAACACTAGCTACACACACATGTGGATGTTACCAGATTGAAAAGTGCAGATTTCATAACAAGGCACCTTTAACATTAATGGTAATTTCTCATTCATTTCTCTAACAGTGAGGGTAAAAGTTGATATTAAGCCGGCATGTCCAAACATACCCACAAATGCTCTACACCAACATGCATCCTTCATGTGCCATCCATGTCTAATCATGGTAGTTTTACACCCCTCACTAAAATCAAAGGAACTGAAAAACTACAACAGCATCATAAGGTCCAGGACCAACGTCTTCATCAATCATATGAGTCCCCATATCGTATGCAATCAGTGTGTGACCAGATCCCTACAACTCTCCCCGATGACCTGGAAAGTGTTGGGTATCACCGCAGCTGTTATCAGCACTTTACTGGCAACCTTCATCTTCTGGGAGATGATACAGAACCAGAACCATCAACCTCACAGGAGCATTACTCCCCTCGTAAATCAGAGGGTGCTAGACCCATCTTCCCGCCAGTGTGCATTTTTTGTGAGAAAGTTGAGATCAAAAATTGTCATCGCAAAACCGAGAGACCTGTATACTTCTGAACTTACAAGAATAAAGAAAATGCATGGGAGCAAATTGAATCACGGGCTGAGAAAATGGGTCTAGTTAGACTTCATAGACAGGTGAAAAGCAAAGACCACTTTGCTCGTGAGGCCAAACACCACCTGTTATGCTTTAAATCTTTCCACACAACATTCGCTAACGACAAGCGCGGGATTCGCAGAACCAAAGGAGCAAAGTTGTCCATGAAAAGGCATTCGTCACGGTACAGGAACACATTCAAACTCATGTCATCCAGAAAAATTAGGTCCTCCAGCTATCTTCCTTGCGCTTGGTCTATGTAGAAGAACTGAAACTGTATGGGTACGAGAACTCAGAATGACCCAATCAAAGAACATATCCACTTCACGAAGGTTGATCATGACAATGCTCATGCCATCACTTTCTGGCTTGTGTACAGCTCGAATATCACTGTTTCTAATGCTCTTGCATGAGCGTACACTCTCAGGAGCACAGACGAGTACCAAAACGTTGCTCTACTCCTTTGTCAGAATATTCATTGGTCCAAAGACCAACCATGGCCGCCAACAGCTGATTGAGCTCTCTGATTGAGCTCGCTTCTGTAAATCTCCTACCCCCAGACCTTGTCCGGTTCCTCAGCGTGGTTATGGCTGGCAAGGAAGACATAGTTACTAAAAAGATGAAACGTCTGGTATTCTCCATTGGGCAAGACCTGTGCAATGCAGTGTCAGAGGGAAAATGGCTCTGGAAAAAGCTCTTGGAAAAAAGTCAACTTTAAGAGCTACGATTTTGGCTTAGAGTTGGAAACTGCCTTTGCGAAGGTCCTGGATGAAGTCTCAACCTATCGGACACCCCAAATTGACAGGACAGGGCAACCTTGTATTCCACTGTGAGTGGGACAACTTGAATAAAACTACTACCAATGTGCACGGCAGCAACATTGTCAACATCACAGAAACTCTCCCACCCTTGCACATTACTCATCATTCACACCCCCTGTATTGAATGACACAGTTTATACTACTAAGATGCAGGAGTACTACATCTGGCTCTTCTGCAGGTATATCGGTAGCAGCGGCAAGCAGCCTGTGCCTGGACTAAGGGACTTCACCTCTGCAACTGGTACTCCCCCACCCAGAAAATCAACAGTGGACTACTTCATACCCATCCATCAACCGATCACTGATAACACAGTTGTTCATGAGCTACTGAAACGTTCTGAGATAGCCACCGCTGAGGTGGGTCAGAGATGGGTCCTGAATACATTTGATCTGGGTGTCTGTATGCGTTGGCCAGATGAATTTGCCAGTCATGTGGTCATAATTGGACCCTTTCACACATCCATGAACTACAATGGGATGCTCACAGCCCACAAAATGCGTGGTTCTGGATATGCAGAGATTCTGTTTGAGGAACAACTCGTGACAAGTGGATCCCTCAAGGTGTTCTCAGTGGAAAAGCATATGCAAAGTCCCTCTTTTGCCCCAAAACTGTGTGAGGCAATAGAGAGGCTGTTGATGGAGCAATTGACTGAGGAGGAGAACATCCTTATCACTGACCCTGCTATGCTTCTCAACATGACTAGTCTTGCAATTGAAAGCAACTTAATGAAGCCCTCAAAGACCCCTCAACTCTAACCCTCTTTGAGAAGTGTCAATGCTCATGCATTATGAGACAAGCTCGCCTAATAAAAGTTTCTACGTGTAATCTGTGCCTTTCCTTATCCACAGATATCTGGCCTGGCTGGAGGTCCAGCTGACAAATCTGGAGAACACACACCCAGTGGCCAAGGACCTGCTAACCAAGGATGCAATTGCGGTGGCCCGCTCAATGATACGAGGTGAACTCAGTGCAGTCGATAAGACAATGGAAGAAACGTTCATTTGCTTTGCCAAATCATCAGGTAACCCATTAATTTCATCCAGTAACATTGTTTGCACCTGGAAAGGTAGAAAGAAGATGCATAATGCAAAGTATAAACTGCTCTCACAAAACATTTTTAAACGATACTGTAGTAGCAACTCAAAAGTTCCCCTTCAAGTTGAAATCCAGCTGAGTGGCTTCCAGCCAAGTTCCAGCCAACTGCCTGCCAAGTTCCAGCGGCTGGAGTGACCCCCTCCTTCTCCTGGGCGGGTCTATTTTTTACTGTAACTCCACCTATTCATTGAATTACAGGGTATGACCAGGAGATGGTGCTTCTTTCACAGAATTTTACAGTTCTTCTACCTGGAGATGACATAGCTTACATTAGCTCATTAGCATTCTCATTGCTCAGCCATTTGTTTGCACTTAATGGGCTTTTTGGTGGAAAATGCAGCTAGTTTGACTACCGTGTACTATACGGTAGCCTTGTGATTTGAGTGTGTTCATGAACAGAAGGATGACTCATTTACTGTATTTTCATTTTTGCTCATCACATAGGTGTAAATGAAGCAACTGTTTTTTTTTCAATTTTTATGGCCACACTGGTCTATAACAGCTGTTCATATGTAGCTGTGGCATACATATGGGACGGCATTATGGGACTCAGGCGCTCAGGCGACTATCATTAATGAAGGATGGAGAAAGCTGCACTTACCACACAGCACGGCGCGACCTCTCAGTGAACTGTTAGGCTCAGACACTTTATTGGGAGTGGCAGCAACCAGACTGGAATCCCCTTCATGGGCTGGGAAGAGGTAGAGTTTAGACTAGGGAAAGACTCCGCCATGACAAAGCCACTCCTAGTACCTATTTTAGTGTCAAGTGACCCACATGTAGCAGTGGAGCCCATAATTGGCTATAATGTGATAGAGGAAATAACAGGAGAGGGTAGTCAGACAACAAGAACAGAGACCATCCACACTGTGTGTCAAGCCTTCCAGATAACAGTCAAGACAGTACAAGCAATGCTTCAGCTTATCCATGCCCCTGTTAGTGAGGAAGATGTAGGAATTGTACACACAGGAAAAAGAACACTTATTCTAGCCGCTGAACAGGTCACCACAGTGTATGTTAACGTTAACACTGGGGCTCAGTATCATGGCCAAGACCTGCTTCTAGTCCCAAGTGAAGAGCCAACATGGCCAGAACGGGTAGTGATAGAGGAGGGTCTAGTCAGTGTCCCCAGTAAAAGGTCAGGTTATGTGCCAGTTCCCATCACCAACACAAACACAGTGTAATCCTGACCCAGTGCACCGTACATCTGCAAACAGTCAAAACTGCCTATGTGGCCAGCGTCGAGCAGATGAACAGAGGAGAGAGAGTAAAGCCAGCAACTAACACAGCATCAGCCCCAGGCAGTGACAACTCAAAAAAACAGAAACCCGCCTGGTGGGACCCTGCAGTCGACCTTAGTCACCTAAACGAGGAGCAAAGGAGGATCACAAGCTGCTGAGAGAGGAGTGTTATGCATTTGCATACGACGATGAGGACATTGGCTCAATCCCCTCACTGAAACTCCACATCACGCTGCACGACACCACCCCAGTAAGAAAAACGTACATGGCAGTCCCAAACCCACTGCACCAGGAGGTGAAAGAGTATATTCAGGACTTGCTGAATTGGGGCTGGATTACTCCTTCACGCTCTCCGTATGCCTCACCGGTTGTGTACAGGCGAAGGAAGGACGGGACTTTAAGACTGTGTTGTGACTACAGAGCTGAACAAAAGGTCAGTCCCAGATCGCCACCCCATACCCAGAATCCAAGACATGCTTGACTCCCTCACTGGCAGCTCCTGGTTCTCTGTGCTGGACCAGGGAAAGGCCTATCACCAGGGGTTCCTGGGCAAGGAAAGCCAGCCCCTGACAGCTTTCATAACCCCCTGGGTACCAGTGGGTCCGAATCCCGTTTGGGTTGAGTGCGGCACCCGTGGAATTCCAGAGGAACGTGGAAGACTGTTTGCGTGGCTTGAGAGATGTCATGTGTCAACCATATCTGGATGACAATCTGGTCCATAGCCCAAGCTTCGAGCACCTGAGAACTGTGTTACAGAGATATCAGGAGCACGGGGTTAAACTCAACCCCCGCAAGTGTGAGGTGTTGAAGAGGAAGGTGAGATTCCTGGAACGGTTGGTGTCTGGAGAAGGCTACACTATGGACCCATCTGAAATTGCCCCAGTCCAAGCCTTAAAGGAGAAAGCGCCTACAACAGTGAGAGAGCTGAGAAGAGTGATGGGATTCCTCTCGTACTACCAAACATACATCCCAAATTTCTCCAGATTAGTGCAGCCTCTCTACCAGCTTCTCTCGACAGCACCTGATCAAATGAACAGAGAGAAGGTCAGGGCCACCACCAGGAGGAGAGGTAACCTCCCACCTAACACTTCTACACAGTGGACAGAGAACCACCAAAAGACATTGGACTCTCTCACAGACAAGCTGATAGAGCCTCCCATTCTGGGGTACCCAGAGATGACTCAGTCATAGGCTATGGCTCCAGAACTCTAACGCCACCTGAAAAAAACTATCACATGCACTCAGGGAAATTAGAGTTTTTAGCACTAAAATGGGCAATATGTGAACATTTTCAAGATTATCTGTATCATGCCCCACACTTCGTAGTTTATACAGATAATAATCCCTTAACCTATATCCTATAACAGCTAAGCTTAATGCTACAGGTCATAGGTGGCTGGGTGAGCTGTCTGAGTTTGACTTTTCCATCAAGTATAGACTGGAAAAGAGGAACGCAGATGCGGATGGTCTATCCTGCATGCCATTAGACATAAATGCATTCATGACACAGTGTACAGAGGAGGTGGGCCAGGAAGTGTTCAGTGCTGCAGTGCAGGGAGTCAGTGTGTAGGGAGACAACCCCCCGTTCTGGGTAGCAACAGTCCCCATAGAGACGCTAGATTTAGTGAGAGATGCGAGTGCACACCCTAGAACCAAGTCCCTGACACCAGAACAGATACGAGACAGTCAGGAAAGAGACCCTGTAATAGGCCAAGTCCTGCATTACAAGAGAGACAATCAGCAGGAGAGCTCTTAAAGCAGAACCGGCAGACATCAGGGTATTAATAAGACAGTGGACAAAGTTGTATGTCAATGAGGATGGAATTCTCTACAGGAAAGCAGGAGATAAACAACAGCTTGTCCTCCCAAGAGAGTATCATCAAACTGTTCCACGAGCTCCACAGAGAAATGGGACATCTCGGGGTCGGGAGGACTTTGAACCTGATCCAAGATAGATTCTACTGGGCCCGTATGTACTCTGACATAGAACACTTTGTCACCCAAGAGTGTGAATGTGTCAAGGCAAAGCGACCTCACAAAGCAACCAGAGCTCCCATGTCAACCATTGTCACTACACGCCCAGGTGAGCTAGTATGCATTGACTTTTTACACTTAGAGACATGCAAACAGGGGTTTGAGTACATTCTAATTGTGATCGATCATTTCACTGATTTCGCCCAAGCCTACGCCACGAAAAACAAGTCTGCCAAAACTGTTGTTGACAAACTATTCAATGACTTTGCACTGCGCATCAGATTTCCAGAGAGAATTCACCACGACATGGGGAGAGAGTTTGACAACCAGCTGATGGACCAACTACAGAAGGGCTATGATGTGCGGGGGTCCCATACAACATGTTACCACCCCCAAGGCAACGGGTGTGAACAGTTCAATAGAACACTCTTATCAATGCTCTGCACCCTCATCAAGTGAACAGAAGGCTGACTGGAAGAGTTCATTGACAAAAATGGTGCACGCGTACAACTGCACCCGTGGGGTCACAGGTTTCTCTCCCTACTACTTGCTCTACGGAAGGTCACCTCGCTTGCCAGTAGACCTGCTTTTCAACTGTTACCTCCCCGAGTTGGTTGATGCAGGATAGAGCAAACAGACGACGTCGATCAATTCAAAGCATTTATTTCACCGTTTTGCAAAACGGTGGAGACCACATTCTACAGAATACCTACGCAATAGCAAGCAGCCGGGTGAGATCTGATCTGGGGGTCCCTCACCCTGCCTTTTTGTATTCCTTGGCAATCCTCCCTAAAGGGTCGTTTCCCTAGCAACTTACACAGTTCTTTCCCTTATTTGGACATGTCTTATGCTCTTTGCCCTTCTTCATACTTATCACTGGTACCCATCTCTGTCTAACCACTCCCTGTTATTCGTGTGTGAGAGTTTGCCTCACCCACCTACCCTTTGAGTGACCTAACAACTTACACTGTCTCTGTTCTTCATCTTCTACTCCTCATTCTCTAAACATCCCTTTTCCTGTCTGTCTTCACCCCAGCTCACCACTTCAGCATTCTACTTACACATTAAGCACATTATACATTTCAATTCACCTTTGTCATACATTTATATTGGTTTCATCCTGCTTTGCTATCACCTTGTATCCACACAACCTACAGCCCAGAGAGGCAAATGAGACTTACACTGAATGTGTACAGAACTGGCAAAACCGAATGCGACAAGCCTATGAAATCGCATCCAAAACAGCGGCCCGAGAAGCCCTACGAGGCAAGAAAGGTTATGACAAAAGAGTACATGGCGCCAACCTGCAACCTGGTGGACGGGTGCTCGTGCGTAACCTGTCAGAGAGAGGCGGCCCTGGTAAACTGCGGTCCTATTGGGAAAGTAAAGTGCATGTGGTGGTGAAGAGAAGGAGCAGGTGTATGAATACCGGCGTATGAAATAGCACCAGAGGGGGGAGGTAAGAGTCATGTTTTGCACAGGAACCTCCTAGACAAGGACAAGACAACACCAAATCAACAAAGCAGTGGAAGACTCAGACAGCAAAAGCAGTGATCAAGTTGAGCTGGTGTGTCGTTTCCCCCATGACCCAGAACTACTTCAGGAAGCTGCAGACTTGAATCCAGAGGCAGAGCCATTTGCACCAGCTCTGACAATGCAAAACAGAACACCAGATCTGGAAGATGCGACGGCGGTCAGGAGGATGCAGAGACTGACAACAGAGGCATCACAACTGATGGAGATGGTGATCTGATTGGGGTCCAGAGTACAGTAACTGATGTTAAGTGGTATAGGCGTAAATGGGTCAAATACTTGAAGTGCCACTTTTAAACAGGTAATACCATGTTTTCAGTGAGAAAATTCAATTGTTGTAAGACGGTACACTTCGAGTATCTGAAATGTCTGGTGACATTTATTATTGGGGGGGAGAGTGTGGCATACAGAGCCATCAGTGAATTAACATACCTGTATTATTATTATTTACATATTTAATTTACATTTAATTTAGTCCAGTGTGGTGATAATTTTCTGGGTCTGTTAAGGTAAGAGGTTGGTTTTAAGGGTTTATTGATTGGAAAAATGTAGCGTTACCCGGCAGTTATGCATTGTCTGACGTCTACCAGCAGAGGGCACGTTCGCTATGTTGTGTGTGCAGGAACATGGGAAATCTCACATCATATTGAGTGTACATGATGAAATTAGTCTGGAATATAGATGATTTATTGTTTTGATGTTCTTTTGATTATTGTTTATTATTTTGATGTGGATAAGCTTCAAGGTGTTCATAATTTTTCTGTCTTAAAATACGAGAACAAGATCACTCACTAGGATAAACAGTTACTGTGTGGCCAACTGATAAACAGTTACTGTGTTGCGAACTGACAATAATATGATATTTTTGCTCTTTGCAGACAAAAATAAACTACTTTAAATTAAATGTGTAGTGGAGGACAGCTTCATTCTGCACCACACTACATAGACATCAATATGACCGCTATGGCAGTCCGAACAATAATTTTGTTGTTGTTGTTGTTGTTCTGCACGACATGGAGCTGCAGATACAAGTGGCTGCAGATTTGCCTCAGCGTTATCTTATCACAACTTTTTTTTCTGTCAACCAATCTGTGGAAGACTTGGTGTCGGTCTGTGGGGAGCGATCTGAACAGATCACAGATCAACAATGATCCGTTGCACCACTAGCCACATCCATGATTGTGCTCTGTCTCAGCTGATCGGCTTACCCGCGCACCCCAGTGTCCCAGCCAATCTGTTCAGATGTGTCTCTATACAGTCTACGGCAGACCTGGGCAAACTGTTCCACAAAGGGCCGGTGTGGCTGCAGGTTTTCTTTCCAACCAAGCAGCAGCACACCAGACTTGACTCATTTAATCAACTGATCTCAGTCTTCAGACAGTTGATTGGCCAAAGTGTGTGCTCTTGATTGGCTGGAACAAAAACCTGCAGCCACAATGTTCAGAACGAAATTGGACACATGGGAAAATGAAAATAATTAGTCCAGGTCCATCCATGATATGATCCATGATATGTTTATGTTTTTGTTTGTATTTCTGATCATTCTAATGAGATGATGACAGAAAAAAAAAAAAAAAAAAAAACTTGACTGACTTGGCCTCCAGGGCGAGAGCTATGATTCCAGCCACAATGGGAGCAGAGACAGAGGTACCAGTATGGCCATCAGTGCAGCGTTGCCGGATGTCAGTGGTTACCTGCAAGATCACAAACACAGTTTAGTTTCCGTTTGGTGCCCTGTTCACAGATCTTATTTTATCTGGATTCCCTTGCATGTTCAAACTCAGGTAATCAGAAAAGTAAAAAAGAAAAAAGTATTAAATTATTCAGGCTTTGGGGCAGTGTTTCGCTCAGTTGGTAGAGCAGCCGCCCCATGTGTGAAGGCTCAGTTCTTGCTGCGGAAGCCCAGGGTTTGAATCCGACCTGTGGCTCTTTCCTGCATGTCATTCCCCATCTCTCTCTCTCCACATTTCCTGTCACTCTTCAGCTGTTTCTATCAAAATAAAGCTTGAAAAGGCCAAACAAAATCTTAAATTATTCAGGCTTTCTCTTCCACATCGGCCCTTCTGGATTTTATAGGTCACACTTCTTTTTTTTTTTTTTTTTGCGTTCTTCACTCTCTTATAGGTCATAATCTGTGCAGATTTATCAGGCTTGTGTTTTCATTGTCATAAAGATGAAATCTTTTATATCTAATGGAATGACATCAGTAAATAGGTCTCAGTGAATGTCAATGCAGGAACGTGACCAGCGTCAGCAAGAATAGTTCATTGACAGTCACTGAACATGATCATTGATGAATGCATTTGAGAGTTCAGTGGTGTACAAACCATCAGCATTAGTCTACAGATGTAGAAAAATGTGATCTGAGCAGAGGAGTCCTCGTTATCTTTATCCTTTTAGATCCTGATGGAAAGTCTCTGGAAGGTTATGGCTATTGTTTGTGCTTATGCACCAAATAGCCATTCAGGTTACCTGGCCTTCTTGCAGTCTCTGGGTGGGGTCCTGGAAGGGATTCCACCTGGGGACTCCATAGTTCTGCTAGTGGGAGAACTAGAGAACAGGATCCTGGCGTAAGTCCCTGCAGGTGTTGCAGGATGAAGTGCAGTCCCATGTTGACAGCATCATTCGCTGACCTGTTTGGCCGGTAGGCAAACTGCAGGGGGTCTGTGATGTCCTTCAGGTGTCACAACACCAGTGTCTCAAAGGACTTCATGACTACAGATGTGAGGGCGAGGGGCCTGTAGTCATTCAGTCCTGTGATGGTGGACTTCTTGGTGACCGGGATTATTGTGGAACATTTGAAGCATGAGGGGACTTTGCACAGCTCCAGTGATCTGTTGAAGATCTGGGTGAAGATTTTCAATGGAAAAACCTCTGATCCTGTGTGAATCCAGGCTTAGGCAGGAGGGTGACACACCATCTGACCAGGGGCCCTCCTGATCTTCTGTGAATGTGTCAAATCTGCAGTAGAAGTTGATGGTTTTCTACAGTGTTGGGAGATGGTCTCCTGAAGTTGGTGATGTTCTGAAAGGGCTGAAAGGCTGTTTTTGATCTTTTCAGTGTAGCTCCTCTTGGCTGCTTTCACCTCGGTCATCAATGTATTTCTGGCCTGGTTGTAGAGGAGTCTGTCCCCACCTCTGTAGGCCTCCTCCTTGGCCCGGCCAAGCTGCCTGAGTTTTGCAAAGAACCATGGTTTGTTGTGTGTGTTGTTGTATGTGTATGTGTTGTTGGTGGGCACACACATGTCCTCACAAAAGCTGATATATGATGTCACAGTATCAGCCAGTTTATCCAGGTCTGAGGCTGCAGCCTCAAAAAAAACTCAGATCAGTGCAGTCAAAGCAGGCTTACAATTACAATTAGGGCCTGAGCGCTGAACATCTTTCAGGCCCGTTTCAAGTAGTAAAGTATGCTGAAATTTTTAGAATCTGGAAGTTTCACGGACGCTTGGACCAAGATGGCTCCACAGTGCCACCTACAAAATCTTGTATGGAGCCTCCGTTATTGACAAAATTTCACATAGAGACATGGTCTTCAGTGGCAATATGTATCTCCCCCAGACCTACAAAAAAGTCTCTTGGTGACCTGGGCTACAACGAAGCGTACAGCGTCCATTTTGTTTCAAAGTTTGCATTTTTGTGTTTTTGGGGTCATTTCCAGGGGTTGTATTTTAACAAACTCCTCATAGGGCTTTCATCCTATCAGTTTGAAACTTGGCGTGTGTGTTCTTAAGGCCTCGACAATGAAAAGTTATCAAAACCTTTAACAGTGTGGGTGTGGTTATTTTGTCAAATTTGACCCTATGAGAAAAATGTGGTTGCTTCTTATGTTCTGTTTTAACAAAATCCTCCCAGGGACTTCATCTGATTGACTTAAAACTTGCCCGACATGCGCACATGCCAACGTGCGCACATGTGCGAGGGCTTGTTCAACGCCGCTTGCGGCTTTAATTCCACTTTGGTGTCATTGTTCTATCTCCTCACTGGCTTGCCCACAGGTGTAGCAGATTTCAGCTTCTGTCTGTAGGTCGAGATAAGATGAACCAAGCAGTAATCAGAGGTTTTCTCGGTTAAAGTCTCCCAAAACAATGAGCAGAGAGTCCAGGTGTTTTTTCTCCATGTCGTTTATCTGGTCGGCCAGGTGTTGTAATGTCTCAGTAACACAGACCTGAGTAGGGATGTAAACTCCGACTAGAATAAACGAGGACTCCTGCGGGGAATAACACGGTTTGTCTCCCAGGGCTCCAGAGTGCAACAAATTTGGTTGCACATGCGATCAAGAGTGGGACTAATACGCTGCCTGGGTGAAAACATAAATTTATTTTGTAAGAGCATCGCCTCTCTGTGTTCTCCTGTGACCAAACTCACACTCATGGTAGAATCATTGTGGTCTAAACCAATAAGAGACAGAGCTCGGGAAGGTCTTTGCCCCTGATTGGCTGTGGTCCTGTTCACTGCTCTAAGTTGTGTGTGTTTAAAAATTGTGAGAGACCCGAGCACCAGAGTAGCCTAACTGAAATAAAAAAAGAAAATAAACATGACAAAACGAGGGAAAATGAAGAGAGGTAGAAACATTGAAAGTTTTTTCATTAAGAAAACTAAGCCTACAACCAGCCCTACTACTGTCATTCCATCCATCCCCACTACTGAGAGTCTATCCAGCCAAGACACGACACCTTATTCTTGTTTAAAAATCATTCACATTATACAGTATGAAAGTTATGGAGAGCGATTATGGCATTAAAGGTGATGCAATGAAAAATTTGGGTGCACATAAAGTTTGTGCTGGTGCACCTTAAAAAAAAGTTGGGCGACCAATGCAAAAAGTTAGTCTGGAGCCCTGTCTCCAGGTGAAGACTGCATGATTTGTTTAACACCGTGTCATCAGTACACAAATCTTCGTTAATGGAAAAGCAGATTCTGCCTCCCCTTGTTTTTCCCGTGAGCTCCGTTACATGGTCCGCTCGGTGGAGGTGAAATCCAAGCAGGTGAAGTGAAGTGTAGTCACCGAGCCAGGTTTTGGTGGTGCACAAGGCAGCAGTTGGTGGTGTTGAGGAGCAGCAGTTTGTTCATCTTGTTGGCCAGAGAGCGGACGGTAGCCAGGTGAATAGATGGGAGAACGGTACAAAACCCCTGCTGCCTCAGTCTGACGAATGCATCGGCTCGCTTCCCCTGGGGTCTCCAGCGAAATCCATATAGAGCTTCTGCACCTCCAACAAGTAGCTCAGAAAAACTTCCAGATTCAATGAAAACCGGTGAAAAAACTCTGCTGGTGGTTAGTCTGATGTTTACAAGTTCCTCTCTGGTGTATGTGACCAGAGAGGGAGAGCAAAAAACACAACAAATACACAAAAACACAAGTACTACAGAGCGCAGTACAGAGGCAACCATCCGTGGCGCCATCTTAGGGGCATCTTAGGGTGCTAGTAACTGTAATAAACTTATCCTCTGCAGCAGAGCTAACTCCTGGTCTTCCTTTCCTGGGGCATCCTCATGAGGGCCCGTTTCAATGAGTTTTAATGGTTTTTGTGACTGTTCAATGTTCTTAATATTTTCTGATGATGCACTGTCATTTCTCTTAGCTGAGAGGTTCTCTTTGTCTTTAATATGTATTACTACATTAACTAAATACTGTACTGTATGCCAAGACTACCTATGAACAACTGATGGTCTCAAACATATTAAAAAGGCAGGAAAATTGCGAAGCCAAATCAAATCAAATCAAATTTTATAAGTCACAAAGTACATTTGCCTCAGAGGGCTTTACAATCTGTACAAGGAGTGACACCCTCTGTCCTTAGACCCTCAGTTCAAGTGAGGAAAAACTTGCCCACAAAAAACCCTTTAACAGGGAAAAAAGTTGGAAGAAACCTCAGGCACACCTGTTAATTAATCATTCCAGGTGATGACCTTATGGAACTGACTGAGAGAAAGCCAAGAGTGTGCAAAGCTGTCATCTTGTCTTGTTTGTTTTTCATTTCTTGTTTTTATTTTATTTTATGTGCTTTGCAAAACCCTTTGGATCATCTTGTTGTTTAAAAGTGCTACACAAAAAACTATGCATGTGTGTTATGTCATTCAGATTCTCAGGCCTGGTGTTATGATCAGGCCTCTGGTGGCCAGGTCTTACCACCAGGTTGCTGTACCTGTGCTTTGAATTAATGTAACAGTAATTGTCACTACAGACTATCCACTTTACCAGTGTCACATATAGATGAGGTCTCTTTCAGGGACCTTACTGGAAGGACAGAATATTTGCACCCTCTTGTGGGCTGCCGGTTGGTTTGTGTACACGGTGAGTCAATTTTTCTGTGTGAGCAAGCAAGGATATTGAACCTAGCTGGAATGGTGCCCATGGACCTTGAGTCAAGAGGCCTCCAGTTGTTTTTTTCCAAGTATTATTTCCAGTACAAACAGGCGACATAAAAGAAAGAATGAATCAACTGGCCTGCATGAGTTAGATTTGTGCACACCTGTAGAATCTAGTGAGTTTTAAAATACTAAATATATAAGATATATATAAATATATAAAATACTAGCTGGCCACTCAAAGTGTGAGATGTGCTGCTTAAGAAGGACTACATATGGAACTTCTGAAATGACATAACCTACAGAGAAGGGGATATTTATTCTGTCCTACCAGTATGGTCATGTTAGCTGTTCTCTGCTCTTCTGTTTTGCCCAAACAAATCAGTAACATATCCACCCCACCAATGTTATGTCTAGTTGCCACTCAATTTGTGGTAACAGTTACTAGGAGCAGTTACCACTTATTATGTTTGATGAAATATTTGGATTTAAGAGTTATTATTTCTGTAAAATTACTTACAACAACCTAAAGCTGTGTCAGTTTTATCACTTTTATCATCACACACTTTTTGGTTGTTATTTTTCAGGTTCTGTTACAGGAAGATGACAACTGTTTCTGGTTCCCACTTTTCTACACGGCTGGATGTTTCTGGATCCAGGCTACATTAAAAAAGTCTAGAAAAGCAGGTACTACAAAACTTAATTTAATAGCACAGGCTTTTATTTGCTTTAATCACTGAACTCAGTCATCCTATATTTGGGAACGGCCTGTAATTCCTTTCACAGAAAATGTTTGCTTGCGTTTAAGTTTTATGGTACTTGCCTAATTGTGTAGAAGTGTTTCACATCTTTGTGTAATGACCTGATTTGTCCTGATAAAGGTTTTTCTTTGTTCAAAGGCCATGAGCAGACATAGCAGAACGCTGACCACTGGAAGTGTGCTCTTTTCATGCTGGAGCTCATAAGCACTGCTTGTTAAAATGTATGATAGATGGGAGAAGGTCTGGGAGACACTCTGTATGTGGTATCCTCTCCACAAGCTGACTTGACTGTTTGGCTGGCCTCCATCTTGCACTGTACTGGGGAGCTGGTTCTCTCATCACTCTGGTTAGTTTTACACATACCAAAGCATAATATTTACACTGAGGAACTCTGAGGAAGCATGGAACCAGGCCACAGAGAGACAGGACTGGGACCCAAAGCTTTGGGTCCCAGTCCTGGATAAGATAAGAGTCTCCAGATGTGGCAATCTGTTCTAAACATAACTTGTTACATTTCTATCGACTCCATGATGTTAGAAGCACAGCAGTCTAAGCAAACACAACCTCTGCTTATCGCTAATGCATGCAAATTATACCTTACAACAAACTTTGCACACATTAGTTTGAGTACATGCTTCACCACATGTCTCATTGGTACAAGGGCCAAGAGATCATAATGATGAGATATTTAAGTTATAACTTTTATATTTTTTTCCTTCACAGTATGATATCAATAGTGGTTGGTCAGTTCACCCGTTAAGCTAAATGACCAGAACATGAACACACATATGACTTATAGCTTCAGTGATGTGGCTTGTTTGTTTCATGTGACTTAGAATACGGCCATGATAAGACACAGGTGACTTTTAATTAGATGCCAAGCTTCAAGAATTCAAGTATTACATAATTTGTTAAACTAAATGAACTGGCCCATGTTATTTATATAGCACAAAATCATAACAGAAGTTATCTCTATAGGGCAGGTCTAAAATGTACTGTTTATATTATTTACTGAGACCCAACAATTCCCACCATGAGCAAGTACTTGGCAACAGTGGTAAGGAAAAACTTTAACAACAGAAGAGAAGCCTTAAACATTAACTTTAACCTTTAACATATAGCATTAGCACCTAACTTGTTTATAGAGTTTGTGAGCAATAAAATGTGACCAATTAGCCAAAAGAGGTTATAAATAATTGTAACAGTTGCAGCTACTTTGTACCAATTAACAGTTTTCATTTTTGTTACCATGTTACATCATGTACTGTCACATTCTACAGGGGTAAACTTGTCTGTAGGTGTTCAAATATTTGGTTTGTTTGTTAACACAATTGTTATGTGCATGATACACGTTTTATAGTGTTGTATGTCTGAGCTACAGTTAATGAAATAGCCATTTATACAGTACTCACAATCTTCCTCTCATTAAAGTCTCCACTGCTGTAGGTTGTGGCCAAGATGGAACTGCAGGCCTCCAGGTACCAGGGCCTGTTTCCATTCTCTGTGGTGCTGGAGATGGAGATGGTGTAGATACTACTAGTGTAACCGTCACATGAACAGTGATCACCCTGCCGACCACCATTACCGGATGCCCAGACAAAAATAGATCCCAGGCCTTTGCGGCCCTGTGTGACATAAATGAAAATTGATGTGATACTATGATTCCACAGAAATACAAACATACAGTAATATGAATAAAAAACATTTCTTTATGATTGTGCCTGTGTGATTATATATGTCAATTAAACTAAACTTCAGTATCAATAAAACTCTGCTCAGAGAAGTTATGTTTTTTATCTGATCTGATCAAACCTTCTTTATGCCTCGCTCAAAAGCCTGCCTCGTTAGTGGCCCTGGGCCATCTACTGTTTTTCCATCATCTTTTGGCCCCCAGCTGGCACTGTAGATGTCGATGTAGTCAGGTCTGATTCCCAGAGACTTAGCCTCTACTATATCAGTCACATCTCCATCCAGCATTCGAATTCCTGTGCCCAAGATAAAAATCAATCTCAACACATCAGTCTTCAGATGGAATGAATGGTTCAGCAGACATAAAAAAAGACTATATTACAAAGAAGTAACTAGACACTGCAATGCAACCAAAATGAAGGAATATGTTTTGGAAGAATGGTGTGCAACCCTCTAGTATAATTCAGAAACTGTAGAATCAATGACAAGATGCATCAAAGTTGTTCTGGCAGCACATAGTGAACCAACACTTCATGTTGTCTTTGCTTTGTCAGCAGTCTGTATGTAGTATGTATGTAGGTGATAAAAAAGGTATTAAGTGTACTTTTTGGTTGGAAGCTGTCCCTATATTGAGTACACAAACATGAACACAATATATCCTTCTGTTCCAAAGTTATTGTGTTCAACAATGGCCAGGTAAATTGATGTCACAGTGAAGTTGACCTTTGACCTTTTGGATATTCAATGTCACCACTTCATCATTTTATCCTGTTTTGTGTGAAATGTTGTCATAATTGCCATTTGAAATCTTGAGTTACCTTGACCTTTGACCACCAAATCTTAATTGGTTCATCCTCGAGTCCAAACTATAAATAAAGCAATGAAGCAATAAGTACCTCCAATGTGAGCATTGTAGGCAATCCCAACCATGCAATGGGAGTTATTGGCCACTGCTGCAACTTCACCTGCACAACGAGTTCCATGTCTACATGAAAACAGAGAGCCATCACAGAAATCCCAACCAATCTGTTGCATCAACTTGTTACTCCGTTTCAGAGAGAGAGAGAGAGAGAGAGAGAGAGAGAGAGAGAGCTGCAAACTCCATTGAAAAACAAAAACTTTTTACTGAGTTGCCATTTTACCCCCTGTCTTACATGTTTTCATTGCGGGAGTCATAACGTGGTGTAGGGTCATGATCATTCCCATTGACATCATAACTTGCAAGATGGTCCTATAGAAACAAGAGAGGAGAACAGGTGAGAAAACAGCTCACAGTTGTGGAGATTTACAAAAAAAATCTATCTTTAATATATATCATCCTGTGATCACATGAGATGTTAGAAGTTTTGGTTTTGGATACATATTTGTAGATGGTTCAATCAAGAACACATACATAGTTCTGAGCCAGGTCAGGGTGGTTCCTCTCGATGCCGTCGTCCAAAATTGTGACTACCACATTCTTGCCAGTGTAGCCCCTCTGCCAGGCTGCCTGAATGTTCATCTCTGAGCGACAGTGGCTGCTCTTATCATTGCAGTGCTGAAGAGAGGCAGATGTCAAACATCACCAACATCCTTTCTCTTCTACTCAAAATGGAAATAGCAGGATGAATGCTTTAATGTACTGTACTTACAATGTACCACATGTTGAACCATTTAGGGTCATTAAAATGAATGAAGCTTGGGTCAATCTGGGCATGCCTCTTCACTCTTGGTTTTACTACCTGCTGCTGGGCCCAGTCCACCTATACCAAGGACACTATAAATCAGTTTTTAGCCACACTTTTCCTTGGAAGGAAAATGTCCATACAAATACATAGAAAAGTATATTCGTTTAGACAAAAATCAAGAACTTGGATTTCTGTTTCTTCCCAATTCACCCTCTCCTTTCTAGCATGAAGGAGAAACTAGTTTGTCCATTCTGGGCTACAGTAGAAACATGTATGATCAAAATGACAGACATGGAGGATAATGGATAATGACTGAAAAAAATGTTCTGAAATACTGAGATATATATTTTTTTTGCTTAATTTTTATATTAATTGAGTCTTCATTTTTTGAGAATACTTAATAAATTATTATTCCTTATTAATCATTAGGTGCAGCTCTACATCTCAGTAACTAGTTTGGAATGTCTTCCTGCCTACTTGAGAGACTGATACCTGTTCTCCACGCTCCCTCTCGTCTTAGCTGCCTGTCCAGTTTGCAAAGCCATCCAGCTCTCATTGCCTTGATAAGTTCCCTAACCAGGGAGGCTTAAGCATACCTTACTTTATCTTTGTCTATTTTGCTGTAAATGGGACCAAAATGTACAAAATGAACAGCTGTACAGGAGAACCGTGACAAGACATGATTATATTATATTATGAAGAAAATGTTTTGCTGAGGCAAAAAGTCAAATGAGAATCACACAGACTTTCACAGACTTGGAGTTTACCCCTGCTAGCCATTAGAATGAATGCTGGTTTGTATGCATGCTGGAGGAGAAGGGAACAGGTCAGGACTTCCCACAATGTTACTGGGAATATTTCTTTCCAACAAACTAGAGGGCCTTCTGCTGCTGGTGGGATGTGAAGATTTGTCCACTTCTAACATGCACGCCTGTTTATCTCTATTATCCATATTTGTATTTGTTTAATTGCTTTTTCCTTCGACTTGTCCAGGGTGCACCTCTCACCCTAAGTCAGCTGCGATTGCCCCCCATGACCGTGAAGAGCATAAGCGGTTGCAGAAAATGTGTGGATGGACAGACTTTTTCCTCAGACAGTCCAGCCTGTCTGTATGACGGTCGCTCAGTGGCACTCCTAGTAGTGATGACTGGCTGGTCAAGGAAAGATCTGCTCCTCACTACCCAGAAGACTGGACCCACTACAGTTTGCTTACCGTCCCAACTAGACACCATTTTTTTGCTCCTGCAGCACTGAGAAGAACGTACAATAGGTGGTGCTCTACCTGAGTAAAAAACATCTGTACCAGTGCAGAATGTGATCAGGAAGAAGGTTCCAGATAAACCATGCCAGAACTCAGGAAGAGTTTCTAGTTTTATTTTATTATTATTATTATTATTATTATTATTATTATTACTATTAGTCACAGTAGTTATTTCTTTCTTTATTTGGTTCCATTAAGATGTATTTTACTGTGTTTACTCTGATAATTTATTTTTATTTTTTTCTATTTTCATTGCTACTGTATGGTTAAGTATGATCATATGTGACAATCAAATTAATTTTAATTGAACTCAGTCCAAGATGAGTGAACATGTTTCCTCTTATGAACTTGTTAGCTAATCCTTATTGAAAGCTGGGTAGAACCATGGTACTTTGGTACTACTATTTAGGTGAATAAGAAAACACTGTCAATCTAAAAGCACAAGGTGTGCAGCATTTCCACAGCACTGTAAAGACCAATGAAATGGAAAAAATAGTTATGACAGAAATATGTGAACTGCTGCCAATGTTGGCAGGTCTGCTTAGAAGGCTTTAGACAAGAGGAAAAATGTTTTCATGCGAGCAGATCTCCTCTGTTACATATTTTAACTTTAAAGAAACGGCGTCTCACCTCAGGATCCATATGGATGAAGCTGTGCGGGCCCTTCAATGCGTACGCAGCTCTGCGGACTATTCTGCTGTGGTGGAAATGATAATGGTCCTCCAGACTTCCTATCTGACCGAACATGACAATTACACTGTGATTTAGACAGAATCAAACAGACTTGATATTCTTCTGTGATATCTAAATGATTTTTACATTGAAGTGTTCTGACTTGACTAAAATAAAAAATAATGCTGACTCTATCGAACTATATTCAAACACATTTGGGCCATCTGTACACGCTATATGATGTCACTTTATAAATATGCATGTTCTCTCTCAACTTTGCACCAAGAAGTTCTCAGCACATGTGCATAGCTGGCACACAGCAGTCACATTCTGACTTCACACTATTCCACTCCACTACATCTGTCTTGAGCCTCAGATATATTGTCTTATTCTCTTTTACAGACTGTAGGATTAGCTAGTACCTACAAGAAGAGAGACTTTTGGAACCACTTTTAGAAAAGGCAACCGTTATAAGGATTCATAAAAGTTGTAACTTATAATTTTATTAATGTTCAATAATTTGAACATTTTATAGAATGAACAGAATAGTTTATAGATCACTTATGAGCAGAAAAGGTGATAATGTGCACATTAAAGGTGCAAAACAATGATGCAACATTTTGGCCCACACAGTCTTTATCAGGTAAACATCCACGTGTCCATGTCTCATTTAAACCAGAATATTTGGTATCACGTGATATTCAGAAAGTAAATAGAGCTGTCATCATCTCTGGTCTGTACATATAACCAAGTTTTCATTATCAGCTATAAGGCATTCATAAGAGCAAGCTGTCACGCCGGCTGGTGTCCCCACTTCTTACTGATGCAGTAAATGTTGAGATATTCATGAATGCTGATAGATTTCACACTTTCTGATGAGCCAAATCTAGAGATATGAATGGTGACTTATTAACTTTGAATTAAGCAATTATTAGAAAGCATTATAAGATGAGGCAAAATTTGCATCTTCTTTGTGTATGCTGAAGTCTATAAGATCTCAAATCAT
Source organism: Protonibea diacanthus (assembly GCA_028641955.1). NCBI lineage: Eukaryota > Metazoa > Chordata > Actinopteri > Sciaenidae > Protonibea > Protonibea diacanthus. The sequence goes on along the minus strand of CM053976.1, from coordinate 31,185,335 downwards.
TTCTAACATTCACATTTCCCAAATGTAGTGAGGCCATTTTGACTGTTGTTTTTAAACTGGGTTCACTTCTGTTTGACAAACATCAGGCTGCCTGATGTCACCATGCCACAAAGTAAACATTCACACACAGCAATAATAGCACGTGAATAGAAATTAACTCTGGTTACCTGTCCCAAATTCATATATCCATATTTGGCCGAGATTTTATCAGCTTGTTCCTGACCACCTGTGATCCGCACTGCCCAGTGGTTTGTATAAACGTCGCTGTGTCCAGATGCCACTGACGGACTGCTTTCAAGACTTATTAAAATGAAAAGCAAGTATAACGACATCCTGACTTCACAGTTGCAAAACAAAACAAAGTCTTCGGTTCAGTGAGCAGCACAGCTTTAAGTCAAATGTGTCATGAATCCATCATGTTGTGTTCACGTCCCGGTAAAAAAAAGTGTCTGGAAGACTCGTCCCCATGCTGCCGAGGGGCTGTGCGGTATGAACTCGCAGCTGCAGCCAATGGCAAGTAAGAGGACTGCGAGAAACTGAGCCGTCTTTGCGAAAACTCGGTCGAGTAACAGCCCTTTATTTTGATGCGTGTCTCTTCGCGGTGTTACGGTACCGGGGCTTGGCGCATTCTATTCTATTCTATTCTATTCTATTCTATTCTGTTATTATTGCATTATATTCCAACTGTCATTGTCACATTTTACCTGTTCACAATGACCCATATGATTGTGTCAAGTTTTAGTGCTTAACTTTTAGGGAAAGTCAGCTCAAATGATGATGATGTTCACATTCAGTTTGGATATTGTAAAAATGTGCAACTCACCATTAGGGCAGCCTTTAGATGTTCCCCATGTTTTTGCTAAATAAACTTGAAATCATATCATACATGCACTAAAGCACTAATGGTCAATCACCGTTAGATCCTGGCTGTTCCTGTTTCCTTTTTTTTTTTTTTTTTTTTTTTTTTTTGTTGCTGTGCCACGTGCGTAAAATGCGGAGAGCACCACCATGGATTTGGAGATGCCACAAATTGATCCTGCTGCTGGATGATGACTGCAAATACTACATAAATCCAAAGAATAAAACAACTGTGGCCAATAAAGACAGCCATGGAGGCAGGGCCAAGCTCTGAAACCAGAAAAAACGTTCTTCGAATCAATTAGTGCTTCTGTAACTTCACCTCTTTGGCATTTTGAGCCAAAGAGGCTACTGGCAGGTTCAAAACCAGGAGCTATAGGTAAAATGAAAAAATCTAAAAGATCTAAAGATTTGTGGTCACCCCAGCAGTAGCTCCTGTTAAGAGACCAGAATAGGACCGCAGTGAGGGACCTGATCTCAGCAAACTTTAGATCACAGGTGAGATATGACTGTGAAAGCATATGTGTGCAAAATGGACAGCAAGGATTCCATGGTTCCTATACTTTGTCTCCAGGTACATCATTTATATTTAATTAAGAAAATACACAAAAAGCCAAAGAAATTTTGTGTTTATTCTCTCTGTGTTGTGGGTGTGTATTGTCCTGTATGATGCTATGGGCCCTCCTGATGACCCTGGTGGTGTAGATGTCCTGCAGTGATGGGAAGGCTGCCCCAGAGATGAACTGTGTTTTTATCATGCTGGAGAGCCTTCCTGTCCTGAGCAGTGCAGCTGTAACTGAGCTGGTGATGATGCTCTCAACTGTACTTCTAGAAGTTGCTGAGGATTCTGGTTGATTCTGCCTTCTTAAGAAATACAGTCTCTGCTGGGCTTTCTTTAGGAGGTGGCCGGTGTGGTGAGACCAGGTAAGATCCTCACTGATGTAGGTTCTGAGAAATTTAAAGGTTTTTATCCTCTCTACCTCTGTCTCACCCCCCACCTTGGATTGGCATTACAATTATTTGTTTTGCAAAGTGTTTTGGATTCTGTATGGTCGAGACCAAAGGTTTGTCTTCAGTTTTACTCCTGACCACTTGGGCAACTTGCACACTGCCTCCACCTAAAATTTAAAAAAGAACCACCTATAGCCTCTTTCAGACAGCTGCAGCCTCCACCTGCAGATTCAGTCCAAACCAACCAACCTGCAGCCATGAAGATCAAATACCTGAAACCCCCTGGATCCTGCTGGTGAGTGTTGGGGCAGTAGAATGGTGGGCTGAAGGAACAGGCAGTAATGGTAATGCAAGGCAGAACAGAGGGAGAGATGGGACATTTTTTCAGCTTAAATAGGCTGGCAAATTTGGAGGGTGTGTTTTGGAAAAAGCACGTCGTGTGGGTATGCAGCTCAAGTTGTCTGACTGAACTAGCTTGTAGACATTGCTCCATTTCAGCAGCAAAAATACTTCTTCAGTTTTGGAAGGTCTGTACAACCTTTTAGCTGGAGAGTTTCATATCTGACATATCTGACCATATCTTTCTACATTTCATTTTGTTTTGTTCAGTGCATTCAGCCACCAAAATCAAATCAAATCAAATCAAATTTTATTTATATAAAATTAACAAATTAACAAAACACAGTTTGCCTCAGAGGGCTTTACAATCTGTACAGGGAGTGACACCCTCTGTCCTTAGACCCTCGGTTGGAGTGAGGAAAAACTTGCCCACCAAAAAACCCTTTAACAGGGAAAAAAGGTGGAAGAAACAAATCAAATCAACACAAACATATTGTACAATTACAATGAATGATAAAATGACAATGAAATACAATAAATGATAGTATGATTACAGTAGCAGTGGAACCTGTGATAGAGTCAGAGGGACACAGATGCACAGCAGCAGTAAATCATTAACTGACTATAAACTATAGTAGAGATATGGTAGCAATAATGACAGTGATGCTATATATAGTGGACGTCAGCAGCAGACCACAGCAGCAGCCACGATCCACAAGAACCTGCTGGACGAGAAAGCACAGAAACTCACAACAATGCAGTTTGACGCAGCACTAACCAGTTTCTTTAGGTATTAAAAGCTAGTTTAAGACACATTATCTTTAACTGTTACAATACATAGTCATTTTACACAAGTTGTCGGCTGGAACAAGTATGTCATCTAATGAGCATCCCTGAAGATGCCCTGCAGATCAGCTCTAGGCCCTTGTGACCCTGATAAGTATAGGCGGTTACAGAAAATGGATGGATAGATGGAGCAATCCTGAAGATGTGTTGGAAGGATTGTTGAAATACATGTGACGTGTTTTTGACACCAACAGGGGGCAGTGCAGGCCTGCAGAGAAGCAGATATTAGAGTGAGCAGAGGTCTGATTTTCAGCAGTAGGGGGCAGGCTAGCAGCAGATCCCGGTCCTGTGCTGGCATGGCCGCTGTGGTGAAGTTGGACCATAATTACATTTTAATTTGTATACACGGTTAATTTAAGGCCGTAGGGTATTAGCATGGGTACCAGTATAGCTAAGATTGTAAGTAAATGAAAATGTAATCTACAACATGAATATATTTGTCACTCTTAATTGCATAAAACTTCACTGCTTAAAGAATGGTGAATGTAATAAGTTTGTGGAGGGTAGTCATTCTTTTTCTTGGCAGGACATGTTGGGACATACAAATGGCTTTGATGAACATGTTATGGTCCAAACAATGAAAACTTTCACTTGTGTCCGTCTCCTCTCTCCTCCTGCCTCCTCCCTCTTTCCCTCTGTTTTTACTCCTCTCCACCTCCACCTCCTGTTCCTCCTCTTCCCACCTCAGAGATACTGCAGAGTATTTGAAAGAACAAAAGTCATCTGCTGTCCATCTGGCTGCTGTGCCGGGCAGTAATACCCCCTCATATTCCTCCGCTTCCCAAGCACCCGTGGACAATCCATTCTCTCCACCCTTCTCTGCCTCCAGTTCTACTCCCCCCACTCCCCCGCTGGCCCTGATCCCCATCCCAGGACCGAGAGGCAGGATCCGGTGTCAGTGCCCCAGAAAGACCCTTCTCTCTGGAACATGTGGGGAATCATCAGCAGTGTTGTCCAGAGGGTTCACTTTCACTGTTTGGGATTCTCACAGTAGCGTGCACGTATCCATTGCTTCCCAGGTGCTGGCTAAGAGCAAATCTAACTTTCAAGAAAGAAATCAGCTGATGTATTCACAATTATTATAGATCATTACACTTTCTGATTTTTTTTTTATCAGTGATGATGATACTGTACACAAGTAAGTAATACTGTAGGCTACCTGAGATCTGGGAACACCATTACATTTGGTTTATATTAATAATGGATCAACTGACTGTCAAATGTACCACGTGTTGTTTAATATTTGCTATATATGACCCACCTGTGTGTTTCCCCTCAGCTCTACATGGCTCATTACCCTCCTCGAGTCCATTATTCTGGTTCTACAGTCTGCCGTCTCAGTGTTTGGTTCTTTGAGTCTCACCGCTCTCATCAACCATGATCAGGAAGCTGTTTTCAGAAGAAAAAACACAGTATGCTACCTGCTCAGTACAAACAGCATACATAAGCAGCTAATGGCTAGCTGATGAACATAGCGGAGCATTTGCAGCTGAAGAGCCAGATGTTCTCACAGTTCTCACAGAGATGGTAGAGACTAAAAACAAAACAAAACCAGCAATAGTTGTAATCTAGCTACCAGTGTACAGTCTACACATGCACAAGTGAATGGCTTAATCTCAGTTACTACCTGATCTCTGATCATAGTCACAAACATTTGAGATGAATGCAAATGTTTTTGCTGAAACATTTTTAACTCAAGTCTTTGCCTCAGTTTGTGCTGCAAGGGGCTGATTTATATCTACTCCATCCGTGTCTTTTCTTTAAGCTGGCCAATAGATGTCTCTGTATCATTTAACACATTTTCTTGCTGTCACTGTTCAAAATCTGTCCTAAGCACTGCAGGTTTATTTCAGTACTTACTGTTGTAAGAGAGACTCCTCAATATGTTCCATATTTGCCACTGAACATTACCCATGAAAGTGGTCCACTGCTTTGTAAAAATAGCCATAACGATGCAAGTTGTTCCAGATACAGCTCTGTGGAGGAAGCTGAGCAAGTGCTCCACCTCTACAGATCAACCAGGTTCTCTGCTGAATATTGTCGCCTACATGCAGCACACAGGAGGGACTGAAATAACCCATTGTGCCCTCTCTGAGTGGTACTAGATTTCTGCAGCGTGCCAGAGAAAAAGGATGGGGGCCACTTGTCAGAACTGGATTTTTCAGTTCCTAAGTGATGAGGAACAGCTCTGCAGGCTCACTAATGTACAGTAAATGTGATGGGTGGGTTGAATTGTTGAGTTATGCAAGGCTTTCAGCCCTCTGTAATAGTGCAATACTTTGGCATGTTGCGTAAGAGATTTGTCCTCCTCGCTTTTTCAATGTGGGCCCAACGATACTTCCACTGTCCCTGGTCCATTTCCATCCATGCCCTTTAACTTTGCATAGCAGTATTTCAGCGATTAATTCACCTCTTCAATAACAGTGAGAGCTTTTTTCGGGTAGTGTAGTGTATGCCATTTTGCTGCAATGCAAATTTTTAATCACTGCTGAATGTGGCCACCATCTCCATGGCTCTTCCATTTTATCACGCCGAAAGAAAGGATCACAAAAAAAAAAATAAATAAAATATTATCAAAACACTATTAATAAAGTTCAAACAAAATATCCTTTCCCTGAATGTTTTTCACTGCCTGTACTCATTTAGGCATTAGTGTTCATTTTTGTGTCTCACTGTATTTGTGTCTGTTTTGTTTGCTTGTCTCGTCATGGTTGTGTTGCAGTGAAGGGGTCTAGCTGAAGTTGACCTAAATGTGGACCACACCCCCAGGATAACATCTGAAAACAAGTCCAGTTTAATGAGCCAACTCAATAATTATTGAGTTGGACTATAAGCTTAAATATTAGTGCATTAAAATTAGGCAAAAAAGGCAGGTCACTCTATTAATACCAATGAGTTTTGAATTTTCTGCAAGCACGCAGATTTATGCTAGAAATATCTCATTACATTTATTTTAAAGGGTCATTTATACTCAAATTAAAAAAGTCTTCTTTTCAACACATACCATTTTTTATATGGACTCTTTCCTCAGTAGAAAAAAGTTCAAGTCTGCTCAAATGAGAGGCCTGTAGATTATTTTATGTTTTTTAGTTTTCTAGTGTTACAAAAAACATAAATGAAATTCTTTCCACCAGATCCAGGACAATTATCTGGACAAATAAAACTCAAACTAACTGATGGCTTAACAGTGCAGGAGGTAAGTCAGAAAATATGTTGTAATTTAGGCAAACTCATCCTTCAAGAAAACATCGTTTTGGTTTCACTGCCATTTTGAATGACTTGTTAAAAGAATATGTTATATTCTGCATGTTATCCTCCCAGCTGCTCATTGCTTTGTGTCTGTTAGAGGCTCATCAGCGTTGCTCCGCCTAACACTGAGTATTACAAGGCCCTCAGGGAATCAGCCTGGATCAGATGATACTGCTGCCGAGATGAGCAAGGCAACAAGAACACTTGTAAATGCTCCTCTTTAGAGCCTGTGCTTGTGTATGTGAGCACATTACAATGTATCAACATATTTCAAAGATATACCTACATACAAGTGTGTGTGTGCGTGGGCAGTGTATTTGTGAAATGATTGTGCTTCCTTTTTAATGGATAGAAAACTGAATGGAATGAGGCTTGCAAACATATGGCTTTTTATTTAATTGGAATGAATATTGTAACATTAAATCAAAGGAAACATGAACACCTATCAACATACTGTTTGTTGGTTTTTGCTCCTTTTTTAACAAATCCAAGCAACAAACAAACTGGATCCTAAATCTGGCCCATTGTATTTAAATACAGAATGAAAAAATACACAGAATACAGAGCAAAACCAGAACAGCAAACCATGGTGAAAAAAAAAAAACACGTATAACACAATGTTTTTATTCATTAATTTTTGGAAAAAAAAAAAAAAAAAGATTGATGTGAGTGATGCAGTTAACCTGTTTTATACAGTATATTTTTTGGTTTCTTTCAGATAACAAATTACTCTATTCACAGAATATACAGTTCAATAAACATTTTGTTTAGCATTTCTTTTTTAGGGTGTGTCATGTGTGGGGCCATTATTGGAAATTGCATTTTTTTAAATTATTATTTCTCAGTGTTTGACTCATTCACAGTACATGCTTCTAGCCTCCAGACACAGCATTCTTTCCTGCTGTTTGTCCAGTCAGTCAGGATACTGCAAGCAATCACACAAACGATACAAGAGCAATGCCTTAATCAAGTCTAGTCCCATAAGCAGATTTCTTTACAAAAACACTGCCATAATGAGGATTTTTTTCCAATCAGTCAAAATTATTCTACATATATATATATATATATATATATATATATATATATTTTTTTTTTTTTACCTTTTTTTATTTTTTTCACAACAGAGCCCACATGCATACCCCTCATACTGTATGAAGGGGCTTCTATACACGCCTATGGACTGAAAAAAATCTTTGGTCAACATTAGCAGTATTCAACAACCAGAACAGTAAAGACAGGTCATATAACACCATACAGTAACTTATTGATCAAGTTCACAACACTATAGCTTTTCAACAAAGATGTTTTTTTTAAGACCACTGTCCAAATGAATGAAATGACACATGTAGAGGTTACTTCACGACTGCTTTTGATCAATACATTATCCAAAGTTTCACAGGGAAAATGTGGACATCTGACAACAGAAAACACCAGAAAAAAAATTACTCACATGATACAGTTTCATGGCTCAAGTCTTACTTGGACAACAACAATGGGAAAATTCAGTTCATATAAATGAAATGTTTTAAGGACTAAATTGGGCTGTAAGGCAAACCAATACAAACAAATCAGTACAGCTTCATAACGGATTGAGATCAATGCTGATTAAGAACACTCAATCAATGCTGACTGATTACTGACAGGTGTATGTTTTATTTGCTCTTTACATGTTGATGTTGTGTCACTGACAGATGCATGTAAATGCAATTTTTGTATTGCGTCTGTTACAAAAGAAGTAGTATTTGTCACAATGGATAAACTCATGATTGGAATTTTTTTTCTCTTTTTTTTTTTCCCAAAATATGACAACAGGATGGACGACAGTATGGAATTATAAAAGTGCTAATTGGTGTGCCTTCTTTAGGTGCCCACACACAAAATAACAACAACAACAAAAAGACAATTAGAACAAAGGAAATCAGTCATGTTGGCATAAAGTTCAAATCCCTACTCCTGGTCCATTACAGGACCTGAGCTGACAGCTAGGTTCCTGTGCAGGTTTGGGTTTTGGCTGTGCCTGTTTCTGCTTCGCACAGAGGAGAAGGATGTATCGCAGCCTGGGACTTTACACTTATGGAGCAGTCGAAGATGCACAGTCTTGTAATGGGCTCTGAATGTGCCCTTGTTGCTGTAGACCTTTTGGCAGACGTGGCAAGTTATTGGAGATCCACTGCCACTGCCCTGAAACCCACCTTGTCCTCCCCCGATGCAGCCCAGGGTCCTCTCTCCCCCAGGTGGTAACTCCTCACCTCCAGGCCTCCCCACACTAATCCCATCACAGCTTTCATCACTGTCCTCCATGGGGAGCACCTCCTCATCCTCCTCAATCCCTTCTCCTTCCTCACTACCGGCTCCATCTGAGTCCCAAGAAGATCGAGCACTGCCATTGCCATGAGGTGGTGCAGAGGAAGAGGTGCTCAGGTCCAGGACTGCCCCATCATCCCCACTTCCACCAACTTCTCCACCTATTCCTAATTCCTCCATCTCTCCTAAAGGGGATGCCTCAGCACTGTATGATGTAGTAGACATTTTGCTCATAGGGAAGACCAGGCCCATACGGTTGTGTCCGCGGAAGATGACAGAGGTCTGGCTACTTGGGTCTCGATGGATCAGATCTCTGTCCCGCTGGTCTTGGCAGTAGTCCAGACCAACAGAGTCTCTGTCTCTACAGTGGGATGAGGATGTGTAGAGGGTGTTCGCTGGGCTGAATGAGTCTTTGGTCAGCAACTTGTGGTGAAGATTCATATTGGCACTGTGTCTGTAAGTAAAAGAAAAATACATAAAAATATAATTAATTGTATAATTGACCACATGGTGAATGTCTTAAAGTACCACAAAATACATAAATTGCCACATGCAAGAATCTTTCCTTTTAGACATGCTTAAAACTACATTTAGGGTCACATGTGCAGACTGCTCATATTCTCTGAGTACAGTTTTAATATATTTTTGGCTGCATGCGGACACCATGTAGTCTGAGTTTAAGGCTCTGCACTTTCTATGATAACCGAACCAGAGCAGCTGATTTCTGTTCCTCTTCCCTTGCATGTTTAAGAGGCACATGGTTGGGAACCAATGATCTGATGCTTTATTTCTGATATACAGGCTGATATATAGCTTCAGTGTTGTGATCTGTCAGCAATCCTAACAGCCTGCACTGGAAGATAAACAAAATATGACTTCCACTCACCTGTCTCGACTCCTGCGGGAGGGGAAGGCAGCATTGCAGCCATCCACTGTGCACATGTGCATCTCCTTCAGATGGACATTTTGGTAGTGCATTTTGACACTGTAGGGGTTCTTAAAGGTCTTACTGCAAATCTCACAGTGGTGTGGCAGGTCAGCGTTGGGGTCAAGCTGAGACAAACCTGAGTCACCATGGTCGTCTACGCAGCCATCGGATCCATCCCTATCATGGTCTATGAGCTGGGGAGCTCCCCCGTTAGTGAGCCTGTGCTCACCCTCATCCCACCTGAGCTCTGTAATCTTGTCAGATGCATGCAGAGAGTTTGCATGCTCCCTGTTCTCTCTTTCTTCATTGCCACTGGGTTCCTGACTAAGTAAGTTGTTGTCACAGTGACTCTCATTCAGTCTATTGTCAAAAATGGGGGATGCACAGGCGATGACCCCTGTTTCAGCTTGCCTTGGTCCATCATCTTTGTCCTCTCTCTCTGTAATCTGTCTACTTATGGTTTGGTCCAACAGATGCTTGGCACCCTCCCTTTCCTTCTCATCACCAATGTAAGCCCCTCTTGCGTCCTTCTCCTCCCCAACTTGTCTGGCACACATGTGCCCATCTGCTCGGCTACTTCGGCTATCATACTCTTCCTTGTCCCTGCCCTGTAAAGGAATCTCATCTTCAGAGCTGCTGTCCTTATCCATCTGTTCATCTTGCTCCACCACCTCCTTCTCTATCTTTATTGGCATGCTTGACTTCCGAGACTTTTTCTTTGGTATAGGGTCTGTCATGTAGGGTTCAGGGGCTGTGATGGGTTTGACGGGTACAGAGGAGGACAACAGAGGAAGGGAGGGTAGTGTTCCTGGGGTATTTGCGAGCTCTGCTGGGGTTACCAGGCTGCGGTAGAACGGCAGAACTGGCTGGACTGTTTTTAAATTGGGGAAGAGGATGCCACTCTGGCCCATGTTTGGAAATGAACTGCTGTGCAGTTTGGAGCTAGTGTCCACATGGCTCACCATGTAGCTGGGCACTGATTTTTGGCTTTCTGTAGTGCAGACTGACATAGGGCTTCCATATTCAGACCTCTTCTCTCCTTGAGAGTTCTCATCAGCAGACAAGCTACCACGCAGGTCTTTGTCTCTGTTGTTACGGTTCATGGGCATATGTAACCGTGGGTTTGGGTTTGCACTGTGGCGATTGCGACTACGCAATGAGCTGAAGACCATGTTGCAGCCTTCAATTGTACACTTGTGCTTAATCTTCAGGTGCACTGCATTGTAATGGATTTTCAGTGTGCCTTTGTCGTAGAATGTCTTCTCACAGGCATTACAAAATACTCGACCCTTCTTTAGAGAGCCCCCACCACCACCTCCTGAGACCCCTCCACTGCTGCTCCCATTCCTTTCCAGGGAACGCAACTTGCCCTCAGGTGACATCTGTGTTACATCAGAGCTCATGGAGGGTGTGCACGGCGTAGAGGGTCCATCTGAATAGTTGTCACTAGTGGAGAAGTCCTCTGCCTCAACCTTTGTGGTGGTGGAGAGACTGTCCATTGGCTGGTCTCCACTTTGGTCATGATCAGCAGTGAATAAGACAGAGGTGGAACTTAGCAAACTGCTCTGTGGAGGGTGTGAAAGCGATATGGGGTTTTCCCTCCCCAAACCCTCCTGCCCTTGATCATCTCGTCTCTGACTCTGTTGCTCCATTGATCCACGACATGGCTGCTGGTGTTGCTGCTGCAGTGTCCCTGTTGGTGTGCCCAGAAATGGTGCAGGAACAGAGCCTAACAGCTGGAATGGAAGCATGAAAGCCATGCTGTTGATAAAGTTCTCAAAGTGGTGCATGCTGTTGCCACTCAGCTTATCAACTTTGGATGTAGAGAGATTGGCAGCAGTACGTGGGGTGTTGCGCTCAATGAAAGTTCGGATATCTGAGTTGGTGCGGGTGCTGGGAACCAATACTGCCTGGCCCTCTTTGTCCTGCAGAGCCATTAGCTCCACTATAGACTTTGTCTCACCAAAACGCAGGAACTGCTGCAGTGTGGCAATCTCTTCCTCAAATGTCATGATGACCCACCTGTCCAACACCTTCCCCGCTACATCCTGCAGAAATTGGAGGGTAGGACAAGACAGCGGCAGGAAAGGGGAGATGGCAAGGGTATAAAATGGAATGGGAAGGAGAGGGAAAGTGAAAAAAGAGAAAGAGCAATTTCATCATTAGCATTATAAGTGTCTGTAGGTTGCTCATACATATTCACAGAGTGGGTTACATGACACACCCTATAAAGCAGACTGGCAGGGCAGCTAAATAAAGGAATCAGATGAAGTGTTAATACAAGTGGGCAGCGCAGAACCCTGAGAACCCTCATTACACAGACACACAGTGTTTCATCTTGCAGGTCATTTCTCTTCATTTAGATCATGTGGATTTATTCGCTCTGCATCAGCAGGAGCAGACAGAGAACACACACACATACACTCACACACACACACACAAATCACACAAGCATACAAGTAGACACGAGCACTCATATACACATATATATGGACACACAAGTAAGGGAGGGTTGATCAGAAGGCGGCTCACATTGATCAAGCGGGTCCTCTCTCCCTTAGCCCAGCAGTAATCACATGTGAGTTTGGGCGTCTTTGAAAGTGAGGAGCGGCTTCATGCCGTAACCGTGATGAATATTTCATCACAGAGCATTCATTGGGCGCCTGTCGAGGATTCTGACTCTACGTCCGCCATTAGATGAGCTAACATGAATTAAACGCAACCCAACTTGAATACTTGATGATGTACTAATCGAAGTGAGAACTCGTGTTGACATAGTGCCTGCAGACCAGGCCTCGGCCGGCTTGGCTCCAGTTTAAGTGGAAAGCTGAAGCAAAAGACAATATTTACAAATCTACCAGGCACAGTGTGGAGACCTCCCTAAGCTGGTGGTTTTGGCAGTAACAAGCAGGGTTCATCAGCAGGATACCAAGAGAGTTCATGACATTGGTCGCTACATCACAGCCCTATCTATCCTGTCCTCAGCAATGCTTTCCTGACCCATCTTCTCAGTCTCTGTCTCCATGTGCTCTTGTTCACTCATAGTGTGTAGTTTTAGGGTCTCAGGGGGTCCAGCGTCTGGTTTTTGAGGATCGCCTAACGATCAAATGAATAATACTACATGCCATGTTGGAAACTAGTTAAAGTAAAACTAGTTTAGCATAAAGACTGGAGGCAGGGGGAAAACAGCTAACCTGGCTGGTTAACCTGTCCGCAGTTGAAAAAAAGGCTACGTGTATTACATAATTTACTTAAAATTGCGTAAAATCTGTGATAGTCAGTGGAATAGTGCTGCTTGTGTCAGTGCACAGTAATTGCACCCAAATAGTTGCAACACATAGCTTTTTTTAAACTTTGAACAGAACCAGGTGAGCTGTTTACCTCTTCTTCCTGTCTTTATATGAAGCTTGGCTAACCACGTTTTGACTCCAGCCCTGTACTTACCTGATGTGGATACTGGTCTTCTAATCTTACTTCCGGAAAGAATTCAAATGAGCACATTTCTTTGAATGATTTCTGTAAATCAGCAAATACTTTTGTACTGAAAACCACACACACACACACACACACACACACACACACACACACACTCTCTCTAAAAAAAGTCTTCCTGTTCATTGCTCACCTGGAGCACGTATCCTCGTATATAGTCCTGCAGTGTCCAGTCAAGTGCGTTGAGGATCTGGATAACCTCCTCCTGCTTGAGGACAGAGAAGAGGCGGTCCAGGAGGATCTTGAGGCGGATTGGGATGGCTTGGGTGCCGTACAGCATCAGGCTGCAGATATCAAACACTACGTTGGAGTGCACAATCTCCACCTGGCTGCTCTGGTACATGTGATGCACCTTCAGTTTACTCAGGGCTAGAATACAAACATCAGATTATAGTGGATTAATCTTAGAACAAGGGGAACAAGAAAAAATATGAAAAACTATCTGGGGGTAAATGAGTATATATAATTGTAGCACAGTTTATAAAGGTATGCAAAGTAGACAACAAAATTATTTAAAAAATATAATAAGGGACACAAACCAACATTTATATGTCAGTATTGTCAAACAACAATTATTACAAATTTGTGTTTTATACAAAAATCACACTTTGTCGGTTTTCATGTTTGTTGGATATGTTATCAATACAAAATAAATTTAAATATGGGTATACTGTATGATCAAATAATGAAATGAAACAATATTTGAAAAACACAATATGCTTTAGTTATGCTTATACTGCTATGACAATAAAATACCTCTAACACAAAACAGCAATTTGTAAGGGTGAATGTATTATTCACGTATCACAATACGTGTCACAATAAATGTGACAGTGAGAGAATTATTTTGAAATACTACACGGAGCTACTAAAGGTTCAAATCCCCCCCCAAAATATTTCTGCTGGAAACTATGTATACAAGATTTTATATTATAGAGAATATCTCTCTGTGACTTCTGTCTTCAGCACAGTATGATGGAGGTGAATAGACTTTCATTTATGGTACTCATTATACTGAAACATACAACAAAAAGTATGTTTGGAAAAACACATGCAGTGACTTCTTGACTGTAAATCAATCCAACAGCAAGCAATCAAATTGCATGAGAAAGCAGACCATCAGAGAGACACACACACAAAAAAATCAGATCATCAAATTCTGATGTAAAGACTCAGCTGTGGTTGTGGTTGCATAATGACGTATTAAATGCCGGACTCAAAATTTAGGACTTAATGATGTGAGATGTAACCAACTTGCAAAAACAATAGTTTGATAAGAATATCTTTAGAGAAACTGTAGGGGAATAAAAAGAAAACCAAATAATAGTGCAGTGGTCTCTTACCGTGTGCTACCCAGCCATGCTTGCAGTTTTCACACTGCCTCCTTTTCAGTTTTCCAGGTTTGAAGCTGTCACAGTTACAGTTCACCAAAGTGCAGCAGATAGCCTGTTAAGACAAAAAAGAATTTATTTTTTAATGAAAATGTTTTTACAACACACAGCACTACTGTATCATGTTTTTCTATCTATGTATTTTCCAAATGTTTCAAGTGCTCGTATTTTTTTATATCCAGGAATGCAACATAATAGCAGTAATACAAATAAGCTCTATCATCTCATCCTGTAGCTGTGCAGTCAAAGAACAAAGTGTTGTGTGTGGCTGTAGCAGTGCTTCTCCAACATAGCTACATGAAAAATGTACAATTGTCAAGTTGCCTACGGAAACTAAAAGAAATATCATGATTGCCTTAAGTAATTTTGCTCTCCTTTTGTGCATCACTCATTGCCTGGTTTGCCCTGTGAGAGCTGTGTGCGTGTGTGTGTACATGCAAGTGTGTGTGTGTGTGTGTGTGTGTATGTGTGTGTGTGTCTGTGTGTGTGTGTGTGTGTGTGTGTGTGTGTGTGTGTGTGTGTGTGTGTGTGTCAGTATTGCTGCAGGGCAGGTCCTCTCTACAATAGCGAAAGGTCTTGGACACACCTGGACCACCAAAACCATCTCAACCAATCAATGCCTAAGGCACACACACACAGGTCGGAGGACCGTGTCCATTAGCTCATCTGCTAGTGGGTACTATCTTTTCAGTACAAACATACAGAAAAGCAGAGTAGGTGGACCAACACACAGATTCAGAGTGAGGAGTAAATCGCTGTAATGAGTCAAGTTTTCTGGGTAGCTGCTGACTTGGCAGCGACCCTGCTGAGAAGACTCCAGCGTGCTGATACACTAAAAATGACTCTGCTTCAGCTCTGTACCACAAAAAAAAAAAAAAAAAAAAAAAAAAAAAAATCATTTACACACCAGGTTACACACCACGAAGCATCATCACATTTATGATCAAAGGCAGTGTTGTTCGTACTACATGCAGAAAACCTTGGAGTGGCTGCGCTACGCCACCTCTTTCCCTCTGCATCTATAATGCATGATCAGTGGGGTTTTAGTATACATGAGCGGAGTGCTTAGCTCCTTGCTGGAGCTCACTCCCTCATCAACGAGTGGAGAAGGAGAAAAAGTGTGGGTGGGTGGGTGTTTGGGGGGCTGCCTCCTCCTCATTTAGTCAGTCACTTGGTTCTGTGCTCGAGGCTGGGCTTGTCCTTGAAATCTGGGATCATATTATTTCACCTTACAATAACCTCTCATCATTAGAATGAATAAACTGACCCGAGATGAAGGTAAGGTAGGTAAGGTAGTGGAGTGACATCTGTTTGCTTTGCTTTTCTCTGTGTTGCCCCTGTCTGTTGGGTTTTTATCTCCGACTGGCCATGCTCAGCCTCGTCCGGACAGCGGTGTGATGTAAAAACCCCTTTGCTCATCTCTCAGCAACATAATCCCATCATTACAGAGCACCAAGAACCAACATGGCCCAATTAAGCTAATCCACTCCACTGTGGGCGCACACACACCTCCTGCTGCTACTCTCCCTAATATACATCTCAATCAGGTGCCCCTGCTCACTCACCAGCCTGTAAAACACACACACACACACACATACACACACATTCCAATGAACGGTATGCTCCAGGTTGTTTATCTTAATTAGGGATTCATTTCATGCGTTTCTGAGAAGAAGAAGAAGAAGAAGAAGAAGAAGAAGAAGAAGAAGAAGAAGAAACATGGCAATGCAGTGTAGGCTAACACAACAGTGGCTCTTGGTGACTGAGCCCCCCACCCCACTATTGTCACAACAAAGCCTCGGCTGTTCGCACGCATCAATGAAGTCGATGACAAGAAGACTAATTGCACAAAATGATGCAGTTGAGTTAGTGTTTTTTATACCAAAGCCTCTTTATATCAGTGATGTAGAACAATGTAGCCACACATCAACCTCACCACGTCTACGCACACACACACACACACACACACACACACACACACCCTTGAATACATTTCATGTTTCTGATTAGCATTTTGAGTGTCTTGTTGAATAAATGATACATTGAGATTTATTTGTAAGATTTGTGGGAAATCTATTTATTGATTTAATTTAAATTTCTGTACAGCACAGTTAGTGCACCTTGCATTCAGCCTGAAGATCAGGCACAGAAGATCTCCTCATTACAGATCTCACTGCTTGTACAGTTTCTTTTGTGAGCGTGCAGGAGTAACTGAAGGCAACAAGATGAGCTTCAACATTTTTATGAACTCCTCACATCTGTCAGTGTTCATTCTTAACCTGACAAAAAAAATGTCATCCTACGGTCCAATTTCCAAACTTTCAACCACATCTCAGAGTTTTGAACATTTTAGAGTACATGCTCCATGTGATACATTCCACCTGCTGATAAAGACGCAAAAGGAGGAATTAAATACAGCAAAACACTTTTGTGAACTTGACAGGATATAAATACATCTCAAACACATCTACCTGAATCTCTATAGTTTCTCTGTGTGTATGAATTCGTATGCTCTGGCAGCACCATATTTGCTAATCATTTGAGTTCTTGCTTTAATATGAAAGCATGTTCAGTTTCCTTGAGTGTGTCTTGATTCTGCCAACAGGCCTCAGTCCCTTTATGTCTATTTGTTGCAGTTAAAGGCATCTTGGTTGAGAGACTGTACACTCAGAGGTTAGGCTGTGTAGGATGGAGAGATGGAGGCTATGAATGGAGGTTAAAAAGGGAGAAGGTGAGGTTAAGAAAAGAGAAAACAGTAAGGTATGGAGAAGGTAGGGACAGCATAAAAACAGCGTCTGTAGATCCTCAACATACACCGTGTGTGCATGTGTGTATAAAATGCCTTTCTATGCCAAGTGAAAACACACTCAGCAATAACATCAGAGACACCAGTGATGTTCATATCAGATATGACCGGCGTCAGGTTAGCTTGTATATATTATTTCATATTAGAATGATTGACACTTTCATTGGAATCATTAAAAATTCAAATCAAATTGTTTCCTGCAGGAAATCATCAAATTTACTTTCTCAGTTGACTCTGCAATATTACAGTCTAACCTGAAATTCCATTGATAGTCTAAAAATGTTTTATCTATTTGGTGACCTTTGGATATAGAGTGTATAGAGTGTATAGAGTGTATAGATGTAGATATATGCTGTAAAGCCACAGTAAGTTTTCTAAGCCAGAAAGAGAAAAAGCTGAAAACAAAAAGAAGCTATGTTCTGTCTAGTCAAAGTGGAACATCATCTTCATCCTACCACTGGTCTACAGCCATCACATCTTTCACACCAAACACACACACACACACACACACACACACAGAAATAAATAAATAAAATGAAATAGTCCTTTCTGGCTCTTAAAATAAAATCCTGCCATATGTCCGGAATATCCACGGAGCTTTAGAGACTCAGCAGAAGTGAACAGCTGCTTGGACAGAGACAGTTTGGGGATGGATGGGACTTGTTGGCCTAATGCAGTGGAAAACTAATCAATTAGTGGCAGCCAGGCACTAACTGCGACTCAATGGGGAAACAAACAGTGCTGGTGCCAAAGAGTGAATAACAACAGAGCTATCAGCAGCTCTGAGGAAGAAGGAGACTGACAGCCAAGTGAGAGCGGCTCACATTTTACTAGCAGCCATTAATCACTTAACAAGACGATTATGGCACAGAGGAAATAAATGAAGTGGAAGTTTCCTGATGGCAAATATACACGATCACTAAATTTTATGACACTGAGATTCATTTAATGTTCAAATGAAACATCATGTTCTTATGAAAATATAATATAAAATTTGTGGATTTAACTTTCTACTAAAGCACAGCATGAAAAAGTTGTAGCTAACAAACACAATGTTTCATGTTAATCTTAATGATTAATATATTTTAATTAATACTATTAGTTATTCATTTAAGATATTTATATAAAAAAATCATTTAAAAAATGTGATTTTCTGATTGTAAAAAAAAAAAAAAAGAAATTGGTTGGTGTGTTTACTTTCTCCAAATCAGGCGTCCCAAAAGTCTTTCAGATGAATATTTGTAATGGATCAATAAAACATTCATAAATCATAAGCTATAGTTTATCAACTGTGTGCACAGGGTGTGTATCAGAAAGTTGGTGCAGCTGATTATTCGAACAGTTAATTACTGAGGTTATTCAAAAAGAGAAAAGAAAGAAAGAAAGAAAGAAAGAAAGAAAGAAAGAAAGAAAGAAAGAAAGAAAGAAAGAAAGAAAGAAAGAGAATGCTGTTTGTTGAGTTCATATCTTTTTCATTTCAAACCTGGGAATCCGTGAAGAAAATTTCTATTGGTTTTTGACTTTTTATTGACAAAATAAATAAATTAATTGTAAAAACATTCAACAGATTAATCTCTATTGACAATAACCATTTCATAAAAATTGAACAGCTTTTAAATGTGCAGGAAATATTTCAGTCATTAAACTAATTAAAAGGAAATAACCAACAATACGGCAAGTAAAAAAAATAAAATAAAAACTAAAAAACAACTGAACAATTTAACAACTAACATTCTGCATATTTTAAAATATGAATAATACAGTTTTACATTTTTTTTTTTTTTAAATAAAGACTAATGCATATCTAGATAAAAGTCTACTACACACACACACACTCACACACTGAGGAAATAAATATCTTATCCCAGCCAGAACACACAGAAAACACTAAGGAATTTAGTGGGAGGACAGTGTTCCTGGTACCACTCAGACATCCTGCACATAACGCCGACTTCCACCAATAAAACCACCTCAGCACCAAAATGTGTGTGTGTGTGTGTGTGACTGTGTGTGTGTGCAGAGCAAGGAAAGAATACAGTCTCATGAATAAATCAAGCCTTGGACCAAGTTGTGTGTGTGACAGCGAGGTAGTAAAATGTTAATTGATGACAAGTGTTAGTTAATGTGAGGTTACGATACATGAGCTGCACAGCAGGCAACATGATCCTGCTCAGCTCATGAGTTAATGTCACTCCGCTTGGAAAGAGGAATCACTTTACCATACAGCACCAGATAAAATCCACTCACTTGTAATATTTTCTAAAATGATTCCATTAAATTTGACATGAAATATTTCATTTTCAGATATAAATTCTCAGCTGCAACACCATCCAGCCTGTGCTTCATTTAACAGCTTCCTTTAAAGTAAAGTCCATGAGTAATAGCTTTTAAAATACACTTGAATAAAATAAATTAAAAAAAAACACACACACACACACACACACACACACACGAGAGTTCCTTTTAACACCACACTGGACCTGAAAAGGAGAAGACAAACCCAGGAAAAGCCTGGGCGAGTGCAAGCAGTGACAGGCTGCGTTTGAGCCTATTAAGAGTCCATACAGCCCAAAGACAGCGTGAAAAACTCATTATTTCATACTCATCCAGCAGTCAATCACAAGCAACCACACACACATAAACACACTACATGTTTCAACACTAAAACAGACAAAAAGGGAGCCAACTTTACCTGGATATCCATGAGAAAATGGCTGGCTTCTTTAAAGAAAAAAAGAAAAAAATATTTAAAAAGACAATGGGAGAGAAGGGGGAGGTGGGAGTGAGCCAAAGTTTGGTTGACTTCCTGCTGTATGTGGCTCCCTGTTAGGAACTCAAAGGGAGTGTTTGGCTCACAGAGGGAGTAAATGAGGGGAACATGTTAGTACACTGAGTCTGAGAGAGTTTGGCTTCCAGCTACGCTCTGATTAATATCAGATCTCCCTCTCTCCTTGTCTGCCTCTTGACAATCTTGTCACATCTGGCTGACAAATCCTCACAAGCCTTTTGGTGGCAGCGAAGAGCAGACGCATGGGGTGGCTGGTGTGTGTGTGTGTGTGTGTGAATAGGCTGGGGCCAGGAGGGGCAGATCACAGCTCAAGGAGATGCTGAAGGGGGTAAAGGCCTGGAGCAGATACACACACCATGCCTCCCCCAACATCCCCCATCCTCTCACGGATTGGCGATCATGAACTTAATGAAGCTGATGAGTTTGGTAGGCTGGAGTCACTACTGCTGATACACCCCCCCCCCTCCCCACACACACACACATAAATACATTGTAAAGATGAGCAGGGGCCCAATGCGTCATTTTGTTTACGTGTGTGTGTGTCGTGCCCCGGGGCCCTGCAGCACTACAGAAGAACAGAGAGACACCCACAGAAATGGATGGAGGTAGAAAAAGGAAACAAAAGATATAAGGAGTGATATTGCAGCAGGAATAAAGAGACAGGACATGAGTGTGTTAAAGGACAGCCACAGAGGGCCATTCTACTCACACTTCTGTCATACACACACACACACACACACACACACATGTGCATACACACACAGAATAAATCAAAATCATTGTAATGGATTGCTGGAGTAATGGCCTCTCACCAGAAAATGAAAAAGGCAACTTGTTAGAAGAACATTAAACGTGTGAGGAAGAAAACACACCTGGAAAAATGATGGCAGAGTTTGATCAAAATTCAATGAATGTATTTGATTTTAGTTTAAATATGTTTTATGATCAAGTTTTTATTCTTTTGATATTTGTGGAAAAAAAGCAGACTGATTTAACAAACAATACCAAACTGATGCACGGATGTGTTTCAGGTGCAATTTAAATAGTTTGGCATGAAAAATATAGTTAATCAATAGCTTCATATGCTGTACAAACTTTAAACTGCTGATAAAATATGACATAATAATAGCAATAACAGTAATCCATGAGATGGCTCACAAGAGTGATAATAAGTTGACAAATTTCATAAAAGAAAGTGTGTAAAAAGTGAAATGTCTCAGATTTATGTGGTAAAACAATGAAGTCATAATAAAGGAAGTTATTGGATTTTTCAGTTTGATGAAATTAAAAAAATAAATAAATTCATTTTTTTATTTCACTTTTATCAGACAGCATGTGTTCATTCATCACACTCCAACCTCTGCTCTGACAAGCTGTAATCTAACAGAAACTAAACCTCAACTGTTTAGCACTGTTTACACACACACACACACACACCACCACCACACAGACAGCTCAGCTAATTGTTACATTATGGCTGCAACAAAACATTAGGCTGCTCTTAAATTACATTCCAATGGGCTATGGCCAGCGGCCAGGAGGCTACAGGAGGCCAGGCTGCTCTGTTTCCCAAACTACACACAGACAGACAAACAGAGAGCCGGCTGGATGGAGAACAGGTCCAGGTAAGAAAGGTGGAGGCTCATTCTCTCTCCTCTAATGAACAGAGGGACACTTTTGTTCCACACAAGAATAGAATGTAACTGAACATTTTACAATAAAATAAAACTGATGAATATAAAGCCCATTCAATGAATTAGAATGAATCAAACGGCAGAGGGCAAAAGAAAAATACAAAATATCATTTCAGAAAAGAGGATAAAGGAGAATCATCGAAGGTTTGAGTGGGAAGTGGAACTTGTCTGTGGTGGAGTCACTGTTATTGTTTATTGGGAGTTGTCTCTGGATTCTTGGAAGGCATGTAGGGACAATCTCTGTCCACACTGACTGGGGCAAAGACACTCTCATTTTGATTTCTCCATCAGTCACAGAACAATTTAAGAATGACGCAAAGTTACAGAAATGTCAGGCTTTCTGGAAACTTTCAAGAACACTAGTTTCAAAAAGTGCCAAAACCAAAAGCTGGAATCAGAAAACTGGTTTGGAATTGTGTTCACTTTGATTCAGTTTAATATCAGAGAGTTCAGGACTGCTTGTGTTCAGAGAACATTTCACATTTAAACCTTTTAAGCCTTTTAGTTAAATAAAAATAATAGTTTCTTTTGTTTCACTATGTGAAACAAAAGATCAATCTCAAAAGTAAGGTATAAAAAAGTATCACTTTCATGTAGTACTGAAAATCTGATACATAACTAAAGTTTTGGCAAAACTATCAAAGAAATTTGCAGTGATACCTGACTGTAAAGATCACTGTGTGACAACAAATTCTAAAGAAAAAAGAGATAAATTCAGCAAAACTCAAGTCTCAACTCAATCAGCATGTTTCTGCTCATGTCTTGTCACACATAAAGTAGAGAACTGAACACATGTGTACAAGATAGAAAACATCTGTATTTCTCTTAATCTGCACACATCAAAATAAAAGTCAACACTACCCCTGTCTGTCACTCTGATCTACATTAACTCTTTCCACTTTGTCTTTGTTTGATTATGTGTGCGGGCGGTGTGTGTGAGAAGAGCCAGAGCAGGCAGAGAATAGTAGTGAAAAGCCGTCTCTCTTACCTCAGCCATTGTCATTTAGTCGGATGTTTCCAAGGATACCGTGGAGTTTGCCATTCCCCGTGAGTCCCACAAAATGACTGGCTCCAACTCTCCTGTCTGCTCAAGTACTAATGCAAAAGAACCATCACACCCAGCAGCATCTCCTTCAACAACACGGACACACATGTACCCTGCTTCTCTGTCTTCTCTCTCTCTCTCTCTCTCTCTCTCTCCTACTCTCTCTCTCTCTCTCTCTCTCTTTCTCACTCACACACACACACACATACACACACTGAGCCACCAACACTCACTCTACAAAAAAGAGAAGTAGTCACTGTGCTTTTACTGTCACTACACAGATGCACACACACAGACACACACACACACACACCTCCTGCTTTCTCTCCTCTAATGTTGCCGTGGACTGGCTCTAAACTACTCAAGATGTTCAGTGTGTGTGTGTGTGTGTGTGTGTGTGTGTTGAAACTGGGCACAGGGGATTGGAATGAGATCCTCCCACTCTGCATTCTCACCTCAGGAGCTGCCTGCTCCCTCCGTAGCCTGCACACACACACACTTGCGTGCACACATTGAGGTGTGCATGCTCTTTCATGCACGCGCACACACACACACACACACACACACACACACACACACACACACACACACTACTACCCCCTCGGAGTCACAGGGCAGTCCCCTCACAGCTGGCTGGAAGAGGGCATGACACTCATCTTTCACAGAGATTTGATCAAAAGGAATCACAAAGGCTGGAGGCTCTCCTAATGCAGTCAGGGGAGACTCTCCCTCCTTTCCCCTCTCTCTCTCCCTCTGTCTGAGTAATGCCCTAAATCAACGCTGCCCCTCTTGGTGCACACAGCCCAGTGTGTGTGTCTGGATTCACCTTAACACAGCCCTGTGAACAGCCTCCATAACAAGTTATGCCTTGTGCCGTCAGGAATGTGTCAGTGTCTGTGTTGAGCGTTTCTCGGGAGGAGGGGGACTTCACACATGACAAAAACTAAATCTGTGTTATCTTTAGGAATACGTGCACCTAAGCAATTTTTAGAACTGCCTAAAATGTGTCTGTGGCACTGAGCATTGAAAACTTTAAAGTCTCAGAAGACAGTTTTAGACAGATTTGTTCAGGTAAGATTCTGTGCCGATGACAGCATTTGAAAGCCTGGATTACATTTGAAAACTTGCGGAAAGGGTTTATGTTTCTCAGAGTTTGGTGTTGAAAAAGGTGTGCTCAGGTATCGACATTCAAAATTCAGATTCAGTTTTGGCACTTCACTAGAAATACATCCAAATGCCCAGCCTTTGTGTAACAGCTAAACACATGTAGCTACAGTAACACATGTGGCATGTGGATGTAGACAATACAGAGGACATTCTTTTTTCATGACATTCTGCTTCCTACTAAATCTATATTAACATGTGCTGTTTTCATGTCAGGGGATGGAGGGTAGATGATGGAGAGGTTCACATAATCAAACAACACAGCACAGTGATGCGGTTGCAGAGTTGGATATGTGAGGGTTAAAAGGGTTTTAAAAAATGCTAAATTGATTTTTTTTTTTTTTGTCAGACCAACAGTTTAAAACAATAGACAAAGAATAATAAGTATCTGCTTTTTTAGATGTAGATTATTCTGTTCATCAACTAATCATTTCAGCTGTAAAGTATCCTATACATAACCACCAGCTGAATGGATGCTATTTACAAGTTCAGTGTGTAACTGTTAAATGACACAAAGACACTGGAGAAGAGCTTTTAAAGAGCTGACAAAGTGAAATGTTGATGGGGTGACAAGTCTACTGGTGATGTGTATCTGTGGAGTTCATGGTTAGGATCATTAGAATAAATCAGGTTTTATAAATAAGGTTTATGGTTATGGTTTTCCTCCCTCGTACTTTACTCTTACTTTTCTGCTCCTGTGTGTTCCTCCTTCCTTCGTTCCTCTTTGTGGTGGAAAGCTCTGATGATTTTAGCCATTAGAGGCATTTGCTAATCCACAAATTACACGGCAAGTTTAAACAAGTACAAATGGTCTGCTCTACCTGCAGCAGCTTGAGGGAGGAAGGCAGGGTGGGAGTTGTGGGGCCTGCCACCAGACACTTTAAAGGTTCAGTAAACAGAGCACAGAATGGACTTCTTTAATTTACTCAGACCATATTAATGGAGCACTCTGAAGAAATGCAGAGTTCTGTGCCTTGCTCAAAGGTATCTCAACTGAAGTGCTGTAGGGAGGGAAGAGCATTACTCCTCTGCTTTCCCCACCCACATTCTCCCAGAGAGAAGCTCAAGCTGACAACCCTCCAATCATAAACCTGCTTCTCTAACCTCTAGGCTAGCAACACCCCCTGACTTGACATTCAGAAATTTACCAAGCAGCCTTGCTAACTGATAAAAATGCAGCTAATGGCCCTTGAAGTTGGACATTAAAACTGCATTACTTTCCACAGGAGATCAAAGCTGTTCTTATTCGTGAAAAGCCCAAAATGTTATGAGGTTACATATATGGATAGGAGACATCCCGTCAAGGCATGTAACACAAGGTTGGAAAGCCCTACAGTCCCCTGAGGCCTTCCAAGCAAGCAGATCTGCTTACCGGCCTTGTATTTATTCCATACCTAGGGGATGCATACCAAACACAGCCCCAGACCTGGCCTGGATTAGGTCTGCACTGCTTGTCAGATTGCTGCTCCCTGGGCTGGAGCACCACAGACGTATTTGCGCCCTGGGGGCTGAGCATAGAAGCTGCAACTAAAACCACAGCAAATAAACTCCATGTGCAGCAGAACAGGTCACACTGCCTACTTACATGTCTGTCATTAGCCTTCCTTCAGGGAAGAGCGAGAGGGGCTTGAGCACTTGAGCAGATGAGTAGCTTTGGGAGAGCATTACACTCTCTCTACACTTTCTTTCTTTATTTGAGTGTGCACTCACTCATTCCTGGTCAAATGATACATTTGGCTGATTGAGCCTTTAGTTCAAATGTGTCATATCACATGTGTGCATTCACTTGACCTGCAGTAACAACCCTAAAATAACCGCAGTCACAATCACTCATAGTTGATTATTTTGAACATCATTTTTTTGATTGATAAATTTGGTTTATTATTATTATTATTATTATTATTGTCAAACATGAAACATGGTCATTGAGGTGATGCCTTTAAAAGTCTTCAGTAGTAGTAGTAATTTCATGACACAAGTGAATGAATTGAACTGAAACAAATTATTACAATTAAAAATAATCCATCCATTAATAACTACAATCAAAGCTGTTACTTTGATTTTAGCTAATTTAACTAACTTTTTAACTACCTTTTTTTTTTTTTACAAAACTGCCACTGGTGATGTCTGACTCATTCATGTCATCTTAGTACATCTTTTTAATCTAATTATCAAAATAATCACTCCCATTTGAACTTTTTATTTGAAGATATATCTCCTCCCTGATCAACCTGCTCCAACACATCCACACTACTTGTGCATGAATGTGTAGGTGTGTTTGTGGGTGTGTGTGTCGTCCAAGTGTTGGCCTGCTTTTTCTCACTTTAGTTGACAGTAAAAAAAAAAGGCCAAGAGCGGAGCTATTACCTCCCTGTTCCCTACAAACTGTTCGTACCAGACACCAGCCACCACGCCAAATGGCCAGAGGTTTGCCTGTCATTCCATGCCATTATTCAATACAGACACTCACTGGGTCACAGTAAATCACACAGAAAGCAGAAAGACCCAGAGAGCTACTACAAAATGAGAGGAGAGGGGTCTAAGACTTAGGTGTGTGACAGGACTTTTGTCAGCCTGGAAATCACACTTGTGTATTACAACATTATAGGACTATTTTTTTCACTCCAGCCTGTGTGGAAACACAATATTTGATACAGGCATCCAACAATGTGTATGTGATTATGTGTGAAGGAGATTGAAAATGATGTGACAAGAAAAAAGTGAGTAGAACGCTTTCGCTATGCAGCATGCGGGGAGGTCAGGACTCTTGGTGTGTGTAGGAGGTGCATGGTTTTACATAAAACAGCATTAGTGAAAGCAGAGCTTTCCACTGAGTGCCCCTCAAATGTTAAAAGAAGACCACAGGATATTAGAGCTTACTATCAGTATATTATTCTCTCTTTAGTTAGTAAAGAAATAAAAATAAATGGCAGCGATACTGATGGTACCAAATGGTACACAAAGACATGCAAAGCGAGGTTTGTGGATGTCAGCTTTAAAGCAGTTACTGATTACAATTAAAATGCAACAATCTTATTTGTCTGTCTTTGGTGTTAGCACTCAATGCTGTAGTGTTTCTGTACTTTACTTCCAAGAAATCACTTGACAGTCAGTGTGTCCTGTATAGCCCTCCCAAGCAGAGCAGAACTGTGAAGCCATTTTGACATCAAAACTTCTGTGTTCACAGCATGACGCACGATGGCCCAAAAAACATTTTCCCCATGCACAACTCAGTATCTAGAGACAGAGTTAAACAGGTGACGGCATGTACCTTCCGTCCAGTTGTATTCAACATGAAAACAGAAAAAGTGAAAGTTTTTTGCATTCAACACCACAGATGAGATGATTTTACGTCCTCGCTAAAATGTTTTGAAGCATTGGCGTTTAGTGTTATCTCATGATGCACTATGAATAGTATAAGAGACAATAACTTTCTTGTGGATTTGACATGCACATCGTATCACAACATCTACTGACCACAAATCAGCTTTATTAGTAATTAAAACTGTACAATAATTGCTGCACAGACATCACACACAAATATGTGACAATGTGTGATGTGTAATGTCCTCATAACAGTGCCTGATGTTCTGTGCTGATGGTAGGAGAGTATAGAAATATCAGAAATCAGTCAAGTCATGTCTGTATTCCACTTTTCTGGTCTGTGTGCTCCCATGAGGTGTGTGCAGCGGTCACTTTTAGTACATAGGCATGGTGAAGAACTATCGGAAAAATTTTATTTTTTAATTTTATTTGACTACTTCAGCATGAAAACAACAAAACATATAGTTATTGCCCTTTTTGCCCACAAACTGGACTGCTAACTATGGTTATATCTGATTTAATTTGTGTTAACATTATAAAGAGAAACACCAATTAACCACCAATTAACATGATTACAGAAGTAGCATTAAGAATGAGCAGAGCAGTGCAGATGGGCCTCCTTTAAACTCCGTCTGGGAATGATTGTCTGTGGGAAGTTCAATAGGAAATACTCCTGATCTATTGTTGTACAAGTAGTGACAGTTTTGGAAACACAGTCCATAGTGTATTCCCACTTCAACTGCAACTGCCATCTATCTGTCAAACTAATTTTCAAAGAGGCCATTAAACATATGAGTCACCGTTAAATGTTACTTTCCACCCAGTGGTGAGAATCACATCTCAGGTCGTCTGTGATGAGGACCTTCTCCAACATGGCTCATCTCAGTTTTGAAGCTCTGGAAAAACGTTTGGCCCATATGACATATGGACACACCTGCAGGTAAAGGCATTAGCAGGAACAAAAAACAGATGACACACACACACACACACACACACACACACACACACACACAGAGTCTACTTCAATCCTGCTGTCAGCCGGTTAGACAAGCAGCATTCCTTTGAAGACATGGATCTCCTTCAGTGGACAGTCATGACAAGTAATAGTTAATTTCAAATGGTGCTCATGAGGCTTTAGATCTGCAGGACATAATATGATACAAATTCACATAAAAGAAGATGAATACTTTATGGTGACCTACTGGATGTAACAGAAGAAAAAATATTTTATTTATCTATTTATTTATTTTATTAGAAACCCTGCCTGTTGCATGCTGTCTGCAATTTGTCATTTTGCTGTGTGCAGGATGTTTCTAGGTGTCAACCAAGCAGCAACTCTGTGGTTGTGTGGGGCGGTGTTTAGCTCAGTCGGTAGAGCAGCCGCCCTTTCCCGCATGTCATTCCCTGTCTCTCCCCCCACGTTTCCTTCAGCTGTCTATCCAATAAAAAGCAAAAAGGCCAAAAAAAAAAAAAACTCTGTGGCTGTGAAATGAAGACAACACAGAAGTGGCTGCAGTTCCTCAAATGCCCACTTGAGGCTGGCTCCAGAAGTGAGTCAGTCTCCATAAGTCCCCATGTTAAAATGTTCAACTTCACAGCAGAAATAAACATGTTTACAGCCTGGCACAAAAACAGTTTTGGTCTCTATAGCTAATTTCCCCATTCGTGCCAACTTTTATACAACACACCTGTTCAAATGATATTAAGGCTTAAAGGTATGCAGGATTAAGAGCGTGGCCTCTTAATTGACAGGCTCCACCTCTTTACCCATTTTCAGATAAGGGGGAGGCAGCGGAGACAGGACTACAAAGATGGCGGCAGCCAGAGCCACCACGCTGAGCTTCACAACAGCTCTTCAGAAACCTGTGGGGGGCGTCACGGAGACTACATCTATGTTTTATACAGTTCATGGGCAATAGATGTGTCGCCCATCCACTAACAATGTGCAGGGTGTGAGGAAGGGACCAGGTTACATTCACCCTAACCGTTTATCCAATATAGCGTGTTATAGACCCTTTTTTAATTGATGATGTACTTATTATCAATGCTAAATGGGAAGTTAAAACAAAGGCGTAATTTATTTTCTTATTTGGATTGTTTTATTTTGCTTCTCTGCCAAGAAAAAAAATCTCTTTTCTTTCTATTTGTTTGGTGGGAAGTTCAGTCAAGTTATTAAAATGTGATACAAAAGTCACGTGACTCAATACAGCGTTGGATAACAGAAATATTGTCATTCCCACCTCTCCTTTCATTTTGTACCCTCTCTACGCCTTCGCTGCCATCCTGTGGTGTGGCGACAGAGTGTTCAGCCGGTAGATAGATTAATAAAGCAGCTCCCTTTCCTCTCATCCTTCATCCATCCATCCCTCCATCCCCTCCCAGGAGTCTGGTATTGATCAGACATGTCCACATTAGAGGGAGGGGAGATGCTTTTATGATAATCCACCCACCCTCCCCGCCACTCATAATGGCTACATTAGACGCTCATCCCCTCCACACCCGACACCTGGACCTCACTCTCTTCGGACTTACTGTTTGCATTACAACACTGTTTAATGGGCTCTTTAGAGGGGCTGAGGGGGCTGGGGGCAGGGGAGGGCAGGAAACTTTCCAAGAGTTTCCAGTAGATGAGGACCCAGCAAGGAGCCACTGGGAAGGTCCGGTGCAAGAGTGATAGATGGCACCATGTTGAAGTGGAGGGAGGAGGGAGCTGGAAGTGGGGGTCCATTACCTATTACTGAATGCCCTCTCTGTCTAGCCATGCTGCTCGGCTGTCTGTCTGATGGCTAACAAACTCTGGGAAGTGGAGCTTTGGATGAGTGTGTTCTCTGACCGGACCCAGACAGAGGGCCAATCAATAGCTCTCTCTCTCATTACTTTCCAGTCAAAACAATCCAGATACTCAAATGTAAAGAGTCTGTCCACAAATGTGCCAAAGCTGAAACAAAAGATGCAGGTAAAACTGTTTGTTTGTAGGCAGTGGAACTAACAGGTATTAGTGTACTAACAGCATGGTACTCTCACTTTGAGTACATTATTCACCAGGCCGATGGCTGCAGCAGAGTGGTGGGGCTCTCAAGATGGCCGGTTCAGTAAACACACAAGAGTGAAAAAAAGTAAGGGAAAAAAAAGGAGAGAGAAAGAGCCACCTGGACACCATCAGTCTCTGTGAAGGTAAACATCTCCGACATTCCTCCCGACACACTGGTCTACAGAGGTCAGAGGTCATGATGACAAACGAGTGACCCAGGAGCCCTGAGAGGCCAAGAGAGGAGCCTCTGGAATCTCTCAGCAGGAGGACAGGGGACACAGAGATATGTTCACTGGACCAGGAGCCACGAATGAAAGAATAATGGTCTACAAGGTCTCAATGCAAGATCCAACTGTGGCTCTTCAAGGGAAAAAACTTGTATGCAAACGCAGAAAAGCTATTAACACTAAGCTATTTTACTGATCGAGGACCCCCACTTACCTGGTACAACAGTGGCCAATCGCAAATGTCAGACCGGCCCAAAGAAAAACTTCTTTAGAAGTTAAATCACCTCAGAAGAGAAGAAAGGATAGGAAGTGGGTGTCAACTGGAACTTTTAGGACCAAGCTTCTAGTTTGCTTCTAGTAGTAGGAAGTCAGTTGTAACTAAGGAATGTGTAATGACAATATTTCATGTGTAAGGAATGGCAAGTATGTGAGGAGGGGGCTGAGGGTGATTTTGATGAGGCACAACTGGAAGCTGTGCTAAACTCCACCCAGGTGTCAGCCGTCAATATTATGAGCTTTAATGTTTGTATTACACTGAGTCTTTGGAAGCTATTTGAACACATGTATAGTGTTGCAGCATTCACCCCACACAGCTTGAAGTAGGGACAGCAGTAGAAGCAGTTGTAGGGACGTATTCATTTGTCACCAGATGGTGTTTTGGTTGGAGCAGAGTAGGAGGAAATATCTGCTCCCCATTCTTGAGTATTGTCTTTATGCTTCTGGGAAAATCATTTTAACCCCTTAACTGTTCCACTGACCCAGCATTGTGCACAGTGAAGTGATAAGGTTGAACTCTTCCAAAGTGTAACCATATTTAATATATTGAGATGGTTCCATATTTAATAGAACCATCTAGAATGTTCAGGCAATTTCAAGTCAGTGGCTGTCTATTATATTATTAATATTATATTTTCCAAAAATAGCCAGGATCTACAACTACCATGCCAAAAACAATGAATGAATGAGTTAATTTATTTCAGATTTCTCAACTGTATCAATCTGTTCTAAAGTCATTTATACAAATCTTTCCATGTTTTGCAATCATGTATAGATAACATCTTTCAAGTACCTACTACATTCAACTAAAACATGCAGTTAATATGTCAAAATCTAAAAACTGACATTAATGTGCAGTCTTCAGTTGCTGAATTATCTGTATAAAAAAATCTATAAGTAATATTTGTAAAATTAATTAAAAACTTTATTGTTTTTTAAAATAAATATTCACTTATGAAATTGATGCTGCAACACGTCACACTGAAGTCTTGACAGGATCAACAAAAGACTGTCTGAAGCTTCCACAGGTTGATTGTAACAGGTGATAGTATCATGACTGGGTATGAAAGGGGCGTCCTCTAAAGGCTCACAGTTTGCACACAGTTTGAATGAATTTCTGGATTTCACCATCTACAATCCAGAATATCATTCAAAGATTCAGAGAAATCTCTGCACGTAAGGGGCCAGGCCCAAAACCAACACTGAATGTTGGTGACCTTTGACCCCTCAGTGCTGCATTAAAAACACACATGACTGTATGAAGGATATTACTACATGTGCGCAGGATCACTTCAGAAATGAAGTTCAGACTCTCCACACAAAGAGAAAGACAGATATCAATAACATCGACAAACAGTCCACATCACAGACTGGTTTTGGAAGTCATTTAGAATCAGAGTTGTATTTGTTTAATCTTCTAACAGGCTTTGTGGCCCATTGCTTCAAGAAACTGGGTTATGTGAGGATTCTACCTTTTGTAAGTGCCCCCGAGCAAAGACACAACCTGCTGCTATGTAGCTTACCTCTGACCTCTCTGACATCAACAACATCTGAGCACTTTCACAGGTACTGTCAGTACTATTGAGCCTTGTTGTAATGCGCTTTGCTTTCAACATCAGCTGGATGTGTAGGCAGACAACAGAAGCTAACTAGATACATTGAGTGGAAATGTGAGTCAGACTGAGAACAGGGGAGGTTGTGTGAGTGCTGCGACTAGAGGCTTCATTCCTGCTTGACCTGTGAACTTCATTCCAGCTTTCTTACACACCCTGACAAACACACTCATATCCCCGTACACATTAGCAAAATACTTCCTGAGGATGCCCATGGCAACTCATGGGCACAATGACTCATACAGGGACATCTGCTGCCTTTTATATCCCCCATAGCCAGCCTCTGTACAGACAGCTAATGTGGGACAAGAATGAAGGAAATTTACACATTTACACATTTAAATTTACACAGGCTAGGCACAGGCAGACTTCACACATTTAAAGTTGCATGATGCAAGATTAGATTTGAAATGTTCATCACTTAAATCACAAAAGGAAACAATGTGAAAATAATGCGACCATATTAAAAAAACAATGTGTATATATATATATATATATATATATATATATATATATATATATATATATATACACCACCATGGACCGGTGGCACTGCCCGTTAAAGAGGAGATGAGGACTTATGATACAGAATTGTTACGTTCATCTCTGTCCCTACTATCAATGTGGTCTCAGTGAAAACTAAATTAGCACACACACATACACACATACTATAGCAGGCAGCATGGTTAGAGAGCATGTCACAAAGAAACTCACAAAGAGAATAATTTAACCGGTGAGCAGCAGCTTTCACACGCTTTAGCTAGTGTCATTATATCAAACTGGAGAATAGGTGTCACAAGACAGAAGTTGACTGACTAAAGCCACCTGAACAAAGATGGGTCCATTCAGGGTTATTTTACCTCTGATATGATGCTGTTTGATTACATATGTTTTATAGTAATAATCCACTCAACAATTATCTATGCCTAGTTATACTGTGCTGGGTTGTCAGGTGCTACAGCCTATTCCAGATGGACTGTGTAATACAACTAATCATCTGATCAAATTCCAGACAGTTGGTGCATCATTAGCTTTATTTATGTCATTACTGTCATTATTGTGTGTTCATACAGAAAGCAAAGGACATTTTAGAGGTTGTGTGACATACAGAGTCAATGAGAGGTGTGATTAGATATAAATTTGCACAGGGCAACATGAATTGAGATGAAGACGTGTCTATGTGAGTTGATTGAACTTGAAGGATGTAAAAAAGAGTAAGAGTAAGAGTCTTGAGGAAAATGACAGAAACAATAATATGAATTTGAATGAAATTGGTGGCCAATCAAATGGTGGTCAAATTTTCATGAATAACGCAAGGCATGAACATCAAGAGTAAAGGGTAGAAATTACAGTCATTCTTGCGTGATCTTGTCCAGCTGCCAGTCCAGCTGCCTTGCGAGACCAGTATAAGTGTTGATTAAACAATTTATAATTCTTTGAGAACAACTTGTAGAACTGCATGGATCTCATCCACTTTTGTAACAATTTTTCTATAGGCATTTTTCATGTATGTGGACCAAAAAGCTCTGCCCACAAAGCTCTGATTGGTCAACTCTTTCTCTAAACTGGGAAAGCAGATGTCAAGGGGCACGACATCAGACCCACTGGAATCAATGAACAAATCTGAGATGTGGGCAAACATTAAGTCAGAGGTCTGGAGACAGGCTAACAGTTTTTCATATGAAAGTAAGACATAAGGCCGGAGTAGACACCTGTACTGATTTAAATCTGTTCCGTCAGACACATGAGACAAATTACTGAACAAAATTAGGCTGAAATGAGCTAGGTTTTGGTTTTGTCACACCTGGATTTCACAGAAGAACAATGAAAATAGATTGTAGGTTTCTTCATCATACCACCATGTTAAGAAGCTGCTGGGTGTAATAATGTCCTTTTGTCTAAACAGCCCAATCATGACACTGCCATGAATCATGGTTTGCTTGTCCTGTGTGAACATGGTCTAGGCCCCTCCCATAGACTGGAAACACAAATAAAATTGTATGTAAAATAACAGAGGTGGAGGATGATGACTGGTCCACGGGTGAGATGTTTAATTTTACACACACACACACACACACACACACACACACACACACACACACACAGTTCCACACACAATGATACATAACAAAGATAAAAATGCACAGTCATGCGTAGGCAGTGATGCTTCAGCCAGCAGACCAGCTGGGCATCGGGGGCAATTTTGTGTTCAACTTGTTTATCGATAAAGAATTGAAGAAGCATAAAGTGAATTAAATGGTTTTGAAAACCAAAAAAAGTTTTCTGGGGAAAAAAAAATCTTCATTTCATGATCATTTCAGCTTCTGTTTGATCTTGAACCCCTCAGGTCATGCAAGCCACAAGGGTATTTTCAGAGAAGGTGGTACTGAGAGGTGGGGGTGGGGGGCTTAACAACATATTCATCTGGAATCCTTTGCCGCTGTGACACATTGTGACCTCCCCTGGGCTTTGGCCACAGTAAGAGCTCAGAGGGGGCGGAGGGAGGGCAAAGAAGAAGAGAAAGTCAGAGAGGAAAAGAAGACGAGAGGGCCTGTGCGTGTCTTCATAGTGTTTAGCTGTGATTAGACTGAGCAGCATCTCTGTGGTGGCTGTATATCCATCTGCCGCTCACGGCTGAGCGGTGTGTTCCTGTTGCCACCCTCATGACCTCAGACCTAAACACACCAATTAACCACCACTGGACTTTCCACTTTTCCTCAAAGTCTGGTCCAAACAAAACACCACTACATCTAACCCCCCTGCCTCTGTTCATCTTTGATCTGCTGCCTCTCGCTCTGACCTGAACAGAGAACATCACCCTCTTTTAGCCAAAAGCAGGTGCTAGCCAGGAAACACATTCACTTGTACAAGCAGTTTCTAAGATACAGAACAAGCAAAATAAATTGGCGGCAATGTCTGTCAGTCCATGACTTTAGTTCAGACTGAAATATCTCACAACTTGATGGACCAGCATAAACGTTCGTACAGACATTCATGGTTTTTTTAGGTTTCAGTGAAACATTTTGTCTTTTTTTTGTAGTGCCATAAGCAAGTCAAGTTTTCACTTCATGGTTCCCTGTGATCCCTGATTTTTCACCCATCACGAGACAAATATTTTTGGTTTGAATGTCTCAACAATTAAACAGTTAGCTATCGAATGTTACTCTTCTTAGGAGGAATTGTACTAGCTTAACTTTTCATAACTTTTCATCTAGTGTCATCATCAGGTTAATGTTTCAATTTGTCCAGTACTTTGGACCAAATACCTACAAAACTAATGACATTACTATCAGCCTCAACTGCACATTATTTTTAGTGCTAATTAGCAAATGTTAGCATTAACACAGCACTAACACACTATAAGCTAATGCTAAATATGGTAAACATTATACTGTTGTTAAATGTATTAATTGTCATCGATGTTAGCATATGATATGACTTTATTGTCAAGTCACACTGAAATTCATTTTGCATCCATTGGACTCTGTCAAAGACATATAAACATGGAATCAACATACAATACTGTGCCCTTAACATACATACATTTAACATGAAACACAGGAACATTAGAAAGAGATGTTAAACCTGATACATATTTAGATAGCTTTTTCCCATCAACCTTCACCAAATAACTAGATAAAGAGAGATGATTTCTTCATCTAAGCCGTCAACCTGTCTCATAGACGCAACCCAACAAGGCTGCTCAAAGAGGTTTTACCTTCAGTTAGTACTTCTTTTCTGTGTATTATTAATCTATCATTATTATCAGGATGTGCACCACAGTTGTTTAAAATAGCTGTCTGTCCGTTGTATAGTTGTGCAATCTGAGCTAAAGTGAAGTTCTCAGCCAATGATGGAAAGCATGTTATTTTGAATATGTGCCACTGAAACAGCTTGTGGTTTAATTTTCTCTCAATTAAACATCATACATTCACTTTAGAGTTCAGATACTTTTGATTATATAAATTGGAGTCACAGTTGCTGAATTTGCACTTTAAGAGTGTTTTATTTCTCTTCATAATCCATCTCTTGTCTACCTTGCTGCCAGGGGATGATGATTCAAGTTAAAGCTTTAGAAGTCTGTGTGCATGTGGAAGCACAGAGACAGAGAGACAGATCACCTTAGGGCCTGTGTTGTGGCATGGCTGTGTCAGGGCTGTGTTGGGACTTGTAGCAACTGATTCTTGACACTGAGCACAGCAGCACCTGAGGGCCCCTAAGCATGCTATGGTGGCCTGTGTCAGGGCCGGCACAATGAGCTGACAGCGCCATTCGTCACTTTTGTTGCACTTTTGGGGCTGGTAAAAGATACCCATCTTTTACCAGCCCCAAGAGTGCAACGAGACAAAGGTACAAAGGTAAGTACTGAATTAAGAATTAAGGTAGGAAAAAACTGCATTTGTTTTACCATTGACATATCCACTTTTTGCCTCTGCAATCATAAAATGGATACACCTTGATACAAAGTTACACCCTGATACAATGAAGTTTTGTTTCTGTCAACAGTTCATGGTGAATATTTGGTAGACAGTGGGTCTAATAGAAACAGTTTGGAGACATTGAGGTCTGTGAACAAATCAAAAGGGAAAATGAATTTACTTTTGTTTTGAGGCTGGATACAGAAAACCGAGATAGATATGTTCACACCTGTGGAGATATAACCAAAACTACACTACCAATCTATATACATATATATAAATAATACGTTTCTTCCAAGTCTGTTTCTTCCAATGCTATAATGATGGTTTGGTTGGGTTTAGGCTGCTCATAATCACTGAGTAAATAAACAATAAATAAATAAATAAAAAATACCAGAGTTTAACTAAGACATTGTTTTAACCATGTCAAGGAAGGAAGGTATACTCAACCAAACCTTTCCTTAAGCAAGTAGTTTGTGTTCAGTTTAGATTTGAGTCATTCTCTTTCTCTCAGCAGTGACTGTGTATCATAAGAGATTCCATTTGTTAGTTAGTTTGCTCTCTTTGTAAAACTCTGGTTGCATACTGTATATCATGATGCAACAGTGTTTTTACATTTAGTTTGCATGAGCAGTGATGGACCAAAAAAAAAAAAAATCTAAAATGAATCTAGAGAAATTCAGAGATGTTTGAGTGATTGATTGTACAGCTTTGATTCACAGGTGCTTGTTTTTCTTCCAACCAAGCTTGACCCAAGATGGCATCAGTGAGGCAATTTGAAATGAATACAGCAAGGTAGAAAATTGGATTGTGGAAGCTGTTTTACAAGTCTGGGCTGATCGATGCTCACATGGCGCACGCACAGAAAATCTTCTCTGAGGCTATCATTTCAACATAAGAGAGGGAGAGGTGCCTCATTAGGAAGGCTGGCGGTGCAGAACTGAAGACTTCAGATAAACTTATCAGTATACAAGACCCATTTCAGGGGGCATTCAGAGGACTCAATGCAGCCAATTTTGACTTTGTTTTTTGCACTAAGAGTCAGGGCAAATGTGTTTCAGGCCCTCTACATGAGCAGACAAAGAGACAGTTTCCCAGGAGTGCGTGCTGGATTGTTTACTACATGACCAGTCTCTCTCTATTTGACACTGACACTCTCTCACAGGGCCCAGAAACCGGGTCGCCTCTGAGACGGCCAAGACAATGAAGAAGAAAGGATGTCTCTCTGGCTCACACACAGAAACACACACACACAAAACGTGGCACACCCTCTGCCAATCAAGACATTCAGTGAATCAGAGAGCTGCCTTCATTAGTCCTCCAGATGCTTGTCCTATAATGACATTCAGCAGCACACGCACTTTGCCAGTTAAATTTTTAAAACAATGCATAAATGACACACATTCACACGAATGTACACAACCTCATGGACCAAAATGTGCCTCTACTTGATCTTTTTCTTCCCTCATTTCGATGTCGCTCAGTCTCTCCCTCTTTTTCTGCTTCTTTAGTGAAATGTGAGACTCCGGGAGCATTCCTTTCTAAATAGCCTCTGAGAGAGAGAGAGTGTGTGTGTGTGTGTGTGCGTGTTTGAGAAAGAGAGTGTAATAGATAAAGGGAGAAATACTGTTTAGGAAGAATATAGTAGCAGTTACACTAGAACTACATTTCGACACCTAAAAAGAAAAAGATGGCTGGCCCATTAGTTTGGCCTACAGGCTGACACACACACACTCACAGATTACAGCTGCAGTGTGGCTCATCTGTTTCTAAACAGGAACACATTTATGTTCGAGTCAAATCTGTACACACATATGTACAGCCTTGGCGTGGTGTGGCGGCTGACAAGTCCGCTGGGACGGCGCTGTTAATCAGAGCAAGATGTTTATTTTCATCTCTTTAATGGTCAGGATAGACCTGCTCCACACGGACACCGATATGTTTTCCACCAACATACATCTGTTTGTGTCATGATCAATCCACTCTGACACATGCAACTCCCATCAGTCGACCCCCCCCTTCTCCCCAGACTAAGACACACATACACACACAGCTGGGCCTCCCCAACAGCCATCAGGCTAAGGGACATAATTACCCAGGCTGCTTGTGACATTCCTGTTCATGGGTCAGGGGGGTGAAAGCTGTCCCCCTTCCGCCTCTTCTTCCCTCCTCTTTGTGCACACACACACACGCATGCACACACACACACACAACTAAGTGAGCCAGCCATGCATGAATAGGTGTGTGTGTGCGTGTGTGTGTGTATGTACACTCTTCATCATGCATTGCTGGCTTATTTACTTTTCAGGAAAAATTGTTCATAAAATTCTTAACATTCCACACGTCTTACAAATGATATTTGTAGTAATACATAAACAGCAGAAATGGGTAAACAACATTAAAATGAATGCAAGGTTAGGTTCATTGATGCCTACACAGCATCACCACTACATTAACAACTGCAAAATATCGCAACTGTACAGAAACTGCACCGAGCAAGACCACCCTCGGGTTCATGGTTCGTTCAGCTGAACATACAATATGTGGTGCTCTAGCTGTCTAAAGACTTCTATACTAGATGCTGAAAAAATAAGGTGAGAAGAATGTTATACACCTGCAGGCCTTTTCTTCTTGCTACAGCCAGGGAGAAGATACATTAAACCAGCACGGAGAGCATCAGGAAGAGCTTCTACCCTCAGACCACTAGGATACTAAATGAGGACATTGTACATTGCAGAGTGAATAGTA
Organism: Protonibea diacanthus; assembly: GCA_028641955.1. Lineage (NCBI taxonomy): Eukaryota > Metazoa > Chordata > Actinopteri > Sciaenidae > Protonibea > Protonibea diacanthus. Next base: position 31,145,843 of record CM053976.1, on the reverse strand, counting down.
GCTAACGCAGAAATATTTCACTTTAATTGTAGTTTTTTGACGATATGTATCACAATTGAAGTGAGTATTACTTTTGTACTTTTGGCCTTCGTTTCTTTCACTGATGATAATATTGTAAAAGTAATAACTGAGAGAGGGTCGGCTGTGGCTCAGAGGTAGAGCGGGTCGTCCGCTAATCAGATGATCAGCGGTTTGATCCCCTGCTCCTCCAGCCTGCATGTCAAAGTGTCCTTGGGCAAGATACTGAACCCCAAATTGCTCCTGAAGGCTGTGCCATCGGTGTGTGAATGTGTATGAATGGTTAGCTCCTCAAACTGATGAGCAGTTGGCACCTTGCATGGCAGCCAATGCCATCAGTGTGTGAATGTGTGTGAATGGGTGAATGAGATATGTAGTGTAAAAGAGCTTTAAGTGGTTGGAAGACTAGAAAGGCGCTATATAAGTACAGTCCATTTATCATCCCAGAATGATGCAAAAACAATCAAAGTCAACACTATCAGGTAATAAACAAACAGTATGTCCTTAGAACCTTTTTAGAATCAGACTTATATGCTGTCTTCCATCACATATCTTTAAACGGCACACAAACAGAATACCTCTCTCTTTTTCTCTCTAGTTTTATCTAATGTTGCAATGTACATATTTAGTTAAGTTATGTATTAACAATAATTTAATAAATGAGCCTACACTTCACCATTAAAAGCACGAGCCAATTCATCATTCAGGCTTCCCTCAGAGGATGGTGGAGACCAAAACAGAGCTAAAAAAAGAGCAACTATACACATGGCAACTTACATTGATCAGGTTCTAATCTGTTTGTCTGCTGGATGTATAAATAAGATGTGGAAATAAGTTTTTTCTGTGATAATCTGGGGAAATTGTATTCACCTGTTGTACAGTCAGTCTGTAAACTTTAAATGTTACTGTTCCTCTTTCTCTTCCAAATAATTTGACTACCATGTGCTTGTGTTTACTGCCATGTCAAACATCTTTTTAGTCATATTGCCATTTTCCCATATCACATCAATTAACACAGTGAGTACAATATCATCACAACCAACAGACATGATGGTCAAACCTGTGAAAATAAGACAATTACAACTGTCCCAACTCACAATAAACACAAATTCATCCTTTTCATGTAGCATTCCCGTCTGTACAATTTATCAGTGCTGTTGTCATTTTCTGTCCTCTTTCTTGCTGCACTATGTCACCTGGAGTGTGGAAGTGGGGGTAATCGGGGCACAGCAGGGGTCAGTGAGTGGCTGGGGGCGACGGAGGTGGAGATGGTGGTGGGGGTGATGAAATTGGAAAAGCATGTGGAGATAGATGTGACTGCAAGACAGATCAAGACACTTCCAGATGCCCAGGCGCTGAGGGGCCGAGGGCCGCAGCAGAGCCACCCTCCCAGGGGACATGACTCACCTGGAAGGAGGGCCAAGCGCTGCCAGATGTGGAGGAAGCCGCCTGGGTCCCTCACGCCAAGCCCGTCTAACACTGTCTCGATTGTGCTACAGCATATGCTTCCAGTCAAGGGTGAAAAATGCAGGCACCAGCACATGCCAGAAGTCTTTCAAGCATAGCCCAGCAGTCAGCCTCCAGCCTTACACCCACTCTGATCCACACACACACACACACACACACACACATGGGAGCAGATCCTCCCAGTCAGTGCAGTGCAGACATGTCACCACACAGCAAGTCAAGGCTGGTTAAACTGTAAAGCAGCTAGAAGGGACCCAGTCCAGACACCCAACCCTGGGGATAGCACTACACACCACTCAGACAAACATACGCACACTGAACACGGTCCACCTCACCTCACCTCACCAAAAACGGCGACCTTTGTCCAGGTTGAAAGCAGGAAAAATGTAGACAGGCAGAGAGGGGAAGGAAAAAGAAACAAGGAGTGAGTTTACATGTGCTGTGTCTCAGTGTTAGGACACAGAGGCTGAAGTGTCAGCCAGGATCCAAACAAACACAGATGCCACTGAATGAGCCATCTGAGTCAGACCAGATGACTTCATCACTGTAGTAACATCCATATTGGACTAATGGACTCCAATGGGGTCCACATGAACCGACACAGCTTTGACTGTATCAGAGACGGTGACAGGGTCGGAAAAAACCCAGCCAGCCCCACTTAACCCAACGCCCACTCACACACACAAGACGCTGATTTTGCAACACTGGAGAATCGTCCCTTGGCCCGTCTGTGGTGTCTTTGTGTGTGTGTGTGTGTGTGTGTGTGTCTGAGCCTTGGAGGTGTTTCTGAGAGTGTGTAGGGACATGCAGCTGGTGAGCACACATCTCTTTCATACAGCAAATCTCATCCAAATCCCCCTCACCTGAAGCAACACACACACATATGCGCGCGCACACACACACACACAGATGTCTACCTTCAGCCTGTAAAAGTCCGAGGGCCCTGTGCAGGAATGTTTGTGTTGCACAATGACCTCATTGTGCCGTGATATGGCTTGTCTGAGCCATGCTCTGTGGCAGAGTCACACCTGTTCCACCTATGCCAAAGGGCTGACAAAGCCAGAGATACATCAATCAGCATTTAGAGCACATAGGCACACACACAGATGAGACGCATGCACACACATGCAGACACACACACACACACAGTGCTGATGTGGCACTGTCTCTGTCTGCAGCAGGGTGGCTCCCTGAACACTATTATATTAAATGAGCTGGGACATGATATGATGGTTTACCATATTTCTAAAGGCTTCATTTGCTTTGACTTGTTGGCTGCTTGAATACGTTCAAAAAGACAACACAGCAGGTAAAAACAGGACAATTTGTTCCTCGTGAAAATATTTGGCAGCATTTTATTAGAACTGTCAGTCTTGAAACTTCCAACTGAAAACTGGTTCAAATAAGCAGTGTCACTTTTCCTGCTCTGCTGATATACAGGAAATAATGTCCCTGTCTAGGTTTCAATTTTGCTCACAATATATGAGAGAAATCTGTAATTACTACTGTAATAATGAACTCATTAATTCAATTGTTGATTAACAGGAAATTGTAAACTATCTTCAAATAAAAAGCAAGCAAGCAAAAAAAAAAAGAAAAAAAAAAGCAGTGAGCTCACTGTGCTCTGATGTATTTTGTTTTGTATCATTTTAAATGGAATATCTTGCTTTGACCATTGAACATGTCACACTAGTTTCTTGGAAATCATTTCATTTTCACCCCTGTGTTACATTTTATAAACAATAATAAAAACACAATGAAAAGAATCGTTAGTTATGAAACAATAACTACCATTTTGAACAAAGTACTAGCAGTACCTCATTTCACATTTGTATGCTTGTATAGCACAAAGTCACAACATACATTTGCCTCAGAGGGCACAGCAATGTGCAGCTAAGCACTGGGTGTGGCTCAGGAGGTACAGCAGGTCGTCCACCAATCAGATGATCGATGGTCCGATGCCTGGCTCCTCCAGTCAGCATGTCGAAGTGTCTTTGGGAAAGATACTGAACCCAAAATTGCCATTGCTGTGTGAATGAGATATGTAGTTTAAAAGCGCTTTGAGTGGTCGGAAGACTAGAAAGATGTTACAGTCCATTTACTATTGTTGGAAGGTAACGTTATCTCGTGTCCATATAGAGTCCGATCAGGCCATTTCAGTGTTTAAATCAAGCTTTGGACAAATATATATCTAATTTTTTATTAACTAATTTAGATATCTAACAGTATTATTTAATAATTTAATGTATTTAGTTACAGCTGCAGTTCCTATTCAATTCAATTCAATTTTATTTATATAGTGCCATATCATAACAAAGGTTATCTCATGACACTTTCCATACAGAGCAGGTCTAGACTGTACTCTTTATAATATTATTTACAGAGACCAATAGTTCCACCATGAGCAAGCAATATCTCCTGACCACCACCAGTGTCTTGATCCATCAGGGTTTTTTTTTTTTTTTATCCTAATCATGGCTTTACCAACCTCTCCTCTTTCAGCATCTAGTCTAATCTTTATTGTACCTGTCAATAAATATTTGTTCAAAATGAAGTCTTTCCTGATTGAATTGCATTGTATTTGTGTCTTTGGACTATTTTTATTTCATGGGCATTTTGTTAGAATGAATGGAATCTTACAGTTCATCACTTTAAAGGTCCAGTGTGTCAGACTAGGTGTACTATCAACAATAAGAATAATTTGCACGTCTGTTGTTAATAATCACAGGAAAGTAAGAATTGTTGTTTTTTTGTTACCTTACAGTGAGCCTTTCATATCTGCACACGTCGCTGGTCCTCACAGTGATCCACACAGTCCATCACTTCATCATGCTCTCAATACAACCTTTTTGTGTGTGTTTTTTTTTTGCATGTTTCGTGGCCGTTCCTTTAAGCTAGGAAGGCAAGCAGTATTCAGTTGGTTGCAATCTGCTACTATTCCTCTGAATGCTACTGAAACCTACACCCGACTTTTGACTCTGTGAAACCAAAAACACATTATGAATTACAGTCTCCTTCACTACTTTTTTCCCACTATTACTAAGTAAAGCTTGTCACAGCCACTTCCTGGAACCATGACATGGAGTCATTAAGACAGTTGCCACAGTGTCATTTGATCCACTGGCTCATTGGTATGACGGGTCTCCAGTGCTGCAAGAGCACTTCCAGGAAGCCTCTGATACTCTTGTGATAAAGGCTTCGCTAGTGGGCCAAAGTGATGTTTCAATGGGAAATGACTACTGTTTGTCACATTATCACCACTCTGAGAAGAATCAATCAATACCCATCTTGTGAAGATCCATCTGGGAGAGCTGCTGCTGATGATGACGCACACCAGCACTGATGGGAGAGCTCACTTGGCCTTCACCTTTTGTGTCCAAATAAACTAATCCAGGAGTCAGCTGATGAAGAGTTAGCCATTTAAACAATAAGCAGCAGTTTAAAGGAGAGCATTGAGATCAATATTCAAAACCTTTTTAACAATCATATTTCATTTTTATTCTTTTAATGTAAAATCTTAAAGAGATACTGAAACTATCCTCCGAAAAAGGTTTCATGCATACAGTATTATTACCTTCATTAACAAAAATGTATTCGTCATCATTTTTCAGTGACTAAGACAGACAAGAAGAAACTGATTTTAAGAAACAAAAATGATGACTAAGTCTATGACTAAATATTGGTGAAGGAATAAAGAAAAAAAACTACTTTTACTTTTTTTTTCAAACAATCAGTCAAGTTCAGTTTAATGATCACATAAAATCATCATGGTACAATCATATTCAAATGTTTTTTTTCTTCTGTAAGCTAGTGTAAAATAGAATAGTCAAGAATGATAAAAAACAATAGGACAGTAGAATTCCTGATATCATGTTGGAAACTGATATCCTGGTCATCCATTTATCATCCACCATCTGTATGTTAGCTAGCAAATCAACTTACTGTATTTGTCAAATATGATCATAAAAGAACAAAACAAAAAAAAGTGAACTAGATGCTTTGCAGAAAAGATCTGTGTGCACGTGCCTCTGCTGGTGTTAATTCGTCCACGTTTACCTCTGTATTGAATGTTGAAATGGGTACAGGGATAGACCTTCTTGTAAATAGTGATCATGATGATCTTTTTTCACAATGTTTATTGAGATGTTCAATTAGAACAATTAGAAAATCTTGTCCAGCCAGCAAAGTCGACAGGAGGAAAGGTCATAGTGGTGGGTTAGCCATTTCCCTTTCCCATTGAGTCCTGTAGCCATGTTATTGCTGTCCAACACAAGTACAACTAACATTGCTAAAACAAATGTAAAGAGTACAAACTTGCATCAATTTAGTGGAGCTAAATTGGGCCCTGCTCTATGTCATGTATGTGTACCTGCTGATTTGGACAGAATGGTACATGAAATCAAACAGTGATCTGCAAGTACTAGTTCTTGTGAGTGTGTGAGTGCTCTGATGAATCAGTGTACTCTTACAACGTGTCCATATAGTGTTTTACTCTCTCACCTCACAAGCACTTCATCTCAGTTCCCTGCCAGTGTATTTCTGGCAGAAAAAAAAACACTGTGGACATCAGTGACATTTCCCTCCACCTCTACCAGTCCCTGTAGATTTTTTCCAGGTGCTTTTATTTTAAAGGTTTCCATGCACATAGTGATGTCATTGAAGCAGTGTCATGAACATTTTTACTACTACTTATTAGGACTTTTTACTTGTCTTTAAAAGCACTTTTTTCTTTTTTTTTGCACTGTCCATGTTATTATTATTATTATTATTATTATTATTATGACAACACAAAGGCCAACAGAAGCGCAAGGCCCATGTGATGGTTCTACGTTCACAATTTTAATTTAACAAAAATCTTTCCACATAGGTAGGAGGCAGTCATTTTTAAATGTTCCATGGATGTAGAAAAACAAAAAACAAAAAGAAAAACAATACATTGTCATGTATTCCCGGTTTGGCAGAATAATATCATTATTCTTATTCGGGTATTGGGTTGCCCACCTGTCCTTCCACACACTTACTTTCTGCACTACTTTTCCCCGCACAAAAGCACAATACTTCCTGCATTGCCATTGGGCATTAATTGCACTGCAGATTCATTCAATATGAATGTGATTCTTAGGCATACTGGACTGCACAGAACACACAGTTCTCCAATGGATCTCTCCTGTTGCAGCAGATGATCATGATTTTGAAACATAAGTGCAGTATTCAACAATATTTATTATTTTGGAGGTCAGAACAGTGTTTTTATTTTGGGTCTATCAATCGATCATCCAGCCCAATCAAGTGAATTATCCAGAACAAATTATTCCTGGAAAGACATGCACTGGTGATATCTTTTTACTGGAATTTTTCAGTGCTTCACAACACAGTGCCACACAATAAAATTGTCCATTCTGAGAACATTTTTACTGACCCTTTAAGTCATTGGTGACAGAGACTGATTAATAGACTCTTTCATATGGTCTAGTTGTAAAAACAGACAGTCTGTATATAGGCTCCTTTCCACCAAAATTACAGTACAGTTCTGTTTGCTGGAGGACCACTGCCGACACTGACAGCGGCCAGATCCTGGTGTGCTGAAACAGTGATCTGGGTGGGTTAGCACTGGTGCTGTGGAGGCTGCAGCTGAGAGCTCAGAGCTGTGGGATTGTGGGATTGTGTCAGGCTGAAAGGGGATCCAGCACAGGGCAGAGAAACACAGCAGCTCCCCCTCACTGCTGGAGCACACCGCTGACACGCTGCCAAGTTCTCAGGGCTCCACAGCACGCACACACACACATACACATACACACACACACACACACACACACACACACAGTGTGTACACATGCACAAAAATCAAAAGGTACATATTCACACAGAGGTGCACACACAAACACACACACAGGTCCATGCATAGGTCCATAAACACATGCACGTTTAGTGTTTACAAATACACACAGACATAGTCATAAATGAGCGCAAGCACACAAGATAACATAGCACACACATACTACGCACAGAAGTACAGACTCACACTTAAAACTGAAGCTTTGCTGAGTTACAAAAAGCACACATAATATCCTATAACATGCTCCTCTGTGACAAACCCTTCTTTTTTCCATGTACTGAGAGATGGAGAGGGAGGATTGGGGAGGGGAAGAAAGCATGGCCATTTTTTTCAAATGGATTTCTTTTGTTTCTGAGTCATCTCATCTCTGCAGCACAGTCAGTCAACATACAAACTAATTCTATTTGTGAATATTAATAACTGTATTTAAAATGTAAATCTTCCACTTGACTTTTAGCTTCCTTAATTTAACTTCAGACTCATGAAACCGAGTTCCTATATGTGATAAAAATATACCTCCAATAAATGGAGACCTGCTTATATGAATAAATTTCTTACATGCAGCGTTAAGATGAGTTTGGTTGTGTTGTCAGTCATTCATATGTTGTCTGCACTAAAAAGCTGAAGGGATAGTTTGAAAAACGGGAGATCACTTATCTTATGGTTCAGCTGGCCTGTAGAACAGTTACTTTACAACATTATGGCAAAAAACATTGAATAAAAATGCACTTTGTAAAATACCAGAGTTATATACCATAAATCCTTTCCTCAGTCACCAATCAAAGTTAGGGAATGGATTGTGATCTTGACTGAACATATAAAGGGGCAAAATTCTGACTGACCTGCACAAGAAAGGCAACCCAACCCCGAAACCCCACCGGGCACGTCTCTGTCACAACGTGGCTGCAATGCTGTTTTGTTCCGTCCTGCACGTGACTTCAAACCCCAACGGGAGCGTTTCAGAAGCGTTTAGCCCAACAGACTTTGTTTACTTGCTCAGATTTGGTCTGTTTTTTTTTCTGGATTTTCCTGATTTATGTACTACTAAATATGCTTCTACATGTTTAAATATGCTACATAGTTAATTTGTTTCACTTTTGTCTGTTTTTACAGATGGTTTGCACATGCTATTTTATTTTGAAAATCCACCGGATTCTCTATGCTGTTTCTGTGCCTGGCTTCCTGTCAGCTTGAGCTGCTCCATCACAAATGGAACAGTTGCGTATTTCATGCGGACCTGAGTGGAGGCCTGGTTCTGGGATGCTTCTGAACTAGACCGTGGAGCTGGTGAGGTTTGAAACATTGACTAGAATGGTCGCATATCGCTGTAGTGACCACGACGCACGGCCAATGGGCGCATTTGTGCCTGGTGGAATTTGGGGGTTAGTTATTTTGACTCTTGTCTATCAGGAGTGAAGGAGGAAGTCATGTGACGTCAGAGTGACAAGTGACAAGTTCCACAGATGGAGGGGTCAGGTTGGATGGATGGGTCAAGAGAACACTTAACTTTAACACCAGAGATTGCTAACGTTCCTTAACAGTGATTGCTCCCTAACCTTAACCAAGTTGCTGTAATGACAAAGAGGATCCCCAGTTTTAATGAAGTGGTCATTTGAACCCATATCACAATTTTTACCTAATCCTCACCATGTTGGTTTTGTTCCCAGTCGGAACCAATTTCAGTTTTTAGCGAAGATCAAAATTGTGACTCCTGGTCTCCAGAGTTTTGCATTTTGTATGTCCACCATCTCCCCCAACCCCCTTTCTATGATTTCTGTGACAATGAACAATGTAGCAGTTCCTGGAATGGAAAAAAAGACATTTTCAGTACACAAACTCCATGCACCAATTATATTTCTTCCATTTTCTTGTGTGTGTATTCTACAGAAAGTACTGCCTCGATCTTTACAAGACAAAAGAGTTAGACAGGTAGACAGAACAGAAGAAAAAAAACACACACACATGGGAGGTGGGATGTCTGCCTGGGGTTGGATTTGAGGGTGACCTGTTGGGACCCAAAAGGGTGAGCTGTCCAGTCACTCCAGTTCATGTGATGAGTTCCAGACTGCCCCCCCCCCCACCCCTCCTCAGACACACACACATACACTCTTAAAGCCTCTCTCTGGACTCCCTTCATCCCTCCCTTGCTTTTCTCCCTTATGTCCCATTGCCACACATCATCAATACCCATCAACCTCCTCAACTCCCCCTCCCACCCACCCCCTCAGCACCCCTCTGGAACCCCTCACTTCAAAAGCCTGCCAGCTTAACATGTCATTGATTAGAGAAGGAGGGGCCTGCAGGCTGGGGGGGGGAGTGGAGAGGGGGGTGGGGGGTGGGGTGGGGGGGTTGTATCTATCACTGCTGGGGAAATCACACACTGTATCAGACAATCAAAGAAAGTACTCAAACCTCATACACATACCCATTCTGGCCTGCAATGGACTGTGTTCTGTGGTACACAGCACTCCCAACATCACGCTTTTATTCAATTATTACTCCTCGAAACAGAGAAAAAGATGGAATGAAAACTCTGATAACAGCTACATTTGCAGTGAATCATCGTGTTCTGTCAACCATCAACAATCATCAGATCATTTTCAAATAGAATGAAAGCCGTTGCTTCTCTCTGCCAGTGTGTGTAGGTGTAAGCAGCGGGGCGGCTGAGAGGGTTTAAAGGCAGGACGATGTCGCAATAAGTATCGCCCTGGGTCCACTAACTAACTAACATTAGTGTCCCTGTACACCCGCACACACATAGACACAGTCATGGACAAAGACTTGCTTACACATGCTGATACACACTGACCAAGATTCATGTACACACACACACAGACACACACACATACTGTACAGACACACACGTCAGGTTGGACATGTGGCAGGCCACCCAGTGCTCCTGCTCGGTTTCCTTTAAAACACATCTGGTAGCTCCATTAACACTGCACAGGAGAGAGTTACTCCCTCCATCTCTGCCGAAATTCTCCACACTTACACTCCTCATCCAGCCACACCACCTCAGAGAAGAGGATAATTGGCCAAATGAGATGTTTGCACACAGCCGACTGTGTATGTCAACAACCTATTTAACAGCGATTATGCCTTGAGCAATGATGTTTTAGTGCAGGTTTTCCCTGGCTGCCCTCCTTCCTGCCCTACTCTCTCTCTCTCTCTGTCACATACACATACACACACACACACATACACACACACACACAAACAGTCTCCCAAGCACTCTCATTTCTTATCAGGCACTTGATCAGTCTTAGTGTTTTCAGCATCAGCTCTGGAGTAGAAATATGGGAATGGAGGTCCTACCAGGTGGTGCTGTTCTAGTCATGTAGAGCTCTCTGCAGAGTGTGTATCATGTTCATGAGGCAAGTAACAGCTACTTGAGCACGCCTACACACAGTCTGTTTATGCATGAGACAATAGCAACCAGACAAATCCATAGTGCTTTCTCCCAGTTTATCTGGTCTAGTCATCGTCACACTCACATCTAAGGAGCACAAACACAATTCAAATTCAGGTGGCTCATCTTGTGGCAGCCCAACCCAGTTCTATACAGGGAAAGAACAGCTTGAAATGAGTCAAAATGCTCTCCTACAAGCCGCTTGATCTTGGTGCCATATAAAGTACACTGACACTTTCAGCTTTGGGTCACCTCCACTTTTGTTTAATCCCTTTTTGGCTTTTTCTAAAGATGCAGCGGTGCAGTTTGGAAGCACAAAGGGAAGTAAGGCCAAGCACTGGGCTGGTTGAGAGAACCTAAAGCAGAGGCGGTAACTCCTACATGATTTCATCTGGGTAAGTACACAATCAAAATACCAAGAGGATATTTTACACCGCAGGGTATGATTGTCTTCAACAATAACAAATTATACTGAACACAGAGATTTAAATATTTCCAAAGGCACTGATGTCCCTTGGCACAGTGTGGCCAAGTATTGATTTTAAGTTGCAGAAAAGTTATGTCTCAGTGTCTAGTTGGTAGTAGACCTGCTTACAGCCATGATGTAAAAGCAGAATACATTTTTATCAGAACAGATGAGAGCTAGGAGGAAAACAGAACTTCCAAATCTTAAGTAAGAAAGCCTCATTTAAAAGCACATTTGCAATGTCGTGAATAACAAAAATAATCCAGCCCTACATCTGGCCTGCGGCATATCATGCAGTTTATTCCATTTGTCGAGACCGGCATTTCACCAAAAATGAGTTGCTTTGTTGTCTCTTCTTCTATTTAAAAAAAAAAAAAAATGACGGACATCTCCAAACAAAGCATTCTTAATATCCAGGAGTCAAAAGATTTTTTTCCTGTGTTGGGTCTCTGTAGATAATATTATAAAGAGTACTTCTTGACCTGCTCTGTATGTAAAGTCTGGAATAACTTGTTATCGTTTGGTGTTATATAAATGAAACTGAATTGAAAAAGAATATCTTCTTTATTATATGTTTAGAAATATAGCTGTTATGTTATGACAGCTGTATGTTTTCTCCCAGTTGGATGCCAAATTTTTCTTTTGGGTCTCTAGCAGAGAAGGTTTGGATGTTTTAGACCACTTTTTAGCCCTGTTTTCGTCTCTTGTGAGAATAACATCTGACTTTTTTTTCTTCTCTACCTTCTATCTCAGCAGTTAAGTCTAACTGCTGCTTGATAATTGGAGTAGTATGGGTTTATCAGAGATGTTTCACTACAAATAGCTGCCTGGTGCTGGAAATTACACTGGTGAGAGCAGTGAGAGTAAACCTAGTAAAGCTATGAGCACTAAAAACAATAAAAACCTCCATGCAGAGTTAATAATTCTTAATCATTCTCAGTGAGTCATCACTACAAGGAACCCCTTTACATGGCCATCTGATCACTAGTTAATGAAAAGATATTGCTTAATGCTGTTTTTAATGTCCTTTAATGAAGACCATTTCCCATAATCCCAAGATTAAACGTCACTGGCAGTGAAGTAGTGAGCTATGAGACTGAAATGTATGGGGAGTGTTTTAGACCACAAAAATATGGCTAAGAACCAGGGCCGTGCAGAGACCTTTGGAGGGGCAGGTGCTCAAAGCACAAACGAACACTGCTGCAATGTACTTATAAAGGAAGTGTGAGTGAAAAATCTACAATACACTAAAGAATTTCAAAAATGAAAAGTAGATTTTTAATTTTTTTTTTACTCAAAATCACACCTCAAACAGTACTAGTGAAGAGTTTTTGAATGAAAATATTATTTTTCAGTCCCTTTGCCTGACATACATATGCAGTTTTTCAACCAAATATGTGAACAATAAAATAATGCCCTTTCAATACAAAAGGTCCCATGCATTTTTGCCTCATCTTCCTCAGGCATGCACTTATCAAAGCAAAGAGCCTCCAGAAAGTTGAAGGGAACCTGTCATTCAATAGAAATAGTCTTTATGAAGTTATTCTGTCACTCTGCAGTCACTCTGGGCCCTCTGTCTATGCCACCACGTAAAAGACCGAAAAATACAGAGTCCTTTGATTGGCTACAATACCTCATAGATACATCCACTGATTGGTTGAAAAAGAAACTAGTCTGCCTAGTAACGTTTGTGTCTGCCGAACAGTCTTACGTGCCAGCATAGAACAACAAGGCAGTGTCGGACAGACAACCGCACATCTCTGTTGTCAGTGGAATCCCAGGAAAACAGTGCAAAAAAAAAAAACGCATCTCTCTGTCATTAACTGTTTCGGAGAGATTCACAGATATGTAAAACTTTAGACTTTTTGGGAGAATCTGCCCAATCCATCCCCAGAGGGTTACGTACTCCCTCGGGTCTTTGGTTTCTAGACTAGCAGTGACCGTCTCTAGCACCTTAGCAGCGCTTAGCTACAGGGCACGTCTGGGCACAAGGCAGTGAGGGCAGTGAGGACACGTCCACGTGGATCATGTGATCATAATTTGGGCCACACAGACAGACTTACACACACACACTTACAAAACAACAAACAAACAAACAAGAAAAAAAACACTTCGACAAAAGGGCACTTTGGGCATCAAGGGGCAGGTGCTCCAAAAAAATGTTTATTTTTTAAATAGCCTAATTTCAGTGGAAAACGTCCCACTTTTTCAGAAAGGCAGATAAAAGACACACAATGAAAGACTACAGTGACTACAGACTACAATGTACTTGAACAGAAGCTAATCCAGATGTGACATCAGGACTTCAGCTCTCTGTTACAGCAGGCTACACAAGCCCGGATGTCTTTTACTCAACCCTGGCCAAAGCTATGTATGTTCAGCTGGAAAAAAAGAAGTTAAGTTTCACCCTGTACTTTTCTAAAAAAAAAAAAAGTTCCGGTTTCTCTTTTACATTCTCATCGCACCTTATTTGCCAGGGAACTTTGGCCAAGTTCCCTGATTAACAGTGTGGACCTAGACAACCATATGGATAGACCATGTCTCTGGGCTAAGCCATCAGAGATGTTCATCTCTCCCTTCAGTAAAAGTGCTCCAGGTCAGTGAAACCAGAGGGGAGAGGGAGAGTCAAGCTGACCAGACCCTGAACAACTTTCATCTCTGATTACATAGCTTCTCTCTCTGGAGTGTACACTTCTCCACCCCGGCATACTGATCAGCCCTCCATGATCACTACAGCTCACAGACTGACTGACTTGAGCGCCCACACCACACCCCCACCACCCCCACTCCCCTATCCTGCATCCCCCAGCCCTCTCCTACAGCACCTAGGGTTATCGTCAGAAGTCTATAGCCCCCCTGAAGTCTCAGTAGAAATTGCAGAGGCTGGATCGGTGAGAAGGCCTGGGCCAGAAGAGGCCTGGGAGAGGAGGAGAGGTGCTCTGGCTCTTAGGAGACTCCCCTCCCGGCTTTTTGAAGGGGGAGGGCAAACGGAAGGAAAATCAATAAGCAAGGAACAGGAGGCCTGTGATGGCATGGCTAATCGGGTTTCTGCATTAATGTTTCAGATGCTGGGAGAACTCGTTGCCTGGCTCGCTGTACTCAGGGCCTCAGCGCAGCCTTGCACAATAAGCAGCAAACACATACACACAAAAGGCAGCTGTGTTGCTTGTAGGCTCATACACATTCACTCTGTAGCAAAGGGTGTCATTAAGAAGCTCCACTTTGTGTTTCCTAGACCATTTTGAACAGTAAACTCAGTAGGCTACACATTAGATAAACAGTCATAAAATGTACCAGTTCGTGGTTGTGACAACAGTCTGGTTTTGCGTGATGGATGCAAGCTTTCATTTGAAGAGCAGAAGAAGAGCTAATAACACAACACAGAAAAAGGGAAGGGAGCAGTCAAAGAAATTGCCCTGAAAATGCAAGTTGTAGGTCACTGTTGAGATAAACCCTGAGAACTAGAGAATTCTGGTGTGTGTCAGTGTGTGCATGTCCACATTTGTGTATGAGGCAGTGAGAGAGGCAGCAGGCGTAGCTGTGTTGGAGGAGAAGTCCTCCCAGACACTGAATCATAATCTTTACTCTGCCGGTATTTGGTGTTTATGCCACAGTTTCCACATTGCTTTGCTCTGACATTAGCCGTGTATAAATCAGGGTGCGACAGACAGGCAGCTCCCTTCTAGAGGCTGGTACGGGAAGGGGAGCTGCCACAGGCTGCACCTTGGGCCCCCACCCTCCACCACCACCTCCCTGCCTCACCACCAGATGTGCTCTGCTATCTGTTACCCCTCACCCCCACCCAAAAAAAAAAAAAAAAACATTCAGACACCACACACACACACACACACATACACACACACACACACACACACACACACACACACAGGCACCTTCATCCCCCCACCACTCACACTGACACCACTAATGCCTCCAACCATGCTGAAATATTCACTCTCTGCTCTCCTACGCTCTGGCTGTGCTGGTCTGCAGCTTTGACTACAACAACAACAGTGATAGTTTAAGGCCAGCAAAAGTGATGGAGTTCTGCTGCTGCCTTCAGATACTTCTCAGCCAACCCAGGAACATATCTCCAAGACGTTCACTCTCAATGCGTATTATTTACACTCCCGACAACCCAAGCATGATTAAGATTCTTATTGTTATGTTTACGCAGCTCAAAGCACTTAGTTAAGGTTGGGGAAAGATCACCATTGTTGCAGAGAGTCTGGAGCCCTAAAGGCATTTGTCCGGGAGGCTATTACTTAGTTGTAATTCGATTCAATTGAATCGGTTTGGTCACTGAATCACAGTTAACAAGTGAAATGGTAAGGAGACCAAAGGTGGCTCTTGCATGTTTACCTAGTCTTGAGGCCCTGACACTAAACTCACTGAACAATCTGAAATGCTGGTTGGGGTCTGGGACTCTGGGCAAAATGCCTCAAGTGCAGAGATGTATAAAGTACTGGAGTAGAGTAGTGGAGTAGAAGTACCAGTATCAGCTCACTTAAGCGGAAGTACTAAAGTATTCAAAATGTTTTGTACTTAAGTATAGCAAGTAGAAGTATTTAAAAATATGCTACTTGAGTACTGAAAGTAGAAGTAGAAGTAAAAAGTAAAAGTACTGTGTATATTAAAGAAAGCAGTCAAAAGTTTGAATACCATATTGTTTATTATAGCAAATATTTTAAATACAAGTGTTTATGGAGAAATCAAAAAGAAACAACGCATGTGTCCTACTGGGGGGTATTCTAAGTAGCTGGTTGAATGGCAAACATGGACAAGTCAAGCCTAATGGTAAACCTTATAATAGAACAGACCAGAAGCACATCGCTTTCATCTTCACCTCTGCCACAATCATTTGAAGCCATCAATGGCGTTGAGCTTGTGTGTGTTGATGGCGTTCTTGGGTCGTCTTCTTCCATCTCGTGCAGGCTGACGCTAGCATACCAGTGTGTGAAAGGCTGTATGTGAGCATGTGCTGTTCTTACATAGGCGGGGCTACCGTTTGATCGCCCAGTGATGACGAACCCACTTCATCAAATCTGGTGACAGAGCCCTCAACCGCTCTCTACGTAATGATTAACGTAACGATTAACGAGTAATGATTCAGCACATGAAAAATGCATCGGAGCAAAAGTGGAAGTACAAGAAAAAAATAACACTCCAAAAAAGTACAGATACTGGATTTTAGTACTTAAGTACAGTACTTTGTTACTTCTACTTCGTTACTATACATCTCTGCTCAACTGAACCGTAACACTTTAGTTAAGGTTAGGGAAAGAAAGAAAAAAACAAAAAACTGTACACGGCGCTCTGTCTACACACACCCCTGACTATCCCTACAACTTCTGTGTGTAAAAAGAATGAAACACTTTATGGACTGGAAAAATAAAATATTTCCTGGGAAATATCAGCCACTGCTGTTTTTATCAGCAGTAATATGCAGTCTTTGCACTCCTAATTTAGACTGTGTTATAACCATAAAATGCATTGTTTGTGTTATTGGGCATCATCAGAAATAAAAAAAAAAAAAAAAAAATGGACCGTATGAGTATTACCAGTAGCACAGGCTGAAAAACTTCTCTTCAGCCTCATTCTTTGTACTTGAGTCTTCTGGTTGCTTATTGCTTGCAGGGGGCTTGTCCAGGGGAGACAAATGTGTGGACTGAAATGTTCTTTATATGTTACTTGAATGTGTTCCTACTCGACAACTCCATACAGAAAATGGTTGTCCTCACATCATCTATGGATCAAGAATGACATACTGGCTAAGAAATATTGACAATTACATAAAATAGTAGCTACTACTACTAACCTGAGGAATAAGTCCAGTATTTATTCTCCTTTAAACTCTCTTTTCGTCTCCATCAACTCCTGCAAGCTCTTTACCTGATGATTGTCTGTTTGTGTTTTTGAGATAGACAGTGAACATACAGCTTTCTGTTGCTCTTGGGAGGAATGCATCATTGAGAATGAGATCAAACAAAAACGGTGAAATTGCTAACTAGAAAGCCGATATATCGAGATGAAATAGGTAATGCTCCAAAAAGTTGAGTGGAACTCAGATGGATGGGACATTACTCAATATCCACGGTCAGGCAGCCCACAAGCACCAAATATTTGCTGAAAATATGCAGCACTGGCCTCTGCCATGTTAATCTATATACCTGCAAAGACGTACATCATTGGCAGACATAAGGCAGGCCTCACCTGTTTAAGCCTTAATATCATTTGAATAGGTGAGTTAAAAAAAAAAAAAAAATCCACCCCCTTCACAGTTGTCATAAACGGGAAAAATAGCTATAGAGACCAAAATGTTTTTTTTGTTGTTTTTTTTTTAAAACCAGGCTGTAAACATGTTTATTTCTGCTGTTAAGTTGGAGTTCTTATGAAGGTTGACTCACTTCTGCAGTTCAAGCAGCCACTCGAGGAATTACATTTTTTTTTTTTTTTTTTGGTCTTTTCAAGTTTTATTTGATAGAGACAGCTGAAGAGTGACAGGAAATGTGGAGAGAGAGAGACAGGGAATGACATGCAGGAAAGAGCCACAGGTCGGATTCAAACCCTGGGCGTCTGCAGCAAGGACTGAGCCTTCACACATGGGGTGGCTGCTCTACCAACTGAGCTAAACACTGCCCCCAGAATTACAGTTTTTAACACTTCCACATTGGCCTTATTTCCAAGCAGTGAAAGGTTGCCGCTTGTGCTCAACTCACCATAAAGAAAAGACATCTTACACCTGGAGAGGCTTTGTTATGTGGAGGACGTCTGCCTTCTAGTTCCCAGTTCTCCTTATTTTCCCTTTCCTTGTGTTTCATGGCTATCTGTCTCTGCTGTGTCTGTTGCTGGGTGTGGCCTCCAGTGTCTCCTCTCACCTGCCTGATGACCTCACCACCTGTTCCTGATTATCCAATCAACCCCTGGAGTATAGAAGGCCGACTCTGCCTCCCAGATGCTTGAGAAATGTTCCGTTTCCCACGTCCTAACAAACAGTATAGCCACTATAGTGTTTGTGCCATCTAGGAGCCACATCCAGCCCTGTGTTGTCCAGCCCTGCACCACCTCTGGATTCTCTCTCTACAAAATCTAGGCTTGCCATGGCACACTCACCTCTGTTAGCAATAAACTGCTTAAAGCGGACCTGGGCAAACTGTTCCACAAAGGGCCAGTGTGGCTGCAGGTTTTTATTCCAACCAAGAGAGCACACTTTGGCCAATCAACTGTCTGAAGACTGAGATCAGCTGATTAAATGAGTCAAGTCTAGTGTGCTGCTGCTTGGTTGGACAAACGGGTAAGCGGGTCTGCTGTCCCGGACCCAGAACTGGGCCCTCATTAAATTATGGAATAATTATTAATTAAAAAAAAAATATAGGCCTATTTGTGGGAAAAAAAAATGTAATATTTGAGTTACATAAAATCTTTGTATTTGTTTTCTTCCTAATTGTCCTTGAAATAGTGGTCAAGAACCCCCTCAACACAAAAATGGTTTGGCCAATGATCAAAATTTGATGTTGCCGTTTGGTTCAGTACGCTCAAAATGTCTGGTCAGCACAAGTCCGGTGCTCAGAAAAGGAAAGAAAAGAGAAGAAGAAGAGAAGAAGAAAATAGAGGCCTTAAAGATTTTCTTAACAAATATTTAAAAAAGTGGTGACGGTGAAGCAGGGTAAAGTGAACGTAGAGCAAGGTAAGAAACAGCGCAGCCAACGTTTACCAGCCTTGTAACGTAATCTAATCCATTAGCTTGTATAAAAGCCTGACACGTTATCTTTGACAGAAACACTTGAGTTTGGTAGCTCCGGCAGAGAGGATGAGACAGAGAGGAGAGAGATCCAGCTGCAGTCAGGTGACAGAGAGAGAGTGATGCAGGAGGGGCCCGCTGTCCCGGAGTGGAGGGACAGAGTCAGGCTACAGGTGAGAGAGCAGGGAGAGAGAGAGTCACAGTGATGCGTGGTGAGGGGCCTGCTGTCCCGTTGGAGAGGATCCAAGATTATCTCGTCCCGGGCCCAGGCAAGACTGTCAGCTGGCCTGACCATCATCACCACCATCAGTAAACATACATCTCATTAATGCATGCCAATGCATGTTACTAACTAAACTTCTGTGCTCTCTCGTCCAGCAGGTTCTCATGGATCGTGGCTGCTGCTGTGGTCCTGTATGACGTCCACTACATATATTATTACTGTCATTATTGTTACCATATCTCCATCACAGTTTGTGGTTGGTTGATGATTTGCTTTGGTTCCACTAAACATACAACTTAACAGTTTTCTTATGCATATGCATATGCTGCCTATACAAGCTCTCACTTCAGTTGACCTTGTTTTAAAGTGTAAGCCATCATGAAAAACTGAGACTGTTAACAAACCTAAAAGAAATTGTTGAAAAGCTTAGCAAAAATGGAGAAAAGTGGAGAAGTAAACTCCAGATCCACTATGATATTCTATGCAACCACCTCTAGGTTGCTAAGAAATGCCAGACAGGCTCATTTCTCTGAACTCATAAATAAGAACCAAAACAATAGAGTCCTTTTTACAGACATTGACAGCCTGATAAATCCCACTTCTACATGCCCCACTGACTTTTTCTCAACCACTAAGTGCAGTGAATTTTCATCCTACATAGAGATAAAATAATAACAATTAGAATGAATATTAATCAGAGAAGGTCATATAATGTTTTAAAAAGCACTGAGCACTTCAACTTTACTTTACACTCTCTTACTCAGGTGACTTCAGAGGTGATTAATAAGTTGGTCTCTGAGTTAAAACCGTCAACGTGCTCACTTGACCACATTGTTTTTAAAAACTCTTTTTATCTGACTTTCAGAGGAATTATTAAGTATTGTGAACTGCCTTTTTACAGAGACACTTTCCCTCATGTTTTAAAGACTACTATATTCTCAAAAAAGCCATTTAGATTCCTGAGAATTTAGTAACTATTGACCCATTTCAAACTTTCTTTTCTTAGCAAAGATTTTATAAAAGGCTTTTAAATATTTTTATTAAAAATAATACATATGAAACTTTTCATTCCAATTTTAGAGCACACCATAGCACATAACAGAGACTGCACTGGTTAGTGTGGTGAATGATATAAGAACTAACACTGACTCAAGTAAGCTTTCAGTTATCTTAGGTCTCAGTCTATGATACAATTGACGAAAAAAATCCCCTGGACAGAAAGCAAACTGGCCTGGTCTCTTGGGAAGGGTTGAAGTCATATCTGACTGACCAGGAGTTCTTTGTTTCTTTACAAAAAAAAACAAAAAACAACTGCATTGCAGAGATACTCCCAAGTCTTTAGGTGGGTGACATATATATATATATATATCTTGAGTTTATTTCACTATGGAGGAGAATGAAGCTATTGTTTCAGGTAAGGCATGTCCTTTAAATATGGGGCCTACACTTGTTAGCGGTCATTCTCACCTGAAGAAATCCCCAGATTATTAGTCAGGACTAAGATCTCTGATCGTGTGTCTTTGATGAAAGCACTAATAATTCTTTTTACTATGAGCAACCACCTCCACATCACATACTGTTATTTGATAATGTTAATATTAGTATTGACTGATTAGCGCAGATTATAACTGTTTCATGGTACATTAAGTTCATCATATTAACATTGCATCAAAGGAATAGCTCATAGTGATAAATGCACAGAATTACGATCTAAATCTGAAACACTGCAAAGCCTTTTAGGATTTCCACTCTTCAGGTGACCAGAAATACAAATTCAAATAAATACTGATGTTTCTGTGTCTGGTTGCTGTAGCTGATTGTTAACTGGCCAAAAATGGTGTCAGAAATGAGCTTTGGTAGAAAAAATAACCTAAAGGATTTTTCTACAAGTTTAAAACGAGGACAGGCTGAGTTTAGCTTATTTCACATTTAGTTTCATTAGTGTCTATGACTCTCTGTGATCTGAAGCTGAAATATTAACAAAGTAGTAGAGCAGCTTTCACATTGACGTTATGGAGCAAAGTTGACCTTGTAGGTATTGGGTACAGGGTCATTGTCGGGTCACGGTGCTGGCACATCCCCATCCAGAGGAGGGGTTTGTTAATCCTCTTCAGGCCCAGGAATGCCATCACTGGCCTAGCCGTGGTTATGTCCTGCAGCCGGCAGCAGGGCCTCCAATGCTAATTGGAGGCTCTGAAGCGATAGGAGGCATGCAAATATCTCCGGCTTTACTCAGATACCCTTCTGTTCTACTTCCAGTCCTCTCCAATCCCCTCATTCCACCTGACTGGAGGAGAGGAGGCGAGCACAGCTGCTGGTTTGTTGCCCCTTCCCGTGAGCCCAAGCTGTGTCAAGGGAAGGGGGGAAGGGAGGGGGCCACTGAGGCCGCTGTTGCCTTGATTAGGGGCTGGGCTTCCAGGCCCATGTCATGTACTGTACATCAGAGGAGATCAGCAAGCCAGCCTGAAAGTCAGATGACACCAAGCACATGCACAGCCCCCATCCTCCCCCCCACCAGCCCTCCCTCCTTCTTTTATCACCCACCTCCCCCATCATCTCTTACTGCCATTTCTCCTCACTCTTACCTACAGATCCCTCTCACTCACTACCCTCCATCACCCCCTCTGCATAGTTTGATCTCACCTGTCCATCTCACCCCTCAACACCACTCTCCCGTAAAATGGATCAGAAAAGGAAACCTGCAGAATGCTGGTGGTTATCTGGAGAGAATGAGAGAGAAAGACATGAAAAAAAGACGAGTTGCGTTTTGGGGGGGATGTCTGGCTAAAAGACCAGAACAGACCAGCCACGAGGAAGATGTTTAGACTTGGGCGGGGAGCTTGTCAAAACCATCAGGCTTTAGCCTTTGAAGAAGACCTCTTGGTTCAGGACTCGAGAGTCACTTGACATTACAAGGGTGTTAGCCGAATAATTGTCAGGAATCCATCTACATTATTTATCTATAGCAATGTCTTTGCCGGGAGAAAGACAAATGACCAGTGTCGTGAAATGTTGTAAAATGTGCCTAATAATACAAACAGCAACCTTTGTGCACACCAAGTGAAATACAGGCATTTCCCGTCCATTATGGATTACACTGCAGCTTCTTTTAGTCACAAATGAACACATAATACACATGATGCTTTCACAGGAGGTGGAGAGAATACATATTGTTTGTGTTCATTATTTTGTATTTTCATTTGGAATTCATGTTTCATGTAGATCTATGAGTGACATGTGGACTGGAGTGCACTTTTGCTTTTTCACATTAGTAGTGCAATTGGCATGATTAAAGGAATTCAGCATTTTGGTATAAGTATGTATCAGTAACAGTTAATCTATCATAGCATGAGAATATATAGACAAATACATACATCTCACATTGTATCTTCTTTGTTTCATTTGTTGTAAAAACATACATTTGTGTGTTTGTGCATGTGTGGATTAACAAAGATGAAAGTGGCTCTAATGATCTAATGATAACAGCCTTTTATCTTCTGAGAAAAGTTCTCATGAGAAAACAAATCTCAGTTTTTCTGTACAACTTATATTTTCTTGAAGAAAAAAATAATAAATAAATAAATTCTGCTGTTTTTCTGAATTAACGAGATAGCTTCAGCAGGCTCTCAGCTCCCCTAAGCCCAACCCAAATCCCAAAATCAGCCTTCAGCATGTTCCAGCGGGCCCAGGCTGGAATCTCAGCCCTCTCAGTCTGACCCAAAGCCCCAAACACTGGCTCGCCAGCCCTAGGATGGCCCACAGCAAGCTCCAGCTTGAGTTTACTTGGCCCTAGTCCTCACACTGTAGTATTTTGCTGGTGAATCAGAGGGAAGGAAGTCAGCGTCTCCACAGCCGAGTGCCAGTTTCAGCTGTCCTCCCATGTCCACACACCTCTGGGTGCACAGTTGTGGGTGTGCCTGGACACAGATGAGAGATGTGACCCACCACTCCATCATAGTTAATAATGCAGTGTAAATAATAATGCATTGCAGTGAGTGTAGAGACATTTCATAGAAGCGACTAGACTACGCTTCGCTCTTGGTTGTCCTCCTGTGTCCAGCAGGGCTTTTTGTTCATTAAGCCAAATATTAATGTACACGTCTGTGCTTTATTAGTGATATGTATCTGATGAATAAAGCTTACATAAATTTTTCACAGAGGTTAAGGAGACTACCTCACTTCAGGCCATAGTGCTGCAAAAACACCACCACTGAGGGAGACCAACGAGAAGAGGAGGAGCTTGGGGTAAAACGCAGTGAATGGACATTAGACCAGGGGAAATCTGTACTTTGGCCTAAAGAGTCCAAATGTAAGATTTTGGTGTTTTGCTAGTGACATTGTTGGTGATGTGAGCACACATCACACACAACTCCAGAGAGTGGACAACTGAGGGCCACTGAGGGCCGGACCAGGGCCCTGCATACTGACATGGCAGACACTGTTTCAGCTCAACAGCTTAAGGTAAGTCCAGATATCTCCCTTTATATTATTATCATCACTATTATTGTTGTTGTTATTATTATTAATGCTAGCCTTTCCTGCTTGCTGCTGTCTCACACTCTTAAGTGTTTAACTGCAAAAAGGGCGGACTGCTTTTATTATGGAGTAGTCACAGTAAACGCAGTGTGTCAAGGTTAATGCTGACCACAATCGGTTTGCAAAAATGTGTGACAAAGCAGGGCAGTGGACAGGGTGACAGGGTGAGCTGCAGGTGAGAGGGTACACAACTCTAACTCTTCAGGAACCATTAACTCCTTTATGATGTCCTGCTCCTCTGTGGAAAACTGACTGTCTATGCAGCATGAAAATAGATGGAAACTATTATTGACTGGCCTCTTTATTAAAACAACCTGAGTTTGTATATCCAGCTGCTCTCCTGCTGCATTCAAAGTAGCCTCTAGACAAATGTTTACTATACTATTAAACCACATTCACTGTTACCATGGTAACTTCCTTGATATGAGGAGCACCTGATTCAGCAATTTGTTACTGCATAATGACACACGGAGAACGCTTCATCTCAAACATTTCCCTTTATAGAATGGAGCTCTTCTGGACTTCTGATTCAGTGGTCCAGCTGAGAAATATGTGAAATGTTCCCCCACCTCATGTTTTCTCCCATAGCCTCTCCTCAGCTCTGTCCTCTTCAAACTCTGACCAGTGCACATGTGACAACCATAAGGGGAATGCAATGAGTCCTTTGCGGCAACTTTCTGGCATACCAGGGCATAAATTAGCCTTCTCTCCTGTGTGTCTCTATCCTCCCCTGGGTGGTTCTTTTTGCTCCCTCAGGTCCCCTTTGAGATCCAGCAGCACATGCACATGGTCACTAAGACAGACAAGTGTTGAACAGGCCATCCTTATAGCACCACCACACACTACACTTCCTGCCCCACTAATACCTCACCGCCACCCCTCTGTTCTCCTTAACTCTCGGAGGAAGTCCTCCTTTCCTGAAGCCATCACTCTCAGCACCCTTAGGTCAGGACTAAAATGTGACTTATGGGCTCAGACAGGGATTGGCTCGGCAGCTTGTGTTTGTGCAGCAGCTAAGAGCAACACATATGTCTGAGCAGTGTGAGGTACTGGTTTCTAGTGTATGGAGTTGTGGGCGGAAACCACCATGTTTTCTCTGCCTCCCCCTTTGATTGAAAGAAGTATTTGTTTTTTCCACAACTAGACTCGACTAGCCATTTGACCTCCCTTCGAACCGGCATATGCTTCTTGGCCTTACACTTGTGGCCTATCTGGACCTACTGAAACTCATGCTTACTGCCAGTTGTGTGAAATATGATAATACATATGAGTTGTGTGGCTGTGAAACAGCTTCAGTGTGGCTCAATGTACAACCAAAAGCAGCCTGTAAACCACAGGCTTTAAAAGCAAAAGCAAGTAAAGCTGAACTAAAGATGTTAACTGTTGTTGTAGCTTGTGTCTCAGCAAAGTTAGAATTTACACTGTACTATTTCTTTCATCCTGTATATATTTAAGGATGGATGCTGAATGAAAAAAATTTAATTTAAAGTGGAATTTTATGTTTGAAAATAATTCAATGATTGGACCCTTCCTACACGTAAAAGTGCATGTAAGAGCAAAAATCTTTGGTAATCAGACCACGTCAGAGACTTTGAGGAACAGGCCATGAGAACATTGTTTGATATTTTAACACACTGAAAGAGTGTATGTTGTTTAAGTACATCTATTGTTTGAAATGGCCAAACATGAACCAAAAGTATCATGACTGCCTTTATGACACTACTCCAAGAAGTGTTGATGTGATAGAAAAACTTGATCTTAACATCTAATTTTACTACAATTATGTGATTTATACTGCAGGTTGGAGTCTCTTGTAACAGTGACACATAGACAGACAGATCCATGTTAGACTACACTCACCTCCTCCTGTATCCTCACTGTGCTGCGTTATTCTAAACTATGATGAACCAATCATGGGTCACATCTGAGTAGCAACCTCAAACGGCCACTGGCTACAAAAAAAGTCTGTCTCCATAAGCTTCAGCGTCTTTGCCCTTTTTTGAAATAGCCAGGAACAGACAGAGGCAGGTCTGCCACGAAGGTGACGAGCAGAGCCACCACACTTCACACCAGCTCTTCAGAAATCTGCGGATGATTCACAGAGACTATGTCCATTTCTCTTTATGCAGTTTTTTGTCACATCTCTCTTCCATGTCCATGGACTGTGTCTCCCACTTTATCTCCTGCATGAATTTAATGTTAAAAACGCTGTCAAATGTTGGAAAAATTAGATCACTAGATCATTAATTTACATGATACAAATGATCCTGACCATTCAAATGAATACAAACAACATGAATAATGCTCATCATTTAGTATTACATCATCATATAGATGCTGACATCATGACACTGCTGATCTTCCCTCTGCATGTCCAAATAAACTGACTTTTATTACAGAAATAAATGATTAATGATGATAAAAGTAAATGAATGGATAAATAATAAAACATAGATGTATGTAGTGACATTTCCCCATGTGGTCATTGTGCTTTCCTTCTGTTCTATCATTTCCATTTGTCTTGTGTAGATAAATGTGTTTCTGTGCACACTGCATCACGTATTTTTGGAAAAAAAACTAAACCTAAAATGAACCCCACTGTGAAATCATTGTGTGTCTTGTAGGTTCATGGCTAGGTGGAGCAAAGTTGCCATTGTACTAACTAGGAACACCTGGCCTAAGTTACTTAAAGTTCCCATGAAGCAGCTAGCAGGGTACTTATTGCTTCTGTATATTTATGTGTGTCCTATAAAAGCAGGCAGCTAGGGAGGGGCTTGTCACAAAGAAAATATTCTCTCCATAAAATATGATCCAGTTTCACCAAAGTGAATCACTGAAAAAAGTTATTAAGTTGTGTTTTTGTACAGTAACCAGAACTGTCTCTGGTGAGGCACTCCAGCAGTGACAAAAGAAGAATTCTGTTCATTAGACGACGGCAGGAATCTCTCAGGCCTCTTTTGTGAAATCTATCAAAATCTTCCATTATGTAATTGACTATTATAAAATGCCTTCAATTCTACTCTATTCTATTCATAGCAGTACCACCTGGGCAGTTAAAGGGTTAGCCCTTTAACTGCCTGGTCGACCATTTGGTAGAGCACATTTTGAGTGATTATATCTATTGAGAGGAATGTTTAAATTAACTCAATCTGATTGAGCCATCCCTACCATTCGGCTAAGGTATGTTGCACTAAAAAAAAAAATCCATGAGCTGTCACTGCGTCTTTAAATAGTAGTCTTCATTTGCCCTCCAATAAGGAAGTACTCTGCCCAGGAGATGGGGGACCCAATCAAGCCTTGCCCTGAAGAAACTGAAGACATCTTAGCAATCAAAGGGTACGTTTGAATAGTTTAAAAAATGAGCTCCTTTCCTAATCACTTTTCCTTGACCTCGATGGAAAACGTCACAAGGTCAAGGAAAGATGTGGAGAATTCATGAGGAGAAGACGACCCCAGTGTTCAGAGAATCCGATTGCTCTTACACTTAGACTATGTCATTATTTGGCGGCAAATGTTATTGATGTGATCTGTGGTAAAACTACAAAGTCCAGAAGATGGACTACAAAATGCGCATCTGAGATACTTACTAGATACTCTCTGTGTGCTCTGACCATGTTGTTTCATGCAGGAAATATAAACGTGGGCAAAATCTGACTTCATTATCAACGGCAGAATTCAAATAATAAATGAATATTGTCCACCTGTCACAGACGTCAAATGATGAGTTTGTTACGCTGTTCTGGTTGCTCACCCTCCTGTCCACTCATGTATAAACATATTAACAAGTTATGGCAAAGATATGATTAATAATCAACAGTAACTTCATGATGATCTGCAGGACGCTGGATGTCACAGTTACAAACAGTTTTTACTCTGTGTGTGAACGCAGCTCCACCAGTCAACAACAGAACACACTTCATGATCAAAGTTTTTACATCACGTCAACACGTATGTTCAAAAAACCTTTTTTTTTGAGAATGTTTTGCACTGTGCCAATACAATCAGAAGTCACAATCAAGTGGATCTGTTCGAAGTATTTTCCTGCTGTTGTACCTCAGCATGGATGAAATCAAGATAAAATGTTAAAATGCAATGTTTTCTTGTTTTTGCAATATTTTCCTTTGTTAATATGGAAACATGGAACATTGTGATTATTATGGAGCCAAAGGATTAAGAGTTGCAGGGTTGTGGGGTTGTTAAATAATTTAAATTTCCCTTTGACTGCAATGGTGCACATTCACAAACACTTCAATTTAAATTTTATTATATCATTATTCATTACTTCATTTGAACATTGGCATCCAGGCTTTGAGGCAGCTGTTTGTGTTATGTGTGGTTCAGCTTGATTTATTGATTTATTTGTGCAGTCATTGCACCGTCCTGTCATGCTCCTTCAACCACAAATATCAATAGATGCAAATCCCAACACAGTCATGTACAAAATGATATAATGACATCGGACAGATAGTCAAGTTTCTCACCTCTCCCATGTAAAGTCAGTCAAATATGTCAATTTACCACCTGTAGACAGCCCAGTCAATACATACACAACACACCTTTCACTCTAGCTGCCACTTCACAATCACTAAGCAGCCACAGACACAGCAACAAAATCATTTCTAAATCATCATTAAGATTTAGAAATGTTTCATCTTCAGTTTGAATTTTGCTGTCCAA
The DNA here is from genome assembly GCA_028641955.1 of Protonibea diacanthus. Classification (NCBI taxonomy): domain Eukaryota; kingdom Metazoa; phylum Chordata; class Actinopteri; family Sciaenidae; genus Protonibea; species Protonibea diacanthus. Next base: position 31,117,467 of record CM053976.1, on the reverse strand, counting down.
CAACTTTTTGTCCATAAGGTATGTAATTATAGCAGCCACACTGGACATAATGGAAAAGGCTAGTCGAGTCTGAAAGGACCGAACAGGATGACGGAGGAAGGAAAGAAGAGAAAAGGAGAAAGAGAAGGAAGAAGCCAAGGGGGGCAAACATTTTCACAATAATAGTTTACAATGAACAGAATGAATCTGTGGAGTCCTAGTGGTCCCAAATTTTCCACAAACATCAGCTTCAACAGACGAAAATCCAATGCAACCACAAGCAGAAATCAGGACAGATGAAATGTACAGCTAGGTGAGATGGTGAGTACTTGTACTTGTGCTTGTACTTGTATACAGTATACTGACAGGGTAATTAGGGGAATGAGAAATAGATGAGAATGTGGATGTGGAAATCAGGCGACTGGGACAGGCGGGAATGTCCAGGTGTAACTATTGGATGGATGGAAACTGTAAAGCTTCATAGAAGAACCCTTAAGTTACTTCTTATTTATCACACTTCATCACACTTACAACAATAAGCGCAGTACATCAGACAGGAAATGAGAAGACTTCATCACAAAATAAGTCCTGCAATGCATTGAGCATCACAGGCTGATGAGATCTGATAGTGTAACAGGATCCTGGAGTGGTTTCTATTGAGTGAAATCTTTAACAAAGAATTGTGTTACAGTATAACAGTATGAAGCTGTGAAACTATTGCTGTGTGCTGAGTGTCTGTGTATGAAATGTTAGTGAAATAAAAAGACAATGGTGTCAATCCACAGTGGACTGACTAGTTGACAACAGCAGCAAGTCCATAACAAGTGATGTGGAGATATTTTATGAGCACCATGTGTCGCAAATAAACTGTCTTTTGTGTGTAGTCTAGTTAGCCATACCAAAGACCTATGTCAAGTACAACAACACTACACCAGAGTACTGTAATGTGAATGTAAGCGCTATAAGCTAGAAGACCTGGCAGATATTAGCGTATGTTATCTTAAATATCAAGCTCATAGTCCATTTGTGACATCCCCTTGATGCATATGATTGCTCAGCTTACACTGCAGAAGATGATCCACCCAAATATTTTGCCATGGTTTTCTTGCTTGGGCACAAGCAGTCCTCATAAAATTAGCAATAGCAATTTAAATTGACTCTTAGACGTCCAGTGTCTTTGACTCAGGGGAGCTTATTTACAGAATATAATATAGAATAGATTATGATATGATATGCATAATTATGTTTTCGTCACCTGAACATTCACATAGTGTTTTTGTTACTTGAGAACAAGCATTTTTTGTAGCATCTCGTTTGCATTTTTTGCATTTTAACATCCACCATAGTTACTGCTTCATGCTAGAAAAGAGAAAGTGAGGTGAGGGGTAGTTGCTGAATACAACCCCCGCTTTGCCCACTAGATGCCACTAAAACCTCCACACTGGTTCTTTAAATTATCCTCATGTTGCCATGTTTTTTTTTCTTTTTTTTTTTTTTTTCTACTTAAACACTTTTTTATACAACTCTTGTGGAATGGCTTTGGGCCGAGTGGATGCTGTGTGACTCTGGTGCTTTTTCCTGTTTTTCTTGGCACTTACAACTTTTGTTGTCCTGGGTAACCATGCCAGTGGCAGCAGTTGCATTGTTTACTTTCATGACCAGCTGCTGGCGCTCTCCACCTGAGCTGTTGACCAGAGAAAGACCACAGATCCCAGACGAGTTGAAGAGGAGACACTGGGGATGCAGGGCCGGTGTCTTCAGGAGACCTAGGAGGAGGAAATGTAAGCCGTTTCTTCCTACAGTTCCTACAGTTGTGATGGGGACAACTCGTGTGAGGTCCCTGGCTAATAAGATGGATGAGCTGGGTGCGGTGACAAGGACTCAGCGGAATACAGTGAGTGCAGTGTGATGTGTTTCACTGAGACATGGCTGCACAAACGTATACTGGTCTCCAACGCCACCGTACCCGGCTTTCAGATGGTACAGGCTGACAGAGACCATGGACTGAGCGGTAAGAAGAAGGGAGGAGGGATTGCAGTGCTTGTGAACAACACGTGGTGTAATCATGGACATATTACCGTGAAGGAATGTTTCTGTAGCCCGGACATTGGGCTTCACCACAGCCAGACTGCAAACGGACCAACCGAACGCATTCATGGCCATCTCTGGAGATTTCAACCACACCACTCTCTCTGCTACACTCCCAACCTTTCAACAGTTTGTGACCTGCCCCACCAGAGACAAAGAAACCTTGGACTTAATGTATGCTAATGTTAAGGAAGCATACTGTCCTTCCCTCCCTTGGCAGATCTGTTCACAATTTGGTACTTCTCACCTCCAGATACACACCCGTTGTTCAGAAGCAGCCTGTGATCACCAGGACAGTTAGGAGGTGATTTGAGGCCACAGATTGGGATGTACTGTGTGAGCCCCATGGTGAGGACATCAATGCCATGACAGACTGCATCACGGAGTACATCAGCTTCTGTGTCGACAGCATCGTACCCACCAGGAGGGTGCGATGCTTTCCGAACAACAAGCCCTGGATCACCAGCGACCTGAAGGAAATAAGCCTTCAGGGACGGGGACCAGGAGCTAGAGCATCCAGAGGGAGCTGAAAAGAAAGCTAAGGGAAAGCAAGGAGGCATATCAGGAGAAGCTGGAGTGAAAGCTCCAGGAAAACAATGTGATGAATGTGTGGTCAGGAATGAGGACCATTGCTGGATTCAAGGCAAGGGGGATTCAGCCTGAGGGAAGTCTGGACAGAGCCAACGAAGTGAATGTGTTTTTCAACTGTGAATGTGTCCTCTGTGACCTAGACTGACAACCCCGCACATCTCCCGACCCCCACAATGGACCTCAACATTTCCCCATCATCAGCATCTTCCCATTGCTGGGGCCCTCCCCCACTGACTGTTTCCAGCAGCCAGGTGAAAAGACAGCTGGAAAGACTATGCCGGAAAAGCTGCAGGCCCGGATGGACAGGTCCTCTTCCTGGGTGTGGACCAGCTATGTGGGGTTCTACAGCACCTATTCAACCGTAGTCTGATGCAGGAGAAGGTTCCGGTGCTGTGGAAGACATCCTGCCTTGTTCCGGTACCCAAGAAGTTGCATCCAGCTGTGCTCAATGACTACAGACCAAATCAAATCAAATCAAATCAAATCAAATTTTATTTATATAGCCCAAAGTCACAAAACACAGTTTGCCTCAGAGGGCTTTACAATCTGTACAGGGAGTGACACCCTCTGTCCTTTAGACCTCGGTTCAGTGAAAGACTTGCCCACCAAAAAACCCTTTTAACAGGAAAAAGGTGGAAGAAACCTCAGGAAGAGCCACAGAGGAGATCCCTCTCCCAGGGCGGACAGGCGTGCAATGGATGTCATGTGTACAAGAACAAATCAACACAAACATATTGTACAATTACAATGAATGATAGAATGACAATGAAATACAATAAATGATAGTATGATTACAGTAGCGGTGGAACCTGTGATGAGTTAGAGAGGGACACAGATGGACAGCAGCAGTAAATCATTAACTGACTATAAACTATAGTAGAATGGTAGCAATAATGATGATGCTATATATAGTGGGCGTTAACGTGAACCAGCAGCAGCCACGATCCACGAGAACCTGCTGGACTGACACAGAAACTCCGGGAAGAAGTTTAGTTAGTAACATGCATTGTGGTAATGGTGTTGGGGAGAGAAACGAGAGAGGGAGAGAGAGAGGTTTCAGTAAAGGGAGATGTGACTGCATCTTCGCCATTACCGTGCCTGGCTAGGCATGTAACCCAGAAAAGAGAGACAGGTGGGGGTGGGAGGTCTGACAGTCCTAGTCTATGGCAGCATAACTAAGAGATAACCTGGTCAGCCCTAACTATAAGCGCTTTCAAAAAGGAAAGTTTTAAGTCTACTCTTGAAAGTGTTGACTGTGTCTGCCTCCCAAACCCAGAATGGTAGTTTGTTCCACAGAAGAGGAGCTTGATGGCTGAAGCTCTGGCTCCCAATCTACTTTTGGAAACTATAGGACCCACAAGAGACCCAGCATTCTGAGAGCGCAGTGGTCTAGAGGGGTAATAAGGTACTATGAGTTCTTTTAGATACGATGGTGCCTGGCCATGAAAAACTTTGTATGTAAGGAGAAAGAATTTTTAAATTCTATTCTAGACTTAACAGGTAGCCAGTGCAAGGGAAGCCAAAATGGGAGAGATGTGATCTCTGATCTTGGTTCCTGTCAGAACACGTGCAACAGCATTCTGAATTAGCTGCAAAGACCTAAGAGAGACTTATTTGAGCAGCCTGATAACAAAAGAGTTACAATAGTCAGCCTAGAAAGTAACAAATGCATGGACTAAGTTTTTCTGCATCCGCTTGGAGACACGATCGTCTGATTTTGTAATGTTGCGTAAGTGGAAGAATACAGTCCTCGAAATTTGTTTTATGTGGACATTAAAGGACAAATCCTGATCAAAAACAACTCCAAGATTCTTTACGGTGGAGCTGGAAGCCAGAGTGATCCCATCTAAGGTAACTAAGTCTCTGGGAAGAGAATTGGGGGCTCGGAGGTAAGCGGAGTCGTCCACTAATCAGAAGAAGATGGGTGGATTCGATCCCGGTTCGATCCCTCTAGTCTGCATGTCGAAGTGTCCTTGGGCAACATGAACCCCAAATTGCTCCTTCCCAGAAGGCTGTGCCATCCCGGTGTGTGAATGTATGAATGGTTAGCTCCTCAAACTGATGAGCAGTTGGCACCTTACATGACGCCAATGCCATCAGTGTATGAATGTGTGTGAATGGGTGAATGAGATATGTCCTGTAAAGCGCTTTGGTGGTCGGAAGACTAGAAAGGCGCTATATAAATCCTGATCCACTGCCATTTCCTGATGTGTTTAGGTCAATTACAAATTTACAGTTTGTCTGAATTCAGCATCAGAAAATTGTAGGTGTCAACTTTATATCCTTAAGGCATGCTTGGAGTTTAGTTAATGGGTTGGTTTCATCGGAAGCGATCGACAAATATAATTGGGTGTCATCAGCATAACAATGAAAATGAATGGAGTGATTCCTAATAATGTTCCCTAGAGGAAGCATATATAAACTGAATAGAAGTGGTCCTAGTAGAACAGCAGCGGAGCGCGTGACAAAATTTAGTGTGCATGGAGGATTCATCATTGGCGTGAACAAACTGAGATCGTTACAAGAAATGTATTAAACCAGCTTAGGCGGTTCCTTTGATACCAACTTGATGCTCAGTCTATGAAAAAAGAATTTGATGGTCAATGGTGTCAAATGCGGCACTAGATCCTAACAAGACAAGTACAGAGATGAGTCCTTTGTCTGATGCCATTAGAGTCATTTGTGACTTTGACTAGTGCGGTCTCCAGCTGCTGGAGAGTGCACTCTAAATCCTGACTGAAAATCCTCAAATAAGCTGTTCTTATGGAGAAAGTCCACCACAGCTGATGGCTACAGCTTTCTCAAGTATCTTAGAGAAAATGGAAGGTTTGATATTGGTCTGTAATTGGCTAAAACCTCTGAGACCTAAGGTGGGCTTTTAAGAAGAGTTTATTCTGGCTACTTTAAAGGACTTTGTGGTACATATCCTGATAATAAAGACAGATTAATCATATCCAATAAAGGGCTGACTAGAGGTAAGACATCCTTGACCAGCCTGTGTTTGGGATGAGATTCAGAACAGGATTGACTTAGATGAAGAAATTGTGTAGTTATTTGATGAAGGTCAATGGAGAAAAACAGTCTAAATATATATCAGGTTTGCAGCTGTTTCCAAGATTGCTGTATCAGAGAATGCAGATCAGTGCCTGTAGAAGGCAAGGCGTGATGAATTTGTCTCTAATATGGGTATAATTTCATCATTAAAGCTCATGAAGTCATTACTAGTTAGACCTAAAGGAATAGATGGAGTCAATAGGCTACGGTTCTCCTGTTAGCCTGGCTACAGTGCTGAAGAAACCTGGGGTTGTTCTTATTTTCCTCTATTAATGAAGAGTAATAGGCTGTTCTGGCATTCACGGAGAGCCTTCCTGTAGGTTTTAAGATTATCCTGCCAGACTAAGCGAGATTCTTCCAGTTTGGTGGTACGCCATTTACGTTCAGAATTACGTGCCACTTGCTTTAATTGCAGGTCTGTTGGCTATACCATGGTGCTAACCTCCTCTGTTTAATTATCTTCTTTTTCAGAGGTGCAATAGAGTCGAAGTTGTCTGTAATGAGCCTGTAGTACTGTCAACAAGATGATCTATTTGTGAGGGACTAAAGGAAGCGGAACAAGTCCTCTGCTACATTGAGACATGGCATTTAGATACAATACTGAAGGAATCACTTCAGTAAATTTAGCTACAGCATTGTCAGATAAACATCTGCTGTAGGAGTTTCTGCAAAAATTTATAGTCCAGTAATATGAACTAGAAGGTTATTAAAAAATGGTCCAGATAGAAGAGGATTCTGTGGAAGACTGTTAGATGATCCAATTTAATGCCATATGAAAGAAATTTCAGGTATAGGTGTGGTTCAGACAATGAGTCGGTTTATTTACACTCCTGACAGAAGCCAATTGAATCTAATAAGAGATAAGCATAGTACTAAGACTATCTGTTGTGATTACACATGAATAAATCACTACAATAATTACTTTATCTGTTTTGAGGATCAAGCCTGATGCTGGAAATTCTGCAAATTAGGATAAAAATTCAGAGTAAGAGACCAGGAGCTCAATATACTGTAACAAATAGAATTGGCTGTAATGTTTTCCAAGTTGGGTGAGTGAGGCTAAGGACAAGATTTCAAATGAATTATAATTTGGACAGAGTTTAGGATTTATTAATAATAATAATAAATATTATAAAAGACTTGAGTCAAATATGTAAAACCAACTCCCACACCTCGGCAGAACTCGAGGAATATGGAGTATTACAATGACTGGGAGGAGTGGATTCATTTAACTAACATATTCATCCTCCTGCAGCCATGTTTCAGTGTGAGACAAAATAAATCAATATCATAATCAGATATTAATTCATTGACTAAAACAGCTTTAGAGGACAAGGACCTGATATTCAAGAGTCCACATTTAATTCTCTTATTTTGGGCTGTTGGAGATGTTGATTTAATTTTTATTAAGTTTTTATGATGAACTCCTCTTCTGTTTGTTTTATCTTTAAATAATGTAGGTGGATGGGGGGACAGACACAGTCTCTATACTAAAGAGTTGGGTGGGCAGCTGCTCCTAATGGGCGCAGAGAAGCGTGTAAGACTGCAGCTCTGCTTCCTGGTCTCAACTCTGGGTTGTCATGGTTTGGAGTCGTCTAATAAGCTTGGCCATATTTCTAGATATGAGCTGCTCCATCCAAAGTGGGATGGATACCGTCTCTCCTAATCCAGACCAGTTTTCCCCAGAAAGGTGTCAATTATCCTATGAAGCCCACATCGTTTGCTGGACACCACCTCGACATCAGCGGTGGAAATGACGACATCGCATTTATACATGTCATCACTGGTCACATTGGGCAGGGTCAGAAAACTATGGAGTCCAACATGCGTTTTGGCATATGCCTTTGAAGAAACATTAATTTAGTGACCTCCAATTGTAGGCGTAACGGGTGTCATTGCCGCGGCGTGGATAACACTCTTACTGTATCGTTTGATTTGCAGCCAGCAGTTTCAAATTTGACTCAATGTCGCCCGCTCTGGCCCCGGGATGCATTTGACTATGACCCCGGTGTCACTAACTTCACGTTTAAGTAAATGGAGCCGCCAATGACCAGAGTTGGCTTCTCCAGCGGTGTGTCGCTGAGTGGGAATATCTGTTTGGCGATGGGTGGTTGGTGGTGTACTGTGGGGCTTCAGTTTGAGGCTATGCCTCTTCGGGCAGTCACCCAGCCTCCCGGCTGCTCGGGGAACTACCGAGGAGGACGGCTAGGCTGAAGCTATCTTCGGTGGTACCGCACGGCTACAGGGGGACTGGCTAACTATAGCAGTTACTGACTGTTCGGTGGTCTGTGCCGTGCCTCTAACTCACTGAGCCTCGCCTCCAAAGCTACAAATAAACTACATTTTATTACAAGTACCATTATCGCTAAGGAGGACGAGGGTAACTGAACATGTGGCACACAGGGCAGGAGAGAGCAGAGGAGAGAGGCAGGAGAAGAGGCAGAGAGCAGAGAGAAGCCATTGCTATAGTTAGGGAAGTTAGTGTGACTAACAGAAACTGGGAAAACTATCGTGTTTTGGTTGCTAGAGTTAAGAAACTTGTTCGTGCACAAACAGAATAAGTGTATGAGACAGTGTAAGAGTTATGTAGATAGTCACTGATGAAAAATATCTGAAAATCTGTTCAGGTGAGCAGAGCAAGAGGCACTGATGGCAGTAACACCGTTAACCGGAAGTGACAGAATTGCAGCTTACCGTGAAGCGTCGCCCGTAAAGCCGAGGCCCAGTTGCCTTGGCGTCTTATGTAATGAAGTCCTGGAGAGACTGGTTTGGCCATCTGAGATCTCAGGTGACCACCTCCTAGACCGCTGCAGTTTACCACCCCTCAGTTGGTATTGAGGATGCGATCATCTACCTGCTTAAACGGGCCCTCTGTCACCTGGATAGAGCTGGCAACACTGTGATGATCATGTTCTTGATTTCTCCAGTGCCTTCAACACGATCCAGCCTACACTGCTGAAGAGAAGCTCCAGGTGATGCAAGTGGATACTCCACAATCTCCTGGGTAACTGACTACCTGATGGACAGACCACAGTTTGTGAGGCTGAAGGGTTGTGTGTCTGATTGGGTGGTCAGCAACACGGGAACACCGCAGGTGACTGTACTCCCACCTTTCCTCTTCACACTGTAGACCTCAGACTTTCAGCACCACTCTGAGTCTTATCGTCCCAGCAGAAATTCTCCAGATGACTCTGCAGCTGTGAGGGTAGAGACTGGATACAGGGATCTGGTTGATCGCTTTGTGGTGTGGAGTAGGAGCAACCACCCCTTGAATGTGGCCAGAGCAGGGAGATGACTGTGGACTTCTGGGAAGGCTAGGTCTGACTTGAGCACAGTTTCCATCCTGGGTGGTGGTGCAGGACTACAAGTACTTGGGTGTGCACCTGGATAACAGACTGGACTGGAGATGTAACACTAAGGCTGCAGGAAGGGACAGTGCAGACTCTGGTCTTTTAATGTGTACAGTAAAATGTGCAGATGTTCCACCAGTCTGTTGTTCTTGGTGCAGTCTTCTTTGCAGCCATCTGGTGGGGCAGCAGCATCAGAGCCAGCGACACAAAAAACTAAACAATCTGATCAGAAGGCTGGCTCTGTGTTGGGGGACTGCTCTGGAGCCCCTACCTTTGAGATTTAATGGGAAAGGATGCTCTATAAACTGCTCAAGTAGTATGGACAACAACCTCATCCACTACATGACCTCCTGATTAAAGAACAGAACAGTTTTCAGTTGGAGACTCCTGCCGGCTCCACTGTAAAGGAACCGCTTCTGGGAGGTCATTCCTACCAACTGCTATATCTTTGTACAATGACTCCCTCTGTGCAGAGAGAGTTCAGTAGCTGAGCTGATGGACATAATAAGGGATGTACATTTTCAAGTTATTGCACATATGTATATTTTTCTTATGTATATTTTTTAGAGGTAGAGCCATATGTCCTCAGTCATTGTAATATTCATATTCCTCGAGTATCAGTGTGAGTGGTGGAGTTGGAGCCGCGTATTTGACTCAAGTTTATTAATAAATCCTAAACCTAAACTAAATTATAAATTCATTTGAAAGGAATCTCATCACCTTTTGCCCTCAACAGGCACTGATCTGCATTCTGATACAGCAAGTTTGAAACAGCTGTAAGGCCTGATATATATTTAGACTCCCCATTGACCTTCATCAAATAACTTCAATAATTTCTTCATCTAAAGCAATCAACCTGTCTCTTAGACCCCATCCCAACCAGGCTGGTCAAGAATGTTTTACCTCTAGTCAGCCCTTCTTTATTGGATATGATTAATCTGTCTTTATTATCCCAGGATGTACCACAGTCCTTTGTGTCAGCTATATTAAACCTCTTCTTAAAAGCCCACTCTAGATCCAGAGGTTTTAGCCAATTACAGACCAATATCAAACCTTCCATTTCTCTCTAAGCTACTTGAGAAAGCTGCTTAGTAATCAGCTGTGTGACTTTCTCCATAAGAAGAGTTTACTTGAGGACACTCCCTAATGGCATCAGACAAAGGACATATCTCTGTACTTGTCCTGTTAGATCTTAGTGCTGCATTTGACACCATTGACCATCAAATTCTTTACAGAGACTGGAGCCTCAAATTGGCATTAAAAAGAACATCCCTAAGCTGGTTTAAGTCATATTTCTTAGATCGATCTCAGTTTGTTACGTCAGTGATCGATCCTCCATTCATTGTCATGGAGTCCCCTGGGTTCTGTACTAGGACCACTTCTGTCCAGTTATATATGCTTCCTCTAGGGAACATTATTAGGAATCACTCCATTAATTTTCATCGCTATGCTGACAACACTCAATTATATTAATCGATGTCGAGCCTGGGTAAGTAATCGGTTAACTAAACTCCAAGCATGCCTTAAGGATATAAAAAGTTGGATGACCTACAATTTTCTGATATTAAATTCAAACAAAATTGAAGTTCTTGTGGTGGACCCAAACACCTCAGAGACTTAGTTACTTTAGAGAGTTGTTTTTGGGAGTTGTTTTTGATCAGGATTTGTCCTTTAAATTGATCAGGATTTGTCCTTTGTCCACATAAAACAAATTTCGAGGACTTCATTCTTCACTTACACAACATTGCCAGGAAATCAGGCGCGTGTCTCCAGCGGATGCAGAAAAACTAGTCCATGCATTTGTTACTTCTAGGCCGGACTATTGTAACTCTTTGTTATCAGGCTGCTCCAATAAGTCTCTGCAGACTTTGCGCTAATTCAGGAAATGCTGCTGCATTGTTCTGACAGGAACCAAGATCAGAGATCACATCTCTCCCAATTTTGGATTGCCTTGCACAGCTACCTGTTAAATCTAGAATAGGGTAAAAATTCTTCTCCTTACATACAAAGCTCTTCTGATGTTTCATCATATCTAAAGAACTCATAGTACCTTACCCCTCTAGACCACTGCGCTCTCAGAATGCTGGGTTGGTTCTATAGTTTCAAAAGTAGATTGGGAGCTTTTTTCAGCAATCAGCTCCTCTTCTGTGGAACAAACTACCATTCTGGGTTCAGGAGGCAGACACAGTCAACACCTATAAGAGTACACTTAGTTATGCTGCCTTAGGATCCCCTGGCAGTCGTCCCCCTAAACTTCTTCTAACTGTCATTATTGCTACCATATCTCCATTATAGTTTATAGTTGGTTATGATTAGCCCTCTGGGAACGATATTCATTTTGTGACTATGGACTTCCTGCAAATAAAACGATTTAACTTGATTTGATTTAGCGGTTTGCTATATTGAGTTGAATTGATTTGTAATTTGTGCTTTCCTTCATCTTATAGCTTATCATGACCTGCAGTACACTGGATGGACGGATACCAGTTATTAAAAATAAGACAAAAAAAAAAAACTTTGATCAACAAATGCCGCATTAGACCTGCACTTTGGTCAAAAAGCCTAATGCACAAATGCTGCTCTCAAAGACTGTAGTAGTTTGTTTGCATTGTTGTGCTGCTGAACATTTTACGAACACTGTTAGAAAAATATAGTTCTCGCTGAGGAGAGGCAAATGCATAGTTGTGATTTTCTAAATGATGAGCACATGGGACTAACTGGTGTATTACAAGTTGTAGCCTGTTATTCAGAGTCATCTGAAATACTTGTTAATACTTGTTTTTTGGGCCGATTAAATCTGTAGTCATTTATTTGTAGAAAAGATCACCAATTATTGTTGTCAATTTTAAAGATGAAGTTTTTGGATCTTGTGTATTATCAGCTGTGTGAAAAACTGTTAGACACTGTTCTTAAATCAGCCTTGGTGATGCATTGAGACACTCATAGTCATTTGTTAGTGGTCAGTTAATCTGCAGATCACTATTATCAGCTATTGTCAAAGTGTTTCATGACCTGGCCATTTTAATAAATGGATTTTTTTTTTTTTTTAGCATTTTTCAACTTCCTTGATATATGTGCACATTGTGTGTATGCGTGTGTCTCCACAATTACAGTAATGTGCTCATTTTGTTTCCAAATGAGAAATAAATGAGACATTTCTGTTAAGTCTCAAGTATGGCTCCTGTTGCTAACTGCCCTGTCTCACTTATTGCTCCTAGTGGATTTCAGGGAAACAAAAGATAAACATATCAGATAAAATAAAACCAACATGAGGCTGAAATGAGCATCTCAAGTTTGTCTCTCAAGCTGTGAAGGCACCCTTTGAGCATTAATTTTTGCTTCTGGGAGATACTGAACCTAAATTGCTCTGAAGTATGCCATCGGTGTATGAATGTGTGTGAATGGGTGAATTAGATATGTAGTGTAAAAGCCGACGAGTGGTTGGAAGGCTAGAAATGTGCTATGCTGTATAAGTACAGTCCATTTTACCATTTTAACATTTACATGATTAGTGAGACAAAAGCAGGATAGTAAGTAATTCAGTGTCAGTATACTAGTAACAATACTAGAAGTTCTGCGGATATACACTGTTACTGAACATCAGGGCACAAACATCCATACACACTGTGACATCACAGCCATCAGGGTTCAATATCTTGCTCATGGACACTTAAGAAGTGGAATGGGGGAGCTGGAATCCTAGTCCTGTGAATTACAGGCAGCCTTACTATCAGGAGAGTCCTGCGTCATAATGTATTGCATTGCGTTCCTGACTTTGCCCTAAATTCTCAATTCTGGCATGTATGTGCTTCTATTGACTGTGTGTGGCCAGAGGCTTAACATGGCAAAGTTTCATCTTCAAGAAAGCGATTGCAACTTTGTACTTGAGACCTTGAAATAGAGAGACTTTGTATGGAATTTGGAATTTGTACCACAGTAAAATTATTAAATCATTTTTCTGTACAAAAATGAGTTATATATATATATATATATATATATACTGTACTGTATTAAATCATAAAATGAATATGCTGTGTCATCACGGACTATGCTCTATTGAAATACAAGCTTCTTGATAAATGACTACAGTCATTTGAAATTTGCCTTGATGGACGGGTTGTCTCTTTGTGTTTTGTTTGTGTTGGCTTGATAACTACACGGCTCATGCTGAAGCTCCAGGTTGCCAGGTATGAAATGTGCTATGGCCGTGGGAAGCAAATCATGTAAACCATCTGGCTGAATGTTGACTAATGACCTAAGAAGCTCCTTCAGCAGACACATGGTAAAATATGGCAAATAATGGAGATGATTTAAAAGATAAAGACATTTGGGAGTCAAAAGGACCGAGAGCACCTGTTTGTTTTTTTTTTCAGTGGGTTTCCACCTGATTTTCTCTGTGAATCCAAATATCTCCACAACCAGGTTTAAGAAGCCAACGTTATTTAGCTTCATGTGAGGTTATCTTACCTGTATGCTTGTGCATGTTGGGCTTGGAGTTTTATGAGTGGATGGCTGCCTCTCTTTTGGCATACAACATTTACATTGCATGATAAGTGTTGTCATTCGCGGACTTGAACTTCAGAGAAGTCCTTTAAGTATGTCAAGTTGACCTCACATTCCCCCATGCATGTTTCTGTGTTCCAATTCGACCCTTCTCCATTGTTACACTTGTCTCCATCCACACCTCATCTCCATCGTCGCCATCATCTTTTAGCTAGCTCTTTTGTGGTACCAACGTCTCAACATTTCTGACCTTCTGGTGCTGCAGTTGTCCAGAGCCAATCAGATGGACAGTTACTGGCACGCAGGCGCAGAGCAAGTTCATCTATTTTTTATTTTTTTACTTTGTAATGGAAGCTATTTCTAATGTAGTGAAATTACTTCCAACAATATGTAACAAGCAAAAAGTAAAATTACTGATTTTAAAAATTGCTCAAAAAGTACAATTACACAAAAAACCTCATTTACAGTAATGAGTAAATGTAACTCGTTACTTTCCACTATCACAACCGCGCCCCTGTTTTCCGAGGGTAGAGTTCACCCGTGAGTGTCAGTATGAAGGACTGGACAGGTCTTTGTGACTTTCCATATATAAGTTTATTTATTTATTATTTCTCATTAAAGTTTCCAAAGACACTAACAAGAAACACCCATGGGAAGTTCCAAAGTCTTGAATTTGAATTTGAGATTTTTAACTGCTAGATATCTACATAATCTTACATATTGTATCTTTCAGGGTTTCTTTTCTTTTTACTGGTAGTGTAGCCAACAGTTATTAATGGATGAAATAACATCCAAACTTGGTACACTTTGGGTGCCTCAAAGTTGGTAGTAGGTTCAGTTCATGAAGGATTATACATATACAACACATGCTGGTGGATTAATATAGTGTAAACAAAGAGAGTATGTTTCCGTAGTTGGTTTCCTTGATGAACCAGTTCTCCACTGCAACTTTATAAATTTCAGAGACAGGTTGGTTGTTGTTCTGCTTGTCATTGTTGTGTGCTGTTCTGTTGTGCTTCATATATTTCTGTCTGTCACTGTTGTTAAGATGTGTCTTCCCTTTGATGTACAGTGCTGTGAAAAACAGTTTCCCCACCCAGGGAAAATAAGTCTAACTGACTAACTGAATAGCAGTGAGCGGAAGCCCAGGCTGTTGTAGTCATTAGCGATTAGACAGAGGACCATAGAGCTCCATTGACCTTGTATTTCTTGTGTCCAAGCAAACCGGCCCATCAAGGCCAGCTCTCCAGGCACAGAAAGGGAAGAATCCAGAGAAGTGAAAGCGGGCGGAGGAGGGACAGGCTGATAAGAGCTGGAGGAAGGAAGAAGGAGATGGAGGAGTAAAAATATAAACAGAGGTGGTGCTTGTCTGCTGTGGTAGTCTGCAGTAATGGCTGTGCCCTCTTTCATGTTGCATCGTCGGGGGGGCTTCGAGATTTATTTGGACGTCAGTATCAGGAGAGGGGACCTGCAGGACATGGCCTGACAGGATGGCTGACCTTTCCTCTTGCCAGAGCTGCTTGGGGTCCCATGAAATACCCAAGGGGCCCCGAGACTCACCAGTTAGTGTCAGGGCCCTCAGTGGTATCAGATAGCTTAAGGCCTTTTTCAATGTATTTTTTCAAAAAATCAATAGTGGGTCGGAAGGCGTTTTGAGGAAACATGAGCCTGTGATATTTACTTGCTGTGAGGCACAGCATGTTCAGGAGCACTTATTGTCAGATGTGCCTCCAAGAGCCTGTTTGGTTGTGAGATAAGTCGATAAATGGACTTCACTGTCACTTTTTTGTGGCACAATTTGTACACTTAGTATCTTATATTTAATATGTTTCCTATATTATACCCAATAACTGACTAACTAAATATACCATTGCTGTCCGTATTTAGAAAAATGTAGTCCAAATCATTAAAAGTGGAGATACATGGTTTTCATTGCACAGTGATTATATACTATATCATGTACTTAGAGAGCACAAAGGTTTTCTGGTCTCCTTATGGATACTGCTCGTAGCCCTCGATTGCTGTAGTGCTTCTGCACCATTTGGTAGATATGCTGCATATTAAAGGATGAGAGCTGCCCTGATCCTATGTTGTACTTGAGATGTGTCTGTCCATTCTCAGTCTCTCTGACTCCCTTACACCATGCCTGTTGGACCTATCCTTGTCCCATTGATCCTCTGGGCACGTTAAGAACTATTTTCAGTCAGTCATATTTCCTTTAGTAAGTATTAGATTTTGTTTCAAGATCATACACTTCATTCTGGCACACACACACACACACACACACACACACATAATAGTAATTTGTAAATTTGTGACCGTCCATGCCTTGAAAGCATGCTTTCATTTTTACATGCAAGTATGGACGAGTCACAAATTTACAAATAAGAAAAAACCTGAATAAATGAAACATAATGGTAAGTAAGCCATACAGACCTAAGGGCTCACTGAACTGGTTTGATGAGTATGAGAGCGTGCTGAATCGAATACTATGGCCTTCACAGTCATTTACATCTCCAACCTAGAGAGTTATCAAACCAACATATGAATTGATGCTCTCCACCACCATTAATGACAGAATCGTGAAGTTGTTCTGGTGGCCTTACCGTCATCTAGTTTTCCTTTAATTTGTCCACTCGTCTGGATATCAACAAAATGTTCAGATATTTCATTTTTAACTTAGAACTAATATGGTTAGAATCAAATCTCTCCTCCACTTATTCACACTGAAGACAGAAAACAGTTTAGGGTAGGTTGTGAAATTGCAGTGACAGCAGTGTTATTCTTCCTCACCCAGGGTTTCCCCACCATGCATCTTGGATTGCACTCTGGCCAGAGACAAAGCGGAGATGAGTGGATTCACATTGTGTCTGTGAGAGAAGCCAGGAACAAACCCAGCCTCTCCTAGGCTGGCCATGGCAGCCGGATGTGATGGTGATATTGCTGACCCTACCTATCAGGGTCTGGCTGATATAGTGTCTCTGCTGTCAAACTGACCCATATTTTGGCCAGAGGTAAGACTCATATACAGACTAAACCGGCTTTTGACACACACACATGCGGGAGGATGAAACACAGGAAAACACACAAACAAAACCATATCTGTGTGTTTTGAGCCCTCATTCTCTCAGCTCACAGCCCTGCTCTCATTGGTTTTATGGGCTATTGTTGCCCTCAGAAGAGGTGAGAGAAGGGAGAGAAATTACCAGCACAGAGCTTAAGCCTTCTAGTCAGAGTGACAGTGGCTGTTGGTATGTAAAACAGCACAACACTGATAATAAAAGCAAAAGAATTGTCATAAAATGATGGTGAACAACTGAGCATTGTTTTTTTTTGTCCATGCCACTGCAGCTTGCGGTTAAAATCTGTGTCTCCTTTAAAGGAAAGATGAGGTGAAGTCTGAGCTAATGAACTTGCTTAGTTTTATTTATGAATGAAACATTTCAGAGGCGGAACTTTGACTTTCTCAGGGTTGCATGGTCTCAGTTCATTTAAATACGAGAGAGAGAGAGTTTCGCGTGTGTGTGCCATCATGTCAGGCTGAAGGGATAAATGTTATGATGATGTCTATTCTATTTGATGTGATGGTGGAAGACATGAACAACATGATCTTGGGTTTGAATATTTTATGAAGTGTAAACATGTATCATATAGCTTATATATATTATAACATTATGTAGTTATGTAGTTATTTTGGAGAGTAAAGACACCTGAACCACCACCCACACATTAGTTAAAGGGAACTTTATATTTTAGATTTCATACATATATACTTCAATTCAGATGAGTCATTAGTAAAACAATACATAATATGTATGTAATAATAATAATAATAATAATAATTATTATTATTATTATTATAAGTATTATTTCTTCTATGTAATCATGATATTGACTGTATGCTTATTAGTTTGTAAATCAACTTTTTGGGGTTGAAATATTTAGATAAATTGTGTTTTCTCTGAGTTATTTTGTCTTCAGTGCATACACAAGCGTGCACTCAGACACACACTGCTGGGGTAGTTGACCTCTTCCAGCAGCCAGCCGTGTCTTAAGAAGAACCTGTCTCCTGTCCAGTTTTCTATCAGCTTCCATCACACTGACACCACAGCAGCACTTCAAAGAGGCTGCTTTTGATCTTAACCATCAATATGCATTTCATCCTGCACCACTTTCTCCCAGCATTCCTCCTCTGTGTCTCACAGTAATTGCCTTCAAAGCCAATTAGCGCAAATTATTTCTGACCGTGCTGGTGGTAAATCCAGTACTTGTTCGCTGAGGTGTCCTGGAGGTCAGATGTAATTAGCTCTCATTTTCTGGCTGCTCGGTTTCTACTTGTACAAATCACCATCAGCATAACCCGTGTCAACCTTCAACATTAATCATCCAAATGTGGTATGGGGGTGTTTCTGTGGTGCATTATTAGAGAGTAGCAGCTCACAATTTCCAAGGCTCATGGGGCATGCTGCCTAAACATGAACTGGTAAGTATGTTTAGTTAATTTACAATAGGGTTGTGTGTTGGCGGTTTGCATCCCAGCCTAAGCCGATGTTTGTGTCTGCCAGGGCCATTTCACTGCAGTGCCTGCCTGCATTCCCCCTCGGAAAATACATGTTTTACTCTCTGAACCAGATCAAAGTGGGCGCCAGGATCAGCCCGACATCACCGCTTGGTCACATCTGTGTTGTTTACATGAATGCTAAAGGCATTTATATCCAAATACCAACTTTGAAAGATATATATATGTGTTGAATCACAGGACTGATGTCACTTTTGAAGTATATCAGTGTGTTTGGGGATAATTTTGAAAATCTCCCCACAATTTCACAACAATTTTGTAAGCCTTAAATAAGATGGGAGGACTGAACCTGGTAGAGTAGTAAATGTTGCACCCCACCCCACTGCCTTTTTGTAATTCCGCCACATCCTTGCTATCAACTTAGCGACCCCTGTGAGTATGTCTCTGAGAAAAGGCTTGGCCGGACTCCAGTGTCCATGCAATGGACTTAACTCAACAGGATCAAGCACTTTCCATCAGTCCTTACCATATAAGATGTAGAAATAATGAAACAGGCAGGTGGGGGTGTGGTACTGTACCTCTTCCAGGCTGTTGTTTATCTGTTGACCTCAGATATTCTCCTCTCTGTAATCTCCTCCAACTGAAGGAAAAGGAGGAGGTGAAGCAGCTGAGGGGAGTGTTGGGTGAATGTGGGAGGGGAGCTGAGGAGTGTGAGGGAGGAGGAAAAGAAGAGAGTTCAATGACCTGTGAGCCGGCCTGCTGTTGGGCTGGGGCTAAACACCCACCAACCGTCGACACCCCCTTTACCTCTAACTTGGATTATAGGCCTTGCCATTAGCCTTGCAAAACAGGCCAGCTCTGACACCCCCATCACACACACACACACACACACACACATATATAATTAGGGTTCATCTCTGAAACAGCATTCACCCCTCATGTTGAGATCTCCTCCTCTTTCCCCGACTCAAGCCTTGGTCCCCTCAGGTAGAGTGAGGGGGCACAGAATAGGAAGGGGCCTTAAGCGCTCTGCCCTAAAACCCTCAACCTCAACCCTCCACTCCCCTCTGTCTTTCTCTCTGTCTCTCTGCCAGCAGCTGACCCTGACAAAGTGAGTGTGTTGAGAATAAGTATGTCAGGACTCAGAGGAATGTAAGGTTCAGTGGTTTTGGGGTGATCTACTGCATTTAGCTCTGTTCCACCACGGGGACTCACTGCTGGCGGACAAGACAGCTTCCTATCTAGATATACAGTATGCATCCAGTACACACACAGACACACACACAGAGAGAGAGAGAGAGAGAGAGAGAAATCACTCTTACAAGACAACAACAAAAGACAGCTTCAACCGTTTAATCTTTGTCAGAATGAGAATCAAAATCATTTTATACTGAACCTATAAACTTTAGAATCAGCTTGTCTTAATCACCTACAGTCCATTGCATTCTGTGTTTACCTCGGTAATATCTAGCTATTAGATGATTCTGGTTTATTTGCCCATTTTTGACATTTGGCGAGTTTTCATTGAGACTGAAAAGAAATTAAAATGGCGTTCTGTGGATTAAAGCACAATTTTTCATTCAAAGACTTTTCAGGCAACAGAGGAAAAAATCCATTCAGCTCTGTGTAGTGAGGCAGAAATCTCAGAGTGAGAGACACCTCAAACCTGGACAAATAAAACCAAAACTATCTGCATGGAGAGATCTCAGTAAATATTTTAGCCCCAACCCACACTTTATAATAATGCGAGCAAGGTAAATCAGGACTGAAAGTGAAGTCAAACAACTGCAGCATGAACTCTAGCTGTTGCCTCCTCATTTCTCGCTTCCCAGAGAAACTATAAGGAGAAATAGCTTGCATTCCCCCAAATGCAGAGAGAGAAGGGATAAAAGACACATAGACTGTATCATATGCTCTAACTCCCTCCCAGTGCAGGAGAGATTGTGAAGCACAGCTCAGTTCAGCAAGCAGGTCAGTGCTTCAAGGTCCTACGCTAGCTGACTGACAGTTTGCTCTCACAGGGCTGAGTGGCCTGAGCATTTCATGTGTAAACCAGCGCTGGTCTGGCTAGTTTCAGATGTCTCATGAAGGCTGGCAGGCAGAGAGCAGCCAGCTGAATGCAGTCCGACACTCCCAGGCCGCCTTAAGCGCAACAACACAAATGCCTGCTGAGCAGCGGAAGAGTGACAAAACACATCATGATAACTTTGCCTTTCGGATGGTTCCACCTCTTCTGTCACAGATGCAAGATACCTTCACCTCAGACATTAATGGTCATTGAAAATGACAGGCACCCTTTCCCAGGTAAGACATGTGCACTGGAGGCATTTGGCATTGTTGCTTGTAGCTGGTGCAGCAGATGCAGCTGGTAACTACCAGCTGAGAGAGAGAGATAATAGAGCAGTATATGAGTGATATTAAGTTTCTCTTATCCTCAGGAGTCATTAAAACAATTAGGTGCTCCTGTGCATGAAGGACAGATGTCGGGGAAAGAGCGGATAATTAGAAGAAGAGCTCGTCTAGTGGCCCTGTTGGTGGACAAATAGGACAACAGCAGACTTTGAGCTGACCACTTCTTGCTCTATTCATCTGCATGCATTGAAAAAGCAGAACAAAAGTGATATCCTCATATTAAAGGGCTACTTTCATATCAACATTTGGTACTGCGTGTGCACAAGATTCTCCACATTCTTCCCACTGCAGCTCACACAATGATAACCTCTACTCACTAAAGTGCTGAGACCTCTGTGTGCAGCTCACTATATGTGAGCAGCTAATCTGTTGGAACTAGCAAATAGCATTCATTTTAAGTTTTAGGTTTAACCTAATTATTTCCTCCTTCAATAAACATATAATATTCTGTTCTGATGCAAGTGAAATGGTCTAAAATTTCTCCAAGCAACAATATAAGCACTGTTCATAATATATTGATCATTACAAAGCCTCTGGCTATATTTGTAATTAAACTGGAGATGTCAAATGTTTTTAGTTTGAAAGTGGAACAACACAGTTATGTGCAAATGATATCCACTGATGTTTAGTTGCAGTGTTAATTTTGACCTGCAGGTTAAGCTAGCCGTGTTTAGTCTGCACATTTGACTAAAGATGTACCTGTGCAGTTGTATATTTAGATGGTGATTCTTATAGACTCCTACATTTTTATAGTAATATAATTTACTGCTCAAATACTCATTGTTATAACTCAAAGGCGAGAATAATTGGACTGATTACTCTACCTACCTAAGTCTGACTCTATGAAGTTGTCAGTATTTTATAGGTCAATTGCATTTGGAACAGTCTTCCAGGTGAGGTTCATGAAATTAAGGGAAAGGCTGGTTTTAAAACAAGATTAAGAATGTATTTGATATAGTACCTTAGTATGTCATCATCTTATTTTAAGTGTGGTTGGGTTAATAAATAAAACAAATAAACTTAAACAGGAACACAATATAAACACATGCAAATTAATATAATATAATATAATATAATATAATATAATATAATATAATATAATATAATATAATATAATATAATACAATATAATATAATATAATATAATATATAATATAATATAATATAATATAATATAATAATATAATACATCTCATGGACCTTAGTCAGCCATTAAATTGCTCCTTTGTTGTACAGTATGTTCTCTCTGCTTTCAGCTGTCCTATCAAATAGATGCATAAATGCTCCAAAAATAATAAATAAATGCAAAATATTACTTTAGCTTCAGTTGTATAATGGAGCAGCAAGGATACGTAAATAATAATAAATAACAGATAGGAAATTAGAGCCAAAATAAAAGAAAAATGTTAGATTAATAGAATACAAAAAACTGGAAACCGATTTTTTTAATTGTTTTATCATTATTTTATTTTTTCATGTAAACAGAAGAAACTCACCATGTGTTATAACCTTACTAATAAAGGATATAGGAAGAGACATATAGAATTGTATTTTTCCCAAAATATCAAACATTCATCAGTTATCATGGAGTATACTGTGGAATTCAATAGTCTGTCACTTTGATCACATAATCAAATCTTCAAACAGTGAGCATGTAGAGATAATACAAATAAGGATTATTAGGTGATAATTAGCTACAGTTTTGTTCTCAGCAGATGTCCAGAGACTTTTTTCTACGGGGATTACATGCTGCAGCAGCGTAGGGGGGATGGCAGAGTGGCATATCAAGTCCAGTCATTAATCCTGCAGCGTTATAGAAATTTCACATCACAGCCAGGGCCACGACCATGGCCAATCCCCTCACTCTTGCAATTGGTGACGTACACTGAAATATTAAACACTTGTGCGTACCATGCTTTTATACACTGAAGCATATTTGTGTGAGTGTTTAGGAGCATAATTTATATTTCAGGAGTTTGACCCACCTTGACATTTGGCACCTCTGTTTTGAATTTCAGCATGGGTTTGACATGTTTGTATTAATAACATTGTGATCTCGGGGCCATGGCCTCAGGCTACTTGAACAAGACTACTAAAGAAAGGGATTTCAAAAGGAATTGGCAGAGCAGCCTAGGGACTCGTCAAATCAGCCCTGATACTGTTGCCCTGATAAAATCAGCCCACCCACAAGCGTGAGGGAGATGGTGGTTTGTGTTGTGTGTGTCTGCATGTGTGTGCGTGTGTGTGTGTGTGATAGGAGACTTGTGAGGCCTGTGAGTTTTTTCTCAGGCAGTGCAGTATGTTCGAGAAGCGTTCAGGATTGGGCCTTACTGGACTGTCTGGAGTGAATCGTGGTGTGATGTCTGATCTCCTAAACCAAACATCCTCTATTTTTTCATGAGCTCTTCCTGTTCCATTCTAGTCACATCGTCTGTATTGTTTTAACACACTATTGTCATGAAGACATCTTTTTCTATTAGCTTTTTCTATGGGTGTCACACTATACATCAGTGCCTGTGTTGGTTTGTTGCTCTCATTAGTCTGACTACATCATCTTAGATTCTGGCCTCTAGAAAATGTACACTACTCACAAAAAGTTAGTGATATCTGGCTTTCAGTGGTATATCCACCACTTTTGTTTCAATAAACAGTTTGAGATGATGAAATTGCATGCTTCTAGTTAAATGCCTACTTTCATGATATAATATCACTGTAGCATGAACTTTTTCCATGTTCCATAAATTTTACCCAAAAGTTGAATATCCCTCACTTTTTGTGAGTACTGTATATTTAAACAGTAATAATTTTATTATTTACATATATTTTGTTTTGTTTTTATCTTTTGAATAAAACAACTTATTGTTTGGATCAGTCAATCAGAAGACAAAGTCAGTGTGAAGTTTATTTATTTATTTTTGAGAATTGTCTTTGCTACTGTCACATTATTGCAATGTCACTTGGTTTGTTGTTGTATATTACGCCATGGTCCCTATTGTGCAATGTCTGAAGTGGTTGAGTTTTAAATTTTTAGGTTAGCACCAATCAGGTTCTGTTGAAGTTTATAAGATAAAATAAATCTTTTAGATCCCCAGAAAACAGTCAAAGCTCTGTTATTTGGTTCATGCATCAGCATGATCACAAATAAACAGAGAAAAAAGGGATATAAAATAAGAAAAGAAGTAAAAATATTACCATACAATCAAGAGCATTAAATGATAAATGAGCAAATAAATGAGTGAAGTGACAGTGATGTGATTAATAGCAGCAGGTTTAGTACATCAAACTAATATGAATAAACCTGGCTGCTCCAAGTGATGTTATAGTCTGTGGTCTCCACTACAGTCTGATGGCAGATGGTGCAGATATGTGGGATGAATGAGCTTCCATCTGCCACAGCTTTTGATTGTCCTTTTATTGTTTTTACTTTACTGCGCTACTGACTCCAGACCCAGCACATCAACAGCAGAACAGATCATTGGTTACTATGAACTGGTAGAATATCTGCAGAACCTGGTGCATACATGGAGGGATCTGATCCTCAGCAAGAACAATTTGCTCTGACCTTCCCCTGAAGAATATTGTATTGTATTGTATTGTATGAGTTTTCTTTGTCCAGAGTTGGACCTCTCCACATCTTCTCCCTGGATGATAGAAAGGGTCTGTTTCTTGTTCCTAATACTTGATATAGTCTTGCTGATACTGAGCTTCATGTGCTTGTTCTTTTTTTGTGTTACAAAATCTTTATCCTGGTTGAGGAGGAGTACAGAGGACACATTTCAGAGTAGACTGCAAACCAAATGTAGAAGCTGGTACATAAAATAAACCAACCAGGATATTAGAACTGGAGAAGTATCATAGTTTAGTCCATGAACTTCAATGCATTTCATATAGCACCAAATCATAAGAGAATATCTCTGACAAATTCCACATAAAGCAGGTCTAGACTGTACTCTCAATGGCAGCGACAATTTTACCATTAAATCACAACTGTTCCACTGGGGATACCTGACAGAGGGAGTATATTTCTGATGTTTTCTATTGACAGGAGCAGCAGAGTTCTTAGCAAAGGTGTGAATAGGGGTAGAGGGTATGGGTGAGGACCCAGACAAACAGTTGTAGCATACAGGGGTGGGGGTTGTGTCAAACCTGTTGAAAAATAGGTTCAGCTTACAAATTCTGTCCCTTTCTCCAGAGGCAGGCATGCTGCTGCCTGTCATACTTTCATTCCATTCCACATAACCATACAGTCCTGTCTGGAGATTCTCTGTTTCTTACCACAAAATCCTATCCTTTCTGTTTGAGCGCTTATCAATTGTGCTTGTCCTCATCACAGACATGAATGTTTTCTGCCATTCCACAATGAGTTCCTAGTTAGTGACATGAAAAGGCCTATTAAAGGTTTCCTCAGGATCCTTCTTGGGAATGCACTCTCAGAATACTGGGTTCCTTGTGGTTCCTATAGTTTCCAAAAGTAGATTTGGAGCCAGAGCTTTCAGCTATCAAGCTCCTCTTCTGTGGAATAAACTACCATTCTGGGTTCAGAGGCGGGTTACAGTCAAATCAAATCAAATCAAATCAAGAATTTTATTTATATAGCCCAAAGTCACAAACACAGTTTGCCTCAGAGGAGGCACAATCTGTCAGGGGTGACACCCTCTGTCCTTAGACCCTCGGTTCAGTGACTTTGCCCACCAAAAACCCTTTTAACAGGAAAAAGGTGGAAGAAACCTCAGGAAGGCCACAGAGGAGGATCCTCTCCCAGGATGGACAGGCGTGCAATGGATTATCACGTGTGGAGTTTAAAATCAACCACAAACATATTGTACAATTACAATGAAATACAATAAATGATAGTATGATTACAGTAGCAGTGGAACTGTGATAGAGTTGAAGGACACAGATGCACAGCAGTGAAACATTAACAGACTGTAAACTATAGGAGATGTGGTAGCCAATTATGACAGTGATGCTATATATAGTGGACATCAGCAGCAGACCACAGCGGCAGCCACGATCCACGAGAACCTGCTGGGCGAAAGCACAGAAACTCCGGGGAAGAAGTTTAGTTAGTAACATCGCGTTGGCCGGTAATGGTGATGAGGAGAGAGAGAGAGAGATTGAGAAGATCAAGAGAGAGAGAGAGAGAGAGAGGGTTTTCAGTAAGGGAGATGTGACTGCATCTTCGCTATTACATGCCTGGCTAGGCATAACCCAGAAAGAAAAAGAGACAGGCGGGGTGGGAGTCCCCCGGCGGTGAATCTATGGCAGCATAACTAGGGGATGACCTGGTCAGCTTTTAACTATAAGCTTTCAAAAAGGAAAGTCTTAGTCTACTCTTGGTGTTGACTGTGTCTGCCTCCTGAACCCAGAGCGGTGGTTGTTCACAGAAGAGGGCTTGATGGCTGAAAGCTCTGGCTCCCAATCTACTTTTGGAAACTATAGGAACCACAGAGACCAGCATTCTGAGGCGCAGTGGTCTAGAGAGTAATGGGTACTATGAGTTCTTTTAGATATGGTGCCTGGCCATGAAAGAGCTGGCTGTAAGGAGAAGAATTTTAAATTCTATTCTAGACTTAACAGGTAGCCAGTGCAAGAAAGCCAAAATGGGAGAGATGTGATCTCTGATCTTGGTTCCTGTCAGAACACGTGCAGCAGCATTCTGAATTAGCTGCAAGACCTAAGAGACTTACTTGAGCAGCCTGATAACAAGGTTACAATAGTCCAGCCTAGGCAGTAACAAATGCATGGACTAGATTTTCTGCATCCGCTTGAGACACGATGCGTCTGATTTTGGCAATGTTGCGTAAGTGGAAGAATACAGTCCTCGAAATTTGTTTTTGTAATACAGACGTTAAAGGACAGATCCTGATCAAAAAGCAACTCCAAGATTCTTTCTGTTGATTGGAGCTATGGAAGCCAAGTGATCCCATCTAAGGTAACTAATTCTCTGGAAGAGAATTTCTGAAGATGTTAGGTCAATTACAAGAACTTCAGTTTTGTCTGATTCAGCATCAGAAAATTGTAGGTCATCCAACTTTTTATATCCTTAAGGCATGCTTGGAGTTTAGTTAATGGGTTGGTTTCATCGGAAAACTGATCGACAAATATATAATTGGGTGTCATCAACATAACAATGAAAATTAATAGAGTGATTCTAATAATGTTCCCTAGAGAAGCATATATAAACTGAATAAGTGGTCCTAGTACAGAACGCTTGTGGAGCGCCGTGACAAACTTTAGTGTGCATGGAGGATTCATCATTGGCGTGAACAGAAACTGAGATCAATCTTAAAATATGACTTAAACCAGCTTAGGGCGGTTCCTTTGATACCAACGATGCTCCAGTCATGTAAAAAGAATTTGATGGTCAATGGTGTCCAAAATCACGGCACTAGATCTAACAGGACAAGTACGGGATGATCCTTTGTCTGATGCCATTAGGAGGTCATTTTGTAACGACTAGTGCGGTCTCCGTGCTATGATGCACTCAATCTGACTGAAAATCCTCAAATAAACTGTTCTTATGGAGAAAGTCGCACAGCTGTTGCTTTAGCTTTCTCAAAGTATCTTAGAGAGAAATGGAAGGTTTGATGTCCCGGTCTGGCAATTGGCTAAAACATATGGGTCTAGGGTGGGCTTTTAAGAAGAGGATTTAATTACGGCTACTTTAAAAAGAGACTAATCAAGTACCATCCTGATGTAAAGACAGATTAATCATATCCAATAAGAAGGGCTGACTAAGTAAGACATCATGACCAGCCTGGTTGGGATGGGGTCTAAGAGACAGGTTGACGGCTTAGATGAAGAAATTATTGAAGTTATTTGATGAAGGTCAATGGGAGAAAAACAGTCTAAATATATATCGGGTTTTACAGCTGTTTCCAGGATTGCTGTATCAGAATGCAGATCAGTGCCTGTCGAAGGCAAGGCGTGATGAATTTTGTCTCTAATAGTTATAATTTTATCATTAAAGAAGCTCATGAAGTCATTACTAGTTAGACCTAAAGGAATAGATGTGTCAATGAGCTGCGGTTCTCTGTTAGCCCCTGGCTACAGTGCTGAAGAGAAACCTGGGGTTGTTCTATTTTCCTCTATTAATGAAGAGTAATGTTTGTTCTGGCATTACGGAGAGCCTTCCTGTAGGTTTAAGATTATCCTGCCAGACTAGCGAGATTCTTCCGGTTGGTGATGCATGCATTTACGTTCAGGAATTACGTGCCACTTGCTTTACAATTTCGCAGTCTTTTGGCTATACCATGGTGCTAACCTCCTCTGTTTTAATTATCTTCTTTTTCAGAGGTGCAATAAGTCCGAGAGTTGTCTGTAATGAGCCTGTGGTACTGTCAACAAGATGATCTATTTGTGAGGGGCTAAGGAAGCAGACAAAGTCCTCTGCCTACACATTGAGACATGGCATTGAATTCAATACTGAAGGAATCACTTCCTTAAATTTGGCTACAGCATTGTCAGATAAGCTTGTCATGCTGTAGGAGTTTTCTGCAAAAGGCTTATAGTCAGTAATATGAACTCGAAGGTTATTAAGAAATGGTCAGATAGAAGAGGATTCTGTGGAAAGACTGTTAGATGATCAATTTCAATACCATATGAAAACAGATCAAATTATTAGTTCCTTAATGAGTCGGTTTATTTACACTCTGACAGAAGCCAATTGAATCTAATAAAGAGATAAGCAGCAGTACTAAGACTATCATTGTGGTTGTCCACATGAATATTAAAATCACCTACAATAATTACTTTATCTGTTTGAGGATCAAGCCTGATGCAAATTCTGCAAATTAGATAAAAATCAGAGTAAGGAGGAGCTCGATATACTGTAACAAATAGAATTGGCTGTAATGTTTTCCAAGTTGGGTGAGTGAAGCTAAGAACAAGACTTTCAAATGAATTATAATTTAGTTTAGGTTTAGGATTTATTAAAAGACTTGAGTCAAATATGGCTCCAACTCCACCACCTCGACCGGTACTACGAGGAATATGAGTATTACAATGACTGGGAGGAGTGGATTCATTTAAGCTAACATATTCATCCTCCTGCAGCCAGGTTTCAGTAAGACAAAATAAATCAATATCATAATCAGATATTAATTCATTGACTAAAACAGCTTTAGAGGACAAGGACCTGATATTCAAGAGTCCACATTTAATTTTCTTATTTTGGACTGTTTGAGATGTTGATTTAATTTTTATTAAGTTTTTATGATGAACTCCTCTTCTGTTTGTTTTATCTTTAAATAATGTAGGTGGACGGGGGACAGACACAGTCTCTATACTAAAGGATTGGATGGGCAGCTGCTCTAATGGAGGCGCAGAGAAGCGTGTAAGACTGCAGCTCTGCTTCCTGGTCTCAACTCTGGGTTGTCACGGCTTTGGTCGACTAATAAACTTGGCCATATTTCTAGATATGAGAGCTGCTCCATCCAAAGTGGGATGGATGCCGTCTCTCCTAATCAGACCAGGTTTTCCCCAGAAAGGTGTCCAATTATCTATGAAGCCCACATCGTTTGCTGGACACCACCTCGACAGCCAGCGGTGAAATGACGACATGCGGCTATACATGTCATCACTGGTCACATTGGGCAGGGGTCCAGAGAAAACTACGGAGTCCGACATCGTTTTGGCGTATGCACACACCGAAGAAACATTAATTTTAGTGACCTCCGATTGGCGTAACCGGGTGTCATTACCGCCGATGTGGATAACAATCTTACTGTATCTACGTTTAGCTTTAGCCAGCAGTTTCAAATTTGACTCGATGTCGCCCGCTCTGGCCCCAGGGATGCATTTTCTACTCTTGCAGTCAAAACCTTCAAGAGTAGACTTAAGACTTTCCTTTTTGATAGAGCTTATAGTTAGGGCTGACTCAGGTCATCCCTTAGTTATGCTGCCATAGGACTAGACTGCCGGGGGACTCCCCCCACCCCCCCGCCTGTCTCTTTCTGGGTTATGCCTAGCCAGGCACGGTAATGGTTGAAGATGCAGTCACATCTCCCTTTACTGAAAACCCTCTCTCTCTCTCCCTCTCTCTCTCTCTCTCTCTCTCTCTCTCTCTCTCTCCCCATCACCATTACCGTCAATGCATGTTACTAACTAAACTTCTTCCCTGGAGTTTCTGTGCTCTCTCGTCCAGCAGGTTCTCGTGGATCGTGGCTGCTGCTGTGGTCTGCTGCTGACGTCCACTATATATATTATTACTGTCTTTATTGCTACCATATCTCGACTACAGTTTATAGTCAGTTAATGATTTACTGCTGCTGTGCATCTGTGTCCCTCTAACTCTATCACAGGTTCCACTGCTACTGTAATCATTCTATCATTCATTGTAATTCATTGTCATTTTATCATTGATTGTAATTGTACAATATGTTTGTGTTAATTTGTTCTGTACACGTGACATCCATTGCACGTCTGTCCGTCCTGGGAGAGGGATCCCTCCTCTGTGGCTCTTCCTGAGGTTTCTTCCACCTTTTTGGTGGGCAAGTTTTTCCTCACTCGAACCGAGGGTCTAAGGACAGAGGGTGTCACTCCCTGTACAGATTGTAAAGCCCTCTGAGGCAAAATGTGTTTTGTGACTTTGGGCTATATAAATAAAATTTGATTTGATTTTGAATGCTTGGAATCAAGCATTCTACCGGGCACGGCTGCACTACCGGAGCTGATCCACCGTTCACATGTTTGTGATTCTACCAGAAGCACTGCAGTGTGTTTCAAAAGTGGCTTTCACTCTGCTCCTTAGAGGTGATGCGTCTGGTCTATTTTTGATGGAATCAGTAAGCAAACAAGCATGAATACACAATAGATGTGGCCATGAACACAGGGTAGGTGAGTCTATAGCCATATTAAAAGCTCTGTGAGGCTGTAGTTGGGCACAGTGGTGCTGTTAGCTAAATGCTACTATGAACATGCTAACATATTTATGATATTAACATGCTGATGTTTAACACATGGAATGTTTGTACAGAATGTTTGTGTGACAATGTCAAATTCTGACCCGATGATAATGCAATATAAAAAAAAAAGGAAATTCATCCTATGTGTAACAGATTTTAGGACAATCTCTCACGTAAAACATGTCACTGAATGGAAAGTTTACCAAAGTCATTAGGATTCATCATCACAAGGCCTTGAATATGTGGACATAACTTCATTGTAATCCATACAAGTTTTGGAGTTATTTCTTTCTCGACCAAAGGTGACCATGCTATGCCATGAGAGTTGTGGCTAAAATGTGATGTGTCCTGAGAGTCCAAATGGTTTATACAATAGAGACGTGAACTCCCATAAAGATGGAAGTCAGCTCTTTAAAATAATAGTCACTTTTTGAAATGCAAGAAGAACACATTAGAAACATGTCCTAAAAGACATCCTAAAAGATTCTAAACTCGAAGTTAGCACATTATAAACAATTGGGACACAGGGTGTGGATCTATGATTTTACTCATAGTTTTACTCAACCAGAGAGATCTCGAGAGAGATTTCAGCTACTAATTCAGCTCTACTTCAGACAAATGTAAAACCTCAGTCTTGATTCAGTTATTAAGCCAGATATTCTTTTACTTTACCATTATCTTCCTATTATCCATTTACTGGCAGTGGTAGGCAGTACAGATTCTGTAAAATGATTCCATGTGAAAGGTGAAACATAAGAATTAATATGCAGTTAGTACTAGACAGAGTGTAACACAACACATAAGAGCAGAGGGGAGTGCCAGTCAAACATTATTGAGTTATCACTCTACAGTTGTGGAGACATGCACTCTATATGTCAATTAAATATTATCAAATATGCCTCTGCCAGACACCTCTGGGGTGACATTTATCACCCAGACATGTGATACTTCCTCAGTCCAATATTGCACATCAACTGTGTGTAAAGAGAACAAACAAGTGAAGCGTTTCCTGAAGAAAATGTATATTGATATGATTTTTAGATGAGTTCATAATCAAATAGGAAAAGTAGAGTACTTCAGCATGAGGTTTTAATCCATCTATGATTTTTTTCACAGTTAACCAGTGTGTAATCCCAAATATGTTCAAAAATAAATTGTTGTATTGTATACCAATGATGAGTTGTAAACACTGAATTTGCCTTCATACATTCAAATTATCACATGACACTTATAGAGCACGTCAAGACTGTACTCTTTATAATATTATTTACAGAAACAGTTCCACCACGAGCAAGCACTTGGAGACAGAGGCAAGAGGCAACTGTGCAGTAATGAGCATTTTGAAATTTGGATGGAGTTTATACTGTATACATGTGCTGTGTACTGTAAATACAATGCAAATGTATGGACCCACATGGACTTTAATTCATTACAATTAGATTCAATAGATCCTATAATAACTCATATGTCATCATCATCATCAATGAGCTTTTTGAAATAGTCATGGCATATCTGCTGTTTACAGGTGTTGTGTTAGAAATACAATAGCGTTGAATGGGTCTCCAGATTTTCACGCATTATACGTGTAACACTTATTAACATAAACACTGTAAATGTCATTCTAATCAGATTAATGACAGTTCATCAATGGGCAATACTGATCATTTTT
Source organism: Protonibea diacanthus (assembly GCA_028641955.1). Classification (NCBI taxonomy): domain Eukaryota; kingdom Metazoa; phylum Chordata; class Actinopteri; family Sciaenidae; genus Protonibea; species Protonibea diacanthus. The sequence continues at coordinate 31,085,394 of CM053976.1, read as the reverse complement.
GCATCAAATAAAGAGTTTGGTTCTATGACACCTTATTGATGAAACTGTAATAACTGTACATCAATCAATCGACATCGTGTAGGACCACAGCAGCAGCCACGATCCATGAGAACCTGCTGGACGGGAGAGCACAGAAACTCCAGGGAAGAAGTTTAGTTAGTAACATGCATTAATGAGACTGGTATGTGGCTGATTGTATATATTGTGTATACATAGTGTATTTTATGCCACCACACTTACTCAGATTACTCAGATCTATCTGTTTACTTTCTATATAATGCTGACCAAATGCACCATTTAATAACTGTTCATACTATACAGTACATAATACATGTTAGTATATTTGTCCCTGCTGCTTATACTGAACACATTTATATACTGTATGTATTCTATAACATATTAATGTACTATATATATCCTATAGCACTTTCAAATTTATACCTGCACTATATTTATATGTCCTGTTCATTTGTACATACTTTGCACTTTACTACTCTGCACTTCTGGTTAGATGATGGACTGCATTTCGTTGTCTCAGTACGTGTTACTTTGTTCAGTGACAATAAAGTTGAATTTAATCTAATCCAATATGTGACCATGATGAGCATATGTGCAGTTGACCAGTACTTGGATGGACTCTGTGTCATGTATGTACAGGAGCTGAGCATCCATAGGCCATAAGTGTGTGTGTGTGTGTGTGTGTGTGTGTGTGTGTGTGTGTGCGTGCCATTTTTATCACTGTACTATACACTGACACTGAATGCTTCTGCTGCAGCTTGTTCATCCAGTCTTTCAAAGTGAAAAAATGACCTTCATGTTGCACCTTTTCTCACTTTCACTTTTTTAAGGGTTGAGGCCTACTGAAAGAAGCCCATCTTATTCTTCATCACAGTATTATAATAAATCTCAGACTCAATGGAAGAGGATTTTAATTTTTTTTTTCTTGATCATGTGCACTGCTGTCCTTCCAGGCGTCTTCTTTTCCGTGCTGACAACCCACTGAATGTGAAACCACAGTGGTCTCAGACAGTCATGATCATATACACTGTTCTCCATCGCTGCACAAAGCGTCCGGCTCCACCTGACTGTCTCGTGGTTATCATGGTTTCAGTGCAGCACTGAATTGTTAATGCTTATATAAATCTCCTACATGACACAATTAAAGTTTTTTGTTGTGTGTGTAAAACATATATCAAGTAATCACACTATTCACCCACACAGTGAGTCTCTGGCCCTGAGGTCACCACTATTTGGAGTAATGAAGGAGACGATAATATGTTCCAATGAAGTGCAGATTTACATCTGATTCAGAATAACTTATTAGCTCCCAATAAAACATGGAAAAGATGTACTTCCTCTTTTCTTATGGCAGCACATTTTTGTTACCTTTGACCCAATCAGACTGCTGTCGATGTCAAAATTCAGCCTTACAGTGAGGACGCAGGCTCTGGATATTTAGAACATAGATTGGTTTAATTGAATTTCCAGTGTCCTCCAGTCCGAGTCACCAGAGTAGAGATAATTCCCTTATCCACATCAATGCAGGCCCTCTGCTGGGCTCAGTGAAAGGGGCCATGGACCTGCTGTTTGCTGGCAGGATCTGCCACAATCAATTACACAAGCCTTGTTAAATACCCCCGCGATTTCCTGACTCCACTCACCCCACACTGACGGTGAACTAAGTTAAAAGGACCAAACAACAGCCGCTGAGACAAATAACCCCAGATCATTGTCCGGCTAGAGTGCAATTTGGTGTCTTAAGAAGGCTTAAGCTGGCTGAAGTAATGCCACGAGATGTTGGACTTGATGTGGGCTGCAGCTAGCTGGCGGTCTGATGAAGAGAGCTGAGCAATACCCCCACAGTAACCACCACATAGCTGTGTTGCCTCACCAGCTGGCTCCTGGGCTCCTTTCATCCTGTCCACTCATCCAAGTGTCCATTCTGGGCCCAGGCTGATGCCAACACATACTCACACATGTTAATTGAGGCTTACAAGTGTAAGATGCTGTTAAAATAGTGACAAAATAACAGGAGTTTAATATGTCCTACCTTTGTCTTCTTCCTCTCTATTATCATTGTCAAATATCATTAGAAGAACAAAACTTAAAATCCACCTGACCTTTCAACCCTGTTTGTCTCAGCCCCAACCTGTTCTAACAAGATTTAAATCTTTGAAATATAAAGAAGCAAATTCAGCAAAGATAATACACTGCAAATACAAAAATACTAACAAAGACTCTAAGTCTTACAACGCTGTCAAAGACTTTTCCACAGGACACAGAAGATTGAGTGTGGGGGCCGACTTGGATTAAACATCCATCCAGTGAGGGCATTAACACATCAAAATGGGTTAAATTCTAGAATTTGTTCTTTTTCAGCCAAATACCAGGCTAAAAGAACACCTACAAAATAAGAGAGGGAGAGAGTTCATGTCATTAGTAAAAAACATAAATGAAAAAGTTCTGGTTCTGGAGTTCTGGAGCTCTACCAGCACATACACATCAAATTGTGTGGCTCGATCAGAATCGATGTGCTGTGACTTTTGTTCACCTCAAAATCTTTTCTTCAAGAATTAAAACATGGTACTTATACACCACCATGTGCTCATTATTATGTTATTTATGTTTTTGTTTTTACAGTTTATGATATAGGCGAGGGCCGGCCATAAAAATCAGTTTTAAATCATACAGAAGTTATCTCATGACACACTCCATATAGATCAGGTCTAGACCGTACTCTTTACATCATTAACAGAGACTCAAGCAGAACCCAGCTCATGGTGGACTGCCATGGGTTTAGAGATGGAGAGAGACAAAGTACAGCAATGATTTCTGATCTCAGCGTAGCCACGATCCACAAGAACCTGCGAGGTGAAAAAGCAGAAAAACTCTGGGGAAGAAGCTAAGTTAGTAACATGCATTGATGGGACGTGGATGTATACAGTACAGATGGAGTGGAAGAGAAGAAGAGAAGTGCATCATGGGAAGTGCCCTGGCAGTCTAGGCCTATAACAGCATAGAACAAATGGCTTGCCATTATATCTGTACTCTGTGCAGATGTTCCGATGCTACCTGACCTTCACTGAGCTGAAACATTTTATATCTCGTAATCAGTTACATGGATTTTATACTTTTCAATTTGCATGATCTAGGGTCATGATTCAGTTGATACTGAATGGTTGATGATTGATTCATTCGGCATAACTTATTACAAATCTAAATTTGGAAACATTTCACATTCCAAAAAAAAGAATCCAACATAAAGGACCTCTGCTGTGTGTGTGTTCATCAGGGACAGAAGTAACCAATTACAACTACTCACCTTCCTGTAATTCAGTCTTTCTTTGAGTACCTGTGCTTTTTTTTCAGACTATACAGTAATTGTACTCTTGCTCAGTGTGCAGTATGTAATTGATATTTATATTTATTTTTTATATATATTTATATTGATATTTTGCTACTGAGTAAGTGTACATTTTGAATTATAAACACCAGGTTATATATCACCAGGGACACACAAATATTGATAGTCTTGGCACCTTGACACAGGAGTCAGGAGAGTCCATTTCTTAGTGAAGGTGTTTTAACTTGAATTTGATTTATTTGCTTTTTTAAAAAAAAATGAAAGTTAGAATAGATCAAACAGTTTCTAATGCTGACTTGGGTTTGCATGTGTGCATTTGTTATATATTTAAAATGTGTTGCGCCCTTTCAAGCACTGTACATCAGTGAGTATTTCCAGCAGCAGGAATTATGTAGGATCAACTACACTGATGATAATGAATTGATGAATAATAAATAAATAAATATTCGAAAAATACCTTTAGATTATTTAGTCATCTAGTCTGAAAATACAATACATGGTGGGGTCATCAACCAGGTCATCAACCAAATGTATTTTCCTTTGACTGTTAGGAATAGGTGATATTTGAATTCTTTGGTATTTAGCTTTGCAGACAGTTTGTGGTTTTCTACACTTGGATTCAAGCTGCTTTTGACTCATCCTTAAATAGACCTTTCAGAGTAAAACCTACTGAACAAAATGAAATGTCAGTAATCGAATTCTTTGAGCTGTGGCTGTCTGAGATTATAAATGAAAGTTTTTGAAGTTTTCTAAGAGTTCACTGTTGAAAGTCAACTGTTCTGTGGTTATTTTACTGCATGTCAGTCAGTTCTTTCATGCAGACCAATACAGGGTCTTTGTGTGTCCAACATTTTAAAAAGTGTCATCTCTTAAAAAGTTTCTATGAAGCAGCGGCTCTCATTGGATATGCTATCGTCTCTGATGTGTAAGATGATTTTCTCTTTTGTTGGCTGCTGTATAGAGACAGGTTTAAGTGCCTTGGTGGAACTCCAATTCACCCCCATGTTCAGCACTCTCCCATGGCCTCTTCTCCATTTCCACTGCCCAGAAAAAAACATGTCATTGTGAACCCTGACCCCACCCTGATCCACATCCACTCTCCATCAGGAAGCCAAACACATGCCTGAACAATTAACTCCTGCACTGCCATCAATTTAGCCCAGAGGGAAGAAAAGATTGAGTCACCCAGGTTCAGGCAAAAAAGAAATGGGTAAAAACACGAGGATAAAAGGGTTTTCTTGAGAAAGAGAGAGAAAAAAACATGTTTTTCAGTCCCTGCAAAGTAACTGTCACTGGAGTGACAAGGAAACACTATTGAGAGCCTCCGTTCATTCAGCCGGTTTGTCTGAACTGTTCAACAAACAATTACAGGGAGTCATGAGGGTTATGTTTATCTTAAGACCAGGCCTGCGAGGAGCTGCCTTAAAAGCCATGGTGAATTTAAGAGGCAAGTACATCTGCTTCATAAACTTGTGATGTTGGGTCTCAGTATTGATTCCTGTTCAACGCAGCAGTTGATGGTCAGCAGGAGGCTCATGACCCACTGTCTGTTCAAGTTACACTGAAGCAGTTCCTGCTCTCTACTGGGATTACACAGATACATTCACTTATATTGGCCTTGTATTAAAAATAAGACATCAGTTATAACCACCCACCAGGTGTGAAAGATGTAACCTTACATTAAGAACCTCAATCAATCAATCAATCAATCAATCAATCAGTTACTGTGCTGTGGTTCAGCTCTCTGGAAGAAACTGCCTGCTAACATGTGATCCATCTGTGTCTACATGTAGGAGCAGATTGAAACCCAGCTAATACCCGGCAGCTGTATGATTAGCATGATTAGTGGGTGTGTGTGTGTTTTTTTTTTTTTTGTAATATATCAATAATATATTACAAAAAAAACATCATAGTATAAAACATGACTCACTATGATTCACATCAAATTATTTATGCAGCAGCAGTGGTGATGTACAGTAAGCTATACTGTTAAGCTAATCAGCTAATGGTAACAGCGTAAACAACATTGCCAGTAGTTTTCCTGAAAAAGAATTGATGATAGCAGAAGAAGGTGAAGTGAGCACTGTTAATCAGATCTATTTGGATCCAGTGACTTTGGCAGTGCAGAGCTGAACGTGACATATCTGAAATACAAAGAAACTCTTTGGGTGTAAGAACAGGTCCATCCCTGACTAAAGGTTTATCTTCCTTTTTCAGTCATGTCATTCAACAGTTTATTTACTGGTGGTTAATCAGGTTTACAGCTCATAGCACAGCAGGTGTACACAGATTTTTGCAGATACAGCTATATACCAACATATAGCACATAACACATAACATAACATACAGCCCACATCAACTCCAGCTCTTCTGTCTGCCTCTCTCTCTGTCTCCCCCCACCCCCACCATCTCCAACCCACTACACAACCACCCTCTGCCCCCCCTTGACCCTCACCCCCACCACCTGCCAATTAATGCCAATCAGGCCAGCAGTGGGCTGATGTGATGGGAGGGTTTGGGACTGGGACCACCTGGATATCGCTCACAGCTGTCCTCTCCTCCCTACCTGTCAGGAATAGACCTCTCACAACACTCCGTGTTGTACACCACAGAGGAACTAGAAGGTTGCAAACCTGCGTCCGCTATGGTTTATTAATGTCGAGACACACTTTTTTACTCAATATGTGTGTGTTATCTTTTTTATTCCATTCAACAAGCCACTTTTTTTTAGCATTTATTTTGAGTCAGATCATCAGAGCCTATTATCTGTTCATTTATGACACATTTCTCATATGACTGTCATCTGCAAGTCCATCAGGGTGCCTTTCCACTTCTGCAAGTTATTTAACCATCATAGTTGTAACCAGGGGTGTAACCTGGAGTCACCACAGGTATATGTGATAGGGTCATTTTTTTATGGAACTATGCATGCTTTTAACTTTGAGTGTTTTGAAGTGGTTTTGTAGTTTTTGTACATGCAGAATGGACTTTCTAACTGCCCCTGAATGCACCACACACTGATTTTTTGGACAACTAGTGTCAGGTATGTGGAAGCATCCGCATGCTACAAAAGAGAGACGGAAGCTGAAGCAGATGAACGCACAAACAGAGGCAGGCAGAGGAGTGGTGGGGTCAGGGTCGTGGCTGCTGCTGTGGTCTGCTGCTGACGTCCACTATATATATTATTACTGTCATTATTGCTACCATATCTCTACTATAGTTTATAGTCAGTTAATGATTTACTGCTGCTGTGCATCTGTGTCCCTCTAACTCTATCACAGGTTCCACCGCTACTGTAATCATACTATCATTTATTGTATTTCATTGTCATTCTATCATTCATTGTGATGTTTGTGTTGATTTGTTCTGTACATGTGACATCCATTGCACGTCTGTCTGTCCTGGGAGAGGGATCCCTCCTCTGTGGCTCTTCCTGAGGTTTCTTCCACCTTTTTTCCCTGTTAAAGGGTTTTTTGTGGGCAAGTTTTTCCTCACTCGAACCAAGGGTCTAAGGACAGAGGGTGTCACTCCCTGTACAGATTGTAAAGCCCTCTGAGGCAAAATGTGTTTTGTGACTTTGGGCTATAGAAATAAAATTTGATTTGATTTGATTAGATTTGATCTAGCCTGGTTGACATTCCCAGGCTGGATAGGCTTTATAGTTCCTCCAGCGGGTTCTGGGTCTGCCCCGGGATCTCAGTTGGAAGTGCCCAGGGGTCCTAATCAGATGCCTGAACCGCCTCAGCTGGCTCCTTTCGATATGAAGAAGCAGCGACACTACTCCGGAGATTCTTGAAATCCTTTGCTTGGGGCAGCAACTCAATCCCAATGGGTGGGAGGCTCTGACCAATTGTCAAATCACATTGTCCCATTGTAAGTAACTGTAGCACCTTTAGTCCTTACTTGGAGAATTAAGGGATACTCACATCTCTAGGTTCGGTAGGAGTTAGGAAATGACTTACACGAATGAGGGTTGGTATATGAACAGATGATATTTTAATATCAATGAGAAAACAAGAAATAAACATTGACAGCGTAGCTGTACACTTTCCAAATTAATAAGAAAAACTAATAAGCTAAGGCGCCGTAAAATAACAAACAAAACTAAAAGAATGAAGAATGAGTTCTGTGACTGAGCTATCCTGCTCAGTATTCAGCAAGTTCAGTTCAGGATGGATCCAATGTATGTTTTGTCAATGTCAATTCAGTTTCCTTGTCCTCAGTTTCTTTTTCTACTACTACTAGCTCTACCTGGCTAGGTGAGTGTATGAGTAGCTTATCTGTGGTTCTCAGTGTGAGAATCAGAAGATCTGGAATCGTCGAGGTAGGTTCTACAGCTGGCCACACTGCTTCTCTCTCTCTCTTTTTCAGATCCGTTGGGCTGGGCTCGCCATCTCAATCATCTCTCTTTGTTTCTCGGACAGTAGTTCAGACTATCAAAGTACAAAAACCAACCTACACAGAAAATGCATAGGTGGAAGAACTAAATCTGATTCTGTCATGTTCTATGAGACCTCATCTTTTCTGTTCATCATGAAATATATCACCAGAAATCAAGGAAATATATTAATACACAATAAATGAATTATTATGAATTAAAACAAATCGCTTTAACCATAAATGTATTCAATTATTCATGAATTTCTATCAGCAATAGTATTTTTAACAGACACATTATTTATGCATCTCTTTTTAACCACTATTTATCTTATATCATCAGTTTTTAACTATTTTAATTCACTTTTTTAATTATTTAACTCTTGAATATCAAATGAATTACAGTTTTTATACACAAGTGCAAATTTCTTCAACAAAAAATGAACTATACCACACCTTAAATGGTATTGTTACTCCTTTCAAATGGCTAACAACACAAATAGGCAGTTCAAATGGCACAAATAATATAAACTGCATCATCTCATTGCAGACCGCATGGTAATTAGCTTTGCTTAGCGGTTAGCATAGCGATTAGCATGAACAACAGACAGATTAACAACTAGTTAAGCTAGTGCTTAGCATGTTGCGGTCGCTATTAGCATTAGCTAACGATCTTTTTCCAACAATAAACTACGGTAAAAAGTGCACAAAAGTTATTTTTAAGCAATACAGACCAACTTAACTAAGATGATAACACAATAAATGCATCTTTTCCATCTAAATGCCTACCGGACTACAGGCTAACTGTATGCTAACTCACCAGAGTCTCTGCAATTACTCCCACGAGGGGGGGGGTTTCTCCTCGGCCCACGGCTTACTGGGGTGGACTGAGTTTGCCCGTGGTTACCGGGTCTTTCGGCGGATGGTTCTGCTGTCGTCCGGAGCTCTTTATAACTCTTTTCTTTATGTTTGCTTTGCTTTCTTTTCACTTTTCACTACCCACTCGAATCATGTGAAAACACCGTCCAATCACGTTGATGAGGCTGTGCATTATGATTGGATCCTGACACGTCCATCAAACTTCAGTCCGCTGCTCCCTCCCCCTCTGCACGTTCACCCATTCGTGAACGAATCGAGACCATTCCATTACTTTGAAGGCGTGGTTTCGAGGGGAGGTCTGAAGAAAAGGCATGGATGTGTATTTTCAAAATATAGCTTGCTGGAACCGTTTTCCCAACATCTCCTACCCCACCTTTAATGACATCAAAAAATGTTGATATGCTGGGGGACACCTTTGATGCCGTGCACAGGACTGTGGCACTGTGGCTATGGTGATGTGAATTACAAAACACAGTGTCCCATGAAATGTTCTAGTTCTGCCATGGGAATCTTCCATACCACCTGCCACAGTGGTGACTAGGAACAAACTGTGTTCTATAGTGGACAAGTCTCTCATCCTGGAGCAAACACAATTCATAGCAGCCGCATCAACAATGGAAGTTTTGAACATGGCCCACTTGGATTCCATGTCTGCAACCAGTCACCTGATTTACTAGAGTGATTTATAAGGCTCAACCTCAACATGACTGCTCGGCTCTTCCTTTTAGGATAATCACCTCCTTTCCACAACCTCTTCATTAACATTGAACTCTGTGGCACGTAATTCTGAAGGTAAATGGTGTGCCATTAAACAGGAAGAATCTCGTTTAGTCTGGCAAGATATAATATCTATAATCTTAAAACTTACAGGAAGGCTCTCCGTAATGCCAGAACAGCCTATTACTCTTCATTAATAGAGGAAAATAAGAACAACCCCTGGTTTCTCTTCAGCACTGTAGCCAGGCTAACAGAGAACCACAGCTCTATTGACCCATCTATTCCTTTAGGTCTAACTAGTAATGACTTCATGAGCTTCTTTAATGATAAAATTATAACTATTAGAGACAAAATTCATCACGCCTTGCCTTCACTGATCTGCATTCTGATACAGTAAGTTTGGAAACAGCTGTAAAACCTGATATATATTTAGACTTGTTTTTCTTCTATTGACCTTCATCAATCTCACTTTTCATCTAAGCCATTATCCTGTTCTCTTAGACCCCATCCCAACCAGATGCTCAAGGATGTTTTACTCTAGTCAGCCCTTCTTTATTGGATATGATTAATCTTGTCTTTACACTATGATATGTACCACAGTCCTAAAAGTAGCCATAATTAAACCTCTTCTTAAAAAGCCCCAGAGGTTTAGCCAATTACAGACCAATATAAAACCTTTCGCTTTCTTTCTAAGATACTTGAGAAAGCTGTAGCTAATCAGCTGTGTGACTTTCTCCATAAAAACAGTTTATTTGAGGATTTTCAGTCAGGATTTAGAGTGCATGATAGCACAGAGACCGCACTAGTCAAAGTCACAAATGACCTCCTAATGGCATCAGACAAAAGGACTATCTCTGTACTTGTCCTGTTAGATCTTAGTGCCGCATTTGACACCATTGACTATCAAATTCCTTTTACATAGACTGAGCATCGTTGGTATCAAAGGAACCGCTTCTGGGTTATTTAAGCTATATTTTTAGATCAATCTCAGTTTGTTCACATCATGATGAACTTCCAGCACACCACAAAGATTGTCATGGAGTTCCACAAGGTTCTGTACAGGACCACTTGTCCAGTTTATATATACCCTCTAGGGAACATTATTAGGAATCACTCCATTAATTTTCATTGTTCATTGACGACACCCAACTCCAAGCATGCCAAGGATATAAAAAGTTGGATGACCTACAGTTTTCTGATGCTGAATTCAGACAAAACTGGTTCTTAATTGGACCCAAACACCAAAATTCCTGGCTTCAGCTCCACCAGAAGAATCTTGGCGTTATTTTTTATCAGGATTTGTCCTTTAATGTCCACATAAAACAAATTTCAAGGACTGCATTCTTCCACTTATGTAACATTGCCAAAATCAGACGCATCGTGTCTCAAGCGGATGCAGAAAAAACTAGTCCATGCATTTGTTACTTCTAGGCTGGACTACGTAACTCTTTGTTATCAGGTTGCTCAAATAAGTCTTCTGTGTCTTTTGCAGCTACTTCAGAATGTTGCTGCATCGTGTTCTGACAGGAACCAAGACTGAGATCACATCTCTCCCATTTTGGCTTCTCTTGCACTGGCTACCTGTTAAGTCTAGAATAGAATTTAAAATTCTTCTCCTTACATACAAAAGTTTTTCATGGCCAGGCAATCATCGTATCTAAAAAGAACCTCATAGTACCAACATTGCACTCTCCCTCTCTAGACCACTGCGCCTCAGAATGCTGGGCCCTCAGGGCCCTGTAGTTTCCAAAAGTAGATTGGGAGCCAGAGCTTTCTGCCATCAGCTCCTCTTCTGTGGAACAAACTACCATTCTGGGTTCGGGAGGCAGACACAGTCAAACCTTCAAGAGTAGACTAAGACTTTCTTTTAGTTACTATAATTTAGGGCTGGCTCAGGTCATCCCTTAGTTATGCGCCATAGGACTAGACTGTCGGGGACTCCACCCACCCCTCGCCTGTCTCTTTTTCTGCTATGCCTCCAGCCAGGCACGGTAATGGTTGAAGATGCAGTCACATCTCCCCCACCATTACCGTCAATGCATGTTATTAACTAAACTTCTTCCGGAGTTTCTGTGCTCTCGTCCAGCAGGTTCTCGTGATCGTGGCTGCTGCTGTGGTTCGTTGCTGACATCCACTATATATAGCATTGTTGTCATTATTGCTACCATACACTTACCACAGTTTATAGTTATTTGTCGATTTACTGCTGCCGCATCTGTGTCTCTCATATCTATCACAGGTTCCACTGCTACCGTAATCATTCTATCATTTATTGTATTTCATTGTAATTGTACAATATGTTTAGTTGATTTGTTCTGTACACGACATCCATTGCACGCCTGTCCGCCCTGGAGAGGGATCGCTTCCTCTGTGGCTCTTCCTGAGGTTTCTTCCTGACCTTTTTTCCTGTTAAAGGTTTTTTGTGGGCAAGTTTTTCCTCACTCGGCTGAGGGTCTAAGGACAGAGGGTGTCACCCCTGTACAGATTGTAAAGCCTCTGAGGCAAACTGTGTTTTGCAGACTTTGGGCTATAGAAATAAAATTTGATTTGATTTGATTTGATTTTTTTCCAGTATTCCTCGGATATCAAGAAACCTGAGTGTGACACTAGATGATCAGCTGTGCTGTTGTCACTGTTGTTACAACAACCTGCTCCTGCAGCTTCATTCTTCATGCGCCCTGGAGGTTACATACATTACTCACCAAGGAAGTGGCAGGTTCCTGGCCTAGGCTCTTGTCATCTCACTTCTAGACTACTGCAACTCACTCCTGGCTGGTGTTCCTGCATGTATCATCTGTTTGCAGTCTGCAGCTCATCCACAATGCAGAAGCCCAGCTGGTCTTCAACGTGCCCAAGTCCTCAGGACACTACACCACTCCCTCATCCACGGCTTACCATGGCTGCTGGTACTTCACTACCATTCTACAAAATGGATCAGGGCGTCCAACATCAAGACATGGTCAAACCATACACCCCCACTACACTTATCGCCATCAGTTTGCTACTCTCTTTAAAAGGGGTTCCCACCTTAGGGAAAAAAAAAAAACATTTTTTGGGTTGTATCATTGTGTTTGAAAATGTTAAATAAATGCAATGTACCATAAGGTCAGAGGCTCTTCATATAAGGCTAGTTTGAGGTTAATTTCAGGTATACTGAGGACAGTCACAGTTAGGGTTCGGTTAGATTTTAACTATTAAACTATTTAAAAGTCTATCAAAGGTTGTCTTTAAAATATGAGTGTGTACTATGTATGCGTCAAGGAGAAAGAGAGAAACCTGTCACATTCCTGCCACCATGGCCCACGAGTCTTGGCTGTATGCTCCATTTTAGAACTCAAGATCCTAGAAATTGCCCCCTGATCTTTTGTGTTAAATAATGCATCAACATTTTATCGTAAAAAAGCTGGCTTTTAGCAGTGTTAGTGACAGTACGCACTCTGACAATCGCCCTCAAAGTCTTGACTGTGGCTCAGAAAAGAGCCGACTCCTTGTGATTTATATATTAAAAGAGTGTCCCACTCTGTTTTGAATTGTCAACCGCGAGCCATGGGATTTGGAGAGCCGGAGGATGAAACCGTGACTTTGACTACAAGAAGTAAAGGACTTAAGCATGACAAGTGTGATTACAATATTGAGGAAAGTCATTTAGGGCGCCAAGGTAAGAGACAGTCTCAATAGGACACTCAATTATTTATAACATTGGGGAGAGTGGGTACTTTTCAAGGCCAAACAGCTTACAGTCGCCAAGGAAGGTGTATTCTCAGATACTTCAGCAACACCAACTCCACTATTTACAGTTACAATAAAACAATTTCATGGAAGTGGTATGTTACCCAAACCTCAGCTATTTGACACAGTCATGTCACTGACAGAATGTTTATAGTTGATTTGAGCATTCTGGCCTAGAGAGGTAACTAACAATAAAAAAATTAGGCAGTGATGCAGGCCACTACAAACCTATGGACTCTTATCAATAGCAGGGAGATGTACTTAGTTTTACCCAGTATACCAGCTTTAAAATCCAGCACATTTTCAGCCTGTGGGTTTAATTCAATAGCTGCTAGAGAGGTGAATACATACATTGCTTTCGTTTCCATCTAGCTCTATGATGAGCTCTATAAATCCTATGACCATTATGTTTCACCCCTAACTAGTTAGAAGTATCTGGGTGGAGGGGCAGTTCAGCTCAGTTGATATAGCAGCTACCCCATATGCAAAATTCGCTATGGGGTCCAGGTTCAAATCACGACCCATGCGGCCCTTTCCCGCATGTCATTCCCCATCTCTCTCCCCACATTTCCTGTCACTCTTCAGCTGTCTCTATCCAATAAAGAAAAAGGCCAAAAAATAATAATAATAATAATAATAATAATAATAATAATAATAAAAAGCATCTAGGCGGAATGTTCATAATGGAAATGTAGGACCTATAGTGTATTTCCTTACAGGATACACATATCCACACTGTAAACCAAAATGTTGTTCTAATCAAATTGTGGTTGCCTTTTAATATTCTCTCTGATGACCTGTTTCACTTTGACTTATGTTGAGAGGCGCAGAGGCGATGCAGATCATTTAATGCTGTAGAATCAAAAGCATATCGTTTCCTACCTGATTTTCACAATGTGCTAGCTCCATATTGTGGGATGAGGTCTGGTATCAAACACAACAAAAAAAAAAAGCCACAGTCCGTCCCTGGAGAAAAAGAGTCCATGACTTTTTGGCTCGTCCGCCTTCCTTCAGGTCTGTGAGGAGTTTTTATGTCTTAGAACTACATTATTATTTGCTAAAAATGTAAAATACCGACTTTCACCAACTCAGTGACTTTGTAATGAACATTTTGTACATGGTTCTGGTGAAGTATCACATTTTGTTGCTTGTGATCCTTTCATGAAGTCATAGTTTTAATTAGCTCAATTTATGACCCGCAGTGCCTGAATACTTTGTGTAGTGTTAATTTGTAGTCAGCATGTTTTATCATTCTTCATCTGTTAAAAATGGAGTTTAAAAGCATAATTTATTTTTCATTCAATCACTGATCTTTGCTGAGATGACAACATCAGGTTATTGAGTTCACCAGACTTTATGTGGAATGAACACACACCCTCCAAAAAGAGCTCAACCAAGTTAAGCAGCAGAAAGCACTTTGGAAAGTCCTGTACTTAATTCATGCTATTTTATACTTCAAAACCTTCCATTTCAAATTTCTGTACATCATTGATTTAACAATTGTAGGTCAGTAACTTGATTTTATAATATATATTCTGCAGTATGGCAAGTTATTGTCCATACTCTACACTCGCCACTGCCTTATGGAGATTGTTGCAAATGTAGTTGCTTTCTTTTATGAAAGACTGAACTGAAAAGTACTAACTCATGTGGTATAGGTAAAGGTTTTGGTTAGGTTTAAGGAAACATCATGGTTTGTTCAGATGTGTAATGCTGTTAAATTAGTGAACCTTCATGGTTATAATAACAACAACAAATATATAATAATATATAACATATATATAATATAATAACTGCTGAAACAAAGGATGCTCTTGTTGCATCTATGTTATGTTGAATTTAGTTTTTGTCACAGAGCTTTAAACGTGTTCTGCAATAAAAATAACAGGCTAAAAAGAGGTGCGATGAGACAAAAAAAAAACATACATAAATTGAAAAAAAGATTATGCAGAAACTCATGCTCTTTCATTGTTTTTACTATTGTTGTATAACTGCTGCGAACACAAATATGAGAGATGAAGCTGGATATTAGACTTCACCATTATTGCCTCCAAGGACACCATGCAGGCCCAGACTGGTCATTGAAACCCCAGGTCAATTCCAAAATGAAAGGGTTATTCAACACAGAGCAGCTACAGTCAGAACTGCCAACCTCATGGTATGGTTGGTTGCAGGTGTACCACACCAACACAACATTCAGTCAGTGCGCGGAGAGTCTGTGTGGCAAAGCGTGAAGGCGGAGCTGAGAGGATGCAACACTGACAGGAGAAAGGGAGGAAAGTGACGCTAAATGCTGCAAAATTAAAGATATCTTCAAGAAGACATGATGAAATCCTGCTAGCAGGGCCCTCGGCACTTCATGATACCACAACCACCATTCCAGAGTTGATTTTACGTTGAATTATTTCTCAGAGCTACAAACCCAGAATGAGTCATTGTGGGATTTTTTTGCATCATAAAACCAAAAGATATGGGAAAAAATGTTTCTACAAAATGGGCACAGTGTAATATGGTCTGTTGTGGAGGAAAGGGAAGATCGCCTGGACCGATGTTAAACCTCTAGGCTGAAATATTTTTCCAGTCTGCCCCGATGCATGACTTCTCTGTCCACAGATACACATGGCTTACACACACACATTTAAGTACACTGAAGCCATGCTCAGTGGACTGCAAATGCAGTATGGAAAGCGGATGAAAAGTATCACTGGTGAACGTCACATACTTTACAGGAGAGTAGCTATCGCACAGACATCCATACCAGATGCCGTGTGCCCTGGGCTCTGAGGCATCACTGCGAGGGGGAAAGCCAGTGGGGAAATAAGCACCGTCATGTGCCAACCGAAGTGTTAAGTGCACACCGTGGAGGCGGGTGGGGTGATGTTTCGCAGGGGTGAGCAGTTTCGTCTGGTGCCAAAGTCAGGCCTCTGCATATCACGGGGAGCCCCCTCCTTCCCTCCAGCCTTCCACTCCTCCTAGTCTCTCTCGCCACTTGCCGAGGGGCACAATGGCAACTATTATTTACTGGATGTCTGCCTCATTTCCTCATATTCATCGTGGCTGGCCATCACAGGGCCACAGGGGTGTGTTGCCCCCTTGTGTCGCTGAGGTCTAGTGGCAAATAATCTCTGGTGAGCATTTAGACTATTTATTCAGAGCACTGCGTCAGCTGCAAACCAAATTGCCCACATTTGTGTGCGCGCTGAGCTTCTCCCAGCCTCCCTTCAGGTTGGGCATGAATGCAGCCGTGGAAGGTGCACGCCGTGTGTCAGAGAGCTCTTCAACCAACACCAATGCCACATGAAGGTCTTTCAGAACAGTGTGAAAGTGCAAATGTATGATAAATTGAGCATTAGCCTTATGGCTGTGAAGTGCTGTGGCTAGTCACAGGCATTGTTGTGACTATGGCTATTTAGGATCATGGGAGTTGACGGTGCTTTAGTGGCAGCCATAGAAGGCAGATTTATACGGGTTTTGTGCACCAGTGAAAGGTGAAAGAAACATAAAGTTTTTTTAAAACATTTCTGAATTCAACACAACTTCAAGAACATGATAATCACCAGTAACCAGGCTGATGTCGCTAAAAAAACAAACAATAATCTAAAAAACAAAAACCTGAAAATCTGAAAACCTGTTGTCAAGGTGTTAGCATCACAGATTCAGTGATGGATAGCTGGAGAGATAGAGAGAAGGCAGATCATCTTTTTAAGTTAAGGATTTCTGATGTTGCAATAGTAGTACATGAATGGCTCAGAAGTCCACAAACATCTGCAGGAGTAAGATGTGAGAAACATGTGAGCCTCAGTACAGGACAAGCACTTTACATTTGTCTTTGCCTTTGCTGCCACCCACAGTACAACTCCACATGAGCTCTGAGCCACACCACGGTGCATGAAATATTCTAAGTCTGTTTACTATAAAGACCTCTGTGATTACTTCCTAATGAAGACATGCTCTAGACATTTCTTGAACTTCATTCACTCGTAAATGACACACTGCTTAATGTTTTATCTCCCCAGCTTTGTGTCACATGTGAGCTTTAACAGTTGCCCTTGCTGCCATCTGTTGGAACAGCTTCTCGAAACACCATCCTCTCACATGGCTCACCTCTTTAGAACCAATGAAAATGCTGTTAACAAAAATCTATAAACAACAACAACAATAAAAGAAAATACCACATAAATAAAATAAACACACACACACACACACGCATTTCATACAAGTACAAGATACACTTTTATCTATCACATTGTCACATTTGTTTGGTCTCTGCCAGAGAATCTTCAAGCAGAGATCAGACTCAGAGGAGTTAGTAGATCACAGATAGGAAACATCGGAAGCCTGACCACTGAAGGCTTAAAAAAACAAGTCAGACGGAACAGTGAAGTACAGGAGGATTGGTTCAGTGTGTTTATGGTCCCTTCTCTTACAGTGTATTCAAAGCCTGTCAGCAGTATTGTGTACTGCTAAGGGGATGAAGAGAAAAAGTGTGTTGCAATAAAATGACCTTTTCTAGATTTGCAAAATGGAAGGAATGCATCTATCTACCTCAGTTGAGAAGCAGTTCAGTTGCCTGAGAGCTGACCTGATTTGGAGCCATTCAGACTTTATCAGTGCAGGAAAAGATCCACTTGTGTCAGGATCGTCAAAGATCAAGTTGGCATTGAACATCATCAATTGTTGTGGCATGACAGTGTGCAGGCATTATCTTTGTCACTGATGATGTTCTCTGAGTGGGCACGATCGTTGCAGTGGTTAGCACTGGCCGTCACAGCAAAAGAAGGCTCTCGGCTGGTGGAGTTTGGCATGTTCTCCTGTCTGTGTCTGTGTACTTCCAGCTCCTCCCACAGTCCAAAGACATGAACCATAACAGGTTAATTGGTGACTCTAAATTGTCTGTAGGTGTGAATGTGAGTGTGAATGGTTGTTTGTCTCTATATGTGCCCTGTGATTAACTGGTGACTTACCCCACCCAAAGTCAGCTGAAAGCTCTCAGACCTCAGTGATGTGGTATAATTTTCTCTCTCCTTCTCCCAGAATTTCAATGACACTCAGCATTCCATCTATTTTTGTTACACATGTAAAATGTGCATTATCCGAAAAGATAGTCAAATGACTGTGTTTCTGTAATACTGAATACATAATTTCTTGACAAACACTCAGAACAGCAGTACATATACAGTTCTGTTCTGGAGAGCCTTAGAATCATGAAGTCATGATACAGGATTCTATACCTTCTATTCTCTAACATGACAGAGGACATTTATGGTTTTGGAGGAGAATTCAGCCAAAGTCAGCATCCTGTTATCATTAATGCTCAGGATGAATCATGTGCTGGTTTTGGGAGCCGGCATGGTTATACATTTAAGAGCAACCTGGAACGGCATGTATGGCAAAAGTTGTGTTTATCACTCAATCCTAAACTGAAGAGAACTGTTGCCATCAAGATTGTAGAGAAAAAGGTCAGCTCGCTTACTCACAAAAAGTTTTTATCTCGAGAAAAAGAAGATTATGAGGATTTTGAAGCATCCCAACATTGTCAAGACTCATGAGATCTTTGAATCCCATCCAAGCACGGTAATAACTATTTAAAATGTTTTTTTTTTTCTTTGAGTTTTAATAGTTGGGAATAGCCAGCATCAGTTACTGTACAAAAATGGTGAGGTTGGCTCTCATTTACAGTATTTATTATTTTACTTAAATATCAATGACTTTAAGCATCCTTTCTATTTTAACAAGAGAAGTATCATACAAAGAAAAAAATAATTATCATCAAGTTATAGATAAAACATGAAACTGAAATACATATAAAGGAGGAATGGTAGAAACACACTAGTTAGTTGATGAACAGATGCCAAGTTGACACAATTTTACAAAATTCCTCAGTAATATTTGTCAAAAACTGAACATCACTTCTCGTTAAAGTCCTATTGAAACACACACAGCATGTTTGGCTGCAATCAGTTATGATCCATCCATTATGGAGTCAATGTCTATAAATCATAAATTCATGAAAATAATCACATTAAAAGGCATTCTGATACTTCAGATCATGTCTCATCAGTTCATCAAGATTTGACCTGTTCATGGGTATTGAAGCTTATTTCTTAGGGTGATTGTTGTCACATTGTTGCAATAATGTAGAACAGTACCTGCTACATAGCCAACACAGCAGGATTTTTCATGGTGCAAGTTTGAACTTGATCCCCTGAAGCATGTATGGCATCTGGTTTGATGGTAAAAGCTGAAGTTAGCCATCTCAAAAATGCATGCAAATGGCCAAGAGAGCGCACATTTGTGATTTGTGTCAAAAGGTTTCTTATTTCGCCGTATATATTTTCCCACAAATGTCTATTTTTGGCAAATGTGTGCACTGCACTAGAACTAAATGCAACTGGTTCATCTGGTCTGATCAAATAAAAGCACTGCTTTTCCATGTATGCAACATCTGTATATCAACAGATAACAATGAAAACTATTTCCAAACTTTAATGCAACGTAATATTCATCCTTCTGAGTTGCTTTAGCATGTGTTCCCATACCATGTACAGCACTGTGTTGTGGTTTCCACAGTCATTGACAGTTGTTAACATGCTGCACATTCACATGTATCTCTGCACTTTGTATCTCCAGGTCTTTATGGTGATGGAGCTTGTATAAATGGAGACCTCTAAAGCATATCAATGTCAGAGGGTCCCATCGGGCCATTCAAGCTGCAGGTTTTTTCTCACAGCTGCATGGCAGTCGTTACCTTCACAACAATGACCTGGCCCACAGAGACATTAAATGTGAAAACCTGCTGCTGGACAAATACAACAATCTTAAATTGTGTGATCTCTAGTTCAGCAAGATGCTCACTTACAGAGATGGGCAGATGGTGCTGAGTGAAACCTACTGTGGCACCTCATCCTATGCTGCACCTGAGGTTTTAAGAAGTTTGCCATACAACCCCAAAATATCTGATGTGTGGAGCATGGGTGTTGTGCTGTATATGATGCTCTATGATCAATGCCATGATTCCACCAACATTAGGAAGATGATCGACATTCAAATGCAGCATAATATCAGCTTCAAACACTCCATCCGTTTTCATCTGGAGGCAAAGACCTTATCCTAAGCATTCTAAACCCCGATCGCGGAGCAGAGTGATTACCATCAGCGATATATTGTAAATAACTTTGGATGTTGCAAGAAGGCATAATGAGGATGGTGATGAGGCCCCCACAGCAAACGCTGGTTCTGAGCAGGAAGGGATTTACAGAGGATGAGAAACTTTTCACAACAAGACAATTCAGATCCAGGTGAAGGTCCATCAATCAAGCGCCCAAGTTGCTCCACGGCCAAAATTAGAAAAGAATGTAAATTCAAACAATAAATCATCTGCAAAATGTTGGAAGTTTTGCAAAGTAACCTCCTCTCAATTTCTCTCTCTCATTTGACACCCACCCACCACCTATATGTATTCACAGAACTGTTTGTGTTTCTTGGTCAAAATGCATGCTTGTCTCAAGTAAATTCCTCTTCCTTTGTCACATTCCCAAGACAGTTTGCAATTAGGGGTAACCTCACTGTGTTGTGATGGTTTGTTTCTTCAACCAATCAGATTAACATGAGGTGGAAGCCAAACTTAATGAAGTGTGTAGAAAAGAATGGAGGAGTGGAAACATTCTTTTTCCAACTAGAAAAGTCATCTTGCACTTCCACAGGCACGGCTTCATGCCAGCTGCTTTTTCATTACCTTGATACTGGGTACTTTCTTCTTTTGAAAGCACTCAGTCAAGGATCCAAGCAAGCTCAGATACAGAGATACTTCGCGCTATCAGGATAATGAAAATTTCAATGGAGTGATTCCTGTGAATAATTGTGTTCCAACAAGCATATATAAATCTGAATAGAAGTGGTCCTAGTAACAGAACCTTGTGAAACTCTATGACAAACTTTGGGTATGTATGGTGGATTCATCATTGATTTGAACAAACTGAGAGATCGATCTAAGAAATATGACCTAAACCAGCTGAGGGCGGTTCCTTGATACCAACTTGATGCTCCAGTCTATGTAAAAGAATTTGATGGTCAATGGCAGGTCAAAATGGGGCACCAAGATCTAACAGGACAAATACAGAGATGAGTCCTTTTGTCTGATGCCATTAGGGAGGTCATTTTGTGACTTTGACTAGTGCAGCTCCTGTGCTATGATGCACTCTAAATCCTGACTGAAAATCCTCAAATAAACTGTTCTTAGTGAGAAAGTCACACAGCTGATTAGCTACAGCTTTCTCTATATCTTTAGAGAGAAATGGAAGGTTTGATATCGTCTGTAATTGGCTAAAACCTGTCTAGAGTGGGTTTTTAAGAAGAGGTTTAATTACAGCTACTTTAAAGGACTGTGGTACATAATTTGGATAATAAAGACAGATTAATCATGAACCAATACAGAAGGGCTGACTAGAGTAAGACATCCTGGAGCAGCCTCTGGTTGGGATGGGGTCTAAGAGACATGTTGATGGCTTGTATGAAGAAATTATTGAAGTTATTTGATGAAGGTCAATGGGAGAAAACAGTCTAAATATATCAGGTTTTACAGCTGTTTCCAAACTTGCTGTATCAGAATGCAGATCAGTGTCTGTTGAGGGCAAGAGGTGATGAATTTTGTCTCTAATAGTTATAATTCTATCATTAAAGAAGCTCATGAAGTCATTACTAGTTAGACCTAAAGGAATAGATGGGTCAGTAGAGCTGCGGTTCTGTTAGCCTACAGTGCTGAAGAGAAACCTTGGGTTCTTATTTTCCTCTATTAATGAAGAGTAATAGGTTGTGCTGGCATTAATGAGAGCCTTTCCTATAAGTTTTAAGATTATCCTGCCAGACTAAACAAGATTCTTCCAGTTTGCAGGATGCCATTTGTGTTCAGATTTATGTTCCTCTTGTTTTAAGTTACGAGTCAGCGATATACCATGGTGCTAACCTCCTCTGTTTAATTATCTTCTTTTTCAGGTGCAATAGAAATGAGTGCTGTCTGTAATGAGTCTGTAGTACTGTCAACAAGATGATCTATTTTGTGAGGGGCTAAAGGAAGCAGACAAGTCCTCTCTAAGCTACATTGAGACATGGCATTGAATTCAATACTGAAGGAATCACTCCCTTAATTTGCTACAGCACTATCAGATAAACATTCGTTGTAGGAGTTTGTTAAAAGGCTTATAGTGCAGCACATGAACTCGAAGGTTATTAAAAATGGTCAAATAGTTATGATTCTGTGGAAAGACTATTAGATGATCAATTTCAATGCCATTTATGAAAGAACAAGATCAAGAGTGTGGTTCAGACAATGAGTCGGTTTATTTACACTCTGACAGAAGCCCATTGAATCTAATAAAGAGATAAACGCAGTACTAAGACTATCATTGTGGTTGTCCACATGAATATTAAAATCACCTACTACAATAATTACTTTATCTGTTTTGAGGATCAAGCCTGATGCAAATTCTGCAAATTCAGATAAAAATTCAGAGTAAGGGCCAGGAGCTCGATATACTGTAACAAATAGAATTGGCTGTAATGTTTTCCAGGTTGGGTGAGTGAAGACTTTCAAATGAATTATAATTCAAATTTAGTTTATGTTAGGATTTATTAATAGACTTGAGTCAAATATGGCTCCAACTCCACCACCTCGACCGGTACTTGAGTATTAAGGAAAATGAGTATTACAATGACTGGGAGGAGTGGATTCATTTAAGCTAACATATTAGGTGGTGCTATTGTTGTGCTTTATGCTATTGATTATGTTCACTTTTCTAGAGCTGCTATTTCATATTGTGTTGCAGTGTTCCGTGTACAGGGTTCAATAATGACCCCTTCCCTTTGTGTTGATCCCCCAAGTTTATTATTGGTGCCAGTAGCAGCTTCGACACTAAAGCCAGCACCAACACCAGCAACCAGTGTGCTAAAACATTGCAAAACGTCTACTGTACCATTTTACATGAACATCATCATTTCCTAAATGGCACAGTGGTTGTTCCCAGTCCAAATTCCAACACAGTTAACATAACTGTCAGGTTATGCTACCATATCTCCATAACTCTGTCAGTTATTACTTGTTATCACAGGTAATAATTAAATTTGAAAGAGTATTTATTTGTCTTGCGTAACCTTACTTCCTGCCTTTGGGCCAGTTTTGATTGTCCATTTGGATTTGTTGGCCTTCCTTGGACTGCTCTTCTGGTATTGACCTGCCTGATCATCCCTGTAAATATTTTGTTCATTGACTTTTGCAATTAAATCATTATTTGCCTTTTAGCCTGTCTGTGTTCATCTGTATCATTGTGACAATAATGAGAAAAAGCAGTCTAGCCATAAAACCATAGGGTACTGATTTACAAGTCCAAAATTTATTGACTGTTCATCCAATCTGGCAGCTCCTCTCATCCTTCCTTTTTTGCCAGACCCCTAGGGCTTTGGTATTGGGGCAGCCACTCTCCCAAATCCCACAGGCTAAAAGGGAATAAAATGGTAGGAGAGGGTACTTAGCTGGAAGAAGGGTGCATAACGCCAGAGGTCCCAGGTCGTTCCTGCGGCAGGCTTTCTGGTGCCCGCTGCTCCAATCCAAGATTGGTATACCTTCTGGCCTGGGGGACAGCATCCTGCCACCTACTCTGGTCTGTTTGAGTCAGCCACTGTTCAATATAATAATCTGTCTACATCAGTGACGTGCGGTCAGGAGAGGCAGGGGAGGCAGAACCTCACCTGTCATCATGGAAAACTAAAATATATAATAAACAAATAAATTAAATGCTTATATTTATCAAATGAAATTTGAAATCAAATTTGAACTATAAACTAATTTTCCATTTAAAATTAGTAAACAATTTTCATTGTTTTTTATTAAAAATTGTTGAATTTTCGCATTACCGTTCAAATACGGGGAAGACATGCACGGCATAGCGGCAAGCTGGGCCACAAACTGTGCTCTGCCATGCAATGAGAGCATGTTACTGTCTCTGTATGTCGCCAATCAAATGTTTCAAACACTTTTAATATATTCCCCCCTGACTTTCCATAGTTTAGCTGATATATATTATATATGTGTGTAACCTGTTTCGTGTTCGCCCAACGATCTTACAGTGGCAGTGAAGAGGCACTAGGTGAGGCAGGCAGTTCTCTTGCTGCATAGTAGGAGGCAGTGATCTCCATTAAGACGGAGAGACTTTTAAAACTGAAAGAGGACAAGGAGGTCTTCTACAAAAAAGTCAAAAGACATTTTTGTCCAGAAGGACTGGCACATTTATAAGTAAGGGTAAGACCATAAAAGTTTTTTTTAAATGAAATGTGCGTCGTGGGCTACAGTTTGTATGTGTAAAGAATGCTGATATGAGATATGAAACAGCCCGTCAACTGCTGCCAATCAAATTGTGAATAATCTACTAATCTACTATCGGATTCTGATGGAGTCAGTGCCTCACCAGCCATGAACCTCACCACATGTCACTGGTCTACATAGTATATAACTTAAACCTAACAAAAGTTACTGCCCATACTCCAAGACATTCTAAACAACCCGAATAGGTTGCTGTCTTCTGTTTTGTGTAGAAGTCTGCACCGTGGCGGGATTCATCTGCTAATGAATCTGTCTGTTGTGAAAACGTTCTGTTGTGAAAACGTTCTTTGGCCTGTTAGAAAGTAAAGTAAGTACCTCATTAAAAAGGGTCAATACAGAGTCGTCTCATGGATGTCCATAATCATCTCCTCTGCTCTTCCTTCTTCAACTGTTTCTGATTGTCTCCCTGACATGTCTTATCCTGCTGCGCAAAAAAAAAAAAAATGGTTGAACTGTTATTAAAACAAAGAAAGACTTGGGCACAATTTGAACATTGATCTGTTTCTTTAAGGTCAGACCTCTCTGTAAACTGTATATTTCATAACATCTGTGTAAATCACATGCGTATATATATATATATATATATATATATATATATATATACAAGCTGCTATAAAAATGTAATGTGTGTGTATTCTCTGATAGGAGGTAGTGACATCACCAGTGTAGTACAGTGGAGTCTGCTCTGTGTTGTGTAACTCCAGCTCAGTGCTGCTTTCCTGTTGGAAAGGCTTCATTACACAGACTGTAGTCCAATTATGCTGAGCCTCAGGCAGCGGGCCTCTGCTGTAGGCCTGCTGAAATGAAGATAAATTGGTTGTAAAAGATGTAACCAAACACAGTAGAGACAGAACAGCGGGGAAGTACGACTCAGTCTAGACTCTACTCTGCAGTCGCAGCTCAGCTTTGCCGCTACCATGACTAATAACTCTGATGTGTCTGTGTGTGGTGTGTATTTGTTGCTGCCACAAACACAAATCAAAATCAACTGAAAAAAAAAAATCAATATGAATCACAAGAGTAGCCAGGACTGGTGCAATGCGTTCTGTACCCAGCTCAGATTATGACATGATGTTTATAGGAAACATAACCACCTGGTGATTCACACAGCCTTTCACGTATCCTCTTTCAGGTAATGATACAGCTGTGAGCATGCCCCTAATCACTCTAGTAATAAAGTCTGTCAGCATATTATCTCAGTGTGTCTGAAATTAATAATAAAACTGAAAGATGAAAGAAATCACACAAAAATTAGAAAAGTGATGTATGTAAATGAAATAAATAATTCCTTAAGTTAGTGATAACTGTCTTTCTATTAACAAGTATACCACATACTGTGGAAGCTGTATCTTACATCAGACTGATGAATTGATGGAGATTTATTGTCAGTGATGTTTCTTTGGGAAAATCTTTACACATGCTTTTCAGAGCGATTTGTGTTCATGTTTGAAACATCTTTATATATGTTCTGTTTCTCAGTTACCTGATGATGTTGTCTAGGTTACCTGTGCTTGGCCTTAGAGACAGCACATGTATAACAAAAAGCCTGCGTTAAATCAAATCAAATCAAATTTTATTTATATAGCCCAAAGTCACAAAACACATTTTGCCTCAGAGGGCTTTACAATCTGTACAGGGAGTGACACCCTCTGTCCTTAGACCCTCGGTTCGAGTGAGGAAAAACTTAACACAAAAAAACCTTTAACAGGGAAAAAAACTCATCTCCAGTTTATATTTAGCAGACATGAAACGGGACAGGTCTTATGAAGAGACACTGTGAAGTTACATCATTGGAAATGTTGGAGTTTCTGGATCTTGACCTATACTCCATGATATCTTAGATTCTATCTGATTTGGAGATTTCTTTTGAAATGTTTTCAAGACAGATGAGATCAAGTTTCACTCGACTTTCACAAGGTGCATGCATGCTCATCCTCTGTCATATGATCAATTGATGAAATACTTTGTGGCCACTATTGGTTGATTGCCTAATTAACCTTTATTCATGTGAATCCTGATGGTTCACTGGCTGCAATGTCTGCAAATGAAATGCTGTCGCTGTACTCACTGAGGTATTCAGTATACTTACTAGCACCACTGTCACAGCAGACATAGTGGCAAACCAAATTTACAATCTCCTCACATCTGTCACCATCTTGTGGAATATGTTATGTTCAAGAGCACCATTAGATGGCAGTACATAGCTTAGTGTGGGTCGTGTGCTGTGATTTGCTTTACTGACTGCCTTCTAAGTATTCTATATATACACATTATTTTTTGTCCTGTACATGCATTACTGCACTGCTCTGTTGTCAAGAACTATGAAACTATGTTTCACAGTGGAATAATGATACAGTGTTTATTACTGTATAATGTGTGATCATAATTCATTGATCAGCAGCTGATTGGCATATGTTAATGAACTACTCATAGATTTGTGTAATTGAATATTTATTATGAACAGCAAGAGAAGTGAGTATAAAAATGCTCATTATGCAGACAGTTCTGTTCAAACAGACTGCATTTACTGCAGCAGCCTCACTGTGAAGACATGAAAGAGCTGATGGAGTCAGAGGAGAGTGCCAGTGAACTTGCTGTGAACTCTGTCTCTCATCTTTCTACAGCTTTCTGAAGGAACAACAGTGCTGAGAATGGGAGGAGGTCTGAGACTTCTCAACACTTAACACATTTGTGACTCAGTCTAGAAGTCTGTGTGAAGTCAATATGTGGTGGTACAATACAATTATACACAGCAGAGAAAATGTCTTAACCCATACAAACAATAAAGTAATGGAATAAATAAATGAAATATAAATTATGATACTGAGGTGCAGAGTTAAGCAAATATCAGGGAGGGCAGCTGCTCTGCAAAAACATTTTTGCCTCTACTTTGGCACCCCGTAACATTTTCTAGATCTGCTACAGATACATATAGAAACAGGAAACATGTTGACGAAGGCTGATAAAAGCCAAGCTGGTAAACAGTAAGAGAGAACCTTTTCATATTTGAACATGTTGGACAATGTTTTCTTAACAAGTAGGACATTGTAACAAGTAACGCAATTAGTAGTAATAAAGCTGAAAGTGTGTAAAGCCATCCCTCCAACTGTCTGAGACCTTACTGTTCCAGATAAACTCAAATAAAATCATGGATATACACTAGAATGAGTCTAAGGTTTTGGAAAGTGACTTCCTGTTTTGTTTGAAAACTGAACTAACAGCTATTCACCTCTCTCCTTACTACCACTCAACAGATAGACACATGCAGGCATGAAGGAAGGTCTCTTCACCCCCTCTCTATGTTTCTGTCTGTCATGCAGTCTAATCATGGAGTAGAAGATGCACGGTGGGAAGAAGAGCACCAGCCAGCTATAATGTGGATTAAGACTGTGTGCCAGCCACCAAGGCCCTGCTGTTCTAGTATGACAAGCTTAAAGTCAAAGCCCTGCAGCCAAAATATATCTGCTTGAACAGAAGGTTCATCCTTTCAAAATGATGATCTTCCTAAATTAGGGTGATGAGTGAGGTACCAGCTCAATGATTAATGCCGCCTAATCTCATTAAACACCTCAAAGCTAACACTGAATATTATCAATTCCCTGCAGATTTGCATGTTTTTTTTTCTTAATAGTGTACATGTGGTTTGAGCAGGATCAGATGGAAGTTAAGGTGCAGCGTTTGTCTCAGCTCCATCCACCGAAACACCAGCCTGTTTCAGCCCTGCTGTACTTTTTACTCATTTCACTCAAATGGTCAGTTTGACTATTTGATTTACAATACTTAACCTGCCTCTTGAATACAGTATGGTTAACTACTGCCTTGATAGCCGGGGAACAAATGAATCTGCTAACTCAGGCAGATGTCTGCACCTGTTCAGACAGATTTCCAGCTGGGCTCATTTTTGTTTGATATGATTATTTGATATGATGAGTTTTCATTAACAACCAAGATGGCTGATGTGGAATGTTCTGTTGAATCTGCTACTGCACTGGTATTAAATGAACGGGACAGTTTATTTTCTCTAAAACAAGCTGATACAACACTCCAGTCCCCTACTGATCATTCTGGACTGAACCTGCCCCTTTTAGTCCCACCATCTATTGAGCCTCCCATCTCTCCTCCAAAAATACATTGAACCAAGCCCAACTTTATCTGTAGCCCAAAGACATGGCCACTTCTCCTTCATCCTCTACCATCACA
The DNA here is from genome assembly GCA_028641955.1 of Protonibea diacanthus. Classification (NCBI taxonomy): domain Eukaryota; kingdom Metazoa; phylum Chordata; class Actinopteri; family Sciaenidae; genus Protonibea; species Protonibea diacanthus. The sequence goes on along the minus strand of CM053976.1, from coordinate 31,056,757 downwards.
ACCACCATACCACCACCTCCTCCTTCCACTCCCATAAGCCCTGAGTCAGACACTTGCTGACCATGCCTGGACAGGCCGTCATCCATGTCTGGATAATATAACACATCAGTGTCTTTGTTATTCTTCTCTCTTCCCCCTGGCCAAATGAAAATGATGTCAAGTCTTTAACACATATACAGACACACACATGCACACACACAACCTTAAAAGCACAAGTATTCACAAGATTCCTCTGTGTTTGAATCTGAATCCTCCAATCTTTAACTAATTTGAAACATTTGTGGTTCATGCTTATGATTTCCCTTTGATTTGTGTGTGTGTGTGTGTCTGCATGTACAATTAGTTCGTAATGGAAAGTTAGACAGCAGATGGTTTATCATGCATCTATTGATTGGTACCAGGAGCAGGCTGTCATGTATATTCCAAAAAAAAGAAAAAAGAAAAAAAAAAGAATAAAAGGCTACTTAGAGCACAATGATCCCTGACTGAGCGTTAGCAGAAGGTGAAATCTGCCAGTTGAACACAAACAGGTCAGTTCACTGTCATGGTTAGTATTAGTCAGCCTGTGTAAACAGTCCTCTGTGGCTCTAGAGACGCTTTGTCAAGTAACATCATTGTGTGTTATTAGGGTTATCTGGGCTGAGGTTTGGAGAATTTCTAACAGAGAGGGACATGAGGTTTGAAAGACAAAGCCTCTTATCAAGAAAGACACTCTTGGCTGCATGTGGGAACAATGTGTTTGCTGCCTGACCCATATGCTGTATTCAGTTCAACCATTTTTGGTCAAGTGTGTCTCCAAAGTTATGGTTAAAACCATCATTACATGACGATTTATTTAACAGTTTTGTTTAAAATAGTGCAAATATATTCTGAAGACATTCACGTTTATTGAACTTCTATAAAACACATAATGAACAGTCTGAATCGGGGTGGGATATCTAAGCTCTGAGGCAGCATTTTACAGACTACTCACTGTCCAAACCTGGCATTGCATCGTACAGAGCTGCAACTAAAGAGCTGAAAATTTTATTTGCTGTAGTTGTGTCTGTTGTCAAAAAATGCAACAACTTAACTTTGTGTTTAATTCAGCTGAGCCTGAAGATGGCTGAGGTATGGCTTTGATGAAGCTGTAAGGTAGCTAGCTAGCTTGATGATGTTGGAGCCAAATTTTTGTGTATATTTATTTTATAATTTAGATGATTTATATTGTATGAGAATAGTCATTTGGATTTATTAATTGTTTATGTATTTAGCTTTTCTGATTAAGTGATTAACTAAGGTCAGCTGTGGAAAGAGGAAGAGGTGTGTTTGGAAGAGGTCCTTTTTGTCTGAATCCAGTGTGTACCCTGCCCCTTGCTCAAAGTCAGCTGGGATAGGCTCCAGCCCCAATATGACCCTGATGAGGATAAGAGGTTACAGACAATGGATGGCTAGATGGATGTTTTAAGGTTGCACCGTGAGACATAAGTTGAAACCCAGCAAGTGTCTGAACTATGATAAACAGACTTGCCAGCCTGTCATTAACCTTCAACAGCCAGTCAGGTTGCTGAGCTTCCTTATTTGTCTAGTGGTGAGATTTAATTTTATGAATTGGCTACAAACATTCAAGTGTTCCCACTTTTTCACTATTTCAAAAGCAATTAGGAATAAATAACACATTGAGTGTGAAGGTAGAGTCCAGATGTCTCTTCTTGGGGGATCCTGAGACGTCCCCAAGCTGAGCCCAGCCATGTACACAGGAAAGTCATTTTAGCAGCTTATAGCTGCAATCTCATTCTTTCGGTCACTACCCAAAGTTCATGATCACAGCCAATAGTTTGAACATAGTTAGTATTAACTATTAAAGCTGAATATAAACTGAAAGCTCAGCTACCTTTTCACCACAACCCTGTGGTACAAAGCCTGCATTACTGGAGACGCCGCACCAGTCAGCTTATTCATCTCACCCACTATTTTACCCTCAGTTGCAACGCCACACACTACCCATGATGTTCTTTGGAAATATTAACATGCACATAATATTTTCTATCATTTCCATCTTTGCTTTTCATCACAATCATCTGATCAAATACACACTTAGTGACATGATATTCCCTCTCAATTGTTGTCAGTGGTGGGTCTGAAGCACTATTGTTCACTGTTGGACCACTAGGGGTTGCTGTAACACTGGCTGCCGCCCTGTTATGAAACCTTTGTTCCCCTTTGTCTGACTGCAGCACTGCTGCAATGTAGACAGACAGGGGTGGGGACCCTCTCCCACTCTCACTGCTTTGTGTCTCCTCCATATGTATGTGTGTACGTGTGTGCATGGATATGTGTGAGTGTATGTGTGTTTTGTCTTACTGCAGCAGTCCTATGCTGTAGACTTTTCATGGGCGGGGTCTCTCTCTCTCTGTCTGTCTGTTTTCTCTCGTTTCAATTTTCTTCATATATTGTCAGGACTATTAGAAACTGTATTCATAAAGCAGGAAACACAAACAAACAAAAACACTTTAGGCATGCAAATCTGTGAATGGAACACACGTTCAATGACACGTTCAACATTTTTAAAACAGTTTTTGTAACATGTAATATGTAGGTGTGCAAACCATTTCATAGATCTTTAGAGTCTAACTCAAAGCAGTATTATTATTCATGTCATGTCTGGCTCCTCTGATTGCTCTCTGGCAGTTAGATTAAGCAGACATCTGATCCTGATGCTCATCATGAATGAACACACACACACACACACATAGCAACAGCTCTACAGAGCAAGAATAAAACACACATCCCAGTATTGGGGAACAGTGCCAGACAGGTGTGGTTCAAACATCCTGGACATGAATCTTTACAGGTAATATTGCCAAGGATGTGTATAAATCTATAATTCTAACTCTTTGAACTCAAACCATATTTTTAGTGCACTCAGCTGTCTTCACTGTGACCTCAGTTTAACCCTCTGGCTCTGACTTGCTGCATGATGTGTGATGCTGCAATGTACTGTACTGTAGCACTGACAGTGTTCACATATTACTGTGCTAGTGGATGGAAGGAGGGAATGAAGAAAGAGAGAGAGAAAAAAGAGCAGTATATGTAAACACGGCAGCACCCCAGGGCCCACTCTGTCAGGGTGGCTTAGAATTCAGATCTATTAACTGGGAGCCAATGATACAGCTCTGCTAATTGCCGCTCATTATCATTCTACATTTGCTGCAGTAACGGCAGTTTACTGGTGAGCGTACTGGACCCACTGACCCACTTAGAAATGGGAGAGATGGGTGACTCCACCCATGGGAGCCCTAGCCTGCTTGAGATGCTGAGGTAAAATGTCAGATAGGCTCTAGTCAATAATGGGTGGTGATGAAGACTCAGCTACAGTTACAGTCGCTAACTGCCAGCTCTCTGCACCAGAAATGACCTGAATGTACTCTAACAACCACTGTGTGATATTTCTTTGGAGGATTTCTCTCTTCTTGTTGATGATTAAAGCAACATTATGTAACTTTTCCTCTTTGAAATCAGTTTGATGTTACATTGGCTTATAATCGGTGAATGGTATCATTTGTTCGTCTGTTCTCACACTATGTAACTTTGTGCTCCACCTTCACAGCACACCATCAACTGATTTTGGTGAAACCTGATCATATTTTATGAAGAAATTGTTAGTGCTGCCAACTGTAGCTGCTGTTAGCTCAGTTTAGCCGGGCTTCCCGGACTGTGAGCTCAGAGCATCACTGGCATTTTAAGGAGGAGGTCTTTAGGGCTGGAGCGTGGGGGAATTATGCCATGACTTTAGTTGGGCAATGGAACTGGGCTCAGCAGCCTCTATGGACATAATGACCACAGCAAAATGACTGACAGGGATGTCAAAGGAAAAAGCTAAAAAGAGAAAAGGAGAGAGTGAGCGAGCAAGAAGCCGCCGGACAAGAGTAAACGTGACTGACTTTTAGTGGTTGGTGAGAGCTTGGTGAAATAAAAGGCTGAAAGACAGACGCAGAGCTGGGCTGACTGCTGTTGGACTAGTCAGTAATATTAACTGGCTGCTATGTCTGCTGTTGGTGACCTTGTTGCTGTTTGGCTGTTAGCTAAGTTGTCGACTCGCTAGTTTTTGATCATAAGTAATGTAATCAGAACAAATACTCGATACAACTGAACACATTTACCACAGTGGGATTACACTGAAACTGGAGGCGCTAAATTCTACACAATGTTTGTTGTGCCCCTAGAAAATGAATGTTTTTCAGTCTGTTTCAGCAGCTTAATGTGGTTTGTTTGTTATATAACCATAGCAACCTAGAACCAGTGCATGCTGGGAAACAAGAATAGAACTGTCAACTGCCAGCTGCTGTGATCAGCTACTGTAGTAAAGAGAGACACAGGATCTCAAAAACATCACACAGGCCCGGAGGTGTGCAGAAAGACAGGTTGACTTTTATTCTCTCATCCAACAAAGGTAGTCTTTTAACAAAAATGGGGTGCTGTTTTTCCCATAAGCATACGAACACACACACACACACACACAAATATATATATGCCGCATATATATACATACTTTTTTTTTCCCTTTTTCTTAAAGCGTCCAGCATATCAGTTTAAACTAGAAAAAATGTATTTCCTGCGGAAATACAGTGTGGATGCCCTCTGCCGAAATGCCCGATGCATCTGTGGAAATTTGTATGAAAAGATAGAATTGTAGGATATTTTGAAATATTTTATGAATTTGTACAGTGTTCTACGAAAGCGTGAGATTACCTGAAAAAAGTTGAGTAATCTTTCTATATTTGCAATATTTGTCACTGCACCTTTAACTGATTAAATTCAGCTGTACTGCTCTCATCAAATATGATGGCACAGATCACAACATGAACAGAATAAAAACACGTTGTAACTAAACAAACACACTAACAAAGTTAACGGTTTCGTGCTTAGCCGTGTTAAGCTATGTAAAGCTAAATGCCCAGTACGTTACCATGTCCATTTGGGTCCGCTCATTGTCGCTCGTTACAATCAGCTGGCAGACTCTGTGTGCTACACATGAACGGTTTGTTTACACTTAGCATTAGCGGCGTGCTAACCAGAGAGGACAGGTACGCGTGTGTCTGAGTGACAGAGGGAGAGATGCTGACCAAGAGTAAACAGCTGCAAACGGCAGATAAAGTTATCATAAAACCGACTTCGCCAGATGTATTGCGAGGCTTTCCTGATCTGTAGGTGACCTTTTTACGTCATTTCCACCACGGAAAGGATTTCTTTTGCCTGGTAGAGAAACGAGTTTGTCTGCTTGCCTGCAGAAAAATCGCTCCTTTTCAATGTGGCACGTAATGGGCAGCTAACCGTCTGTGTGTCAGACTGCTGCACAGACTGACACGGTACGGAGTTTACCGAGCAAAGGGCACCATCTGCCGGGCCCCAATTAGAGCTGCGCGTGTGTCAGACTGCAGCTCAGAGCATGACTGATAATGTTAGGGAGTTCATGACAGAAATGACCGATGTCCGGCTAGACCGTTGTAAATATCGCTGAAACGACGTGACCGGGCGTATTACGAGGCTTTCCTGATCGTCTGGTATTTTTAAAATGCGATTTCTGGTATGGAATGGACTTAATTCGTCTGGTAAAGGAACGGGTTTGTCTGCGTGCCTGAAGAAAAATAGCTCCTTTTTAACATGGGAGTGCATGGGAGAGTTTAATGGGAGTGCTGCAGGGACTAGCTGGTGCTCCGAGGCTCATAACACCGAAACAGTAAGGCTGATAGCTTCAGTAGTGGTATCACTGCATAGGTATCCAGTTTTTAAATCATGTCTGTAGCATGACATTTGCGGCCAGGAGAGACTGGTATGTTTTATTTTTTGACAGACTTGTTAGCTGCTCTTTCACTCTAGCTCTGACGTCACCCGCTCTAGCAGGCGCAATACACACCCATTGTAAACGCTGCTGTGGAGTAAAAACATACTCAAATTTAGTGTTTAATTGTTTAAAGACGGTAAAAGATTTTGTAAAGTTGTGGACAAGGTTAATAGTTTAACATCTCGTGTACAAGTAGTAATTTGAATGAAGTCTGTAGGACAAAGTATGGAGTAGTTGTTGTTGTTTAAAGTGTAGTGGGTCTGTTGAGAGATTTGAGGATTTTCCATTCATCCTCATGGTGGGAAAATTTTACAAAATATTTAATAATTTGTACAGTATTAATAGTAGAGATTTGTAAATTAATAGCTCCATTGTCCTGAATGGTGGCATCTGGTTGTATTATTTTTATGTTTGTAGGACAGGATTTGTGGGACTTGAAAGGCTGTAAAAAACGTACGGAAGAAGAAAGATAAAAATAATGATAAACTTGAAGAACAATGGTGTGGATGCCCTCTGGGCAATAACTGCTAAAATGGCCGCCTAATGTTAGCAATTAGTATGTCTTTAATTTTTGCCCTCTGGGCATCCACATCAATAATAATAATAATAATAATAAACTTGAAGGACAATGGGCAGCCACACCAACTAGAAAATTCCCGCGGAAATTTTGAAAGTGCCGAGTGGACTGTAGCCGGGGGTCTGTATTGAAAAAGCACACCTCAAATAGTAATATTTAACATGTTTATTTACACACAAGAGCAGCACTAATTCTAGCATTAGCTGCAAATGTTAACAATTAGCATGTCTTTACTGCCCCTCCTGGAGCTGCCACCTTATCGTGGTGGAGAGGTTTGCGTGTTCCAGTGATCCCAGGAGCTATTTTGTCGGGGGCTTCATGCTCCTGGTAGGGTCACCCATGGCAATCAGGTCCTAGGTGAGGGACCAGACAAAGCGCAGCTCAACCCCCTGATGAAGATGACCACAAATGGAGCCAGGTCTCCCTTGCCCGGACGTGGGTCACCGGGGCCCCCCCCTGGAGCCAGGCCTGGGGGAGGGGCTCGTCGGCGAGTGCCTGGTGGCCGGGCCTTCACCCATGGGGCCCGGCCGGGCACAGCCCGAAAGGGTGACATGGGTCCCCCTTCCCATGAGCCCACCACCCGTGGGAGGGGCCACAGGGGGCGGGTGCTGAGAGAGTTGGGCGGCAGTCGGAGGCGGGGACCCTGGCGGTCCGACCCCCGGCTGCAGAAGCTGGCTCTGGGGACGTGGAACGTCACCTCTCTGGCGGGGAAGGAGCCTGAGCTGGTGCGCGAGGTCGAGAGGTACCGGCTAGATATAGTCGGGCTCGCCTCAACACACAGTGTAGGCTCTGGAACCAGTTTCCTCGAGAGGGGTTGAATGCTCTACCACTCTGGAGTTGCCCCCGGTGAGAGGCGCAGAGCAGGGGTGGGAATGCTTGTTTCCCCCCGGCTCGGTGCCTGTACATTGGGGTTTACCCCGGTGGACGAGAGGGTAGCTTCCCTTCGCCTTCGGGTGGGGGGACGGGTCCTGACTGTCGTCTGCGCCTACGCGCTGAACGGCAGCTCGGAGTACCCACCCTTTTTGGAGTCCTTGGAGGGGGTGCTGGAGGGTGCTCCACCTGGGGATTCCCTCGTCCTACTGGGGGACTTCAATGCTCACGTGGGCAGTGACAGTGAGACCTGGAGGGGCGTGATTGGGAGGAATGGCCCCCCCGATCTGAACCCGAGTGGTGTTTTGTTATTGGACTTCTGTGCTCGTCATGGATTGTCCATAACAAACACCATGTTCAAACATAAGGGTGTCCATATGTGCACTTGGCACCAGGACGCTCTTGGCCGCAGTTCGATGATCGACTTTGTGGTCGTGTCGTCGGACTTGCGGCCACATGTTTTGGACACTCAGGTGAAGAGAGGGGCGGAGCTGTCAACTGATCACCACCTGGTGGTGAGTTGCCTCCGATGGTGGGGGAGAATGGCGGTCAGACCTGGCAGGCCCAAACATTCTGTGCGGGTTTGCTGGGAACGTCTGGTGGAATCTCCTGTCAGAAAGAGTTTCAACTCGCACCTCCGGGAGAGCTTCACTCACGTCCCGGGGGAGGCGGGGGACATTGAGTCCGAGTGGACCTTGTTCCATACCTCCATTGTCGAGGCAGCTGACCGGAGCTGTGGCCGCAAGGTAGTCGGTGCCTGTCGTGGCGGTAACCCCCGAACCCGTTGGTGGACACTGGCGGTAAGGGATGCCGTCAAGCTGAAGAAGGAGGCCTACAGGACCTTTTTGGCCTGTGGGACTCCTGAAGCAGCTGACGGGTACCGACGTGCCAAGAGGAACGCGGCTTCTGCAGTTGCGGAGGCAAAAACTCGGGCATGGGAGGAGTTTGGTGAGGCCATGGAGAAGGACTTTCGAACGGCTTCGAGGAAGTTCTGGACCACCATCCGGCGGCTCAGGCGGGGGAAGCAGTGCACTGTCAACACTGTGCTCAGTGGGGATGGGGTGCTGCTGACCTCGACTGGGGACGTCCTGGGTCGGTGGAAGGAATACTTCGAAGACCTCCTCAATCCCACCAGCACATCTTCCAGTGAGGAGGCAGAGTCTGGGGACCCCGTGGTGGGCTCGCCTATCTCGGGGGCTGAGATCGCCGAGGTAGTCAAAAAGCTCCTCGGTGGCAAGGCCCCGGGGGTGGATGAGGTCCGTCCGGAGTTCCTAAAGGCTCTGGATGTTGTGGGACTGTCTTGGTTGACACGTCTCTGCAACATAGCGTGGACATCGGGGGCAGTGCCTCTGGACTGGCAGACCGGGGTGGTGGTTCCCCTCTTCAAAAAGGGGGACCAGAGGGTGTGCTCCAACTACAGGGGGATCACACTCCTCAGCCTCCCTGGGAAGGTCTTTGTGGGGGTCCTGGAGAGGAGGGTCCGCAAGATTGTCGAACCTCGGATCCAGGTGGAGCAGTGTGGTTTTCGTCCTGGTCGTGGAACTGTGGACCAGCTCTATACCCTCAGCACGGTCCTGGAGGGTGCATGGGAGTTCGCCCAACCAGTCTACAGGTGCTTTGTGGACCTGGAGAAGGTGTTCGACCGTGTCCCTCGGGGAGCCCTGTGGGGGGTGCTCCGGGAGTATGGGGTTCCGGACCCACTGATACGGGCCGTCCGGTCCCTGTACTCCCGGTGCCAGAGCTTGGTCCGCATTGCCGGCAGTAAGTCGGACCTGTTTCCAGTGAGAGTTGGACTCCGCCAGGGCTGTTGTTCACGAGTGAGGGAAGGATGGAGCGGGAGATTGATCGGTGCGGCTTCTGCAGTGATGCGGACTCTGCGCCAGTCCGTCGTGGTGAAGAGAGAGACTCGATTTTTGACTCGATTTACCAGTCAATCTACGTTCCTACCCTCACCTATGGTCACGAGCTTTGGGTAGTGACCGAAAGAACGAGATCGCGAATACAAGCGGCCGAAATGAGCTTCCTTCCCGGCGTGGCTGGGCTCTCCCTTAGAGATAGGGTGAGAAGCTCGGCCATCCGCGGGGAGCTCGGAGTAGAACCGCTGCTCCTCCGCATCGAGAGGAGCCAGTTGAGGTGGCTCGGGCATCTAGCGAGGATGCCTCCTGGACGCCTCCCTGGTGAGGTGTTCCGGGCACGTCCCTCCGGGAGGAGGCCCCGAGGAAGACCCAGAACACGCTGGAGGGACTATGTCTCTCGGCTGGCCTGGGAACGCCTTGGAGTTCCCCCGGAAGAGCTGGACGAAGTAGCTGGGGGGAGGGAAGTCTGGGCCTCCCTGCTGAGGCTGCTGCCCCCGCGACCCGCCCTCGGATGAAGCGGAAGAAGATGGATGGATGTCTTTACTAGCGCACTAGCTGCTCATGTGTAGACGGTTTGTAGAGGGTCAGTGTAGTAGTAATGTCCTAAATGAGCTGAATCTAGTGATATAATTTTTATTTCTGTAGTACAAAATTTGTGGAAGTTGTTAGGTGTGTGTGTGTGTGTGGTGTGTGTTTGTCTTGTATGTCTCTGCGTGTGTGCTTGTCTGTGTCGGCCTGTCTCTCTGTGTCTGTGTTACTGTCTGTCAGTTAGTGGCTAGCGCTAACGTGCTAGCTGCTCTGCTGTCTCTGTCATTTTAGACAGACAAGTTCAAATTCAGTGCCAATAACTGATAAAATGGCCACCCAATGTTAGCAATTAGCATGTCTTTAATTTTGAGTGGCTAGAAATTATGTTATGATTTAACACAGTCCTGCTAGATTCACTGTCAAATCAGATGACTGATATATGTCACATCATAGGCATAGCAACAGCAGATTTGAACACAAACAAAGCAGATTAACGGTCACTACAGCAAATGTCTTGCTTGAGCTGCCTGTGTTACTGTCTGTCAGTTAGTGGCTAGCGCTAACACGCTAGCTGCTCTGCTGTCTCTGTCATTTTAGACAGACAAGTTAAAATTCAGTGACAGTAACTGCTAAAATGGCCACCTAATGTTACCAATTAGCATGTCTTTAATTTTTATCGGCTAGAAATTAGTGGCTAGCACTGACGAGCTAGCTGCTCTGCTGTCTCTGTCTGTCATTTTACACAGACAAGTTCAAATTAAGTGCCAATAACTGCTAAAATGGCCGCCTAATGTTAGCAATTAGCATGTCTTTCATTTTTAGTGGCTAGAAATTAGTAGCTAGCACTGACGCGCTAGCTGCGCTGCTGTCTTTGTCTGTCATTTTACACAGACAAGTTCAAATTAACTGCCAATAACTGCTAAAATGGGCGCCGCCGGGCAGTTACTCCACCTGTTTGAATGTCAGTTGGAAGACAGAGAGAGAGAAAATGCTGAGACCACGCCTCGAACAGGAAGGATTTCTGGCCAAACCGTATTTGTAGTCATTGAACCGGCTTAACTTTGGGCATCTTGAGCCCTTCCTGAACGTCTAGATATGCAGTTTGTGTGTAAAATTATTAAAAATTTATTATTAAAATCGATTCAAAGAACTTACTTCTGCTTTCCTCCAGAAATGTTCCCGCCTTTTTAACATGGGAGTCTATGGGGCTGTGGATGGGTGTTGGTGGCGAATCTTTGTGTCGGACGCCAAAACTATAATACTGACAGCTTTAGCGGACGAACCTGTGTGAGAAGACAAATTTTCCTACGTTTCTATGTATAAATCATGCCTGTAGTGTGAAATTTGAGGCCACAGGAGCAGTTTCCGTTTTATTTTTTTGACTGATTTTTTTCTCTCCTCCTCACTCTAGCTGATGGTCATCCACTCTAGCACAAACATTCCGTGCAATACACACCCATTATAAACCCAGAAATTTGAGCAAAAACCTACTCAACTTTGAGCCTCGATAGTTTAAAAACGGTAAAAGGTGTCGAGAGGTGAAGTGAAACACTGAAGAGAAGGCAAGAGTACCTACATTTTAAAGTTTAAATGAAGTCTCTCTGTGAAAGTATGCCAGAGCAGTTCATGTTTTTTTTCGGGGTTTTCCATTCATTCTTATACAGAATTTTTCACAGTTTTTCGCGAAGTTATTTGCGAATTTTTTGCAAATTTCTTACACAGCACAGGATTCGGGATGAAAACCCACATTTTGATATATCATTTGTTGGGGGTCCTCTGGCCAGTTCGGGACGCATTTTTCAAATGCGGAAAAAGCGAAAAAGGGCAGAAAATGAATAGTAATAATAATAATAATAATAATAATAATAAAACTGCCATGAAAAACACAGAAGATTAATAGTTGCCTCGTGCCTACGGCACTCGGCACTAATAAACTTGAAGAACAATGGTGGCTGCCCTCTGGGTATCCACACCAATAATAATAATAATAATAAACTTGAAGAACAAAAGGGCAGCCACACCAATAACTAAAACCTGTCATTAAGGACTTAAATGTGATCATAAATCTGTCAGTTTCTCTTCACTTCGTAGTGTACAGTACAGAGAGCCCCTCTGGTGCGTTGTTATCAATCCATTCCACTTGTTCAGAACACAGAACCACATTACTGAAAATCCAGTCCACATTCGGTACCCGCAGCCGTTGGTACTTCTACTGTGCACACAGCCGCACAGAACACATTAGGAGAAGAACATGAATGGATGGATAAAGGATGGATATAAGAAAGTTTTTCAGGACAGTAAATATTCAGCACTGCTGGTAGTAACAGTTAGTTAGCTCCAGCCCCAGCTAACAGCAGAAAGTCCCGTAATTAAAGAAACGCTCCATGTTTGACAAATAAAAACCTGGCTTACACACTACAGACAATCTCTGCACGTCTTACCTTTGTCGTTTTGGGTCAAAAGTTATATTCCAGCTGTAAAAGAACGCTGCTACTTAGCTAGCTGGTTAGTGTGAAATGCACTGTGAAAGTCCTGGTTGTTCACAGATCAGTGTGCGCTCTCTTTACCATTTACCTTTGGGGTGACTTCCTTCTGGGGCGTGGATGCACACTGTGAAACAGGAGCTGAGCTCATTCACGTATAATTATCATCAGTGGATAATAATAATAATACTAATAATAATCATCATCATCATCATTCCACCACCTCTATTGGCCTGTAGGAGTCAGGGCACAGGAGCACAGTGAGTGAGAGGGGAGAGACCTCTGAAGTGAGTCTGAAGGATTTCACAGAATAGAGTCATTTGTGATGCAGACAGTCTTGAATATGAAATATAAAACATTTCAGTCAAGGTGCACCATATAAGACTTATTTACTTATAAGACTTATTTATTACTTATTTATTTAACTTATCCCTAAGTGAGCTAAAACCACTGTAGCGTAGGGCTGAAAACAGATACTCATATAACATAAGTTGGGCGCCAGACAGGAGCATAAGTCAACCTGTCGCTCTTTTCGTTAAATAGAAAAAGATAAATTAGTAAATTTAGAAGTATCTGTTTAACAAACAAAAAGTCCCGCTAGCAGATAACCCTAGCTACAAAATAAATTCTGGTCACAGATATTTTATCAGTAAAAGAAAGGTTATTTAATCAATCAGTTAATCACAGGCAAAACAGATAAATCCCTTCAACAAATAAAGTTCAAGCAATAAATCAATGGATTTTAGCCAGAAATAGCAAATTAAATTAATGTATCAGACCCACATTTACTATTTCATACACCAAACAAAAAGAACAAAAATCGCATTCACCATAAAGAAAAAAATCACAGGTGAACGGTTGGAGTTCACTTAATAAGTTCATGCAGTTCAGTTGGGCATCCAAGGAGTGTGAGAGTGTGTGTACGTGCGTATGGGGAAGGGATTAAAGAGTTCGGTCTTGTTCCAATTGTACAGAAGTTCAGTTCAGTTTTGTAAAATATGTATGCAGGTGTATAGAGGTGAGTGTGTGTGGGGGGTGGATGGATACCGGGTATGGGCAGGAGTTCGCTGGATCCTGGGGGAGGTCGAAATCAGTACTGAGAGGGGAGAAGAAGCCTGGAGAGAGACAGGCAGATACCACTTATCTCTAGGTTGTAAGCCCGGACCAGTTATATCTCCGAGTGCCACGCCAAAGACAAAAAGCTTGCCTTTTCCACACAATCCGGGGTTGCTTTTGGTCCTGTTGTGCTCATACAATTTCTTCCCAGCTTATATATTTGTGGTTTATCCTGCTCAGCCTCACTTCCTCCTATTCTCCTCCATGTAGCCTTTTGTTTGAATGGATCTCTCTTTCCCCCCATCTCACAAGTGCTCTTTTTCCTAGCTCCTCCCCTTACCTCTGGGGAGGAAATGCAAGTCTGCACTTCCTGCCACACCACATGAACGTTATTTCCCTGTTACTCTGGATGTTTTTAACAGTATTTCATATAATATTTTCTGGTGTGTTTTCGCTTTCCTGTTTTTAATGCTCAAGAGTAATGAAACACTGTTACTACATAAGTCAGTACATATGACTGTCTTCCTGTCCATCCTGTCCTCCACCCATTCTATTGCCAGTAATATTGCACATAGCTCCACCGCATATATACTTAAATGATCTGACGTTCTTTTTGATATTGTGATATGATGACTGAACCACCACTGCTGTGCCTGTCGCTCCTGTTTTTGGTTCTTTTGATCCATCTGTGTATATGCAAACATATTCCCCATACTTTCCGTCTGCGTGGTTATAAAATTCCTGTACTAGGTCCGCTGTTTTATTGTTTCTCTTGATATCCCATATTTCTAGATCTACACTTGTTTCTTGTGGCATCCATTCTGGTATTGTTGTTGTTGTGTTGGGCTGAATTCTGTTTTCTGTATTTTTAGTTGTTCTGCTATTCCCTCACTGACCCACCCAAAGCTTGATTTTTGTTCTTTCCCTTTTTCCACACACATCTCTCTGTTGGATGGTCTTCATTGTGTCCTTTTGTCCAGTAATTTGCTACAATCTGTTTTCTTCTTAATTGACCAAACTAAAAAACATTCTCAACATATATACACTGATAGGCCTTTTCTCCAGTTCGAATCAGCCTATCAGAGTAGATCTGTGAAAGGGAGGACGGACACGATTAACAATATAAACCATTATTTCCTTGATTTGTTGGTTCTAACAAATACATATTAAATTCTGCAAAAAAAATACAGTACATTCAGAATTAATCAGTGAAATGCACAACATGAACAATCCAACTTAATTAACTGAAATATTTCTACCCATTCCATCATCCAATCAAACCAATACCCACCTCCTTCTAGTCTCCTATAAAAGGGTACCTATAGAGGCGTGCTCCCTCTTTAAGCCCATGCCCAGAAGCACAAAGGACTGGAAACAGGTGACAAACCACATTGTCTGTCTTGTACTATTCCTCATTTCAGTGTTTCTAAGAATACATTTAACTAAGATGACCATGCTCTATCTAAATCATCCAACATAGCAAATCGGTTAAACAATTAAAATTGTAAACAGCAAATGGTGAGGGAGTTAGAACTTCCTCACAGCTATGATCAGTTGTCAGCTTCTTAGTTGATTGGTGATTCTCCCTCTTTGCTAAGGCAACGTCTTTTCACAAGACTCCCAGTAAACTTCATGGAAGTGAATCACCTGTGTTCTGGAGTTTTTTGGGAGTGTTTAAACTGATTGGAAATGTAACCCAAGACAATGTTGCTTCAGTCACAGAAGCTAGTGGAACAGAGCTGACTTCAGGACTTCACCTTTATATAATGAGCTGAGTGGAATTTCCTCAGTCATGAGGAATCAAGAATAAAATCCAACTCAACACATATTCACCAAATAAAATCAGTCAGTATTATATTATTTTTGTCCCACGTTATCATTCTAGCTTTACTGGATTCAGTGAAAAAAATGGAATTTGTTAGCATTTGCTTGCTCACACTCTGTGCTTCTTGCAGTACTGTTTGTGATCAACAGCTACATCAACAAAAAGGTTTAGTCAGTTTAGAGGACAGCTGATGTTACAGAGGGAAAGTCAAAGTGACACAGACATTCATTAGGAGGTACAAAATAACAGGAGAAGACTCAAAGCAGCCTCCAATTAAAGTGTTAGATTTTGTACAGAAATGTTCCAGTATAGTGCTGATTGAGTGTGTATCAGCTATCCTCAACTGTCTGCTTGTTTGCCAGCCGTGTGTTTGTTGTAGCTGACATGAATTAGCTTAATTGGAAACTAGAAGCCTGTTAAAATGTAAAGTCACAGTAACAGCTGGATGTCTTAATTACTCAGCATTGATTAAACATCAGTATCACAGACATTCTGTCTCTGTCACTTTCACCAGATGAACATCAGGCAGCACAAAGTGCCTCATCTAAGTGTATTTCATTATTCAGAAGTTATTGACAGTTCATTAATGGGGAACTGGTGATTATACAGTCAAGCTCCTGTTTCAACTTATGAAGTCAAACTTTTAAAAACAGAATGTTTCAATAAATTAATTTGAAAATGCAGTTGATGAATTGACTTTTAATTATCTTAAAGGTCAGATTTAGGGCTCTATTTGTAAAATATGTCAGAAATGGAATATAATATTCATAACTATGTTTTTGTTAGTGTTAATCACCTGAAAATAAGAATTATGTTTTGCCAGACTGAGCCTTTTATATATACAGAGGATGTGGTCCTCACGGTCCACCATGTTTCTACAGCAGTGCCAACGGACAAACTAGGCACTGCTTCTAAATGGGACTTACTGCTTTTTTTTTTTTTTTCTTTTGCAAGTTTCATAGTTTCCACTGTAGTTTTTTCTTAGCCCTACGAAGCAAAGGATGAGGTGAAGGGGTTCCAATTAGTAATTACACTGCTAGATGTGGAAATCCTACACACTGCTCCACAATGATCCACAAAAATAAAATGAACCTGCATAATTTTATTTTCAAATGACTGTTTAAGGTGACATACATCACCTGATATGTCATATGGAAGGATGGAAGAAATGTATGACTGGAACACCATGCCATAAATTATGCTTCACCAAATGTTCAACATGTAACCTGCATTTTGCAACATGAAATCATTTCTTTTATTTTTTATTAATGGTGATTTTTCCTTCCTGGAGAGGTGAGCCCTGCTGGCTTTTTCTACCAGCCACCTCTGCATCAGGTTGGTAGAGAGAGCCAGGCATGTTAATTTGAAATTAAACTTAAAGTAAAATACACTGCATTGTGCTAACTTGAAACTTGAAAATAAACAACTTAACATGAGTGTATCAAACTGATATTCATCAGTTGGACACAAACTCGTTATATATAATGATCCTCTAAATCTGCTCCATGTGTGCTCCAGCTTTGTATCATTACAATATATGTAGTATATATGCAAATGAACAAGTATATGCAAATGAGCATGTTGCCTGTACCCAGAGCTCTAGGGCTCACAAAATTCGGATCATACTGTCAAACTGCTGACCAAATATGAATCAAGATTCTGTCACTAATGAAATGTTTTAAAGTGAATTTGAGAAGAGTTTGTGAGAGAGAGAGAGATGTTGAATCAATTTAATTACTGCTTAGGCAGCCCAGATGTATGAAAAGACCATCTTGGTCTTACCAGGTAAATACAACTTCAATAAAGTCATTGCAGTGTCTTTGATATTGTTCTGACGTCTTTCATAGTGGTCAAAATTGCTTAATGCAGCTTCAAGTTTTGGCCTCAAAACTTCCTACATGTTGGCTACAGAATGGACTATTCATGAAGCCAGTCTACCTCAGGCTAGCTTTATGTAAGTATGTGTCACCCCACCATCCACAGTAACACAAACCAGTCTTTGTGTCCTGTTTCTTTTAGTCCTGACACAGCACATTAAAACATGGACACACACTCACACATACAAACATCAACATGGGCTGGACATCGGCATGTTGGCAAATCATCAGGAACAGCGCTCTGTGTAACTTTGAAAGTAGAACCCAGTCTGAGCTGCCATCTTGCTTCACTAGTGAACAGTGAACTCATGCACAGATTAAGGGTGGGGGTGGAGTGGACTAGTCTCGATCTAAGAATCAAGTAACGCTAGCTGGGAGAGCCAAGTACCTCAGAGAGAAGCAGAGAACATTAGTTGGTATGGAGCACCTCTCTATTTTAATGTTTGTGTGGTATTTTAGTGCCCAGCCCGGCAAATTGTTGATATGTTGGTGGAAATCTTGACTGAGAATAGATGCTCAGGCCACATAGCTGTTTCTAGAGCACAGTCAATTCACTGCAACTTCAGTGATTTATAAACAAGAGCAATCTAAATACTGGGAGTAAATATGCAGCAGTAACAGAATAACTGTTAGAATGTAAACAAAATGTTCTCCACTCCAATCAGTAGGTGTGAAAAAAAATGAATGTTTAATGTGCTAAAAAAGGAATGTCACTAAATATGTCTACATGTCAAAGTCAGGCCACAGACACAGAGGGGAATAGGGAGAGTCCCGTCCTGTGGTCCTTTCCCACATGTCATTCCCCATCTCTCTCTCCCCACATTTCCTGTCACTCTTCAGCTGTCTCTATCTAATAAAGCTTGGAAAGGCCAAAAAAAAAAAAAAAAAGTACTGTGACTTGAACACAACATTAACGTCTAAAATTCCACAGGGCACAGAAGCAATGCATTCTGGCTGTACCACAGCTGGCGGAGTTGATCACAGCTGCTCTAGACAGAGTGTGATTCCACCAGAAGCCCTGCAACATGTTTCAGAAGCATCCCAGATATGTTGTTCCGCTCTACTCAGTGGATAATATGCTGGTTTTCTCCACAGGGTAGTCTTTTCTTAACAGATACCACAACCAGCCATGTCAAGCAGCACCAGACAGATTGAGCTGGCCAGAGAATCAAGTCAGTTGTTAAAATAAAATGCCCTGTGGAGAATTCTTATTGTAAAAGCGGACACAATTTAACTAAGTAGCCTACTTACTCATGGTAGAAGCACATAAACCAAGTTAAGTCTGGTGGGCAAAACACTCTTCTGGTGTGTTATAAAGCTGCAAGGAGAACAGACTAAAACAGTGTTGTGGTTGTAATGTCAGAAAGCCGAGCTTGGTGGATTTTAGGGGTAAATCTCTTATTCTGTAGCCAGTCACAAGAAAATATTATAGAGCTTACATGAATGTAACTCCAGTTCTGTAAACCTAACTCATAGGTACCTATGGAAGTATAGAAGAAGTGCAACATTAGAGTGAAGTGCCGTTATGCCCAGCTGTACATGCAAACAACACCAGGCTGCTACAAAAATAACCTCTCACCATCTACACACATTAGATTGGTCCGTCATAATTCTGCATTCTCTGTTCATGGAGGAGGCATCGGATTACCAGAGCTCATTAATTCTGTGCACATCAGCCTCCTTTCCAACTTTCTTTGTGTTGTTTTGTTTTTTGAAAATGAAAACAAATGTCAAAATAATGTTGTCTATGAAAAAATCCAGCCTTAAATTTAACATCAACTTTTTACCCTCAGCCTGCCTTGTGTACTTCTACCTGATTCTCAACAACGGAGTTTTCTCATCAATAAAATGTGAGGAAATTTAAGTTGAATTCTAGCCAACTTCTAGTCTAGATGGAGACAAGCCATCATCAAAACAGACGCAAGACCAGAGGGGTATTGCACAAAACCAAGATAAGGGATTAAACCAGGATATGTTGGTTATCCTGGCTGAATTTAGCCTCAAGTCGGTTACATGAAAGCAGCTCAAACTTAACCCGGCCAAGTTACTATGGTGATTTATTCTCTGCAGCTAGCCTGCTCCAGACCAGGCTAACAGCCAGGCTAAGATTAATCCTAGTGATTCACCTGTATTTCCACCGTCAATCCTGTGAGGAATTAATGTGTTTTACAACATGTCCACGGTCTTTCTAAATATGTTGCATCATTTTAATTATCCTTTTTTAAAATATGACATATAGTCATTACTCATTTCATTTAAATTTGTTTGTAACTGCAACAGTCTTTTTATATTGATTCAAGTGGTAGTATTATTACTCAGGCCAAGTGTTATATTGCTATGTTAATGAAGAAGATAGATAGATAGATAGATAGATAGATAGATAGATAGATAGATAGATAGATAGATAGATAGATAGATAGATAGATAGATAGATTATTCACTTGTTCCATCTTCATAACGGCTTGCCCTTTTTTGGAGGATGTACTGGATGAGGAAGCCCTAATCCTCAGACATACATGTACTGAGAGAACATGAATTAAGATTTCACAGGACATACCAAGCCTGTGATTTAAATACAATGTACTAACCGGATCGTCTTCTGATGTAAGCGTGTTCCCAGACACTGCATGGAAATCCAGTAGACAGTATAATATATTTATTTTATTGTGTTCCATGTGCAGTAGTACTGCAACATGTACCTTGTATGAAGTGGACAGTTTCTGTGGCTGGGACAGAGTCTGTTACTGTCTGTTACTGAGTGCCAGCTCCTCCACTTGGTGGGCCGCCCCCTGTGCCAGTTCTATGGGCTTTTTTTTTTTTTTTTTTTTAACTGCTACAATCATACGGACATTGAATATGTCAGCAGACACCTAATCTATTCACCTCATTTGTTCATTGTTATCTACTCTTATACGTAATTTTAACTTGCTGCCAGGTCCTTTGATGGCCAGATAGGTTTGTTATTTATGAAGGATAGAAAGATAAAATAGATAAAAACGTAACATGATAGATAGATCCTGCCACTTTTAAAGTAAAGTGTACAACAGTTGATTAGTGGACTTAAAGTAACTCCTTCAGTCCTTTAACTGTAGCCTAATTATGACAGTTCCAGTGGAGCACTTTACTAATTGTACAGTTTCGGACTACTTCCGCATTAAGCCGGTCCGCTATTGTCTGCCAGGCTTTCTCGCGTTCTTTAATTATGGCATTGGTATTGCCTTTTTTTCTTATGGTAACTTTCACCTCTTCATAGAACTCCATCAGGAGCTGTTGTTCAGTGGTGTGAAGTACGAAGCATGACTTTTATCCGTGTTCCCATCGATGATTCTGTGAGCGATCGCGAGGTCTGTTTAAGTGTGCCGTGAACACATCTTCACCAGGCTTAACATAGCTGCACCTTTTCATCCTGGCTCAGCAAACGTTCAACCAATTAAGCCAGGATACGCCGAGCAGATTAGGTCAAGCTGGGCTTGCTTAATTATCCTGGATTTCTTTATTCTAGTTTTGTGCAATACCCCTCAGGGCAGGTCCCATATGTATCCCAACTAACCTGGAAAACAGTTCTTTAGTTTTCTAGTCATGGAAAAGACTCAAGAGAGAAAGTGGAATACCCTGGAATCTTGTGGAAAACTATTTCAACATTATCCTATCAGGCTCCCAGAGCTCTCCAAAAATTTAGTATCAGTAACTCACAGTGGATTTGATTTGCTTCATTAAAGACTCCCTTAATGTTGCTAGTTATATACTAATACCCAAGATCCTTTGTGCACCGCTGTTCAGTGCCGGGAAACATACCACAATGGTGACACCAAGCGGTACCAAGTGGCGAGGAATTCACATTTAAATGTAAATATTGTTTTTTTTATATTTAATTACTTTTACTTATTACTACCTATACTTTTACTAATTACTTATATTTTATTACGTTTTTCTCAACGGCTACGATAAAAGTACCCACTGATGGCAGGTGCGCAGCTGGTGATGCAACCAGGAAAAGCTTCGAAGGCTAGACCGTCTCATTTAACAACAGTTGATGCGAAGGACCCTCAGAAGGAGTCGCCTTCGAAGGCCGCGAAGGCTGCGTCCTTCGAAGGATGCAGCCCCTGAATTGAGACACAGCTTCACACTTCCTCTAATTACAGGAGTCAGTTACAGAATGTCAGGAAGGTGTAGGTCTAAGTATAAATCAGACTTCCACAGAGAGGAACATATGGGTGTCTGCCTGACCAGACCTGAAAAACATTCTTTAGAAATCAAGAGGAACCCTGCAGGAGTCATGGATTCATTTGCTGGCTTAACATTTCCAGTTAAACCAGCCTACCAAAATGTTACTGTGTTTTCTATGATCGCTCATTGGAAGACACATCAATTGTTTACTAGTGCTTTGCTGCATTCTAATTTTAGGATTTTTAATTAAATGTGTTGGCAGACTTCTCCACAAGTATCAAGAGAACAACACTGAAGAAAATTCTTGAAACAAATTCCATGAAGTTGGAAAGAGGAGAAATTCTTTTACTTCTCATCCAACTTCTTATATTCATTTTAATCAAAATAAAATGTTCAGACTCAACACTGCTGGAATGACTCAATCAGTGGCCTTTGTTGTGAATGCCCAGGTGTAATTGCTGTCTGATGTTTTCACTGAAACCAAAACCACCAAGTGAAGTCTCGATGGATATGTAGTCTGTGACAGATAGCAGTACTGATGCCTCTACATGAGCTGCAGTCTCGTCTGGTGGTTAATGAGGCTGGCAAATCCCCAAACAGCACTGTGTTGTTCTTGGTGTAGTCTGTACCTGCACAAGTGTCCTCCACTGACCCCGAACAAGCCTGAGGGAGGAAAGAGAACTCCTCCTTCTTGGAGGGTTAATAAAGGAGATTAAATCATACTCTTGTGTCTTCAAACAGTTTGGAATAATATAAATGTGATTAATGGCCCAGCTGAGCCGCAGGGTAAATGATAAATGATAAATGACCTTCCCGTCTATGGTCGTGGTAGTCTCAGATGAAGTTTACCTGACAGAACTCCAGCTGCTGCAGAGCCGCTGTTCTGCCTGGGAGTGAGCAAACTGACATCAAACTGACTCTAAAAGGACACAATGCACACACCACACAGAACACTGGATGATTCTGAACACAGTTACTTCAGATGTGCAGTATCACTTTTTTTTTTTTTTTTAAACGTTAATTAATTATTTAGACAATACACATGGCTTCTACCATATGGTCTTGTTAAAAGAGTACTCCCTGATGAATCCTCTAGATCAGGGGTCACCAACCTTCTTGAAACTGAGAGCTACTTTATGGGTACTGAGTCATACGAAGGGCTACCAGTTTGATAGACTCTTCTGAAATAACAAATTTGCTCAGTTTGCCTATTATTATTAGTGATAAATGATACTCATCTATGTGAAGACACTGATCACGTTAATGATTTCTCACAATAATTATCAACAATGAATTAACAAGGTGGGAAACAGATAATATCAGTATTCAGCACTTTATTTCTATTAATCACAGCAGTTGCTTAAATTTTCAGATGCTCACCTCTACAACATTTCATGGGACAAATGTTCCATTTTTACTTGCCACTGACAAACCATTTTAACAAATCATAAACTATGTTTGTCATAAACCATGTTTGAAAAAGTTATCAATTAAAATCAACTTTCATATTTTTAAATAAATCTTAATGACCAAATCTTCAGCATTTCTAACAAAATTATATGTTACATTTCATGAACAGACTTTTGAAACGACACAATATTTTTCAATATTTTAATTCAACTTTGCAATGGCACTGCCATGTTGCCACTGTCAACATCTGGTATCAGTTTCTTTGTTAGTGGGAAGACTGGCATTGCATGCTGTTCACCAGTGTATTGTAATCTGGTGTGTAACTTGGCACTGCAACTCTGTGTGAGTCTTGCAGATGTGCATCAGTGAGGTGTGTTCTGTGTTTGTTCTTGAATGAAGTTCGTGTCAGGAAATGCTGATTCACAGAGATAAAAAATGAATGACACGCAGCCTGGTAGACACTGAGGTGGAGGTCATTTTGCAATGTTAAGATTTCAAGCTCCACCTGTCAGCGTCCAAGTTGAACTTTGCACTTAGTTAGCTCAGCAATGCATGTCATATACACGTTCATGAAAGGATTGGAAATGAATGACACACATGGCTCAAGTTGATCAAGGTCAAAAAAACCTATTCTCAAAATCTTGTCCAAGTCTGTTTATGACTTGACCGTACTTTTCTGCAACTTTGTCAAAAGTCTCAGAAGCATTGTCTTTCAGCACTGACTGCACATGCATACATTTTTCTCTATGCATAAATGCATAGAGGAAAATTTCTTTGATTTCACCCAAAAGTGACAAAAAACAAAGTAAAACTCGTCCTCTGAGCCTCTGGATTTCTGTGTATAGCAGCAGGTCACCAGATTCAGATTTACTTTTGCATATAACGCCTGCTGATGAATGATGCAGTGGTAATGTAGAAATTTTGGGAAGTCTGGGTCACCTTTAAAGTGAGCGATGAAATCTGTATGTCAGCCGATCGTAGCAGGAGCCCTGTCTGTAGTCACCGCTACCAGCTTTTCCAATGCTACTTTTTTTGAATGAAAAACTCCTTCACTGCATTATAAATGTCAACTCCCCTCATAGTTGTCTGTAGGGGCAGTAGTGTCAGGTGTTCTTCTTTTGTGGAGAAATCATCAAACGCCATCCGGATGAAGACCAACAGCTACGCTATACTGCTGCTGTCCACGGACTCATCGCACTGGATGCTAAACCACCTGCACTTCACCAGATCCCGGTCCAGCTGATCAGCCAAGTTACCGGACATAACCGACACTCCTCTAGCCATCATAGATGCCCCCAGTTATAAATCGGAGAGAGAGGAGATTAGATCGGCTCCATTTTTCTCGTACAGTACAGTGTTAGCAATTATCATCATTGCTTCTTTGAAAGCTTCTCCATCTGAAAATGCCTTCTTCTTCTTTATCAGAACATGTGTAGCTCTAAACGAGGCTTCGGAGTTTTTCACCTGCCTCATGAAAAAAGACTGCTGCTTAGCTCATGGGCTTTTTCTGCCCGTAGCGTGCTGCCCAGTGAGTAGTTAGCATGGTAGCTTTTCTTTTCTTTTTTTCTGACATGTAGTGAAGTGTCTCTCTGCATTGTGCCGCTCTGACATCACCACAGTCACCCTGCAAATTAAACATACGCAGGTGTCTTTCACAGTAGTAAAAAATAACTCTTCCTACCATTCACTGTGAAAATGATAAGTTTTCCTTCTTTTTTCTGCCATGTTTTTGGGGTAAGAAACCGCATTCAGCCCACCCGTCTTTGCTGCGCCTGCTAGCTGACTCTCCATGAACTGACCTTTGAACTATACCTTTTTTGAGTTGTGTTATTTTTAGAACAGGCCTGCAGGTGACTCGTGGTCCTTGGGGGCGACCTGATGCCCGTGGGCACCGTGTTGGTGACCCCTGCTCTAAATGGAAGGGTCTTAGTCAGACACCCATATCACCTCAACAGACTTTTACCGCTAAGGACCAGTGGATCTTATCCTTCCGTGTCATCCAGCCACCTTGCAAAGGAAACTAATTTGGCTGCCATGAGTTCATTCTTTCGGTCATTACCCAAAGCTCATGGCCTTAAAAACTGTGGTTCTCACCATCCGTCAAGTACGGGTGGGTGTTTTCTGCCCTCCAGCTCCAGGGGACAATATTGAATAATGAGGCCAAGAAGATGCCACACTCAAAAAAAAAGAAAAACTGGGGCGAGCTACACAAAAGTGAGATTTATACTTTGTTTTGAAACAATATATTTCACCATTACAAAGGAAAAAGTCCTACACAGGCCTAGATGCAGTGCAGTGGCTCAGTGGCTAGTACAGTTGCCTTACTGCAAGAAGATCTGAAGATTTGAACCCAGGCTGGGTCAGGGTCTTTCTGTGCAGAGCATGCATATTTTCCCTGTGTTTGCTTGGGCACCCAGGTATGTCCTCCCCCACCATCAAAACATGTATTCTCTTCGAGTGCCCTTAAATAAAGCACTGCAGTTTACTGGATATACTTAGGATGGGTAAAATACAGGAAAATAATTTCAACAATATGACAGCTTAATTTAACTAACTTATCATAAGTTGGAAGTGGAGAGCCAGCAGATAGATGAAAGAAGGTGTTGAATCTCTCCAGGACCATCATGGTGGTGAGGGTGGAGGTCAAGTGCTGTGCAGTACTCATTTTTATAAGATGGAATCATAGAACACATGAACATTTTTCAGATGAGTTATTTAACTCTAGTAAACGCTTCAGTAGGACTCTGAGGGACCAAGCATGGGGAGTCACAGGTGCATTTTCAAAGAGAGTTTAATCGCCCCCATAAAAGAGATGAACTGAAAAAAATGAAACACAGGCTAGGATAAGATGAACTTAATAGAACTGAACAGACCACACTTACCTGACAGACAAAACTGACCTCACAATTTGGATCCAAAGGGGAACATGTTTGGTACGTATAATGGCTCAATAATTACTCACTGTCATAATTGCTACCATATCTCTCCTATAGTTTATAGTCTGTTAATGATTTACTGCTGCTGTGCATCTGTGTCCCTCTAACTCTATCACAGGTTCCACTGCTACTGTAATCATTCTATCATTTATTGTATTTCATTGTCATTCTATCATTCATTGTAATTGTACAATATGTTTGTGTTGATTTGTTCTGTACACGTGACATCCATTGCACGTCTGTCCGTCCTGGGAGAGGGATCCCTCCTCTGTGGCTCTTCCTGAGGTTTCTTCCACCTTTTTTCCCTGTTAAAAGGGTTTTTTGGTGGGCAAGTTTTTCCTCACTCGAACCGAGGGTCTAAGGACAGAGGGTGTCACTCCCTGTACAGATTGTAAAGCCCTCTGAGGCAAACTGTGTTTTGTGACTTTGGGCTATATAAATAAAATTTGATTTGATTTGAATAATTAATCAAAACAAAAACTCCAAATAAAATTCTTGGCAGACACTTGGTACAGTCTGATTGGCCACTTCCTATATTGAACAGTGTTGCTTTTGGGGAATCTGTTGCTCTGATTTGACAAGATGTCCCTCCTGCAACAGAAACCAACAGCTGCACCCTCCACACAGGTAAGGCTGTACACACTATGGCTCTGTCCCAACTCAGGGGCTGCATCCTTTGAAGCACGCATCTGAAGGCCGATTATGTCACAACGCTGCACGAAGTCTGTCCCAATTCGAAGGCTCCTTCAAATGCAGACTTCAAATACGGACTTCTATTCCCTCTTTTTCGAGGATGCACCACAACTATCCTTCACGGCCTCACATATCCCAAGATCCTTTGCGCACCACTGTTCAGTGCCGGGAAACATACAACAATGGCGACACCAAGCAGCTATGTTAAAAGTAGTGCGCAGCTGGTGACACAACCAGGAAAAGCTTTGAAGGCTAGACCGTCCCATTTAACAACAGTTGATGCCGCCTTCGAAGGACCCTCAGAAGGAGTCGCCTTCAAAGGCCATGAAGGCTGCGTCCTTCGAAGCATGTAGCCCCTGAATTGAGACACACTATGTATTATCATGTATCTGTTTTGGGGCTGTGGCTATTGTCCTCTCATGTGTCCTTGAGATACTGAACTCCTCATTGCTCCCAAAGACTGCGCCATCGGTGTGTGAATGTGTGTGAATGGTTAGCTCCTCAAACTGATGAGCAGTTGGTACCTTGCATGGCAGCTAATGCCATCAGTGTATGAATGTGTGTGAATGGGTGAATGAGATACGTACTGTAAAGTGCTTTGAGTGGTCGGAAGACTAAAAAGGAGATATATAAGTTCAGTCCATTTACTATTTGTTTTCTGGTGTATGTACAGTGTAAATGTGTAATGTGCACAAGGTCAAAAGGTGAAGAAACTAAATGAGCTAATAAGGAACAACCAAAACTGTCAGTGTATGTCCACTAAAAAGTGCTTGTTGTCAGGCTCGGATTGTTGTTAGAAGTGTCTGACAACATTATGGAAATGAACCTAGATGTTTTGTTAAACATTGCTATTGTTATATTATTGTTCTATGGCCCTTTTCAAAAGCTTCCACATTCTGTTAAAAAAAAAAAACTAATAGTAATTTTACAAAACACGGATGGTCTACTGGGAAAAGAGGGTCCAGGTTGGAAACTTTAACAAAAAAAAAGCATGTGAGTGCCAGAGGATTACTAAATTACTTGTGTTGCAGCAGGTGTGTCCATCAGAAGGGCTCATACAGTATATTCATTAGGAACAATCCGGATCCATAGCAGAAATCTTAAGTGATAACAGACGTCAGGCAGTCACATGTAGCGCCTAGAAACTACATGGATGGATGAGAACCACCCTGCTGGAAGTAGCGAACCTGATTGGTCTTTTGTTCAGGTCAGCTGACCATCAGCTAGTGCGGTGGTGTGCATGAGTCATATGTTCTGCCTGGAGTAATGCAAAGCTTCATTTATGGTCTGTAGTCTCTTGATTTATTTTTCCCTTGCCTGTTTATGTGCTGGAAAGCTTTTGCTGGACTTCCAGGATTCAAAAGACATACACACATATTCACTGTGGGCTATGCATAAAGTAGGACACATGAATTCATAATCACACACACACACACACACCTAATTTTCCTTTTCCTTTTGTCCCAAGGTGGCTATAGTTTCTCCTGTGAACACTCCTTCCTTCTTTGACTGCCATGGTTTCACAACAACCTGAATCCAAAACACAGAAATGTGCTTTGACTCTCAGATGCAAAGAAAACACAGACTTTTGCACATACACTATACACGGTCACAATGCCAAGAGGATTGACTGCTTATGCTTAGTGGCATACAAAACCTTTCCACAGGACTCTCTAACTGCAATTACTGTCACCAGCTTCACGTCAGTCTGTGTACAGAGGAGAGCAGTTCAAAAATATTACAACCACCAAAACCACCACAAAAACAGCAATACAATGATCAATTGAATATTTTTGGATCAGTGCTTCATAACATCTACCAAGAGAATTGACAATGAATTCTGGTAAATTGGCAACAAGAAAAAGGCAAAGAAAAACTTTAAGTAAGTCTGACAAACTTACATGGCTTTCATGTGTCCAACACTAGACAGATAAATCTGGCATCCCACTTGCAGTTATTACATTTACTGGCATACACTGTAATACTATGTGATATAAATTATAATAAATGACCCTTATCAAAAAAGATTTTTTAAACATTCAAATAAGTATGTCATTATATGGCCTAAAATCATTGTTGAGATATTGTAAAGTGGCCAATTGTAAAATGAATACAACATAATCTTTACACTCATTCATTATAATTATTCAGTTCAGTTTATATAGCTCCAAATCATAACAGAAGTTATCTCATGACACTTTCCATACAGAGCAGGTCTAGACCTCTTAATAATATTATCTACAGAGACCCCACAATTCTCACCATGAGCAAGCACTTGGCACCAGTGCCAAGGAAAACTACTAATTAACTACATACTTACCTTGGTGAGTAACAATGTAACCGTAACTTATAGAAATGATGACCAAACAAGAAAAATAATAAGAATTATTCTTCAAAGGAAAATAATATGTCACTTCTTATGCATGTTAAATCAATAATGACCCGCAGCCTCAAACTTGTAAACAAACCAGTGAGCGCAGATTTTTCACCAAGTTGTACTGCTTAGATATGCAGTACATGTCGCATTTCAATAACTTAGCAATGGAAGGAACTATGATTGAATAATATTTATTATTCATAATAATAATTTGTCATTGAGAAGGCTTTATTCACACATCACATCACCTGAAAATAAGGATAATTATAGTTTTGTTCATTTAGAATGAACCTTTTTTATCTACAAAAGCCAGGGATCGTCTTCCACAAAGACCGCCATGTTGAACCTCCATGTTTCTACAGTAGCCCAGAGCAGACAAACTAAGCATTTGCTGCACATAAGGCCTTTCATTCACATTTCATTGTTACATTTTTTGTGTAGTTGTTCTGTCACACCAGATCCTACTAAATACTCTACATGGTTCCTTTAAGTAGGAGCTTATATTGTTGTTCATTTGTAGTCTTCTTGTGTCATTGTCTTCCTGCATTGATATTCAGAGGTATATTTAGCTTGGTTTCTGTTTGTTTAAATCCACCACATGTTTGTGTGATGCAGGCTACATTTAGTTTCAAATGAAGTATGAATATGGCTTCCCTGAAATAACTTAACTCAAAGCAGGGGGCAGTTTTTTATTTTCAGTTATGTTTTTAGCACTTATCTACCTGTATCCTAATAGTTAGAAATATGTCAGCTTGTGCAGAAGCACTCTGGGCTGAAACAGCAAGCCTTCCACTTTCCCAGCAGTCAAAATATGTCCTTAGTATTGTAAGCTGTAAATTCTGGAAGCTACTGAGTATGTCAGCAGGAAAGAAAGCCCATTTCCTTTATTACACTGTTACCATAAAAAAAGATGACATGAGGTAGAAAAAAACGAATATGTGTGCCTGCAAGGCCGTGAATGGACGTGTTGTCCATTCACCGTTAAATGTCTGGATGGTGAGACAAATGAAGGCAAGGACAGTGCATGGGAGGAAGTCAAGAAACACAGATAGTGTTTGTGTGTGGGACGTCACATTATACGTGTCTCCAGCTCAGTGTCGATGTGCGGTATGCTCTTGTTTTCCTGCTGCAGTAAAATGATCATTGAATATTACAACATGGAATTATTGGGTCTCTGTAAACAATTGTCCATATTGTAATTTTACAATGTTGGTCTGTTTTGCACACAAAATCTATTACATACCTGTCCATCCTGAGAGAGGGATCTCTCCTCCTGAGGTTACTTCCATTCTTTTTTATCTGCTAATGAATTTTTAGGGGAGTTTTTCTTATTGAGAGTATAACAGGAACCAAGATCAGAGATCACATCTCTCCCATTTTGGCTTCCTTGCACTGGCTACCTGTTAAGTCTAGAATAGAATTTAAAATTCTTCTCCTTACATACAAAGCTCTTCATGGTCAGGCACCATCATATCTAAAAGAACTCATAGTACCTTACTACCCCTCTAGAACACTGCGCTCTCAGAATGCTGGGTCTCTTGTGGTTCCTATAGTTTCCAAAAGTAGATTGGGAGCCAGAGCTTTCAGCTATCAAGCTCCTCTTCTGTGGAACAAACTACCGTTCTGGGTTCAGGAGGCAGACACGGTCAACACTTTCAAGAGTAGACTTAAGACTTTCCTTTTTGATAGAGCTTATAGTTAGGGCTGACTCAGGTCATCCCTTAGTTATGCTGCCATAGGACTAGACTGCCAGGGGACTAGACTGTCCGTCCTGGGAGAGGGATCCCTCCTCTGTGGCTCTTCCTGAGGTTTCTTCCACCTTTTTTCCCTGTTAAAGGGTTTTTTGTGGGCAAGTTTTTCCTCACTCGAACCGAGGGTCTAAGGACAGAGGGTGTCACTCCCTGTACAGATTGTAAAGCCCTCTGAGGCAAACTGTGTTTTGTGACTTTGGGCTATATAAATAAAATTTGATTTGATTTGATTTGATTTGATTTGATAAGGATCGATACCCTCAGTGTGGTGAAGGGATGAACAAATAAAAAGAGTTACTCCAACACAGTGGCTAATAGCTGGTAGGGCAGCTATGGCTCAGGGTTGTCCACTGATCAGATGATCAGTTGTTTGATCCCCATCTTCTTCAGTCTGCATGTCGAAGTGTTACATACTGAACCCCCTTTTGGCCTTGCCATCAGTGCATGAATGGATGAATGAGAGGAGTGGTTGGGTCACTAGAAAGGCGCTATAAGTACAGTCCATTTACCATTGTCTTTATCATTGATTTATTAGTAATAATAAAATAAAGCTATAAGAGCGCTATCACACAGATAAGTGTTCAGCTGAAAGGTTCGAGGTCCTCACACACACAGTGGTTTAGAGTCTGTTATTGCTAATTAGCCAATATTTAATATGCACTCAGAAGTCGTGTGACAAGACAAAAAAATAAAACGGACACCTCTAAAAAACCCAAGGAAAAGAGATGTGAAACCAGATGACTATGACTGGAAGGAATACACAGATTCAGAGGATGAGGAATTTGAAATGTTGTATGGCTTACCTGTCAGAACTCATAGGACCAAAATGGATGAAGAGATGTCTGAACCATTTAGCCTGGATTTGGATATTGCCTGGAATCACGACTGAACAACCAGAAATCATGCAAGATATTGTGGAAGGACCATAAAATGAGCCAGAGTCTATTGAGACAATGGGTTATTGGGGGGTATTTCCTTTTTTTTCGCACGAGATGTGAGAGAGAGAGGAGCGAGGATGTGAAAGTTGGACCAAGCTTGATCAACTCAATTGCTGCTGAAGATGTGAGAAAGTGGTGGGACAGTTCGCTGTTGCTTGGGTGTGTTTTTATAGTCCGGCGAATCCAGCTAGCCGGAGCTAGCTTAACTTTGTTGCTTTCCCTGAAGAGACGCCAGCCTGGCTCTTCGTGGGCGAGATTGCAGCCGGGAGGAACTTTGTCAGCGGTGGTGGTCTTCCTGCGGCTCCAAGGTGTTGTGTGGTGCTGTTGCAGGGTGAGTCGGGTCCAGTTGGGCGCCGGAGTCTTTTCTATGACCAGAGGTATTGGAGGCAGATCTGTTTTCATCATGAGCTCCAACGTTAAGCGCGCCAACTGATATCTATTGCAAGCTTACATAACTAAACTAAACCTACTAAACAAAAGTGCACTTAGTACCCGGGTTTCTACTGTTTATTTTATGTTTTTTTTTCCCTGCTTGGGCTCATAGTAATTTTTGATATATGTGAAACTTCTTTATTTCATTTGTAATACAAAGTTAAACTGATAAGCTGTGTTGTGTATGTCATTGGCTGTGATTGCTTGAGCAAATTCATATTTTACATTAGCCCCTCATCAGTTAATATAAAGAGTGTGAATCATCACGTTACCCTAAACCGAATTTATTTTGAGATGTATCTTCCACCATTTTGAAATGTATTTTGAGAATTAAACGTGCATATAGTACTCCACATAGCACAATACATACATACATACAATACAGTGTACCCTGCTAAGGAATGGCATGCATGGGTGTCGTCCATGAAGGAAGCCTCTCCTAAAGCCCACACACAAAAAAAGCCCACCCAGGATTTGCTAGGGCCAGTACTGAAAAAGATGAAGAATACTGGGACTCTATACTCTGGAGTGATGAGACCAAGATAATTGTTTTTAGAGCTGATGGCTTTAAAACTGTGTGGCGTCACAAAGGTGAGGAATACAAAGAAAAATGCATGGTGCCTACAGTGAAACATGGTGGTGGCAGTGCCCTGATGTGGGGCTGCATGAGTGCTGCTGGTGACAGGGAGCTGCATTTCATTGATGGAATCATGAATTCACAGATGTACTGCTCTATATTGAAAGAGATTATGCTACCATCACTCTTTGCTCTTGGTGGACGTGCACTTTTCCAACATGACAATGAGCCAAAACACACATCTAAGGTCGCTGTTCAATTTCTGAAGAAGAACAGGGTGAAAGTAATTCAGTGGCAAAGTTTGTCTCCTGATCTGAACCCAATCGAACACCTATGGGCAATTCTGAAGAGACAAGTTGAGCATCACTCTCCATCCAGCATCCAGGCTCTAAAAGAGGTCATTCTTGAAGAATGGGAAAAGATTGATGTTGCAATATGTAAACAACTTCATTTCATGCCCAGAAGACTTGGAGCTGTCCTTAAAAATCGTGGAGATCACACAAAATACTAAATGTAGCATTTTTTGTTGTGGGGTGTATTTAGTTTTGCAACTAATTTGTGTAAAAATGAAGATTTTTCAATCCAAGTTGCATTATTCACCTTACTTTCATGTTATGAGTTAGACAAATGTTCCATGAAACAAGGTTTTGTCAAAATTTTGGAAATTGTTGTGTTCATTGGGATATTGATGAAAATCCTGTGGAGTGTCAGTAACTTGTAAATCAGATTTATACTTTGTACATCATTAAAGCCAGGAGTCTTCTCTGCTACCACTAATGATGACATAAATAATGTCCATATCAATGAGGTGAAACAGAATACAAATTGGCCTGGGTAGGAAACTGGTTCATGCCTTCCTTAATCGGTTTACTCCCAAATACCAGGGCTTCTCTCTGGCTAATGAGGAGAGCTAAAAAATGTCACTAACAAGCAAAAAAATATCATCAGAAAGTAACAGCCTGTAACACTCAATTTAATGTTGCTGTTTGTCCCTGACTGTGCAGCTTTCAGGGCGCAGAGCAAAAGGAGGAGCAGCAGTAATGATGTCTAATGATAGAAACTAGTTAGACCGCCAGATGTAGTCCCAGAGTGCACGCCAGCCAGACATCTATCTCTGATTCCTGTGTTTATTTTAAGGCCTGTTCGCCCTACAGTATATGTTACTCTAGCCCTCTGCAGCTGGCCTGACTGACTGCCTTTGTTCACAGTAACCCACCACCATCACCCCCAGCCCTAAACCCTCTCTCATCTCCTCCTCCTTCTTCTTAGCCTCCACTCCCAAAACATGCTGCCTGTACTTTTATTTTTCCTGGCAGTGCTCACCTCCTGCAGCTCTGTCAGTCTGTCAGAGAAAAGCACAATACTGTGGGAGAGAAGCAGAGGAGATACATCTCCATGCAAATCACAACCAGATGTTTTCCTTTCCCTCCAAATCCCCCCCTTTTCTGCTCTCATTTTTTTTCCCTTCTTGTCATCTTCTCTTCTCACCTTTCTCCTAGAAAAGAGTTAGCACAACTCAGCTTAACAGGCCTAGAGCAGCTTTTCCAACAGCAAAAGTCTGTTCAATATTTTAACAACAATTAAATGTTCAGTCTTTAAAATATCTTTTCAGGAGATTTTTTTCTCCCTCTTGACATTCTAAATGTATAAAGTACAGTGAAAGACAGCTTTGTAACTCACTTTCTAGGTTTTACTTCCTTTCAACGATTTTACACTTTATTTCTTTGGTCCATTCTTCATTGCTCAGCTCACTCTCCCTCCATTCCCCCCTCAAAACTTAAAGGCCCTTAATGTTTGCCTAAGGAAGTAAAGCGAATAGGAAAAGTATTTCTTGGCTCAGCATGGTAGGGGCGGCATGTCTCCTCTGCTACAGCCAAATCATATCCAGATGGGAGTATAAAAAAGGAGTCATGGATTAGCTGGAGGTAGCTGCCATGTAAATGGATGTTTCCTGTTTGTGTTAGTCTGTTAAAGCCTATTTGTGAAGGCTGAGCTTCTTTATTATGGCAACCAATGACGACATGTCCCCAAATAACAACATAATCTCAGGCAGCCCTTGTAAAGGTACCATCACCTGTGGATGCATGTAATTGCTGAGGAGTCTTTTCTCTTGCACCACTAAGGGCAGGTAAATACATACATCCACCTGAGGTGATGTTAAGAAAGACCACAACTCCAACTCCAACAACAAAAGGTGCGTGGTTCTTAGGGTGACACTGTGTTACTAGTAGCTGGTAGCCTTGCAATGTAATACATGCAACACAGACACAGCATGACAAGGTTGGTTCAAGGAAAATAAATTGAATCTTTTATATTGTGAAGGAATAGACTCATAATGCATAATGAGATTTATATGTGATATACTTGTGCCAGTAGAACAAAAAAGAATTACATTCATTTTATCATTTCCTCAACAGCTGTAGCATTTTGCTCATAAAAACATCCACATCAGATCCACATCACACTTTATTCAAAGTGAGCCAAAGGAGAAAATGAAATCTTGTATTGTTGGAGAAAATCCAAAGCTACTTATAATATTGAAAATCATGTATATCTAATGATATATTGCCTGATAAGAATACAGTAAGAGCATGAATGTATTTAAATATATTATTATTTGGTTATTTAAAGTGTAGCAGCTGTGTAAGTGTGGCAGCTTGTAAAAAGCAGACAGGAGGACCAGCATGAAGCTAAGCAATGTACTGCTGTAAAAGATTTTAGACACATAAAAACATCAATATCAGTCTAAGTGTACTATATTATCATGGCTGCCGCCAATAAGAGCTGGAGGATCCTGATTGGAGTGGCAGCCAGTCTGGACCTCCAATCCACAGGATGCAATATGGGGGACTAAGTTACTTAAGTTTGGACAACGTAACAGTTGTGGCTGCTGGGTCTCTCAACTTGCTGACATGCCTCCCTGTGATAAATTGTCAATGCTAATTATTAAATTAACTCATTAAATCAGATATTTGTTAAGTGCCTGCGATCTGGGCCAGGTAATACGGATTATACTCACAGAGGAATGCTTTCTTTATGGGTGCTGTTTTCCTGTTTTTCGTCTTGTATTTTCAAGACTTCTCTTTTAGTTATACTCATTCTTTGGTTTCCTTTTCTTCTTGCAGTCTGCCTCACTTCTTATTTGTTGTGTTATTAATCCAAACTCCTGGCAAAAAATAACCTATATAACCAAATACATCTGCTTTATATTGTTCCCTCATTCCTAAGCGAGCAGGATGACAACACTATATTTAGAATATTTTCAGTCTTTACTGTTTCCTTTTCCCATCAGAAAGGGTTATCTGATGGGAAAAGGAAACTTTTTTTTTTTCAAAAAAATGCTCTCTTCAAATCTACTAAATAAAGCTTTTTTTTAATATATTAATTAAGATTCAAACAGAGATTATGTGCTGCAGATCGCTGCGGACAGCTACGCTCTGTTTTGTTCAGGCCAATTGTTTCGCAGGCTTGTTCTGCATCTGCATTAAAGTGAGGTAGGCATAGAACAGGCTGTACCACATTCTCAAGTTTGTGGAACTATTCTTTCCTCAGCTCTTCTATGTGGTGCCCACACCGTTGTTCATGTGATAATAGGTCTTCCTCTCCTCACCAAAGTACTCTTCCAGACAGTGGCAAGTATGGCTGGTTCCTCCAGGATCAGTTAGTTACCCCAGAAGAAACTAATCCGAAATCCAGTCCTTAGAGTTTCAGGAGCAGGACCTCAACTGTGCCACTTCTGACATTGCCATAAATACCCTCCTAACCATCTTGTCTTACCCTAACCCAGCCCTCCTCAACCACCACATTTCTTCCTCCTATTTTTCCTTCCTACTCTCCATTGGGGTCTGTGGGGGTCTGTTGTGCCCGCGTGCTACAGCGGATTCCCCACCAAAGCATTGTTTTGTCAATAATTCATTTAAACATATCTTGTTGATGGTGTGGTGCATGCTAGTGAATGAATACTAT
Organism: Protonibea diacanthus; assembly: GCA_028641955.1. Taxonomy (NCBI): domain Eukaryota; kingdom Metazoa; phylum Chordata; class Actinopteri; family Sciaenidae; genus Protonibea; species Protonibea diacanthus. The sequence goes on along the minus strand of CM053976.1, from coordinate 31,020,614 downwards.
TTGACAAAACAAATACACTGAAACAATTAAGTCATTAAAAGTATGTCACTAACAAAATGAGTTTCTGAATCACTCCTTGAACAGCAGGGTCAGGTCATCAAAATATGTGAGTGAGAAGGTGCACTGCTGCCACAGTCACCTTGACTTTGAATCTTCTGGTCAAAATAAGTGAAGTGAAGTGAAGTGAAGTGAAGTGAAGTAGTAAAATAGTAAACCAAATTGTCATGGAAATGGTTGGGCCATTGTAGCACACTTGCCCTTGTGCTGAATGCCATCAGCTCTGGCCTGGTTTCTGCACTCTAACTCATGCTTGTCTGGTTGCACAAGTTAAAAGTTGTAGTCGCATTAGCGTGGTAAACAACAAGCTACAGTTGTAGCTATTTGCTAGCAAATGTTACAAGCTTCTTTCCTTGTGAAATGTGTTATTGTGAGCTAGCAAAGTTACCTCCAATGGTCTCATTCTGAAGATTGCAACTGAATCATCTCCAGTTTCTACAAATCTAATTATCTCCTGTGAAAACGTTCCAGTCCTACTGCCTCTGTCTTTCCACATCGTTTACTAATGCTGCTCCCTCATGTCCTTCTTTCTCTTACACCTTCTTTAACAATCTCAGTTTATCAGTTTATGAAGATCCCACCATCTACAGTGTAAAAATATCACCAAACACTCAGGAATCAGGAGGAGTGTCTGTGCACAAAGGACAAGGTCAAAGGTCAAAACTGGATGCTCATGATCTTCAGGCCCTCAGACAGCACTGGATTAAAAACAGGCATGATTCTTGACTGGAAATCACTGCATGGGTTCAGGAACACTTCCAGAAATCGCTGTCTGTGAACACAGTTCACCACTGCAATCCACAAATGTTAAGTTAAAGACACAAGTTAAAGTTGTAACATGTAAACAAGCAGTCATATGTGAACATGATCCAGAAATGCCTTCATCTTCTCAGGGCCAAAGCTCATTTAAAATGGTCTGAGGACAAATGGAAAACTGTTCTGAGGTCAGATCAATCGAAGTTTTAAATTCTTTTGGGGCACTGTGTCCTGCTGACATCCCCGGTTCGATCCCCTCCAGTCTGCATGTCGAAGTGTCCTTGGGCAAGATACTGAACCCCAAATTGCTCCCGAGGCTGCGCCATCGGTGTGTGAATGTGTATGAATGGTTAGCTCCTCAAACTGATGAGCACTTGGCACCTTGCATGGCAGCCAATGCCATCAGTGTATGAATGTGTGTGTGAATGGGTGAATGAGATATGTCCTGTAAAAGCGCTTTGAGTGGTCGGAAGACTAGAAAGGCGCTATATAAGTACAGTCCATTTACCATTTACCATTTACTCGAGCAGAAGGACCATCCAGCTTGTTATCAGCGGCCAGTTCAAACTCTTCATCTCTGATGGTATGGAGTTGTATTAGTGCCTATGTCGTCAGCAGCTTACACATCTGGAAAGGTACCGTCAATGCTGAAAAGTACATAGAGGTTTCAGAGCAGCATATGGTCCCATCCAGACATCTCTTCCAGGAAGGCCTTGCATATTTCAGCAAGACAATGCTGAACCACATACTGCATCCTTCACGACATCATGGCTTTGCAGGAGAACAGTATGGGTGCTGAACTGGCCTGCCTGCAGTCCAGACCTTTCACCAGTAGAAAACATTTGACACAACATAAAATTTAGAATCCAGCAACGAAGGCCCAGGACTGTTGAGCAGTTAAGAGTCCTGCATTAGACAAGAAAGGGAGGGACAACATTCTTCTCCCAAAACTCCAGCGAGTGATCTTCTCAATTCGCAGACATGTACAGACAGTTGTTACAAGAACACAATGGTGAGCATCGCTCTGTCCCAACTTTTTTGAGGTGTGTTGCTGCCATCAATTTCAAAATGAGCTAATATTTTCCATGAAATGATAAAATGTCCCAGTTTCAACCCATGATATGTTGTTTATGTTCTATTGGGAATAAAATATGGGCTTGAGAGATTTTCAAATCATTGCATTCTGTTTTTATTTACATTTTACACAGCGTCCCAACTTCATTGGAATTGGGGTTGTAGACGGTGGTGCTGCTTTACCACAGCGATGTAATTAGGTTACAGTAATGTCACAGTGGACAAACTAGTGAAGTGAAAACTTGCATCTTAACAACAGAAAAAGTGATGAATGTGTTATGAATATATTATATATTAGACTCAGTAAGATTCATCCACTTTATGGACTTTTTCTATTCTACAAATTTTTGATTCTTTGATAAATTTGATAAACAAATAATTAAATAACAATGTAAACAGTTATAATAGTCTGTATGTTTCCCTTTTGTACAGCACTTTGTAGGCAGGGTGTTTTTACTGATAATACAGAAGTCACCTTCAGTTCAAGATGCCAGAGGCATAGCTCTGTTGCTGTACACTGATATTGCCATGCAATGACTATGGCTATCAGTGCTCTCAGTCACCAGTGAGGGGCGCTGTATTGCTAAAAGCTACTGGTTCTCTCAGTAACAATGGTGATTTATTATAGTTAGTTAATTTTGTAAATTCTTCAATAACAATTTGTTCATACATATATTGAATGCCTCTAAAGCTTCTTAACGTTTCCTTGAGTAAGATTTGAATGCAGGTGCTTACCACAGAGGAGTTCATTAATTTCTCCAGCATTCATGCACACTGGCGTCTCCATCAGTAAGGACAGGATGCTCTGCTGCTGCTAAGTTGTGTTTTATCCTGATAGGGCATTTGGAGTTTTCAATTTGGTTCTTGCCCAGTTCAGCTTTAAACACAGATTCAGCCTTTTTTCTCACAGATATTATGTTTCCCTTTATAGATATGCAGGTGCATAAACATCCATAAATGCTGAATAAACTGTCTTCCTGTGTCAGTGGTGACTCACCCAGCCTACTGCCAGACTCAGTTAAGAATGATTTCAGCTTCATCAAAGGAGAGGTGCAATGCAGAGAGGACAACCTCTTTGACACATCAGCAGTCATTTCATTGAATTACTTTAAGCACTATGGCCCCAAGGCTGGCGTCTCTGACCTGCACCACCCACACATACACACACACACCCACACAAACACACACAAACACACACACACACACACACACACACACACACACACACACACACGTCTCTCCAGGTAAACAATTCCAGTTAGAGGTTGCTAGAGTGATGGACAGGGCCAGCAAAGGTCACATACACTTAAATGTGATAATTTATTATGCTAGTGTGGCTGGTTTGGTAACTATCAGCAAGACAATGATCTTGACCAATAATCAGGCTCTAAATTCATACATATTTACAGACATATTTCCATATCGACTCCTGTCTCATGACTGACTACAGACTATGCCACTATGTGGAGCAGTTTATACTCCAGCAACAGTGTTCTAGCTCATACACACAGATGGTGCAATCCAGCTGTTAAGAGCCTCAACTGTTAAGAGGCTCTGCTATTGGTCAACAGCCTAAACTCTAGTGTTGAAAATGAAATGTTGAAATATCATATAAACACTTCATAGAGTTCAGGTAACCGACATCTCTACAACTGTTCAGAGGAGACTGAATCAGGCCTTCATGGTTGAATTGCTCCAAAGAAACTAAAGGCCGAAGAAGAAGAGAGCTGCTTGTGACAAGAAACACAATGATTGGACATTACACCAGTGGAAATCTGGACTGTGGTCTGATGAGTCAAATGTTCCAAATGCTGTGTCTTTATCAGAGTCAGAGAAGGTGAATGGATGGTATCTGCATGTGTGGTTCCCACCTTGAAACATGGAGGAGGAGGTGTGATGGTGTGGCAGTGCTTTGCTGATGACACTACTGGTGATTTATTAAAAACTAAAAGCTACACTTAACCAGCATGGCTACCGTAGCATTTAGCAGTGAAATGTCATCCCATCTGGTTTGCACTTACTGGGACCATCATTTGTTTTTCATGTCTAATGTCACCTTAGTTGGACTGTCAGTCTGTCAGCCAGTCAAGCTGCTAAAATGAGGCCATTATTACACACAGTGGTCAACATGTCAAAATGCTAACATGCGCACAATGACATCTCTATATGCTGATGTTACACAGGTGTGTTAGCCATTCTTCTCCCTGTATAACATGGAATTGTGGCACAAAAAATGCACTGTATTTTCACACACACTCTACTATACTGCAGACATTACATTCTCATGTTCGAAATGAAATGGAAATGGAAAAATTATGAAGCTAGGGATGCAGGATATATCGGCATTAATATCATTATCGGCCGCTGTTTATCATTTTTTCACTACACTTCACTACTACAGTAAATGAGTCATCCTCCTGTTCATGAACACACTCAAATCACAAGGCTACTGTATAGTATACAGTAGTCAAACCAGCTGCAATCTGTGATCTGTGTGACACGGGGAGGTCACTCCAGCCGCTGGAACTTGGCAGGAAGTTGGCTGGAAGTCGGATGGAAGACGGATGCCATTCAGCTGGCTTTCAGTTTGAAGGGGAACCTTTGAGTTGCTACTACTGTATCCGTCTAGTTGCTGTTTGTGTATGTGTGTTGGGAGAGAGAGAGGGAGAGGGAGGGATTTGGCCATTATTTGTTTAGGCACATGACAGTGTCAGTGATGTACACGCAGGACAGGATTGTGGGGTGTAACGCCCAAACCCCACTGGGCCCGTCCGCGCAGGCATTCTAGCCAATGAAAGAAACCCCGGCGCACAAATTACGTGTCTGTTCTATTTTTGATGCTTGACATGAGCAGCATGCGTCAATTTACACAGAGCACCTCAAGCAAGCAGAAGCCAGGCACAGAAAAAGCAAAGAGAACCCAATGGGTTTTCAAAATAAAATAGCCCATGCAAACTGCCGGTTGTAAAAACAGACTTGTGTTTTATGGTAGCCCTATCCTTGTTATTTGGAATTAAAACACATTTTGAAAATCATGGAAGACATCCAAAACTTCAGTCATCTCAGAAACTTTTTATTATTACTATTTATTTTTTAACATATATCGATATCGGTAACTATCGGTTATTGGCCTTAACAGCAATATTAATATTGGATATTGGTATCAGCCAAAATTTTCATATCGGTGCATCCCTAAATGAAGCCTAAAAAAATTCACAAGATATAAGAAGTATTGTGACAGAGCAGCTCCTTCACTGACTGTGGCCAGCACATGCACACACACAGACACACATGTATACATAATGTTTCCCTTCATAATGTTCCGTGCTACATGGTCATAACAACACACACATCCCTCTTCCCCTCACTGGATAATAACGCCAAGGGTGCACACTTGGCAGCATTAATTCAATGTATGCATACACTCAAACAGATGAAAACTTACTGGGTGTATAGAAATACGCCTGCCACCACTTACCTGTCCACTTCCGGAGAAGAAACAGGGCATAATAACTGACATCACTATATAGGAGGATGACACGCACCATTATTGATCAGGTGATGCAGAATGATATGTTTTTATTAATAATGTCAATTTATCCGGGTACCATGTAGTTTCTATGGAAGAGAAACAATGACAAAACTGGTAGAATTTTTGTATAATATTTGTGTTGATCACAGGTGAAGGAAATTGATGTTCTAACAAGAATAAGATGTTTATGTTGTTCTTTTAGAAATATAGTAGTCCGAGTGGACCGAGGGGCTACCACTATAAAAGGGGCTGTCTGGGCCCTAAGAGGGGAGAGTGGTTGGTTACAGAGGAGGTAACAGTGGTTTGAGACGTGAGTGTTGAGTATTGTGGAAAGTCGAGTTATTGAAGAACTTGTTTTCTTTCTTTCTTTTGTTTTGTTTTTTTTTTTGTTTTTTTTGAAAGTGTATATAGAGTATTTTGTTTCATTCACTTTATTTATTTATTTTTTTTGGTTTATAATTATATTGGCACTGTTTGCACCTGGTGAGGTGGAGAATAAAAACCAAAACATCATTTTTTCCGACTAAGAGAAAGAACTCCGCGACAAGTATTAAGACTTGACTGACAGCCAGGTTCTGGCTTCATCTGTCATCATTGCACTGGTTAGGGAGACCCACCATAAAAATAAAAAGGCTGTTTAAATACAAATCTGACTGACCAAGAGTGGACCAGTCCTGTTAGAGGCTCATTAGATCCAACAATTTACAAATCAAAATGAATTCATGTCACTTCAGACTGATGAACACTGGCAGACTCTACTGTAATAGCAAACACAAGCCAGAGACTAGTGCAGTGACAGGATGGCGTCTTGTTTGAGGGGTTCCAGGATGGTGCAGGAATGGTGGTGGCAAAACTCCAAGAAACAGGTGCAGGGATGAGACAGGGCTGAATGTGGCCAGGGAATGGTTGGCAGGATTTCTGGAGCACAGGGAGATCATAGTTAATCAGGTATTACAGCAAAAACAAGTTTCTAAACTCAGACAAAATTGACCGTAAGACTTGTTTCCACGTGGGAGACTGAATGATCTGCTGGGGTCGGCGAGGTTGAGTTAGTCTTTTGTACTGTAGATGTTGATTGGGACAGGTGGCTGCTAATCAGGTAGGTCAGATGGAATACCAAAGGCCACGCCCAGTAACACACACAACAGTGAAACGACACACAAGAGAAAGACAACAGGAAACACTAGGAAGGAGGAGGCACCTAAGGAACCTAAGATCCATATACTGGAAGGAATTCGCTTGGAAGGTTAATATAAGATATTTTGGAACACCATCAACAATAAAACACACACAACACAGTTCCAGCTGCTGGAGAAATTGTGGGAACAGTAATGCAGACCACACACACATTTTCTATACATGTGAGAGATTAAAATCCTATTGGGAAAAGGTAATTAGGCTAATAAAACAAATATTGAGAGTAGATGTTTCAATAGAGCAGCATAACATAATACTTTGTATACTTCCTGATATGATAAGTTATGAACGCATACACATTTTTTGGATTTTGAGAATTACTGCACTTTAACAAATAACAAGAAATTGGAAAACACCTGATCCACCTAAGCTTAAAAAGTGGTTAGACTCTGTGGATGGGTGGTGGTGTGGTGGTGGGTGGTGGGGTTACAGAGGTATAGAAGAAACAATATTATACATACAATATATATTGTACAATTGATATGTATGTATGTTGAGGTATATTTGCAAATGGTTTTGAATGAGTGTGCACTAACCAAATGGACAATACTATGATGTAACTATGGTATAATATGTGTACATTAAATACTTAGAGGCATATATGTAAACATAGATGTGTAGCTTTTTTTCCTGTTTGTTTATTTGGTTGTTTAGGATTTGAAGGTCTTTAATCACACACACACAGGGTGGAGAAAATGTGTGATGACTTGGACAGTAATGTGTAATGTTAAATGTGATCACTGCTTGACACAATAAAGGATATAAAAAAAAAGGAAGGAGGAGGCAAAAAGCCACAACAAGTATGCTGTGCCATTCTGCCAGATTAACAAACCCAATTGGCCAAAGGCTACACTATCCATCCTGAAAGGTGTTGGATTGAAAGTTAAAGTAAATAATCTGTTTTGCCTACAAGAATCCTACAGATATAAGATATATCACATGTGCCTTGATCGTCATGCTAGTTTTAGCATGCTAGCATTTGCTAATCTAAACACAAAGTACAGCTGAGGCTGATGGGAATGTTATTAGTTTTGTATTTGGTCACAAACCAAACTACTGGATAAAGTAAAATTTTCACGGAATGATAGTGCTAGATGAAAGTTCACCAAACAGTTCATGTGTTACAGTGTTACAGTTCATTCTCATGGCTGTCTATCCAATAGCTGTTAATATTTGGGACTCAAAGATTGTTATAGTGAGCAGTCACAGACCCAAAATGCAAACACCAACTGGGGACCAGTTTAAACAGTTTATTGAAACCAAAAGTGTTCTTTAAGAATATAGTGACTGGTTGAGATTGCAAAGGGAAGAGATCCAGAACAGTGCAGGGCTAGTGGTGGCAGAATAGACTTCATTCAGGAGGTGCAAAGAGGAGGCAGACATCTGCCTGGACATGGCAAAGACAAAGAAAAGGACTGTATGTAAGCTGACTAAAGGAGATTTTTCCTCTCAGGATGAACTGAACCCCCCGAGAGAAAGCAAATACTTTCAAGAGACTCTATGTACTGATGCACTGCCAGCATTTAATTATACTGCCTTAAAAAACACCTCTGTTTGAATAATTACTAGTCCAGTGAGAATCTAAAATGCACTTCTGACCATTTTTTACAACAATACAAAACAAATTCATCATCTAATGTACATACATGTTTCTCCCATTCATACTAAATGATCCCAGCTGTCATTATTATTAAGGTTAATAAAGGACTGTCTTTGATATAATGTTTAAGGAAACTACAATATTAAAAATGTAATAGTATTCTAACAAAATGTTGTACATGTGACTTGGTGTTTGTGTGACTCAAAGTACACATTGACTTGATTCTGGGGTAAATGTCTCCAGCATTTTGCACGAACTCCACCCTTCTCTCACAGTCATCACTGCCCTGTTCAATCAGTGTTCAGTCAAGCACAAACAATGGCAATTCAGAGGGATGGGCAGTGGGGGTCGAATGTCACCAGAGGTGGAGGACCCTCTGGCCCCCTCCTCTGTGCCCTGACCCAGGAGATCGCCTCTCATAGGTCTTATTGTGGGAGCAGTTGAGAGGAATGACCATCAATCTTCTGCTTCAACCATGTTCAGGAAAAGTGTTGTGGTGCAGAAGATGTGAGGCATCAAAGACGCCCGGCATTCCTCACGCACAGCAAGTGCTCCCTTGTCCCGGTGCACACACACAAACGTGCATGTGCACATGCATGCATATGCAGGTGCAGAGACCTCATTTAAGCAGGAAGGTCCATGTTTCTGGTATCAGGGTTCTGGCATGCAGACTGCAGCTCAATGCTGCCTGTCAATGCTGAGGCTTTACAGCTTAACCCATTGAGCACTGTCAAAGGAGAACCTACAGATCTCAAGTTCTCCTTTTTAATTCACAAGAAGAAAAGCCAAACAAGCATGCCCTTTTGCTACTTGCACAGGCAGAGAGCTGAATCCAATCTGCCCAGTTGTAGTGATAAGACACTTTCACAGCTTAATTTGATCCTTGTTGTATTAAAGTCAAGCCCTATGTAATTAGGCTCCTCTTTTTGCCCTGACATTAAAGAGGAAAAGCTTTTAAACAATCTGTTTAATACTGTATGTATTTAAGCTCCTGGTCCTCTAAGCATGCAAAGTAAGGTGAAATTAAGCAGTCCCAAGCTTGGATTAAGATAAGATATTTGATTAAGATATTTGTGCATGATGGAGGTGTTACAGGTACCGGCTGGTACCGAGTAAACAGATGTATATTCTGTAAACAGGAGAAATAAGTAAGACAGGGCAACCTTGCTTCCGCTCGTTTCAGCCTTGCATAGCAGAATCAATTTATTCTCTGTTTGCTATTAAAACAAAACATTTTCTTTATAATCCATTCACAAATCAGCCATCAAAACCAAAACTCATAATCACAATTTGTCTTGTCTTCAGCGTTCTTACTGAGTTACGATTTGTGTTTTAATTCACAAGATCTTAATAAAACAATCACAATGTTTATACTCTTGCAGGTTGTACCTTAACCTTAAATACAATTACCACTCCTGTCATAGTCACAGGTTGAGCATTCAATAGCTCTTAACAGGCTACTCCTAGCAATGAAATAGGTCCCCTGTGCAGGCTCTTACGGCTTTACTGTTTTTAGATGTAAATAAACCTTTCTTACCAGATTTTTAACATTTTTTATATATTTAAACAGTATCATGCAATGTTTTAAGAATATTTATACATCAAACCAAATGTACAGAAGCACCAAATAAACCTCTGAATGACGCACCGCGGGATGAAAGTGTAGGGCGCCATGTTGTGCTCGTCGTAGCAAGCTAGCAACATCCCTTCCTCACATTATATACACATATTTTGTTACAATTCTTTTTCCCGACAACTCAAATACTACTCTACATGTTCATAAAGTAAACACCAGTAGATTACAGCTTCACAAACCTGTAAACAGGAGAAATGAGTAAGACAGGGCAACCTTGCTTACGCTCGTTTCAGCCTCGCTCAGCAGAATGAGAGAAAACCGTCCGTGGTGCCCTAAAAGCCGTAAAGTGACTTTCGTAAACACCCGACATACAGTGCCCCGCTGCCTCCTCCTGCTGGCTACAGATGGGTATAACATGTTAATTCCCCGCAACAGAAATCAGTGCGCTGCCTATTGTAGACAGGTTAGAAGCATCTTGATGCTATTATCAAAACAAAGTACACTATCAAAATTGTGACTTCACAATTGTGGCGTCACAGAGGTATATTTCAAATATGTTTGATGTATATCGAGGATGCATTGCTTGATAACAAGAATAATCACTAGCATACTGAGAAGCACAGATTCTAACACATTATTATTTTTTATTTATATACAAGTGGCTGTGGCTCATCAGTGTATGAAGGTGTGTGAAAAAAGACATGTAGTGTAAAAGCTCTTTGAGTGGTCGGAGGACTAGAAAGGTGTTATATAAGTACAGTCCATTTACCATATTAACAATGGATTACAGATGTTGCTGACAGTCATGAAGCTCTCAGATGGTTGTTTTTAGTGGACAGTGGACAGACAAAGTTGAACAGCTAACTGTTGGACACAGTGGAGTATTTAGCAGCTATAGCTAGAGGCTGTAGGAGGAGAAATTTTTCTCAGGCTCAACTCAAAACAGCTAAAGAATGATGAAGAACTGAGAATCAGAATCAGACTTATGTAATACAGAGCTGCACAGGTAGCAGCAAACCCAACACACTGTAATGTTAATTTCAGCGTTGCAAAATAGTTGCTCTTTGTTATTGGTTAATCTTTTGGTGCATCTGACTCAACAGATACTCTTCTTTTTACACCATGCTTCCATTTTTAACACATCTCCAGGGACTGTTTGTTGGGTTGGAGCCTTGCATGCCAAAAAGTGGACAACCTAACCTGACCTAACCTGATCGTCCAACCTGACTTAATGAAAGCTCAAAATATGAGCTCCCTGGCTATAAATCTCTGACTTTATGAAAAATGTAGACTGACAACATTGTTTATCATGTAAAACTCCCTCTCTACCAGCAAATTTTAAGAATGCAGCAGACTATGTCAGAGGACAACCACTACAGGGGACATGGCCTTGTGGCTTGTGGCTAGAGTAGCAGACTGACCACCACTCAGTGTAGCAGGATGCAGCTGCTGGTAGTCAGAGCTAACCCAACTTATCAGCTGAGTACCTTCTGTCAGGCTCTCTTTGTGCTGGCACTGAACATGTGCTGGAGCTTTGACACTGAAGCGCGCTCACCGCCGTTTGAAAACAATGTGATAAATGTTTGTAATGTTTGCTACAGTAAGCTCGCAGCTCAAAAGAGCTAAATCTGTATGTCTGTCTGACTGTCACTATGGCTATGCAGGCCTGTACAGTCAGAAGATGGAGAGTTTATATCATTATGTAGATTTGGCTGGTATAAAAGATGTCATTAAAGTTTTGGCCATGCCATTGGGACAGGCATTGGGACAGAACTCAGACTGAGGAGATGGTAATAAGCCAATCCCTTTCTATTGAATCTTTGCAATACTATTTCTGAAGTGAAGTATAATTTCATCATACCCAACTGTTAAAATAACCTGCATGTATACAGTAGTCTCTCAAAATTGCAGGATACAACGGAAGCTTTGATGCTTCTCAGAGGATCTCTGTCCTTAGAACTAGTCAAGTCTGAGGCCTCCACTGCATGAATTAAGTGCTACTATTTGTTCTTCATTCCAGTCACAATGAATTGGGAGTGCAAATTACAACTGAAAGCATTTTCAACAACAACAAATACATGGTCATGCAAATTTATGTAAAGATCTTTACTGAAGTTACAGGATAATTTAGTGTTCATCAATTAAATACTTGAATACAAAAAAAGATATTTAATTTGTTTTTACTGTTTAGATTTTATATTCACATTTATAAATGCAGATCAGGAAGTAAAAGGGTCGGTGTTACAGTGTCTTTAGAATATGATGTCACTACAATATACTGCATGTTATATGGGATCCCTAAGATGGAGCTATGGTTTTGCTCTTCTCAGATATATCAGATATATCAGTTTTATCGCACATTAAGATGTACTTTTGGTTTATGATTTGTTCAAGGGCCAAAACACGTTAACTCTGCCTAATCAATATGCAGGTTTGATTTGATTGGTTCTCTGATTGGTTCTGTTCGCTGTGACGATCATGGGATATTAGGAAAGATTTTCTATAACAGGATAACGTAATGTCCACCAATGATATGAAACAGTTTATCCAAGTCTCAACTCTCATTTGGAAGTGTTGTAAATGTCGATTCAGGAAGTTAACATAGTCAATATTGGGAATAATAGCAGCACCAGAATTATTGATTTGTTTCATATGTCTCATCACATTTGTAACTGTCCAAAAGTCGGTAAGGTTCTACTTTTATTCATGGGACTTTACAATGTCAAGATGATTTTTCTTAAAGTCTATGTTGCATCAATGAAAATAGACTCTAACAAAAACATTTCATCAGGAGACAGTGAGTCATTTAGCCGTGTGCTCATTATCTACTGGAGACATGCATATGAATGGAGTGCCAGCAGCCCAGCTAGAAACAGCCTATGTGAACAGATGGTGGAGGGTGGATGCTGTTAGGTGAATGACAGTCAGTCTTTCCTGATTTTGGTGGCAGCTGGCCAGTCAGATTATTCATCCATCCGCAGGTCTGATGCTGATACACACTGTCCTCTTTAAGCATACTGTATTTGGGATAGAGTGGGACAGTAGATTTTAATATGTCTGACCAAATTCATATTCAAATTCATTTTTTATTAAAAGAGACATAAAACATTATTTCCTCCTGCTGAGTCACTTATTTAATGTTCAGGATGATTTTGTATATTTGTTTTTTTTTGTTAAGTATTCCACAAAATGTTGTCAAAATAAGGTCAAACTATGTATGGATCTTGGTTATAAAACATACACACTGCTGCATATTTCTTGTATTTGTCATATTTTAGATTATGGTATGGTATGGTAGACGACATGTGATGTAATCCACAATAGAGCCTGTTTTGTACTGTTTTCTGGGTGTGCATAAAATGGCCACAAACTTGCAGTATGTGGTGACACGGGATGGAAGCCTTGTGAAGTGTGCCATAAGGGTGACATGGTGCGACTGTGTAAAAGATTAACCAGGATGCCCGATAACAGACAAACAAAACACATTTTTTACTTAGGTCTTTCAATGAATTATTCCTGGACAAAGGACCTAGTATTAGATCAGACCGGTCTCCAGAAATAAATTATCTGTGTAGTCTTAATCCAACTAAGACAATACTATTTAAAACATTACAAACAGAAAAGCACAGAAAATTGACACTTGATTCCAGAGGAGGATAGAAAGTGTCTCCTGTGTGATCTGGGAGAGGTGGAAAATTAAATTCACTTTTTACTCTATTATCCAACGTATAACATTACAACATTTTCATAAGATGCCAGCTGAATGTTCTGATTTTAAATGAGAATTTTAAATCATGTAGTCATGTCATGTAGTAAAACTTGGCATTGATAGAGTGAGTACATCATGGTCTATGTCTACATGATCTAAACTCTTTCAGCCTCATGAGTGTGTGAAACATAAATGTGTGTGCTGCCAGTTACCTGCTGCTGTGTTTGATGGAGGCCGTCTTTGGGCAGCTGTGCGATCCTGTTACAGCACAGCCTGTAGACCATGAAACCTCCCATCAGACTGTGACCTGATCTCATTCCCAAAGCCAGATACCAATCTCGCTGTCCCATTCCTCCAAAGAGGCAGGCAGGCCAAAGCTGAAGGACAGACACTCTGCCCTAGTTTAGGACCACAAGTTCACCAAATTCAAAGCAATTTAAAGAGCTTTAACAGCCGACTGTTAATGTTTCACATCAATAAGTTCAGACCTCATGTCTGCTGCAGCTGTGGATAACATCTGTGAAGTGCTATGAATGAAAACTCCTGAAAATATTAGAGCCAGGTATACGGGGAGTGATGCACTGCACAAATTAGAGCAGACACTTTAAGTAAAACACATTTGAACTGGTAAAGACATATTTTAAACTAATGTAACTCATCCAGTGAAGTATTTACTATCTTTTGACACAAAGAGTTGAATGCAATATGAAAACAAAGTATGTGATGATAATTATTATATTATTGTATTGTATGTATTGTATTGTTCCTGGAATCTGCTGTAGCCGCTCATCCAGTTTGTGGGTCACTGCTCCCAGTGCTCCAATTACCACTGGCACCACTGTTGCCTTTACTCCCCATCTCTTCTCTAATCTGGATAGCTCAGTGGTAATTCTACTGACTTCAGCACAGGAGGAGGATAGGGTTCCAAACCTGGTCAGGGTCATACCTCCAGACCCACTCTCCATATTTAAAAGACGTTTTTCCTTTCCACTGTTGTCAAAGTGTTTGTTCATGGTGGGAATTGCTGAGTCTCTGTAAATAGCATTATAAAGAGAGACCTGCTCTATGTGGAAAGTGTCAGATAACTGTGTGAGATAACTTCTGTTATGATCTGGTGCTTTATGAATAAAATTGAATTGAATTAAAAGACACTAAAAAGCTCCATAGAGCTGAATGGAACTTCAGAGATGAGGATAATTCTCTGAAAGTTTCTCAAGATGAACTTTTCGCATTACACATTGTTATTTGATTCATTAAAACAATACTGATCAGCTTTAAATTGTTCATTGTTTTATTGTTATTGTAACGTCGTTTTTTTTCATTTCATTAAATATATATAAAAGTAAGACTCAAGCATTGTGTTACATCAGAGGTAACGTAATAGTTCGATAAGTTTCATTGTCTCTAATGAAAGATGTTCAATCATGCATATTAAGAGACATTTTGACAGTAAGTTGTCTGTGTTATGTCATATGAACTGTGGCGTGTGAGGGTTAGGCAAACAGTGTCTCAAAGGACTGGAAGAAATTCATTTAGCATGTGCATGAATCATTTCTCTTCACTTCAAATGGTTTGTGATATGTATGTGACTGGTTACTAAGAAAGCAAATATACATTGTAAGACAGTTACTGCAATTTCTACAAAAGCACTGTGACAATCAGACAGTAGCAGCCAAACAGCCTTTTCTGTTGTTTCTTTATGTTCAGTGATGACAATACATGTAATGTCTTTCTACAAGCTTTGCTAGTCAAAAAGAAATCTGAAGGCTGAAAGCTGCCAGTCCAGGTGAACCATGACCTGTGCACACTGTGAAGTTTATTGATCAGTCTTTTACTCCACATCACCAGATGTATAACTCAAGCAAGAAAAATCTAATCAAATTCAAAATCTACAGCCGCCAGACAAAATGTTGATTTTGGATGATTCTGCCAAACCCTGTATTACATTCAATGACCAAATCTTGAATATCCATGCCAATATTTTAAAACTGATATCCTATTCCTGTATAGCACTTTCCAGATGGAAAGAAACAAAATTTGCTTTGCTGGGCTATTTCTTGGCCAGGCACAGGAACTGGAGTCTCTGCTGGTTGCCTTGCTTAGAGCCAGGAATGGTCCACATAACCCCCTGTGGAAGGCTGAAATGTCATTTCTGCACTTAAACAAACAAGCTATAACATTTGAATTAGTGAGTTCTGCAAACTGTTTACACCTGGCATTAACATGCATCTTTGGTTATCCGATCACAAATGAACAGCTTGGTGAGAGGTGGTCTGGGCCATGTGCCGCACATAGGGCCACATTCTTTTAGCAGTGTGTATATGAATGTATCCTGGGCCACAATGAAGGACTGGCTGCTCAACTGACATGTTCTGAGTGAGTGGAAGTACATCTATCTATCTATCTATCTATCTATCTATCTATCTATCTATCTATCTATCTATCTATCTATCTATCATCATGTGTTTTTAAAGAGTTTTCAGAGAAGCTGCAGTCCTTCATGTGTCTGCACAGGGTGTAACATAGGAAAAATGTGTAAATGTGGCTGCTGAAGAACATAGAACATACCCTTGCTTCTGAAATATATCCCGTGACTGTTGAAGCCTTAATAACAGTGGCGGCTGGTGAAAAATATGCAGTCAGTTTCAGAAGCCATCCCATCCCGATACAATTTAACACAAACTGCAGGATACCAGTGCTCTGTGAAATAATAAGTAATTATTTTTAATACCAATATAAAAAATATGAGGCATTCTTATATGAAAACAAACACTGCACAATCACAAGCTTTACATGTAAAACAGAACTTGTAAACAATTGACGTATCAATTTATAACAAAGTGTCTCCTTGTGACAGGTGATCAGCTGTGACAGGTGATCAGCTGTGACAGAGCTGATGAAATGGTGCTGTTAGTAGTTAATAGGCAACACAAGAGGCATACCGTCAGAACAATATACAATAACATCAAATTATATAGATTAATACATGTTTATATGAGCTCTTACACTGTATAAAGGATGTATAATGTAGAAATGCATATCAAGTTGTTGAACTCAGTCCTTATATCAGACCTGATATCATGGTCAGGTTGATCTGGGCCCAGCTCTGGAGTAGAGTTGAGGATGCTGATTGCTACTTCATATGTAAAATGTTCATACCTTAAATTTGTGATTGGTTTATCTGCTTCATAGACCCGCCTCCTTGGGGTACTTTCTCCAGCGCCCCAGAGCAGCTGAGACACACAGACAACAGTGGAACAGTGGATTTTCTATCATATTTTGCACATATTAATGGATATATTCCATTATTTAAACACACAAATATTGAAAATATCAATGGTTATTATTATTATTATTAATTTTCCATTTTATTTTTATGGTGTAGGGAGGGCAGTGCCTCACGGCCCTCTATTGGCCAGCCACCACTGCTTAATGACACTGTGAAGGAGTCTGAATGCAGTCAGAATGCATGCAGCCTACAATTGCTGAGTACATTACAGTTAGTATTAATTTTCAGATAAAAGCAAGTTTATGCTTTCTGCTGAACAGCAACAAAGTGACAAACAGGATGATGGTAAATGCTAATAGTCTAATGACTATTATAGCACAAGTAGAGAAGATGCAGCACCAAAACAGCCTCTAAAGTTTGCTAACATTAGCCACACATTATAGCAATAAGTGAAAATCTGTGCGTGTGCCGCTGAAAGAATGAGATCGCAGATACAGGTGACCAAAATGAGCTTCCTCTGCTCAGTGACCGGGTTCAGCCTTAGAGATAGGACGTTGAAAGGAGCAAGCTGAGGTGGTCCTGGGCCCCCTAGAACAGTTTATTGGTAACTGGGGTGAATGTGCAGTGGCAGTGAAGAGTGGGAATCTGAGAGTTGGTGCATGGCTGGAGGTAGCAGAGACAGAGCTGGGTGTGGCTGGTGGATGGCAGGTAGGTTTCATGAGGAATGATGTTAACATGAGCACAAAAAAACAAGTTTGAAAAATTACAAGGAGTTTGTTGTAGCATCTGTTTGTATAGTTGAGATCATCAGTTGATACTGATGACGGCCGATGACGGTTTTAAATACTGCACACAGACGAGACAGACACAAGGAAAGGGAAAAAAGGGAAACACTGGGATGTGTTATTTTTTTCTTTCACACATTATTTATTCTCACCTTAATATTTGACAAACCTTGAGTCTGTGCATGTCCTTGGACAAAGTACTAAACCTCAAGATCCTGAAGGCTATTCCATTGTGCATGTGATCAGTTACTTTCTGATCACATTCATCTGTGTATGCGTAGTATCAGGGGTCAGAAGACTAGAAAGGAGATACAGACCATTTGACATATTTTATTTGCCTTAGTGCAGATTGTCACGCAAACTCAATTTTGAATGGTCAAATCAAATATTCCACCTTTTTTCAATGACAGTGTGTGTGTGTGCGTGTGTGTGTGTGTGTATCACAGTGCTTTCAGCACTTTCCAGCAGTTCGCGTTTAAACAGGAGAGGAGATGGGGTTATTGCGGACGGTCACAGCTCAGTCAACTGATAGATAAATGCTGGGAGGGCTGATCTTCACTCTAACTCTGGTCTTGCCACATTTCATTTCATCTTTTCAAACCACTCTGCAGTTCATCCAGTCCAAAAGGTTACCTGATTCTATTAATGGGCTGCTCCCGCCGGAGGGTGTCATCCAAACAAGAGAACTGAAAAGCAATATTTCTTTCTTCTTCTGAACATAAATTTACTGTGTATGGGCATGCAGCTGTTTATGTGTGAGAGTGAGAGGAGCAGTATATGTTTGCACAGTCAGACGTTCATCTCCTGTCTGGTCACCGTGGAGAAAATAGCATGTACCTGTAGGGTTGCTCCTATAGAGAAATGCTGCATTTCACTCCCTCAGGTTATTGAAATATTCTTTCTTGCTTCTGTAAAGGAATTCTTGAATTAAGAAAGAAACAGGAGGAAAAAAACAAGACAAATTCTACACCTTCAAAGTCCCCCAGCAGGGCTATGATTGGCCCAAATTATATCTGAACACATTCTGTGTCATGCTGTCTCATCTCCATCACAGAGCAAACACAGCATATGTTCAGATGAGTTGTGATTGTGTGCTGATGTTAAATTATGGAGTTCTTAAATTAGTGTGTGCATCTTGAAGGTGACAAAGAATTCTTCTCCTCACCCAAACCCTCACGTTCTGTCAGTGTGGAACATTGAGCTGTAGTTCCGCTGAGTATTTTAAGAAACATCCGAGTTTTATGCTTCAGGTGTTTTTCTGATAAGGTTTTGTATGCTGTGTCAAAATGTATTTTGGGAATGTCCTTTTCTTCTTGTAATGCAGTGTGTGGTGACTTCACTCAACCAAAAACAAAAAGGCTACCCAGTGCAATGTATTGTGTAGCATGTCAGTTCAAACATACAAACAAATTGTTTATGATGGTCATGATGGTCAAACATTGTGTGCTTCTCTGGTAACAACACTTTTCTCTGTGCACATAATTCCCTGCAAAACACACACACACACACACACACTAATGAACCAAATACAAAAATGGCACCAACACACTTTTTAGTTTCACTCTTTGTTTTGTTTATGTTGTGTCCTTGTGCATGTTATTTATTGTTTACTGGACACACTGCCTGAGCAGCTGTGGCTCAGGCCCGGAGCAGATTGTCTACTGATAACAGCGTCGGTGGTTTGATTCCTACCTCCTCCTGAGGTGTCACCGGCAAGACACTGCACGCCAAATTTCTACCAGTAGACAGTTGTGCGTGTCCAGAGTGTTCTGCTGCTGACATACTAAAAGCAGTGTGAAAAAGAACAGGCTGCTACATTGCTGCTCTTTTGTCTCGTGAGAGCTCCTGTGAAGGAACTTTTAAAAGTGTTTGTTTTTTTTTTTTGTTTTAATTTGCAGCATTCATTTCTGCTGCTGTGCTGCTTTGTTTCCTTAACAAGAGAGAGATAGGTAGGCAGGTACGTATTATATGCATAAACATATAAATGCTTCACAGTTTGCAACAAATAAAGTATAAAGTAAAAAAAAACTGATAGGATAGCCCAGACCAGCTGGACATCCTTTGTGACCACAACAGACCTGTTAGAGTGCTTAGGAGATAAGGTGCTAGTGCATTACAGTACCTGTTTAAAAACTTAATGGCATGTGGGACAAATGAAATGAAATGATTCATTGCCTTTGGTTGCCCACAACATTGTTTACCTTCTTCATTGTTCTATCTCTAGATTCACTTTACGGTATGTGTATTCTGTCACTTCCGGTTATCGGTGTTACTGCCACGGTGCTCTCTGCTCTGCTCACCTAAACAGATTTTCGTATATTTTTCTCATCAGTGATTATCTACATATCTCTACACTATCCTCAGACTTGTTCTGTTTGTGCAGGTCTCAGGTCTCTTAACTTTAGTAACCACAATCCGATAGTTTTACCAGTTTCTGTTAGTCACACTAACTAGCCTAGTTATAGGAATGGCTTCTCTCTGCTCTCCTGCTCTCTCCTGTCCAGTGTGCCACATATTTAGCTACTCCTCGTCCTCCTTTAGCGATAATGGTACTTGTAATAAATGTAGTTTATTTGTAGCTTTGGAGGTGAGGCTCAGTGATTCAGAGGCACGGTACCGCACCACCGAACAGTCAGTAACTGCTATAGTTAGCAAGTCCTCTGTAGCCGGTGCGGTACCACCGAAGGTAGCTTCAGCTAGCCGTACCCCGGCAGTTCCCGAGCAGCCGGGAGGCTGGGTGACTGTCCGAAAGAGGCATAGCTGCAAACTGAAGGCCATGTTCCACGTGGCTCCACGTTTCAAACAGATATTCCCCACTCAGCGACACACCCGCTGAGAAGCCAACTCTGGTCATTGGCAGCTCCATTTTACGAAACGTGAAGTTAGCGACACCGGGGGTCATAGTCAAATGCATCCCGGGGGCCAGAGCGGGCGACATCGAGTCAAATTTGAAACTGCTGGATAAAGATAAACATAGATACAGTAAGATTGTTCATGTCACTAAAATTTATGTTTCATCGGTGTGTGCATACGCCAAAATGATGTTGGACTCCATAGTTTTCTCTGGACCCCTGCCCAATGTGACCACTGATGACACGTATAACCGCATGTCGCCATTCCACTGCTGGCTGTCGAGGTGGTGTCCAGCAAACGATGTGGGCTTCACATATTCATCCTCCTGGCTGCAGGAGGATGAATATGTTAGCTTAAATGAATCCACTCCTCCCAGTCATTGTAATACTCATATTCCTCGTAGTACCGGTCGAGGTGGTGGAGTTGGAGCCATATTTGACTCAAGTCTTTTAATAAATCCTAAACCTAAACTAAATTATAATTCATTTGAAAGTCTTGTTCTTAGCCTCACTCACCCAACTTGGAAAACATTACAGCCAATTCTATTTGTTACAGTATATCGAGCTCCTGGCCCTTACTCTGAATTTTTATCTGAATTTGCAGAATTTGCATCAGGCTTGATCCTCAAAACAGATAAAGTAATTATTGTAGGTGATTTTAATATTCATGTGGACAACCACAATGATAGTCTTAGTACTGCATTTATCTCTTTATTAGATTCAGTGGGCTTCTGTCCCAGTGTAAATAAACCAACTCATTGTCTGAACCACACTCCTCTTCTATCTGACCATTTTTTAATAACCTTCGAGTTCATATTACTGGACTATAAGCCTTTTGGCACAAACTCCTACAGCAGATGTTTATCTGACAGTGCTGTAGCCAAATTTAAGGAAGTTATTGCTACCATATCTCTATTACAGTTCATAGTCAGTTAATGATTTACTGCTGCTGTGCATCTGTGTCCCTCTAACTCTATCACAGGTTCCACTGCTACTGTAATCATTCTATCATTTATTGTAATTCATTGTCATTTTATCATTCATTGTAATTGTACAATATGTTTGTGTTGATTTGTTCTGTACACATGACATCCATTGCACGTCTGTCCATCCTGGGAGAGGGATCCCTCCTCTGTGGCTCTTCCTGAGGTTTCTTCCACCTTTTTTCCCTGTTAAAGGGTTTTTTTGTGGGCAAGTTTTTCCTCACTCGAACCGAGGGTCTAAGGACAGAGGGTGTCACTCCCTGTACAGATTGTAAAGCCCTCTGAGGCAAAATGTGTTTTGTGAATTTGAGGTATACAAATGAAATTTGATTTGATTTGATCTCTGTATGCATTCCATACTTAGGATCATTGTACTTTTGCTGGCTATTGTTACAGTTTTTCTGACCGTCTTCTTCTGTGCCTCAGTAGCATTGCCAAACTAGCCGATGATTAGAACACTTACATACCTAGTGACCTGCTGGATTCTACATTCAGATTGTATTTTGCGGCTAGCTGCAGTAATGGGCCAATCTTAGATTAAATTAAAGAACGTAGTGAGTGGCTGTGAGCAAAACCCTACAATAGTAGTTTTTACTTGTATTTGGGTAGGATCAAAAGCAGTTATTGTTTGATATAAATTGGTACTGCATTATTTTGGTCGATACCCAGCTTTACCTCTGGCTCTTCACATTTCCATGATAATTTTATGAATTATTACTTTAAATATGTGAATGTGATCTATTACCTCAGTGCTATCACCATGATACTATTGAAATTCAGTTATGTTCATATCTTTAGCATCAGTCCTGCTGATGAGACTCATCCCTCCATGCATTGTGCTGGTATCAAAGGCAGTGAGTTTTATTATAGCAGTGAATATTATTTTTATGGCTACAGTTGAGCCCTACTTGTTATCCTCATCTGTGAAGAGAATTCAAACAGCAGCCCTCGAGGGGAATACTTTCTATGCTGCTCACGTTGGCAAAGAGATCTATATTTCCCTCAAGTCCTCTGTCTCCCACACACATCTCTACCTCCCCACCTTCATCTGTACCACAACTCCATCTTTTCTTTTTTGTCTCATCCACCTTTCTTTTCATCCTTGATCCCTGGGATTTCTCTTTTGTGTGATCAACATTTTTTATTTTTGCTTTATGAAATCACATGACATGAGAAACGTCTGTGAAGGAAAGAATCAGAAAGGATTGATTTGTATTTTTAACCAGAATTCTCATGGTAAATACATACATGAGTGTAAAACAGATGTGGATGAACATTTGTTTTTATGTTGTTTTCATTTGTGTATGGTAAAATGCAAAACATTATTGAATGTCACTGAAGACATCAAATATCTTGCACCACTAAATAAATACATCAGTTTACATTTTCAAATTATTTCTCACTCAGGATGTAAAAAATTGTTTTCACAGAAAGCAAACTGCAAATCATGTTAAAATCCATTTTCCATCTCTTTCATAACTGCCTCTCTACATGTTTATTTCTTTATATTCTCCTGAAGCAATCGTTCTTTACCGCTATTTATGAGTGGTGCAGTGTTGTCTCAACTATAGCACATAACAGCTTTGTAAAAAAAATTATAGGCAACAATTTCCATAAAACAACCTCAGAAAAGATGTCTACACTCCCCATTTAGCACTAAAATACAGGGATAGAGATAGCTAATGAGTAGCTTGTGGAGACATTGGAACATTCAGCGTGAACAAGCTGGACTAAAACAGTTGCCATTAAAAGCCATTAAAACACGAGGTCATGAAGTCATCAATGCCTGTTGTGGCGGCAACCTAAGAACCTGCTTATCAACACCAGTGGTAAAGGAAGCTTGGTTGGCCTATAGGGGGCTCTTGTGTGTCTTGGAGGAGTTCTGGATGGCCATAAAGAAGGACTTTCAGTTGGCCTCCAGGGAGTTCTGACAAACAGAGGGGGCGTGGCGCATCAGCTGTAGGAGAGAGGTGTGGGGAGGGCTCAGGAGAGCAGCGCCAGGGGAGGGATTAACACACCTGCGTCTGGTTGAACTAATCACTCTCCTTCCAAAAACAGTAGTGTGCTGGGCCTGGGAGAGCCGAACACATGACGACGGCGCACACGGAGGCACGAGGCTGTGACCGACGAGACCGGAGAGGCCGTCCAAGACACGGCGTGTATTGTGTGTGTGTGCGGACAAAAGAATAAAACCCACTTCAAAACGTCATCCGTAGTGTCCTTGCTGAAAGTACCCACAGTGGCATCAGGCCACGTTACACAGTTCGATGTCTAAGGAAGCAGGCTGTGTTCAGCCAGAGGAACTGCTGACCAAGGCCAGGGATGTTGCTAAGTGATAGAAAGAATACTTTAAGGAGCTACTGAATCTCACCAACATGTTCTCTGCGGAAAAAGTCTAAAGACTGAGGTTAAACCTCAACCATACTGTATCTCTGGAGGAATTCGCCAAGGTAGTCATGAAGCTCTTCGGTGAGAAGGTGGCAGGTGTGGATGAGATTCACCCTGATATGCTGAAGGCTTTGGACATTATTGGACTGTCTGAGTTAACACACCTCTTTAGTGTTGCATGGTGGTTGGGAATAGTACCTAAAACCCTGTGTTTGGTTCATTGGCTTTTACACCACACCATGTTTTAAATGAAATAAAGAGGTTTGGCATGAGATCACCCTTAATGACATCATCATAAGGTGGAAAGAAATACAGTGAGTGGAATGGTATATGGTCTGTACTTATATAGCGCCTTTCCAGTCTTCAGACCACTCAAAGCACTTTATAGTACATATCTCATTCACCCATTCACACACATTCATACACTGATGCCATTGGCTATTCTTATTATTATTTATGCTAATTATTAATCCACTGCTCTCTGAATGTGGTTTGGTAAGTATAACCCAGTTCCAGCCAGACCAGTCCATCCATTGAGAAGGCAAGAGGCCAAAACGTACCTTTGCCAGCCTCAGATAGCACCAGCATTCTGCAGCTCACTGATCCAACTGAATAATCAATATTTTCCCATGATCCTCCACATCACCTCTCCCTGTCTTTTTTTTTAGCAGTCTCTCCATCTCCCTCCTTCTCCTTTTGCTTTCTCTCCTAGCTCCAGCGCCATCTGCCTGGTAGAGGAAGCAGCTTGTCTGCTCTGCTGCCTCCTTTTCCCTAGAGCCCACGAATAGCGCAAGGCCAAACAAACACACCAGCCACCAGCAAACACACTGCACACTGCATCAATTTGGACAGCACCAGAACAGTTTTATTTCTAATGTGCTTCACAATGATTTCAATAGTCAAATTAAAAAGTCAATTCAATTATTACCTTACAGCAACAAAAGTTTTTATTTCACTTAAAATATTGTTAAGACCAGAAAGGATACTGTTGGAACAATATAAATGAGTAGAAAAGCAAAGAATCAGCATGTAAGTAGAATAAGCAGAATGGTAAAACGGGTGTAGGAGCATGGAATCAA
Source organism: Protonibea diacanthus (assembly GCA_028641955.1). NCBI lineage: Eukaryota > Metazoa > Chordata > Actinopteri > Sciaenidae > Protonibea > Protonibea diacanthus. The sequence goes on along the minus strand of CM053976.1, from coordinate 30,995,797 downwards.
ATAAAGGACAAACTCCAGTGTGTCCGCTGCCCTCTATTTAAGCACAACAGGACACCGGCTCAGGAAAAGGGCAGGAAGGATTGCCATGGACCCAGCAGACCTAGCCAACCATCTGTTCCAAAAACTTTATGCTAGAATAGGAGAAGAGGAACACATTCAACCAAAAGATCTTTCTCAGCCCGGGTCCAACCTGCACATCTTCTGGAACTGACTAAAACCATACTGTTAGTAAAATTCTTAAATGTTACATTAAATGTTAGATTGAGTCAAGCAAATCCTGCATCATTAAAGTTATTTGATAAAATCATAATTGACCAATTATATCGATCATAAAATCAAATAATAATAATAATGATAATAATAATAATAATAATAATAATATGAACTAAATCATGGTGGAACAATCAAAAACCGTCGGGAAAACAAAGGAAGGAAGTAGAAAAAGACACAGTGAGTAAAATAAAACAGGAAATATAAAACAAACTCAAAACCATGACAGGTATAGATCATAATTTTAATATGAATTCATTAGCACGTTCAAAACAAAGTTACAAAGTTCTTTGCATTAAAAATGATAAATAATAAAAGTAAATGAAATCCTGAATAAAGATAGAAACTGAGAGAACATAATTAATAATTACAAAAAATTCCACCAGTCAAAAATATGCTTTGACATAAAAGGGAGTTTTTAGAAGAGACTAAAAGGCCACCTTCAGACAAGTCAGATCTTAGACAATGAAGTATATGAATGAAGTATATGAAGGCTTAGTGTGTGTTAGTAGACTCTCCTCTTAGAGCATGTTCAAAGCACAAAAGTAAGGTAAATAACATTTTAAATGGTGAGGATGGGGATGGAAGAAGACCACCCACGTTTCCAGAGAGTTCCAGAGAGAAAGTGAGTCACACTGCTGCACTGTTGGGATGTGTTTCCTCATTACCATGAACACTCACACTGTACCTTTGACTCGGTCCTACACACACCGTCCTGTTGCCCCAAATACTCATTAGATCACCAGATGAAGTGAATTAATCCTAGACTAGGTGAATAGTCTCCCAACAAATGCACTGTTTCCTTCTGTTTGAAGAACATTTGCTGTTCAGTTGCTGTTTTAAACTTTAAACCTTTAAAACTAGGTTTTTAAAATTATTCGTTTGTGAGCTGCTATTAAAGATGTATGTCTTCAGCATGGGAACCATTGAAATTTGTTCTCAACAGGCAGATGGATAGGGTCTTTGAAATGTGTATAGAGATGTTGGCAATAGGAAACATATAGTCACTATCATCCTTTTAGAAATGTGATCATACTGTACAGATTCTAGATTTTAATCATAGATGAACCTTTGAATCTAGAAAATATCCAGATAGATAAAACAGAGAAAATCCTCAGATTGTTGAAGCTGGAGCCAAATAACAATTGCTAAACAAAAAGTGTACACTGGAAACTGTAGCTGATTAACTTTGTCGATAGACTTATTCAGTCAGGGCTGCATTTAGACCTGCTGAGAACTGGTCACATTATGAGCCAGACCTTCAGATGTGGTCACTCAACAACAGACAGTGGTAAATGGTAAATGGTCTCCTTTCTAGTCTTCCGACCACTCAAAGCTCTTTTACACTACATATCTCATTCACCCATTCACACACATTCATACACTGATGGCATTGGCTGTCATGCAAGGTACCAACTGCTCATCAGTTTGAGGAGTTAACCATTCACACACATTCACACACTGATGGAATAGCCTTCAGGTTCAGTATCTTGCCCAAGGACACTTCAACATGCAGACTGGGGGGGATCAAACCGCCAATCTTCTGATTTTCATTCTGATTAGTGGACGACCCGCTCTACCTCCAAGCCACAGCCACCCCAAAACTGGTCTCAAACCTTTACTAGTTAAGTTAAATAGACAATATTTCTTCAGCACTTTTTCATCATTTCAATTGGGGATTCCAAATGTACTAAACAAAGTGATCTGAAATGTATCATAATGTCCCTGATTAAAGTCCAAATGGGGAATGTTCAACATCGTTCAACCTTTCTTCTCAACAGCCAATTCTCTACTAAAGCCACAAGTGCCTTCCAACAGTTAGACTGTTGAAATCAAACAATCTAATCACTTCCTCTGAGTCATTTTCTGAGTTGCATGTGCACATCACCAAGCAGCAGGCTAGCTTCAGTGGATGTAAATATTTCTATTACTGCGATTTTGTTGGGCGGGAAGATGATCAGAACATTGTTGTCAAATGTAAATCTCTGTGGCTGCAGAGGATGGCTGTAGTCACACGATGGCTAAAAAAATGAAAACTAGCTGTTAATTGTGAAAAATTTGTGGTTGTGATATGTGGTGATTGAAAGTGCCTCACAATTAACTCTCTGTCAGTCAGACAGGTCCTCTTTACCCAGGTAAATTTGTAATAACAGAAGTTGTTTAAATGGACTTTAAAAGAAAGAAGTTGGGCAAATGCACTTGTATTTATTTAGCGATTTACCTTTCTCGTCTACTGACCACTCAAAGCACTTACAAGACTTCACGTTCACTCATTTACACACAATGATGGCAGGCTGCCATGCCATGACACTGACACAGAGGCACACATACAAAGATGAATTTTAAGGAGAAAGGACGCAATTACCAATTTAATGTGGTCTAACAGTAAAGTAAAATTACTAGTGTAATAAATTAGTGTTGGCAAGGAGTAATAAGTAATAATATTACATTTGAAAAAGAAATGAGAGTAATGACTAATGAGTAATAACTTCCATATTTGGAATACTGAGGCCTGCACTGAATATTACTAGTATCAAGCTAAGGGGGCCTTGAGGTGAGATTGTTTTGTCAAAGCATGGCTTCCAAGTTTAAGTACTGTGTTGTAACTCTGGAAACATAACCACCATTAGCACTACTGAAGTGTTTTGAATGTGCTCTCTCAGCCTGGACATCCATGAAACTATTATATGCTTTTGTTTTTTCATTTAAATCCCATTTGAAATTAGCTCTCCTGTTTTGTTTGACTCTGTCCTTGGTTGTCTGTTGAGCTCTACCACCCATCTGTCTGACTTCTATATCCTTCCATCTCTTCCCCTCCCTCTCCCTCATCCCTCTTTCTCTCTCTTTCTCATCTTGTCTCACTCTGGTAGCCTGGAGGCTGTCCAGTTTTGTGTTTCTCAGCGCTCTACTGGCCTGCCTCACCACTATCAAATATTTAACAGATACATAGAGTTGATAGATAGATAGATCGAGATGCAGCTATCCAGCCACATATTCTTTTACTCCTCTGCTCTAAATCTGATTTCTGATTTTGTTAAAGATCCCAAACCAGCTCTAAATCCTCAAATTTCATCCCAGCTCACTGTTGAAACCATTACAGCTCACAGTTCACAAAACATCAACCGTGAGCAGGAAGTATATTTTGGGATTTGTGGGTTTGTATTGAGCATTAGAACAAACTCTGGAGGTCTATTTTTAACATGAGAACAATTCTAAAAACTAGAAGTGAAAGAAAGATCTTGTATTATTTTTATTTTTATTATTATTATTATTGTTATTATTATTATTATTATTATTGTTGTTGTTGTTGTTGTTGTTGTTGTTATTATCATTATTATTATTGTTATTATTGTTGTTGTTTTTTTTTCATTATTTATTTTATCAAATACACATGAAACTAAAGAAAAGCAGAAAATAAATGTGATTTTTTTTTTTTTTTTTTTTTTTACAGAGATTTTAAACCATTTTACTGTACTGTACTTACCAATTTAGCATCAAATATTAAACAAATAGTTGAGCTTAAACCTGTTTAGTTATTGAATAATTCCGAAAAACCACATATTATGTACAGCAAAATGTTTCCACAATGAGTGCTACAGTTTTTATTTATTTCCTCCCATTTATGTTATGTGTGTATGTTACACATTATTTATGTACATGATATACAGTCTATGGTATGATTAAGACTGCTCAGTATCCTTAACAATGATGTCCACTTTCACTTCATTCTTTACATCTAACGACATGTTCAGTGTCAGTGCAGTGAGTGTACACCATCTGATCTTGGACTCACAGATGTAGTAATAAAGTATAAATTGGGCTTTAGTCTATCATTTTATTGGCAATAAATATAATATTCTGCAGAATTTCAAAATATTTATGTCGAGACAACATAGTTACTGATGCACACTCCATGAAAAGGAAAAGACATCAATCCTATTGATTATAGGTCGCACATCTGTACCTATAATTATCCATGTTTGTATTGAAGGTGATTGGAGGAGGTTACTGAGGTATATTTAAATGTTTTTTTTTTTTTGTGCCATTTTTGTCATTTGTGACTCTATCTACACTCTACCTACCTTCACAGCCTTCTTCAGCTTCACTAGAGAGAAATACTGAAGTATTTTGTTCAGGACCACCCACATGCTCCAACAATTTTGCCCAAATTAGACACAGAGGTACACTTTAATTGGTATATATATTAAGCATTTAGCAACAGCCTGTACAAGTTGCAGCAGAGCAGGCCTGTATGGAAATAGATTTAGACTGAGATGAGGGGTTTTATAATTAGTGCTTGGAGATGCAGATTACGGCCTATGGTGATTTGATCTGACCTATTTTGGAGGAAGTAGGGCAGAGATAGGTGCCCTGCTGCAGCACTGTATGTCTGACAGAAATTGCTAGGTGGACATACTCCTGCAATGACATGGTTTATCAGAATGGTCTTAAACTTTTGATCAGCTGATAAACAGCCTGTTTAAGTTTAAATGCAGTGTTTAATAAACTGCTAATTCTATTTTGCTGTCTGCTCCTGTTTCTTCTTTTTGCATTTTGAAGCTCTACTTACAATCTGGTCCCACCAGCGAATATGTGAATATTAGTAATTTTTCACTCGGTCTTCAGAATCAGAATCAGAATCAAGTTTATTGCCAAGTAGGTTTGCACTTACAAGGAATTCAAGTTGGTGTAATTGGTGCTGAATAAACATTAAGTAGAAAGGAAAATGTAAAAAATATATAAGTATTAAAATATAAACAATACAAAGAAACCTCAGGAAGAGCCACAGAGGAGGGATCCCTCTCCCAGGACGGACAGACGTGCAATGGATGTCACGTGTACAGAACAAACCAACACAAACATATTGTACAATTACAATGAATGATAGAATGACAATGAATTACAATGAATGATAGAATGATTACAGTAGCAGTGGAACCTGTGATAGAGATAGAGAGACACAGATGGACAGCAGCAGTAAATCATTAACTAACTATAAACTGTAGTCAAGATATGGTAGCAATAATGACAGTAATAATATATATAGTGGACGTCAGCAGCAGACCACAGCAGCAGCCACGATCCATGAGAACCTGCCGGACGAGAAAGCACAGAAACTCCGGGGAAGAAGTTTAGTTAGTAACATGCATTAACATGCATTAATGAGACATGTATATACTATATTCACAGAATGATATAAATACTATAAATGTGCCAATATACAATAGGATGACGTGGTCCCGAATAAATAGAGACTGTGCATTACTGTAACGCAGAAGGTCTGAAGATGCTACGTTAATGTAGCATGTAGGTCTGGATGGGGAGAGGCAGAGAGTCAGTGTCATGGGGGCTCCGGGCCTTGTTGATAAGGCTAGTAGCAGATGGGAAAAAACTGTTCTTGTGGCTTGAGGTTCTGGTCCTGATGGAGCACAGCCTCCTGCCAGAGGGGAGTGACTCAAAGAGTCTGTGACCGGGGTGGCAGGGATCAGCCACAATCTTTCCTGCACGCCTCAGAGTCCTGGAGAGCTCTGGGTTGACCAGATGGTCAACTTCCCACCTGTAGGCGGACTCGTCACCATCAGAAATGAGCCCGATGAGGGTGGTGTCATCTGCGGACTTCAGAAGCTTGGCGGACTGGTCAGAAACTTGACGGACTACTTAAGATTTTGATCAGGAGTGTAAGCAGTGACTAACCAGATGTGTGGGTAGAGTTTGGACCTGGAATAGGTTTGGACTCTCAAAGTCCTTTTAACATTTGTATCTCTCACTTTGAATGCATACAACCGAAACATGAATGTCTTAAGCAGAGGCTCACCAAAATGTACGCCATTATCCTTATTTTACGATTCATGACATCAAATGGTAAATGGTCTGTACTTATATAACCCCTTTCTAGTCTTCTGACCACTCAAAGCACTTTTACCCTACATATCTCATTCACCCATTCACACACATTCATACACTGATGGCATTGGCAGCCTTTGGGAGCAATTTGGGGTTCAGTATCTTGCCCAAGGACACTGGAGGAACCGCCGATCATCAGATTGGTGGACAACCCGCTCTACCTCCTGCACCAGTCTTACACCTGCCCAAATAAACCAGTCTATCCGAGGAAACAAACTCTGATCCATTTAAAGTGGACCAAACAGCACTGGTGTGAAAGTGCCCTTACAGTGGGAAAACACATGGACTATCTAGTGAACCAAAGATCAGAAAGCCAATTGATGAGCTGGGTTTTCTTCTTCTTGGTGCTTTTTTTCTTCCTGGTCAGTCTTTGTTTTGGGCAATACCGCCCACATACAAGCAACTGTTGGAACCACATGACATTGTCCAGGCAGTGTGGTCCACTTTCAAAAGTGCAGTGTGAAAATGAAGCAAACCAAATGAAGATGTGACATTTTTCAGCATTCCTTCCCAATTGAACCGAGTGCCCCAGACTATCCTGGTGTGAAAGCAACATAATTCTTTGAAAACATACCTTTAGAGACCTTACCCTGTCATACCCATGAAGTTAAACACGAAAAGGAAACGAAAATCAGCAAACTGTTAGCTGGAAAATAAACCAACTAATCCCTGATACAAACAGACCCTCTCATATCTTTGAATCTGACAGCAGATAAAAATTAAAACTTATTAAAACTGAAAGTTGTTTTCTCTCCTCCAGTCTTGGAGAGGCAACATGCTCATTAGCTGGCAACTAAACCCGTGGTGCAATATTCAGTCCTGATGGCAGGGTATACCAATTAGTTTACCCAGCAGGAAACAGCCCTCCTGCTGTCAAAATAAACACCAACCATAGGTTAGCATTATATGTTTCCATTTGCCTCATCTCTCTTTCCCCTTTCTCCTCATGTCTCTTTTTTTGAAGCAAAGTGTTCTCCTCTTTATGTGTTTCACTCCATGTTTACATGCACTCAGATAATTTAGTTAGAGGCAGATAAAAGAAAACAGTCAAATCCTAACTGTGTTATCTAAGATTAATTTAAGCCATAATAGAAGTAACTTGATTAACAGACCAAAGTACTCAATAATATTGACAAGGTGGAACGTAAACCCCAGTTGGTGCACAATAAAGTTAGTCCCTTTTTTCCAGCTGTATTATTAGTTCATGTTTGGAGGAAAACTTCAGTCTGATATTTGTTTCTGCACTAATTGGTCACAGAGGTCATGAACCAACAGCTGCTTTGAGACTCAACTTAGATCACATATAGAAACAAACTGTTACAAACCTTTCCAGGATTGTGGGTTCTGTGTTCTGAACAGTACTAATAACTGGCTACATTCCTCTGGTGCTCTTGCTCTCACCTCTTGCTTGCTACGCTCACTTCACTGAGTTTATTGTTTAACAAAGAGGTCATCTCTGATTGGAGAGGGAGCAAAGTTCTCATCTGAGGAGTGTCACTATCACCTCTCCCACCCTTCCCCCTTTGCTCATTGGGATATTGTGTGTGTGTGTTCATTGATCAGTTCATGCATGTTAGTGCTCCGTGTTTTCTTGCATGTTTGAATTTTCATGTGTGTGTGCGTGTGTGTGTGTGTGTGTGTGTGTGTGTGTTTATGTGCACATCATCATTCTTCAATTCTCCAGCACTTTCCCACTGGTCAGGGGCTGGACCCTTGGGGGTCAAAGATCAGTTTGGCCTATAGTGTGACACCATGGCAGCTTAGAGAGGTCAAGAGAGGTCAGTGGCAGAAGAAGAGGACACTGGCGCGACAAAAGAACTGCTGATATAAATAAAGAAACACATTATAAAAGAGAAAAGGGTCCAAACAAAGAGGTTAGGATGTGAGTGAAGGAATCCAGAGACATGTCTCTTCACTGCCAATCACATCTTGGCTGCTTTGCACAAGTGACTGAACCCACTGGAGGATAAATGTTGACAAGTATTCAGTGTTTCCCTCAGTATGCTCCTGTCTTTGTGTCTGAAAAACCTGTGACAACAGTTAATTTAGAATATGGGACACCAAAATACTCAATTGAAACTAAGAAAAAAAACATTGTTCAGTACAATTGTTCAATTACATGAAACTTTTTCTACAATAAATAAAAAGTCACATTTAAAACTGTGACGAAATGAAGTGCAACTTTGGTCAATAAATAAAGATGCACAAATTGAACTATTACTATTCTAATGTAGCCTTATTCAAAGACCTGCATGTATCTGTGGAATCACACATTGACTGGTAAAACATCCTCCACTGTACTTCTTCACAATGTTTGACCTGTTGCATTAATAAGCATGATGCATTTCAATAACTCTGCAGTATTGTCAGATAATTAACTGACAAAATGACTAAATTACTGTTTCTTGAAAGGACAAAAGTGGCAGTGATCCAATATCTGAAATGTGTGAGGACTAATACAGGTTCAGTGTGATGTTGTTCACCAGGAACCTAAAACCTGTTCACCTGCTCCACCTCAGCTCCGCTGATGTAGACAGTTTGTCTTTGCCTCCTTTTTCCTAACACCAAGGATTAGCTCCTTGATTTTGATGACATTGAGCAGCAGGCTGTTCTCTGCCTTCTTTCACTCACCTTCCAGCTGCTCTCTGCTTTGGTTTTGTCCCATTAGCTGTTCCCAGCTCTGTCTGTCCTCATCTTGCCTGTGTGTCCTGCTCTGTCTCTCTCTGTCTCCGTCCATGTATTCTTGATAAACTAGCTGTTTGTACCTGTGGTTGTTCAGCTGCTAGTTGAAGTGTGGAGGTGAACGATGTTGACTTCTTGTTGCCATGGTATGGCAGCATTGCTGGCCCCTTCCTCTCTCTCTGTACCCTGTGAATCCATGGCGGTGCCCCCATAGGAACAAACCTGTTCTCATCCCAGGTCATCAAATACCAAAGGTTTGTCACACTGTCCTGGAGATGCATACAGACACAAACAGCAGCCTTTGTTTGAGATGCACCAGGCCACAAAGCCAGAAACGTTAAACATGTGTTAAGTGTCAGTGATTGTGGTTTGGGTTATGGAAGTCATGGAAGGTAAACTATGTAACTTAACACTGTTGTGACACTAACCATGGTCTCCTGGGTAAAAGTTATGTGTTACTGTGAGCCATCCATCCACCTCACTTCCTCCAGGTGCTCTTTATACTATAGTGTCAGATCAACTGTTCTCCACCCCATTCACCTCCACCCCCAGTTGGTTTTCAATTTAACAAACACTCAGGCAAAAGTCTATATAATTTTATCAAAGTTAAAACTAGACTGACCAGACTGCATCATGGCGTCTTGTGTTTCTAGAATATAATGTACTGGGATGGATAGGATGTATTTAGGTGTGTATGTGTTTGAGTCCTTGGCGAGTCTGACTTGAATATTTTTCTCCTGTCCCTGTACAAATATAAATATTGTTGAAGAAAATAATGTTTCACTTCATGAATTAATTCAGGTTATTTCACCAGTTTCAATATGATGAACAGTACAACTGGAATGCTAATTGAGTTAGCAGATTTTTGAGGTGCAGATAAAAAGGTTGAACTCCAAAAAACTATAAATAATAATAATAAGAAATAATAATAATAAACAACATAATACAGTACCAGATAACTGTTTGGACACACCTTCTCATATAATGGTTTATTTTCTACTATTTTCTACACTGTAGGTTAACACTGACTAATTGAAATTAATTTATTTTAGTAGTTGAAGTTGAAGCTTTTATATCACACTATATCACACACATCTCTTATGTGCTTCATGGTGGGAACCACATATGCAGATACCATCCATTCACTTTTTCTGCATCTCACAAAGACACAGCAGTTCTTGTAACCAAAAATTAAAAAATAATAAAAAATAATAAAATAAAATAAAACTGACTCACCAGACCAAAGTCCAGATTTCCACTGGTCTAATGTCCATTCTTTGTGTTTCTTGGCCCAAGCAGTTCTATTTTGTTCTTGTTGGTCTCCCTCAGTGGTGGTTTCTTTGCAGCAATTGAATCAGTCTGATTCACACAGTCTTCTATATGGATTAATATAGGTGTTAAAAAGGGCTATTTACTATAGGCCAACACTATCTCTGGACAACACAACAGATGGTCTCAAACATGATGAGAAGACAAGAAACTCCACTAATTAACTTTAGACATGGCACACCTGGTAAATGTGTTAGGATTGCTAGGTTTGTCTATTTCCCTGTCTTCACCCTCCCAGCCAGTTTGTTGTTGTACCTATGGTGGTAATGTCGCAACTTACCAGCTCTGAGGAACCTAATTGTGAAGTACCCATGTTGTATTTTAGGATGCTTGCCTTTTCTGCTTTGTTCTCCAGCCCTGCCATGTTCCTGAAATTCTCTCACCTGTTGTGTTTTTTTATTGTCACATCTTGTTAATAAATCATCCAAACAATTCCTGTCTATGGTCTACATCAGTGTTCCGCTTTAAGTTTTAGCTTAAAAAAATGAAAAGATTCCAGGTGCTGGAACCTTGTGAAGCTGGAAAACACAATATAATGTACAGTAGAAGGTTCATTATGAAACTGAACACACAGAAAGCTCTTCCCAGATTACAGTGAAAATAGAGGAATAGATTAGATTAGATCTGTTCTGATTATATACCTGTTTTATCTCCAATCCAACTCCAATGACATCAGAACCAGTGATATTAACATAATCTATGAACTGATCTGGATGTATACAGAAATATGTATACAGAATTCCTCGACACTTATTGTAAAGCAATGGAAAATTTTTTTTTTTTTGCCTACATGATCAGCTCATACAGTCGTCAGCTATAATTATAATATCAAGTGGGGAAGTATGGCAGCCTTTGGGCTCTCTGTGCTCCCACACAGTCTGCCTCTCCTGTCAGCAGAGAGACAATAACAACAGCAGAAGCTTTTTATCTGCACCTGAAAATCTGCTCTACGCCTACACTCTGTGCAGATGCTCTTATAAATGTCCATGTGTCTGTATGTGCTGTGTGTGTGTGTGTCTGTGTGTGTGTGTGTGTGTGTGTGTGTGTGTGTGTGTGTGTGTGTGTTTTCAGAGTGACTGAACGCGTGGGAGTCAGCAACCAAGGGTGAGACTATATTTCCCTGCTGCATAATGAGCCTCTCTCTGTTCTGGGGACAAGAGGAAAAACAAAAAGGATGTCTCCCACCTCTGACACATTTACCTAGATAGAAGCCTTACACAATCACACTCACTACCATGCTGAGATATCTTGGTTAGAGAATTGTAAGACAAATGACACCCTCAATCCAAAGCAGCCTTCAGTATAAATGAAATCAAAGCTAGTCCAATAACAGTCATTGAGTGCTGCTGGCATTTTCCCTGTGCCCTCAGAACTCATCTCAACCTTTCTCTGAATTGAGTTTGAGGAGTGTCAAGCAAGATAATTCATTTTACTTTCAGCTGTCACTTCAGTGCGCTGAATCTTAATGACCACTTCTGAGGTTAGAGTGCTGCACACAAGTGGGAAGGTGGTGCAGATGATTGCTCTGTGGCCATCTCTCTGAGAAAAGAATGTGTCTCTAGCATCACAGTTACAAGTCATCATTTGAGAGCTCTTATGCTTGTACTGGATGTGCATGTACAGTAACATATGGACACTCCAGTTAAAGCATTTCACATTTTATGTCTATTACCCCCAAATTCCACCGGGCGCGGATGCAACTCGTTCCATGTGCACCATTTCCACTGGAGCTATACGTGGCCGTTCTAGTCAATATTTCAAACCCCACTAGCGCTGCCGCAGTCCGTTTCAGAACATCCCAGAAGCGGGCCTCCGCTCGGCTCCAAGGGAATAGGTGGCTGTTATATTTTTGATGGCCACTGTGAGCAGCTCATGTCAATTTACACAGAGCAGCTTGAGCTGGCGGATGTATTAGAAAACCTGGATGATTTCAAAATAAAACACCCCGTGCAAACTGTCTGTCATAAAAAACAGCCAAAAGAGAAACAAATGAACTATATAGCATATTTACACATGTAGAGCATATTGAGAAGAACATAAACCAGGAAACTTACCAAGTATGTTTGAATGGATGAATGAGATATGTAGTGTAAAAGAGCTTTGAGTGGTTGGAAGACTAGTAAGGCGTTATATGAGTACAGTCCATTCTAACAGTACCCAGGTTTGTTATCATCTACGCTGTTAGCTCAACTGTTGAGGGTAACCACAGTTTGGTTTCTGGCTATTTAACTTTGTAATAACTGAATTCGCCACTCTGCTGGATTTAGCTTCTCCACCGGTGAAATGTATGCTCTACATACTTTGTTCACACAACTAAAAGGAAGGTCTGATTAAGGTAATGCTCTGTATTAAGCACCCGTGAACATGGCAGAGAATGACCAGAAACTAGAGAGGGTGTCTAGGTACAGTAGTTTCCATTGGAGTACTCTAGCTAAGAAATCCAGCTTTCTGAAGCAAGATATGCTGTTTACATTCACAGCACGTAACCAGGAGACTCCAAAACCTGATCATGAATGGTGATAATTTCCCCTCTTTTATTGGGAGGTGCATGTCTTTCCTTTTGCTCCATATACAGCAGCACATTTGCTGCTGCAGCCTGTGTAGAGAGCTTGCATTGCTTATCTGTTTTTGCATGTGTGGGTATGTGTGAAGTCTGAAAATACCCCTGGCTCTGATCATAATGAACCAATTCATTCCTCATCCCTGCAAAATAATTTTAAGATTCACAGAAATCATCTGAAAGTCAACAGATGTTCTTTTATTATTAGCACACATTATTAGCACAAATATACTTTGTATTTCTGACATAATATTCAGATATCTCTTGCTTCCTTCTTTTTCATGACCATGGACTGTATGTGACTGTGTCCACTTCAAGTTACAAGATTGTTCTCTGACCTTGTGATGTTTTGAAGAGCACACCTATTGTGACATGAGTCCAACCTTTTACATGTATGTGATTAATGTCACTTGGTCAACCACCAGGTAAGATAGGCATTATCAGTGGCACAGCTTTTTATGTTGAGTGCCAGCCTTATTAAAATGTTCACTATGATTATAGGAATGGATTCTCATGGTTAACTATAGTTAGGCAACAAAAAACTATTAATTAAGGGTACATAGTCCATGAACCATGCACCATCCATCCCTGACCAGACCACAGTCAGCACAACAGCAGTCACTGTGGTCCAAATTGTGGAGCACTTTTCATTACTTTGACAGAAGATGCATTTATTGACCACCATCTTTCATTTTTTCACTCAAACTTAATCACCACCAAACCTCTGTGTATTTACAGTTCATCTTGAATACATAAAATTGTGTTATTGCAAATTAAACTGAAATTTGCTCCATTCGGTTACATCTACAACTAAGTTTTTAAAATGCATTAATTCCTAGGTGACCCAAGATACTTAAAATACTGTTGTTAGCATTGTTTCAGGTCACTGGGTAGAAACAGAGGAACAATATGTTACTGTTGGTAGACAAATGCTCTGTTATGGTGAGAGCTGAACCTCAGATGTGTATCAAGCGTTGCAAGAGTGGTTGCATTGAGATTGTCTGTTGCGCTGAGCTGCATGTCACTGCAGAGAACTGCTTTGAAAAACTGAATGTGTGTCACCAACTGTTGTGACTGCCAAACTGGGACTCGACCAGTATTTCACCAAATGTCAACTCAAGTCCAACTACTTAAATTTTGGGCATCACATGTGTGTTGATGATACTGAGCAAAAAGCTCAACGAAAATAATCAAAGTAATATAGTAATGTGGTTAAAGTGTCTATTTTCTATGATTTCCAATTGGATTTATGTTTGTGACGCTGACATTACACACTGCTCCCCTCCCAAAGAGCCAAGTGGCTGCTCTTTTTCTGTTTGTCTGTCTGTCTGAGTGTGTGTGTCTCTCGCTCCATCACTTCACATTCACATTCATTTAACATCTCTATACATAACTTTGAGTTATGGAGTCATCCAGTTCACGTCAGCAGAGTGCGGTAAAAAATTTGGGTCTGATCAATGGAAATACTGATGGCTGGAAAGCCTGACCCTTCAAGGCATGCCTGCCCGCCTCAGCCCCGAAATCAGTCATTACCAGGCTATTGCAGACACACACGGATACACACACACACATGCACACTGTCTGTGCTTATAGCACCAAAGAAAGAAACCTTTGACGTAGCCCATTCAAACAAATTATTAACAGTGTTTTACAGGAAATATTGTATTTTTTCCTCCACTACTGACAGCAACTCACTTTTCAGATTACAGTTTTTAAACCCTTCTTGCCTTCCTTTACGTTGAGAAAAGAATCCTCTTAAGATGAACTGTACAAGAGTCCTCTTGGATTAGCTCAAAAGTTGTTGCTGAAAACTGTTTTTCTGACTTTGTAGAGATATATGGTTACAGGACAGCAATGCTGCAAGCTTGATAGTGTAGTGTGCATCATGATCTTATAGACTATGATGCACTGCTGTAGAATCAATTAGACAACAGTATATAAAGTAGTTAAAATGAGCTTGACCCACACCAAATGCAACAGAAACATGAATGCAGCAGGAATATGAATCCAAACACAGCTGATAGAAAACTAAAACACCTCACCGCAACATCAGTACTGGACTTGACATAATTACAGTACATTTGTACATTTTGCTGACAATACTTGCACACAAGACATGAACACTGTACTTCATCTGCTGAGGTAATCTTAAATATGATAAAGGATACAAGGCTGTGATGATTGTGGTGATGCAGGATGGAATTGTGGGTAAACATGGCTGTAGTCCTTATTTTACAAAACATAGTCACTGCAGCACTTGTATTTTTGCATCAACAATTATCACACCACAGTTATTAAATCTTGCATCCAAAACAGAGAGTGGAAAGCGTATAGTCATGTTTTGTTGATGCTTAAATGCAGCATGCAACACTTTCTAGCCATGATATTGACAGATCTCCACGATGTCTTTACTGACACACTGCTTCTCCTCAGACATGGGGCTGATCTCATTCCGCTCTGTAGGTTCTCATTCACTGAAGCAGAGTATGCTGGACAGTTTGTTCGTGAGAACTCCTGTGTGTTGTCCTGAACCCTGGAGAAACTGTCTGTGTTGAATTTGTGCTGTCTCTGTACGCACATTTAAGGCAAAAGGAATAAAATATGTTGTGTGTCTTAGAAACCAAGGTGTCAGTCTGAGAGTTCTCCTCTGAGAATGCAACAGTTTTTTTTCTGTTTGTTTTTTTAAATCTGGAGAGATTTGATTGGAACAGAGACTTAAACAATGGTCAAATTCATTCATTTAATGTGCTCATAAGAAAAGTAAAATGGTAACGTGGGGGAAAGGGGCAATAACACCCCATCGTGACGTCAACTTTAAGGGGGAAGTGATGCCATTGGTTGTACAGAAGAACCCCACTGATGGACTCTGGTGATGGTGTTGAAGGAGTGAAGAGTGATGCTAAAGATCTGGATTGATGTGATGCATTTACTCATGGAGGGGTCCCTGGGCACTGAATGGAGGTAAACAGAATTGAGGAGGGTGTCATCAATCTGACTGAAATGACAGCTCTCGTTTGACAGCAATGAGATGAGGTTTATGGAGGTACTTGGATGAATGAAAGAGTTGAGTCGGCTGGTGGTTGCAGGTGTGATGACCACAGACCTGAGTGTGGCAGAGGAGTGATGAGGTGGATTCCTGAAACAAAGGGGCTGGCAGTTATGTAGTTACTACAGAGGAGACTAAACAAACTGTGTCTTGAACTGGTCTTAAATGGATGATAGCCAGGTGGTGCTGAGGTGACAATCAAGTGAGACAAAGACCAAATTCCACACCCAGCAACACACACAACAGTGAGAGACAGACAGGCAGAGAAGACACAGAAGAGACAGGATACCAACAGAAAACACTAAGCAGGGAGGAGGCACAAGCCTTCAGCATAACACATTAAGCTGAGCAGAGCCAGGTTCTTCAAGGTGTGAGGCGGGTTTTGCCTTGACTGACATCAGGTGGTTCTTTGCCTTTGTCATCTATTGCAGTCAATATCCTTACAGGGGTCAGATGTTGCTTGTGCATACTAGTGCCACACATTGTTCTTTCTTTTTGATCACATTTTGTTTTGTTTTTATTTAATATTTCACAGTGAAATTTTACAACTCTATGACCCTATGTGAGTCTTTGGGTCTTTTTTGACCCAGTGTGAATGATTAATTTAATGGAACTATAATACATTTCATGCATGTGTTGAATTAGGCCCATCCCAAACCTGGCACAGTTTTGCACCAAATCTGAGATAAACAGAAGTTATTTCTTGCATGCGAGAATTGTTTTCTCACAGGAAGGTCAGGCAGAGGTCATTTTGTCATGAAGGCGCTGCATGTCAGCATCCCACTTTCTCTCTGTACTGAAGCCTTGAGTGAAGCACTTGCAGCACATGTGAAAGGTGAACTGACATGTATAAGCACATGTATGCCGTCATACATTTGCCAAGAAGAGAGTTAGGTGAAGAAGAGTCTTTGGTAGAGAAAATTAGTTCAAACAATCCAGTCTCACAAATTATGTTCATAAATTACTAAATAATTTAAGTGATTATTAGATTATGTTCATTGTCTTGTTCAGGGTATCACACTGCTCAGCCTTCCCTGGAAAGTTTATTTTCTGTTGGATTCATCAGAATGTGACCTTCAGCACTCACTGGAGCAATTTGCAGTTGAGTGTGAAGCGGCTGGGTTGAGGGCCAGCACCAAGTCTGAGGCTCTCATGGTTCATCTCATAGAAAATGATGGAATTCTCCCTCTGGGTTGGGAGCGAGTTGCCGCCCCAACCAAAGTATCTTGTGGTCTTGATCAGAAGTGGTGAATTAGACCCCGTAGCGTTAGATGGACCAGCGGTTTGGTGTGGCATCTGCAATAGTCTGGACGAGTACAAGTACATCTAACTGGGAGCAGACCCAGGGAAAACCTGCTGGAGGAACTATATTGCCCATCTAGCCTGGGAATGCCTTGGGATCCCCCAGGAGGAGCTGGAATGTGTTGCTAGGGAGATGGAGATCTGGAATGCCCTGCTAAACCTGCTGCTGCCATGACCCGACCCTGGATAAGCAGAAGAGAATGGATGGATGGATGGATGGATGGATGGATTATGTTCAGAGCAAGTGGCTGTGAAGTAAAGCCAACACGAAAGTATCGAAAACTGCAGTTTCATCCACTTGAGGATGGCTATAGAACAAAACAGTGTCCCCATGTTAAAATGTCCAATTTCATAGCAGAAATAAACATGTTTGTACAAAAAACAGTTTTGGTCTCTATAGCTAATATCCCCGTTCATGACAACTGTACTGAGGGTGAATTTTTATACAACTCACCTGTTCAAATTATATTAAGGCTTAAAGTTATACAGAATTAAAAGCCACTTTGGTAGGTGCTGTCACAGGTGACTTGTTTGAGCAACCTGCCACAGCTCCACCTCTTTGCGATAAGTGTCAGTCATGTAGTGAACAATATCGGACCCAGAATATAATCACCAACCAGAGAACAGAGTCAGTTTTAAACAACATGTCAAAACAGCATGTTTTAAACAAACACTGGTGGAGATGCACTCAAAGGCAGTGAGGCTGGAGGTGATTTGAGGGACAGAGCCTCAGAGCAGTGCAGATTGGTGGTGTGGTTCAGAACTGGTGGTGAAACTCTGAGTGGTGCAGGACTTTTTTTTGGCAGAGGCACAAAACCTCCATCAAACAGTAGGTCACATCATCTTTCAGCATCAAGGGAAAACTATGGACCAAATTCTCCTGGAGTCATACTGGTGCTGTGGCCACAAACCAAACAGGAATTAAATTAACTTTGACCTATAAAACTGTACAGTCAGTCAAACAACATAAGATTTAGTAATGTTAGACTGTTTTCTCCTTTGTTGGTTTACTGGCTTCATGTTTAGTACATTGGTTTGTGACTTGAACTTGCAGCAGGTCAAAGCTTTTCTATCACGTGCAAACACACACAAGTTTTAAAGTGTCTCACTGAATAACTCTGTACCCTGATCCCTTGTCTGTGTATAGCTGCCTTCTCTCCTTCTTCCGTGTTGTTACCTGTATAGTTGCTGTGGTTGCTTTCACATACAGTATGTTGGTGTATTTCATTGTTAAAAACAGTTACATATAAAAGATCCAAAAACATGAATGTGGCCAAACATGTGATTTGATTAGTGAGTTTCCACAAGCAACCGCAACTCTGAATGACCTACATTGTCTCTGCTGTAGTTACACATGTAAAGGAGAAAAAAATAGACTTAAAATGTAAAAAATATACTTTACAGTGTGACATATAATGTGAGTGAAGTGTGAGTAGGCAGCTATATTGATTAAAATTTAATCATACCTGTTCCACCAGATGCGCCTGAGAGAGACGACTGAACAATATGCCTGAAATGCCTTCTGTGTAGGCACATTGTTATTGTGAACACCAGTGCTGGTCAGTTTATTTTGTATTTGCTGTCTGTTACAGACTGATGCACTGTGTACTTCCTGCTGTTGATACTCTGAATCCAAATTACCGTAATGTGTTTCCTTTCTGCCACGTTCTAAAGAGCAACCAGTCAAACTTTGCAAACTGCACCTGTTATTGACACCTTTCTGGAACTAATGTTCCTTTCTCTTTTTCGGAGAGCTTTATTTTAGCTGTGTCAGATTCTAGTATGTTCACAAACAGTTCAGGATGTGCTGGACATGTCATACTTTGTGCGGTCTCAAATGATGAATGTGCAAAGCTCAAACCCAGAGCCATTAAACAAAACCGTGTGGCAAGTGAGTCATTCTCATCTGTTTAATGTGGATCTATGTACAAACCCCAGGTTCCTGAAGTGGGATTAAAAAGCAGGAGTGGTTGACTATTGAACCATGCAGGGGTCTGGGTACAGACCTGTGGTCTTGGTGTCCAGCAGACCCCTAGGAGGCCAGATGGAGGCTGATGTAATTGCTGTGTTGTTGTGAGCTCCAGTGTCACAGTGAGGTTGTGGCCGCTGTCCTATTCCAACAATTAGGAAGATAAAAGAAACAGTTGGGCTGAAACCAAGCTGGCCACAACCACTGTGCACTGCCAGGATGGATGACCAGTATCAGCTACTTTGTGGGCGGGTTGGTCAGTTCCAAAAACCTAACTGCTCATGTTTGGTATTGTATTGTCATCAGCAGTGAACATCTGGAGCAGTGGGAGTTTTCCCAATGGATCAGTAAACTTGAATCCAGCAATTTGATACAAAGAAACATTAAATTTTACAATTCAGTTGTCCAAAGAATTCTCAGTGTTAAGTGAATTCAACTGCTGAGTTCCAAAACGTTCCAAAACGTCAGCACTAAACTAGGACAACCAGATATGTCATATAAAATCAGTGCATCTTAAAGATATTAATTACTCTGATAAAAAGCTTTTTACATGGAAGTAAACATGACTAATCAGCTGTTTCCAGAGAATGCTGAGGTACAGCTGGAGAGAAACCGGATCTGAAAAAAACTTGACTTCACACAGACCAATATCACTGCCGCAAGCCATTCACAGGTAAATATTCTACATACTACAGTAGAACATACTATACCAGCACAGCTGCTTTTCAGTTGATGCATCAAGTTGAAGTCTGCATACAGCCATAAACATAAACGTTAATCTACTAATTAACTGTTGGTAATTAAATTTGCTGTTAGTAGGCAGCAGAACCGGGCTCAGTAGCCAGACTGGACTGGTTTCGCCTCTGACACCAACAGGAAATAACATTACACTACCAAGGTGATTTAAGAAAGTCTGCTAAGTAGTGAACTGCAAATTGTTGTAGCTCGGTCAGCTGAACCAAACTGACTCAGTCCAAGGATGCCTGTAGCCAAACCTGGCAAGAAAACTACCTCAATAGGCTACTGTATTCCCTGCCAGACTGGCTCCCGCTGGTTTTGGTTGGAGGAAGGTAGATGCTTATACCTGCAATGGATAGCAGTGGCTACTGAAAACGCCAATCAACATCCACAACATTTCCCTCCCTTACTGCCTATTTTTTACCGGAAACAGTTAAAAATTAGGACACAAACAGCACTCTACTTCCTGTTTCATTGAGACTTGGACTAAGCAAACCACGATGGGTGGGATTACTTTCAATATCGAATGGTCTTGCAACACTCTCTCTCTCTATATATATAGACGACATAAGGGACAACATTGTTAAGTCACTATTAAAAATCCTCTCAGCTAAGTTTGTTTAGCTGTGTTGTAAACAACTGCTCTCTGTTCATGGTCATCTTTATTATTAAAACACTGACTAACCAAACTGGTCTCCAAATTAACCAGGACTGATCATGAAACTTAGAACTTTGGGAAACACACTTTATTGTCAGTTTTCCATTTAAATTTCACATATCTTGACAGACAGATCCAACACACATTTAGGCAGTGAGGACATGTTGATACATTAGTTCAAAGCGG
Organism: Protonibea diacanthus; assembly: GCA_028641955.1. Lineage (NCBI taxonomy): Eukaryota > Metazoa > Chordata > Actinopteri > Sciaenidae > Protonibea > Protonibea diacanthus. The sequence goes on along the minus strand of CM053976.1, from coordinate 30,975,153 downwards.
TTTCCCAAAATGAATTAATGTGAACAACATGTAACAACTTCCTGCATGTCACTGTGCATTAAATGCTTACAAGGAGAGACAGACAAAGAGATGGGAGTAACATGTGGCTGTGAGCAGATTACTGTGATGCTGCTGCTGAGATGAAACAGGAACAAACTCATGGCTGATCTGAGAGCTGAGCAGACATGTTGTCTGAGGGAGAGACTCAAGTGTAATGGAGAAAGATTACTTTTAGACATACAAACACACACAGCCTGAGAACAGCAGATGGGGGTGTGCTGGCTTGGAGGTGAGATAAAAGGAGGTGGTGCTTTGCCAGTGAGTTGTTATACAAACCATTTTTAATAAAGATAGACCATTCAATCATATTTGTAGACAGAAGAAGAAATTGATTCTAGCTTAACCACTTACTGTGTTTAAAGCTGCTATAATCAATATTCTCATATTAACAATAAGTCAAATTATTATGTGTTATGTAAAAGGTCATCATGGCATACCCACCGAGAATTATCACCAACTCTGCTGTTACCCTCAGCACTGTGAAGTGCTCCACTGTTTTTCAGCTCATTGTTCTGGTTTGGCTGAAGCAACTTCACTGTTTTCAGTGAAAAAGCTCTAATAAAGCCTCTGTACTCACCCTGCCCAGCAGCAAACAGCAGACAGACACAGTTAGAGACAAGCTGGTGAACATAGTGAAGCATTTAGCTGCTAAAGCGGCAGATACTTCCCTCAGGAGTTGATGGGGACCAAATATATATTGGATATTGGACTTACATCACTACTCCAAATGAATGCTAATGTTATTCTGTGTCTGCTAGATGAGTCAATAATCAAAGTATGGAAGGCTGGACTGGTAGCTGGAGACCAACCAAGTTACCAAACCCCTAACTGCTCTCAGGTTACCGATCTCTCCACATTTGCAGTTCTATAAGGAGCTATTCTATTGGAGAAGGCTTTTTACATTCCTTATGGGAATGTAGAGACAATCGGCCTGCCAAATAATCCAACCTGCCCAATGGATGACTTTGCGAAGTGTAAGAAAATTGTAAAGAAGTCATTAATTCCAATTCTTCAATAACATGTACTGCTATTCCTGATTTGATACACTCTTGTAGATACTACCCCACTAGAACACTGTGTTCCTATAGTCTCCAATTAGCCCAGCCACCTCCTCTACATGGATGACATCAAGCTGTATGCCAGGAATGAATGAGATATCAACTCATTGAGCCACCTCACTAGGATCTGCAGCAATGTCATCTGAATGTCATTTGGGTTAGAGAAGTGTGTTTGGATGGCAACAAAGAGAGGTAAGATGCTCAGAACTGAGGGTATTGAACTACCAGAAGGTGACATTGCAGATATACAGGACAGCTACAAATACCTTGGAACCTGCAGGCAAATTGGAACCATAAGGAGGCAGCTAGGAAGTCAGCTAAGTACCTACACAAGGTGAGGCAGAACCTGATATATACACAGTATTACCTATATATTACCAACTTAACTTCTGCTCTCTTCAGGTTCTCTTGGCCTTGACCTGCTCTGTATGGAAAGTACCATGAGAGGAACTGGCACTATACAAATAAAATGGAATTGAATTGAATTGAACATACTGGATACATACATAAAATGTGACAAGACACTGTCAAGCATCAGCTGCTGTTCATGCAGGAGCAGCTGGTGGAAAATGTCTTTGTCAAAAATAAGAAATGTTTCTACCCCAAGAAAACTGGATCTGTTCTCATTTATTGACTGAGGTTAATGTGAAGGCACTATGCTTAGTGTGTTCACATCACCTTTCAGTGCTCGAGGAATATAATATTCAACTATCACTATAGTCACTATCAGGCTCATCATGGTGAAAAGTACAACAACTTGCAAGGACAGCTGAGAGCAGAGAAGATAACTGAACTGTTGGCAGGTTTGAGGAAGCAGCTGTCTGTTTTTAGTCATCGTAGAGAGATCAACCATGCAGCTGTGAAAGCTAGCTACCTTGTTGTTAAAGACATAGCAATCTGCATCAAAGCCATACCCTCAGGTGAATTAGTGACATGCATGCTGAAGGCGTCAGACATCCTGACAAGTAACAGAGTTTTGCGAACATCAGCCTGATGAGAAACACTGTGGAAGATGGATTTTGGATGTTGCTGGAGAATTGGGGCTGAATTAAACAATGTAATTAAGCAATTAGTTGAATTTTTGGTTGAAATTAATGAGAGAGGATGTTGTTGCAAATAGAACAGCAAATTATAATGTAGTCCAGATTGCCTTTTTATTTCCTCCAACAAACAAAATAGATTTGCCTCTGAGGTCACATGCAACTCATGCAGAAAAGTGGGACATTTTTCCAAAGTTTGTCAATCTAGTCAAAAGAAGGTAGGTGAGGTGGAGGTGGTGATACCTGAATTGACTGTGCTTTACTTAAATGGTGCTGTGCAGGATAAAATCTGTGGAAGATGGATTTTGGATGTTGCTGGAGAATTGGGGCTGAATTAAACAATGTAATTAAGCAATTAGTTGAATTTTTGGTTGAAATTAATGAGAGAGGATGTTGTTGCAAATAGAACAGCAAATTATAATGTAGTCCAGATTGCCTTTTTATTTCATCCAACAAACAAAATAGATTTGCCTCTGAGGGCTTTATAATCTGTACAGGGAGTGACACCCTCTGTCCTTAGACCCTCGGTTGGAGTCTCCGTCTCTGTCTCTCTAATGTATGTGTTTTTTTTGTTGTTGTTGTATTTGTTTGTTTGTTTGTTTTTTTAGATTTTTTTTTTTTTTTTTTGGCCTTTTCAAGCTTTATTTCTGATAGAGACGTAAAGAAGTCATTACCTCCCCGCCTCTGATGAGGCGTTTTGTAACCTACTGGACTGGCCAGTCTGGCTTCTGACTTCACTGTAATTCATTGTGCTCTGCAATACTAGAACTTCGGGATCAGCAATCCCAGCCCGAGGTTTCATTGGATGTGTAAAGTCAAATGTATTCATTTAACATAAGTATTTTATTTTATTTTATTCCCCAACTATTATTTCCTATGTATGTGTGGAAGCAGCATATTTGTAGTTAGCTGGTAGCAAGAGGGCAGAATACCCCTGTCAATTTGCTGGTCATATGACACATGAATCTTTAATTCTTATTATGCAACACTAATGTCACATATGATCAATTAATAAGAATGCCATCGTGAGCATCCCATATATTATTTATGATGCTGAGCCTGTATCTTGTTGTATAAGCTGATCCTGTTATTTATAATAAGGATGACATACAAAGTAAGGACAAGGCTTTTGATGAAGAAGGTAATTCTGGTCATTTGAAATGTGAAGCACTAGCAGTGAAAAGCTCATCTGACTTTATATTATATTATATGCTATAACTAAGTCGGACAGATTTCTTCTAGTTTTCATAAAGATCTGGTTATATGTAAACAAACTGGAAGTCATCTGCCTCCTTGAATGTACAGAAGCACTGAGTCATCAGTCACAGTGTCTTTAATAATGAAGTACTTAAATGTTATACTATAAAAATACCAAACCATGTCTGCAATTCAGTGCAAAAAGACAACATCCACAGAAATCTCTAGAACATAAGGACAATGAAGATCCATTCGCATTTTCACAGTGTGTATTTATTAAGTTGAAAGTCAACACTGTGTTCTATGGATCAACTCCAGTAATGGGAACAGTGATTCTGGAACGACGTGCTCCAGTTTCACTTCTGCTAGTGGTCTGGTTGGTCAGCTGATTGGCTCACCTCATTGGTCCAGATTGAAATATCTCAACAGTCATTAGATGGATTGTCAAAACATTTTGTACAGACAGTCAACGTCCTCACAAATGAATTACTTACTGTTAAACATTTACAGAAGATAATTTTGAGATATTGAAACACATAGCAGTTGAGCACAAGTTAAACCAAATTTTGGAAATCATGGCCATATTCTTTGAGCATTTTAAATTAACCATATACAAGCAAAACTGACTATTCGAACACACCCTAAGTTTCTGTTCTGTTGTGTTATTGCATTGAGAATCAGATAGAGGGCGCTCTAAGACAGTAAGGTGTTTTACAAGTTGTTGCAGAAAGCAAAGAATAAAGCAAGAGAAGATGAAACACAGTGCAAGTCTCTTTGGCTAGTTATTTTATTTTAATCAAGTTAAAAGATAAAACATTTTTTCAACGAGGATGGCTGTTTCTGTACCCCTACCTGCACCGTTCATGCTTTGCCCATATGAACCGGCTATTTTTTTTCCTACTTGGTTAAAAATGTTCGACAGCTACATGCTAGTGATCGCCGCTACCGGAGATAAGTGGCCTGATGCGAAGAAACGTGCTGTTCTTCTCCATGCGCTCGGCACAGAGGGACAAAGAAGACTGTTCTACACATTGCTGGATACTGGTACTACATATGCTTTTTCTGTGGAAGGACTGCAAAACTATGCGATTGCAGAACACCACAAATTTCACCAGAGGGCACAGAGACCTAATGAAACAATTAATCCGTTTCTGACCTCATTACGTGAGCTAGCTGCAACGTGTGAGTTTGGTAACATGGAGGAGCAGGTGCTACATGATCAACTGCTGGAGTGTGTCGCCTGCTGTGCCGGTGAGAGCCATACTTTCTTCTGGTGGTCTTTTTGACCAGAGAGGGAATCACCAGTAGGAAAAGAGGAAACCTGCTTCGACTACTGCACCTGCCAAGGTTCAGACTACCGGGAATTGCTGCTCCTGCTATCAGTGTGGAACTACCAACCACCTAGCTAACAAACCTTCATGCCCAGCGGCCTAAGTCACATGCAACTCATGCAGAAAAGTGGGACATTTTTCCAAAGTTTGTCAATCTAGTCAAAAGAAGGTAGGTGAGGTGGAGGTGGTGATACCTGAATTGACTGTGCTTTACTTAAATGGTGCTGTGCAGGATAAAATCATCTGTACTGTACAAGTGGAGGCAAATGTACACTCTCATCATGTTGAGCTAATAGTAGATACAGGTTCACCCGTTTCTATTGTTCCAGAGAGCACCTACCAGATCCTTTTTCCCACATGTGCCATTGCTGAACCTACATTGACAGTGTTCACATACTCAACACAAAAAAATATCTGTTAAAGGTGTATGCATGCCACAGTATCTCATGATGGACATTCAACTACAAAGCAAATCAAATCAAATCAAATCAAATTTTATTTGTATAGTCCAAAGTCACAGGACATATTTTCCTCAGAGGGCTTTACAATCTGTACAGGGAGTGTACAGATTGAAGTAACAAGAAGAAGTAGAAGTAACAAATGCATGGACTAGTTTTTCTGCAGTTCTCTAGAAAGAGAGTTTCTGAGGTGTTTCGGTCCAATTACAGGTCCTTCAGTTTTGTCTGAATTTAACATCAGAAAATTGTAGGTCATCCAACTTTTTTATATCCTTAAGGCATGCTTGGAGTTTAGTTAACTGAGTGGTTTCATCAGGCTTGATCGACAAATATAATTGGGTGTCATCAGCATAACAATGAAAATTAATGGAGTGATTCCTAATAATGTTCCCTAGAGGAAGCATATATAAACTGAATAGAAGTGGTCCTAGTACAGAACCTTGTGGGACTCCATGACAAACTTTGGTATGCATGGAGGATTCATCACTTTGTCATGGCCATGACAGTCTGTTGTCATACTTTGCACTCTTTCCTACTTTGTATTGCAACTTCTGCACAGTAATTTCCCCTCAGATGAATAAAGTTCTGTTATTTCATATTAAAGGAGCAGTGTGTTGGATTTAGTGGCATCTAGCATCTGTGTACTGTAGTTGCTGCATTGCAGCCTCCTCACCTCAGTCTTGTCTTCCTGTTGTGAAGGACAAACTGTGGTTTCCACGAAATGCACAAAAAACATTAACTGTGGTGTCTGTAGATATATCACAAAAACATAACAATTCTTTTTTTCAAGTTATTATACACTAATGAAAACATAGTTCAGTCTAAATCACACTAATCCAAAAAATAGGCAAAGACCTTGAGCATGGATGGAGTTGAGGTGGGCTGAATGAAGCCTGGTTGCTCAAACAAGCCACCTGTAATGGTACCCACATTACAATATCAAGAATGGACAGAGCCTGAGTGATGCTGCCTGTAGGTTTCTGAAACGCTGAAGCAGAAATATGCACCACGGGCCACCACTATGTTGGATGTATTGCACCTTCAGCCTCCCATCTAATCTAAATATCGGTAAAAACGTGGATTATCGGCAGACCTGAGGCAGATCAAATGATACCCAGGTGCTCGAATAAGACATATGTAATAGCACTTACCTGTCATTCAAGCAGTCGCACTGTTAATTATGCACAAGTTTGCATAATACTTCTATAACAGAAAATGTCGTCCTGGTGTATGGAGAAGTGCACTGAGATGTACAGCTGATTTATCTAGAAGCCTTGTTGATCTTGGCCTCTTCAGATGGTAAATGTGTGGGTGGGTCAAGGCAAACAAACCCCATGGCAACAGCAGCCAATCTGATGCCTGTTAGCTTGAATTTTATTACCACAACTTCTTAATGACATCCACACCTCTGTACAGAGAGTCATGAGGGTTCCAGCTCTGGAACATCTGCCCAGGCTGATGTCAGGGCGGAGCAGGTAGGGCAGCTGTCAGTTCAGGTTAATGCTGAGGTGAAGCAGGAGGACACTCACACACCGACACACACTCCTCTGCCTAGTCATCAGTGATGACACCCACACAAAGCAGACACTGGTCCATTAGTCATCACAAGGTAAACGGGTGCAGTGTCAATGAGAGAGACGACCATTCTAATTTATTTTATTTTATTGTGCGCTTTGATTTTTAGTCATTTGCATTATTATAAATATCAGTGTGATTTTTTACCTTTGAAACAGCCTCATCCATATGCACACTCAACTTTTTTAAATGTAGCTTTTATGCTTTTATTTTAAAAATGCAAGTTCAGTGAATATACAGAACCTATTTTGAGATCTGCACATAAAATTCTAATTCCATCTTGTTGGGGAGAGATCTTACATTCCCCATGATAACAGATGGTATGCATGGTTCTGTCACACCAGTTTTCAAGTTGAGTTTTTGTCTTGTCTTCATGTTGTCTTGTCATTTCCTGTTTTATTTTGAAAAGTAACTCTCCTCTCATTTCAGGTCACTTGCCCTTCCTCCTGTGCTCTGGTTTGATTGTCTTCCCTGATTCCTGATTGTGTTCACCTGTTTCCCCTCCCCTCATGTGTGCTTATAGTCTGCGTCTCCCTTTGTCCTGTGCCAGTGTGTCTTGTCTTTAGTCAAGCGTTCACCAGCCAATTATCTTGTCTCAGTCAAAGAAAGTTAATTCACAGTTGTTTGCCTCAAATTGAGAGTTTTTTGTTGGCCGTTTGCCATTTACTTTTCATAGCCATTTAGTTAAGAGTGTTTTGGGGTTTTTTGATAGTAGCTTTTCCCTCCCCGGAGGTGTTTTTTGTTATCTCGTTATTTTCTTTTCCCTTCTAGGCCTTAGGCATTTTTTGTTGTAAGTTACATAGCCATCCCTCTTTTCGAGGCGCCTTCTGTTCTCTGCATTTTTGCTTAATAAAGCCGTCTTGGATATACCAACTACTTCTCTGCATCCGAGTCCAATCTCTGGGTCCTGGGCTTGTCAGGTTCACCATCTTTTCCCTTACTGGCATTGTGATCCAGCTCTGCATCCCCGTCTCCTTCTCATCGCTTCAACAGAGATCACTGGACTTTCCATAAACAGTATGCTAGCGCAAATGGCATGCCATTCAGGAAATTAATCTTTGAATATATTGAATGAATCTTGAATATATAGTGTTACTGCATTTCATAATAAGATGGCGGAGTGGAAAGAAATGCATGGCTGAGCTCGGCATCAAGGTCCATCTGTCTGAAGTCATGCCGAACTTTAACAACATCAGAATGTGTTTTTGAAAAGAACATCTAATATACTAACCAAAAGATCAGAAACCAGAGACAGTATTAATCCTACATAGTCTTGAAGCACTCAACACTGCTTGAAGTGTTCAACAATGGCAGGTGAATTCACAATGGAAAAGATATTCCAACACAGCAAATCCTCTCAAATCTCTTTTCTCCTGGTGTTGAGCCCAGTTGTGATTCCCCTTCTACACCATTATTCCACCTCTCCTGTTATACCTGTTATATCTCCTGGGCTCCTGGGTTGTATCTAATGGTGCCCACATTCCTCAGCATTGGCCTTGTTTGCACTAACATGCAGAACACAATCCTTGTTCCCTGACGCCATTATTTCTGTATGTGTCTGTATGGGTATATGCTCATTGGACTGATTATCTGTATTATGTATTTATTGATTATGGATATTTTAATTCATAAAGGTGAAATTTATTTCTCAAGTATAGCCCATTCTATTGCTTTCCCCTTGAGGGTCTCTTCGTACTTCCACCTCCGGCAACAACCACCGCTTCTCTGGTGAGGTCCGCAAGTGTCAACTATTTCTGGTTCAGTGTGGGCTTTACTTTGAGCTACACGCCGGGAGCGTCGGTACATTTTCTCGAGGGCTGTTCACCCAGCATTGGTGGATTTCGGGGCGGACGCTAATCTTATGGACCAGCAGGTGGAGGAGCATCTAGGCCTTGATGGTGTTCCCCTGTCCGAGCCTCTGGAAGCCACCGCTCTTGATGGTTGCCTTCTGTGGCGGGTGTATTACTGTACTCAACCTGTTCAGCTCAACATAAATGGTATTCATTCTGAATTATTAAGCATAATCCACATACTGATTGGTCCACGGGCAAGGTGTTGAAATGGGGAAAGGATTGTTTTCTCACCTGTCCTCCATCCGTTTGTGCTGTCAAGTCTGTAGTTGGTTCCGATGCCTCTGTGCCAGATCCTCCTCACCCAGTCATGGCCACAGTGAGCATCCAAATCTGACCGGCGTTCCCCCATTACCACGACCAGCACGAAGTATTCAGCAAGGCCATGTCTCTACCATCTCCCCGTTCATATGACTGCTGCATCAATCCCTCCACCCAAGGGTCGGCTGTATTACCTCTCTCCACCAGAGAGGGAGGCCATGCAGCAGTACATTGACTCCTCGTTGAAGGCCGGTATCATCCATCCGTCTTTCTCACCTGCTGGTGCAGGCTTCTTTTTCATTGAGAAGAAGGATAAGTCCCTCCGACCCTGTATCAATTATTACGCTCTAAACGACATCACCATAAAGAACAGGTACCCCCTCCCTTTAATCTCCTCAGCATTCAAACTCTCTTTTCTCCAAGCTGGATCTTAGAAACGCCTATCACTTATCACTTGAGGATCAGGGACGGGCATGAATATCTATGAATATCTCGTCCTGCCTTTTGGTCTAACTAATGCTCCAGCTGTCTTCCAGGCTTTGCTTAGCGATGTCCTGTGGGTTAAATCGTTATGTCTTTGTGTAACTGGACGACATCCTAATTTTTTCCCTGGATGAGACGACGCACATCCAGCATGTGCGGTTGGTACTGCAGCGCCTTCTCGATCACGAATTGTTCGTCAAGGCCGAGAAGTGTGAGTTCCATGCGACTTTGGTCTCCTTCCTGGGCTTCATCATTTCCACTGACCACATCCAGATGGACCCAGAGAAGGTTAGTGCTGTAGTCAAGTGGCCTACCCCTACTAATCGCAAGATGATGCAGCATTTTCTGGAGTTTGCCAACTTTTACAGGAAGTTCATAAGAAACTTTAGCACTGTGGCAGCACCCTTGCATGCATTAACCTCTCCTCATGCCAAGTTTCAGGCTGAGTCTGCCTTCCAAAAGCTAAAGGACAGGTTTACTTCGGCTCCAGTTCTCGCCCTTCCTGACTCTCATCTTCAGTACATAGTGGAAGTGGAGGCCTCGTATCTGGGTATCAGGGCAGTGCTCTCTCAGCGGTCACCTTCCGATGGAAAGCTCCATCCCTGTGCCTTTCTCTCTCAGAAACTTTCCCCAGCGGAGAGGAATTATGATGTGGGTGATTGGGAACTGTCTGGCTTTGAAGGTGGCTTTGGAGGAGTGGCGGCACTGGCTGGAGGGAGCTGAGCAGCCATTTCTGGTGTGGACCAATCATAGAATCTGGAGTACATTAGAGCAGCGAAGCGCCTCAACTCCGCAAGCCAGGTGGGCACTTTTCTTCAACAGATTCAGTTTCACCTTATCGTACCACCCAGGTTCTAAGAATACCAAACCTGACGCCCTTTCTAGGATGTTCAATCCTGACCCCAGCCCAAAGACTCCCTCCACAATTTTCCTTCCTCCATTGAAAGGAGAGTGAAAGAAGCCTCTGCCAACACCCCTGCCCCGGCAGGGTGTCCACAAAATCTCTTTGTGCCTGTCTCCTTGCGTCCACAGGTGATCCACTGGGCTCACACCTCACAAGTCGCCTGCCATCCAGCGACTGCTCGAACTATCTTCATTATCTGCCTGCCCTGTCTGTGCGAGGAACAAGGTCTCCCGGCAGCCTTGCGGGTCTTCTGCAACCCCTCCCGGTGTCCCATCATCCCTGGTGCGACATCTCTTTGGACTTTGTCATAGGTTAGCCTCCGTTAACACTACCATCCTCACAATAGTTGACAGCTTCTCCAAGAGGGTATACTTTGTGCCTCTCTCCAAACTGCCCTCTGCCAAAGAGACAGCAGAGATTTTGTTGTATCATGTCTGTCGTCTTCACGGTTTCCCCGGGGACATGGTGTCGGATCGTGGTCCACAGTTCATGTCCCGGTTCTGGAAGGCGTTCTGCACCCTCATAGGAGCCACTGTCAGCCTGTCGTCTGGGTTCCACCCTCAATCTAATGGACAGACCAAGATACTCAATCAGGAGTTGGAGACGGGTCTTCGTTGCCTCGTCTCCCAGAACCAGAAGTCGTGGAGCAAGCACCTCATTTGGATGTATGCACACAACACACTTCCCAGTTTCTCTTCTGGTCTCTCTCCCTTCCAGTGTGCATACGGATACCAGCTGCCACTGTTCAGAGTCTGAGATAGAGGTGGGGGTACCATCTGCCCAGGTGCTCATTCACCGCTGTAGGAAGATCTGGGCTGGGGTCTGCCACATACTGCTCTGTAGTGCTGCTCGGAGCAAGAAAGTGGCAGATCGGCGTCGGACGCCGGCTCCTTCATATCAACCAGGAGATCAAGTGTGGCTATCAACTCGGGAGCTGCCACTGAGGGTGGAGAGCCGTAAACTGGCCCCTCGGTTTGTTGGACCCTTCCTCGTCTCCAAAGTCATCAACCCTGCTGCAGTTCGCCTTCAGCTCCCCAGGTCCATGAGAGTTCCTCTGTCACACAGAAACAATTTATTACACAAGGTCCAAATAGGAATAATATTTTTAGGAGAATGTCTTTCCATGAGGGGAGGGCCTCCTCCTTAAAAGTCAGATTAAAAACAAACAAAAACAGTTAAAATTCAGCAGTCAGAAAGCTCATGACCAGGCTCCAATCTTTGTCCTCTGCAGTCCCATACGCCACGCTGGTTAGCCACCACGAGCCGCTCCACTTTATTTAGCTTAAAGATCTCCCTGTTGCTGCTTCCATCCGGCACACAGCTTTCACTTTGGCTGAAGCTCCTCCCGGCGACGCTGTAGACCTGGAACACAAAAGATAGCCAGCAGTCTATTTACAAACAAAGGATGCACTCTCTCTGGTTTCAGGGTTCTTCAAGCTACAGCTAACAGTGCATTGGTCAGAGATTCACAGGTTTTCATGTCCAAGGCTTCCAATACACTGTTGTGCTGGTGTCTCAGGACAGCCCTCATGGTTTCTCCACTCTGTGCTGCTTTTCCGGTGTCTCGACTCCTGACTGTACTGGTGTTTGTTTGTTTACTCCAACCCACAGAATTGTTTAGTTTTTGTTGTTGTTATTGTTGTTGGTTTTTTCACATCTCATTTTCAAATCTCTGTTGAACTAGTTGAGATATGTTACAGTGGTTCTGTTCATACGTCAGACGATGCTCCTGCTGTCTTTTTAAGCATATGTATCACCAACAATAAATGAAAGACACAGATCTCCATTTAAGTAAAACTACTGATGTTTAGCTTTAATCCTTCAAAAACAAGATTTTCTCTGCAGTCACTAAACTGTTTGATCTCTGATGTGCTGCACAAGCAACAGTTTCTATTAATAATAGAAACAATAGTAGAAACAATCAGATGTAATACTTACAAAAACATACAAATAATTTCTCGGTATGCTGATGATATTCTTTTATTTTTGAGTAACCTATGTCCAAGCTATTATTGAAGTAATGACTTATTGTGTGGTGTTTTCTGGATATAAGATCAATTATAGGAAATCTTTGGCATTTGATACTGTTTTCTATTTATTTTTAGTATTTAGGCACTTTTATTTTCTTTTTCTCTTGATAAAATTGAAATTAGACACATTGGTAAAAGAAGTTTAGAGAGATCTTTAAAGACAGAGCCCTTTATCGATCTCATTGCCATTATTAAGATGAATCTTTTACCAACACAATCTAATGCAGATATTGCTGAATTATCTTACTGTTAAGTTGTTGTTTTGTTTTTTTATATCACTACATGGTATTATTTGTAAATTTGTGTGAAAATGTCAGAACCTGAGATTAGAGTTGATTATAATGTCTTGACAGAGCTACTCAGCTCTGAGGAAAACGGAAAATGACCTGATCTTTCAACAGTGGAGCAAACAAGAATATCACTTGGACACAGGGTTGGGGAAAAGTTAAACATTGCTGTGTCTGACTTCTTTTTGTCTCACTTCTCATTTTACTTGATTTTCTTTTGTACTAACTGTGTGAGCATTGTTAGAAGGAATCTGACAACAAGCAATGGTTAATCTATGTGTTTATTTACCACTGCAAACATGAATTAATATTTCATTGATGCGTAGTCTGCAGTGTTCTGTGCAGTTGAGTAGAAGTAGTAGTAGTAGTAGTTGAGTAACTAACTCAACTGAACTACTCTCTCTCTCTCTCTCTCTCTCTCTCTCTCTCTCTCTCTCTCTCTCTATATATATATATATATATATATATATATATATATATATATACACACTACTGCAACATACTCTGCTATTTACCCTGATCTGAACACATGGTGTAATCCCCGGCCACTTCCAATGCATTTGCAGCATTTATCTCCATGTGTAAGAAAAGGACAATAGCCATCTGAGAGCTCCTGCTTCCCAAGCTGTTGAGCACTCTCATGTCAGTTCTCAGACAGGCCTGTATGTATTTAGGTGTTTGGCCAAATGAAATATTTATTTTCCAATTGCACCAGTCATTTTTAGACTGAAGCAATAGATCTTACAAGCTGGAATTCCCTGGAAAGCAGTAAAACATCTGGTGCGGTGGAGAAGCTGTCTTGATGGAAAAAGAAAACCCGGAGATGGGAAGTTTATTGGACAGCTCTTGTGTCGTCTGTCATACCATCAGCCGTTTCTTTAGTTCATTCAGGCCCAGAATGTTGGACATTTTGTTTAAAATGAGAACATGCCCAGTCAGTATTATCCACAATTGATGTGATGCACATGAACTTCCTTACCTGAACTAAGTGTGTGGTGATATTCATTGGATTTAGCACTGATATGCATTCATATGTTATCTTCTTTTTTTCCTTCCTTTCTTTCATTCTCTAATCCGTGCTCTGACTTTAATCTCTTATACTCTGAAGGTTTTTCCACCCTGGAAAATGTTTAAGGGAACACTGAATACAAGAAGTTATTTCTGTTAAATTAGCATGAAAATCTTGAAAATTTGAAGCAAGACATTTTGTTCCGAAATTACTCTTAATGGTCATCCACAAACAGAACATAAAGTCTTTCTCCACCACAACATCCACCACAACACCCCTCACTAAGAGACATTTCGAAAAAAACAAATGTGTGAACAAAAATTGAGACAGAGAAACCTTTTGTTCTCATTGAGGAAATGCTCAGTCTTTTCCTTCAACTCATGAAAAATAGAAGCAAAAACAGAAGCACTGTCTTTACATTTTTGTTGAATGTAGCTGCCAACAGTTGATGAATGTGAATAAGTCATGTAATGTGCGCAAACAGAAGCTTACAGACCATTAACAATGTGTTTCCCAAAAGAGCACAGTACACTGTAAGTGTGAGAGATCCTGGAGTTGACATTTCAGCAGCCAGGCCAAGAAGCCAAGGCCCAGAGACTTCTGGGCAGATTTAGATTTCCAGGAAGAAAGTCAAAACACTTTCTGTGAACCCCTTTGAGGAAAATGTTTTTACACATTTTGTTTCACTATCTGGGAGACAGTCAGTCGGCCCGCCACTTTAGTGAAGTGTGTTGCCATGAAATTTCTAATGTGACCAATCGAAATTTGTCCTGCAAAACTCATCATTCCCACAGACTCTGTTTTGTGACAATTTGGCAACTTTAAAGTTAACACTGTCACATTAATATATAGATGCAACTAATTCATTATCAACTAATCCTTCTGTTTTTCCATTTCGTCATTTTAAAATCATTTTTTACTGCACTTTTAATCGTATTGGTTTGTTATGTAATCTATGTACAGATTATGTATGGTGTATGTATCTGTTTGTATGGTTTTATGACCTTGTTGTAAAGCACTTTGGGTACCATTTCGGCTATTGTAAAGGGCTATACAAATAAACTTGATTGATTGATTGATTGATTGATTGAAAAAAGGAAACATTTAGTAGAAGTCAATAATACAATAATAAGTTCATTTAGTATAGAATCTTTCATAGAGCAAGTTTATGAAGTGCTTTACAACAGCAAATGGTTAAAAATGAAAGTATAAAAGAACATGAAGAAGCAAACAACACATGATCACCTTTGGTCTTCTGACCAGGGCTTACTGATTGTCCCTCATGCACGACTGAAAACTGTGACCATCTGGTGATAGAAGGATGGAGGAGATCTGAGACATATGTTGGTGAATGATGCTGCAGGGCTCTATATGTGAAAACAAGAACCTTACTCACTGTGTGAGCTTCAGACTGGACCATACATGGTTAAGATAGCAAGTCTGTAAAGACTTCCTGCTGCTGTTTCCCACTGGCCTGCAGTACATCAGTCTACATGGGGCTCTGAGAGGTGGCTAAAGTGCTGTTGCACGACCATTAGCTTTGTACCACAGGCTTTTACACTCTCACCAAATGGGAGCTGCCTCTCTCTCTCTCTCTCTGCTGTTACTTGCTGCCTGACTTCCTAAAGTGCAACTATTTTACCAAGCAGGTGAGTGAATTAGATGTGAATCATAACATGGTGACATTTAGAGGAAATACATTGTGCATAGTTTCTCCAAACATGCTAATCCATTCTGCCCGCGTTACACTGATAACATGCACTCTGGTTACATCAGCTAAATGAAGATCATGATGTCAGATCAATAATACTAAGGTAAGACTCAGTGCATCAGCTTTCCTGTGCCAGTGCTAATGTTGTATTCTCACTGTGGTTGAATATATGTAGCAAACCAATGCACTGATTAACTTAGCCTACAGTAAATCATCATCATGGCCACAAAATTTTGCATCACTGCATGTTTTCACTTTAACAGGGTATTATTGAGACGGATGATGTAAATGAGCATATCAACACATTAATTTCTTTGAATGCGCTTGTGCTAATCGAGACCTGAAGCCAGGGTGTATAAGACGTCTTTCACACCTGTCGGCGAAGCAGCACAACTCAAAGCCAAGTCTGCAAATGTGAATTCTCTGCAGCTTTACTTAAAAATAAAAACTACAATCATGCACTCTTCTTACCACAAAACAGACAGCATCAACAAAAAGTGGTGATTTTTTATTGTTTCTTGATATGTTTAAACACAGTACAGTAAGTTGTACGTATCACTACCTTGACTAGATTACTACTGTAAATAGAGTTAAAAACAAAACAAAACAAAAAAAAAACATATGTAACAATTAAGTAGATGCATAGCTGCTTCAATCATGCTACACTGAGGTAATCCTGCTGTGAGCCACTAAATGTCAGTAGAAATAGTGCTTCAATCATATGGCAGCAGAGGGACTGTATGAAGAATAATGCTGCTGTTGCAGCTGTGCTCTTTTGGCTTGCGTTGTTCTGGTTTCTGTACAGTTCACTTTCAGTGCAGGTTTTGTTTTTTTGACTTAAGTGTTTTTTTTTTTTTTTTGTTTGTTTGTTTGTTTGTTTTATTTTACTGTGGTTGCAACTAGAAACATTGATGATTAGAATGAGTTGGTTTCCTTTAGTTATAAACTTTTTTTTTCAGGATTTAGATTTTGATGGTAACTTTTGGCTTTTTAATAATTCAGGTCCTGCAAGAAATCACCAATAACAGCAGAAAGAACTTATATCATACTTGCGACATCACCCACAGATTTCTGAAGAGCTCATGGTGGCGCTTGTCGCCGCTATCTTGGCAGTCTTGTCTCTTCTGGCCCTCAACTGAACTAAAAGTGTGGGTGGAGTTAAGGTGGGCTGAATGATGCCTGGGTGCTTAAACAAGCCATCTGTAATGGCATCCTCCTGTCCATCAAAGTGGCCATTCTGTTAATTCTGCGTAACTTTTAACGGCTTGTCATGAATGAAAATTAGCTAGAGACCAGTACCAGACTGTAAACATGTTTATTTCTGCTGTGATGTTGGACACTTTAATATGGGGACAAATGGAGACTGATTTGCTCTGTGGCCAGCCTCATGGATATTTGAGAAACAGCAGTTTTTGGCACTTCTACTTAAGCTTCATTTAACCACCACAGAGGTTCCTGCTTGCAAATGACACACATATCAACCACTGGGGGCAGCAAACACACCTTGAACAGTAAATCTGACAGTGGAGCAGGGGAAGAAGACAATGAAGAAGAAACAATACAAGAAAGAGATCATCAAGGTAACACAATTTCTGAAACATTGTAGTCCCATGCATGCACAAACTTCTATCATGCCAGTAACTGCATGTGTTGTTTCTCATGAATTGCTCGTGCATGAAAATATTTCACATGAACAAGATAGATTCTACTACAATAACAAAAACTACTGTGTGTCCCGCACATCTTATATCGCTAGAACTTTAAGGCATAGAGTCAGGTTTTATTCAACAATTGGGTGGGACTGAAGGTGTAGTTAGTCACAATGAGCTTGTATCTAGCCAACAATAAACATTTTAATTAACCTTCAGAACAATCAAATCAAATCAAATTTTATTTTTATAGTCCATGTCACAAAACACAGTTTGCCTCAGAGGGCTTTACAATCTGTACAGGGAGTGACACCCTCTGTCCTTAGACCCTCGGTTGGAGTGAGGAAAAACTTGCCCACAAAAAACCCTTTAACAGGGAAAAAAGGTGGAAGAAACCTCAGGAAGAGCCACAGAGGAGGGATCCCTCTCCCAGGACGGACAGACGTGCAATGGATGTCACGTGTACAGAACAAATCAACACAAACATATTGTACAATTACAATGAATGATAAAATGACAATGAATTACAATAAATGATAGAATGATTACAGTAGCAGTGGAACCTGTGACAGAGAGACACAGATGCACAGCAGCAGCAAATAATCGACTTACTATAAACTGTAATGGAGATATGGTAGCAATAATGACAGTAATAATATATATAGTGGACGTCGTGCAGGACCGCAGCAGCAGCCACGATCCATGAGAACCTGCTGGACGAGAGAGCACAGAAACTCCGGGGAAGAAGTTTAGTTAGTAACATGCAATAACATGCATTAATGAGACATGTATGTTTACTGATGGTGGTGGTGATGGTGTGTGTGTGTGTGTGTGTGTGTGTGTGTGTGTGTGTGTGTGAGAGAGAGAGAGAGAGAGAGAGAGAGAGAGAGAGAGTTTTCTGTAAAGGGAGATGTGACTGCATCTTCAACCAATACGGTGCCTGACTAGGCATAACCCAGAGAGAGACAGACAGAGACAGACAGAGAGAGAGAGGGGACGGAGGGGGAGTCTAGTCCTATGGCAGCATAACTAAGGGATGACCTGAGCCAGCCCTAACTATAAGCTCTATCAAAAGCTTATAGTTGTTTGGATGTGGTGTTTAGATCTTAAGTCTACTCTTGAAGGTGTTGACCGTGTCTGCCTCCCGAACCCAAAATGGTAGTTTGTTCCACAGAAGAGGAGCTTGATAGCTGAAAGCTCTGGCTCCCAATCTACTTTTGGAAACTATAGGAACCACAAGGAACCCAGCATCCTCAGAGCGCAGTGTTCTAGAGGGGTAGTAAGGTACTATGAGCTCTTTTAGATATGATGGTGCCTGACCATGAAGAGCTTTGTATGTAAGGAGAAGAATTTTAAATTCTATTCTAGATTTAACAGGTAGCCAGTGCAAGGAAGCCAAAATGGGAGAGATGTGATCTCTGATCTTGGTTCCTGTCAGAACACGTGCAGCAGCATTCTGAATTAGCTGCAAAGACCTAAGAGACTTATTTGAGCAGCCTGATAACAAAGAGTTACAATAGTCCAGCCTAGAAGTAACAAATGCATGGACTAGTTTTTCTGCATCCGCTTGAGACACGATGCGTCTGATTTATGCGTCTGATATTACATAAGTGGAAGAATGCAGTCCTCGAAATTTGTTTTATGTGGACATTAACGGACAAATCCTGATCAAAAACAACTCCAAGATTCTTTACGGTGGAGCTGGAGGCCAGAGTGATCCTGTCTGAAGTAACTAAATCTCTAAAAAGAGAGTTTCTGAGGTGTTTGGATCCAATTACAAGAACTTCAGTTTTGTCTAGGTCATCCAGCTTTTTATATCCTTAAGGCATGCTTGGAGTTTAGTTAACTGAGTGGTTTCATCAGGCTTGATCAATAAATATAATTGGGTGTCATCAGTATAACAATGAAAATTAATGGAGTGATTCCTAATAATGTTCCCTAGAGGAAGCATATATAAACTGAATAGAAGTGGTCCTAGTACAGAACATTGTGGGACTCCGTGACAAATGCATGCATGAAGGATTCATCATTGACGTGAACAAACTGAGATCGATCTAAGAAATATGACTTAAACCAGCTTAGGGCGGTTCCTTTGATGCCAATTTGATGTTCCAGAATTTGATATACTGTGTTCTACAGCTGAACACAGAAGCAAGAAAAAAAAGTTATCCTGGCTTTTTTTTTTTAATATATATTATTTTTGGGCCTTTTTTGCTTTTATTGATAGAGACAGGAAATGTGGGGAGAGAGATGGGGAATGACATACGGGAAAGGGCCACGCAGGTCGGGACTTGAACCTGGGCCCCCGCAGCGAAACTTCACATATGGGGTGGCTGCTCTACCGACTGAGCTAAACACTGCCCCAAGTTATCCTGGTTTTATTCGTATAATTGGGCAAACCCAAAACTATATTACTTCACAGGGATTTGATTTGAGAATTCTTGAATCATTTAGGTGTGTGCTCCCTGTCATGCTTTAATTTTTCCTTTCTCTGAATTATGCATTTACAATTAGAATTTAACCAAAAGTACTTACATTCAAGTCTCTTCAAAGTGCAGCTCATCTGAATTGTATACTCTATACTGCTAAATTGTTTTCTTTAAAATGATGCATCATAGATGTTGATCATATACAGGACCTGAACCAGCAAAGTCACCACTAACAAGCTGTCAGATAATGTGGAATAACATATTTCCCACTAAAACAGAAGGGACTGGCTCTAAAGTTAAGTACATGCACTGATAATGCCTCAATAAAGGTACTTGCACACTGGAACTGAGGATATTTTTTCTGTTTCCCAGCTAGTAAAAATTCACTATCTTAATTACTCAAATGAGGTACTTGTTCTTAACTTATATGTTTCTGTTTATGGCACTTTTATATTTAAAATATACATTTAAGTGTTATTAATTTAACACATTTTTTATGTTTTATATTAAATGCAGGCCCTTAAATCTAAATAAAATAAAATTTCTGATTTTGCAGTATTGTTACTTTAAGGATCTGAATGCTAATACTTCTAAACTTCTTCTAATCTTTTCTTACGTTATCTTCATTATCTGTTTTAATAAAGGTCAGGAGAGAAGGAGGAGCCATCTTCAAACAAGTGAGTCACTGTGTCAGGGAAACCCTCTGGCCCCTCTTATTTGAGGCCCCAAGGCAATTTCTTAATATATCTCCACTGATGATAGGGCTTTTTTTTTTCATAAATATAAATATTCATTTGTTCTGGAACAAATGTTTAAACCTGGTTATAATGAACTGATAGTATTGCACATTGAGCCTACCCTTGCCTCTGATTTTTTTTTCAATGTTAAAATAAATTGGGTGTAAAAAAAAAAATCTAAATTTCAAGATTCGACATGTAAAAAAATTCAACATCTCAAAAAATTCAGTGTAAAAAAAATACAACATCTAAAAAAATTCCGGTGTGGTCTGAAATAGGTCCGAAGTAGATTGGACTAAAGTGTTTACAAGCACTTTAAAAAGTCCGAACTAAGTCTGATACGATCAGAAATTCGAATTTCTTGCTGCATGTAAATGTACTGAGTGTCACATGACCAATGGAGCGTAACTTGATTGGCTGGACGTTGGATGAATTGAGACAGGGATTCTGCCTGGTTACCCAAATGTTGAGACTGGTTCTTTTTACACTGAATTTTTTGACATTGAATTTTTTGAGATGTTGTAGTTTTTTTACACGTCAAATTTTGAAAAACTGAATATTTTGAGACATTGATTTTTTTTTACACTGAATTTATTTTAACATTGAAAAAAATCAGAGGCAAAAAAACACTCTAGAAATTCATATTCAAACTCAGATGTCACAGAAATACTTCTATAATGTTTCTTTTTCTTTCTTTTCAATACAATTAATTCAATTAAAGTTCATTTATATAGTGCCATATCATAACAAAAGTTTATTTCATGACACTTTTCATACAGAGCAGGTCTAGACTGCACACTTAGAAAAGAAATCCAGGACTTATGTGTTTCAATTACATAGAAAATTTCCATCCATTTGAATTACATAGTTTTAATATAAATTAACTAATAAACATAATGTGAAGCAAATAATAAGATTTATGTAATAGTACTAGTAAACTCAATGTGCTTCCACTACACAGTAGTGTAGTAGTAAACAGGTTTATGCATTCAATATTAATAAAGACAATTTGTTTGTCCAAACCCAACAGAGTAAATGAATGCAGCCATTTTGAGTTTCTTAGTACTATTACATAAATCTTATTATTGCTACACATTAAGTTTGTTAGTTAATTTATATTAAAACCATGGAATTCAAATGGATGGAAATTTTCTATGTATTTGAAATGCATAAGTGCCCAAAATATTTTTGAGTGTACTCTTTATAATATTATTTACAGAGACCAACAGTTCCACCAGGAGCAAGCACTTGGCGACGGTGGTGAGGAAAAACAGGCAGAAACCTCAGGCAGACCCAAGCTCATTGGTGGACAGTCAACCACCGCGACCGATTGAGTTAAAGATAGATCATACTGTATTTCTACTGCTTATCAATATTCATATTTTCACAGGTAGTTTACTCTAAACTTGTAAAGTATTTCCTCTCCCTGTCTTTTTCTTATCACACCTCCCCTCCCCCTGTTCACCCATCTCCACTCTGCTCTGCCTGTCTCCTCCTCCATCCCTGCTGTATTTCCGGCACAGTGTGCCACTGAGTTGACTTTAATCCCTGCCTTCTGCCTCTCTGCTGTCATCTCTCAGCGCTTCAACAGCTCCCCTCCACCTCATTACTGTTAGTGAATGACAATGCAGGGCTATTCTCCAGAGGCTGGAGGGCTGCAACAAGGAGGCCAATGAGCTTTAGAGTGAAGGAGAGCCACCAACATATCACACACTCAGTCTGTACTTCAGTCTGCATCTTCAACTTTTGTGAGTATGAGTGCATTCATGTGTGTTTTAAGTACTGTGTAATTTTCCTCCTATACCTACTACTTAAGAACAGTATGTGGGAGAACAGATTCATGTAACAACTATTCCACTGTCACTTTCAACTAGTTTGTTCATTAACTTAATGACATGCACACGGATGCAGGAACAGTGTATGGAGATGTATGTCATATATGTATAAATGTATACAGCATTTTTTTCATGTCAATTTTGCTGTCATTGAATTTGAATATATCTTGAACCTGACTGTTCACCTGCAAGTTTAAACATTATACTCAAGTAAAGGTACTGATACTTTAGTAAGTTACCATAACAGTATGTGTGTAAAAATATATGTAAGAAGTACATCAGGGAATTGAATTTCAACGTATACACTGGCAACACTGGCAACAGTACCACTGGAACCCCATGCCACCAAATTAACTTGAAAAGAGGACAAAAGAGTCAAATAAAAATGGCTGACAATATGTAAACTGCAGAGACTGAAACAAACCCACATAATATAAAATGAACAGTAGAATAAAACAACCAAGGCAGGTAACACATAAACTCCACAACCAACCACAAACACACATTAAAGATCCAGACTTACAGAATATGGCAAAAATGGATGAACGAATATAATGAAATTGAATATAACTATTCTTTCATTGGTATATAATCACTGAAAATAACAATTGCTATGTTATTATTATAAACATGTTTATGCTCACCATCCATTACAATATTTTTCAAAATGCCATGGGGCATACAAAAAATACTGTGGAGAAACAAGAAATCAGTGAGAGCTTATATATAAAACTTATATATAGCTTATATATAAACTTATATCTATTCATGGACATAACTTTGTTGTCTTTATGTGTTAATGTTGTCTTAAAATGAATTTAATTTGAAATTTAATCTGTTTTTAAAGAGGCAGGCACAAAATTACTGGTCAGATGACTGAATTCAATTTAACAGATCAGATCAATGAACCATATGATGTAGCCAAACTCTTACTGAAGCGGTCAGTCAGGAGTAAAGTGAAAACATCCCTTTCCATCCAGAGAAAAGTGATTGAACTGATATAATTGATGCTAGCTCTACTTTAATGTCATAGCAGCTGCCATTGTTAAGTTAGTGTTAACAGTGTTAAACCACTGTAGCTCATGATGTAGCTAACAGTACATTGGTGATTGGTCTGTAACCACTGCGGTTTGGACATAAGTTCATAGCTTAAGCTCATAGCTTATGTCCAAACATCCGATAACATGTCTGACAACATGGTTTCTCGCAAGATCTTGTGATCTCACATTTCTAGCTGCCCTGCAAGGTTAAACAAATCAGCTTGCTTCTTAAAATTTCTGTGAATTCATTATTTCGCTTATAAATTCATTATTTATTTTCATCAGTGTTTGTAATGTAATGCAATTATAATGAACTAATGGTACAGAACTGTTCATCTGATTGGCTGGAGTGGCCAAAAGTAGAACCTGACTTGGAATCAGCGCAGTTGATAGATGCCTGTTTGTTTTGTAGAGAATTCAATGCAAGAAGTCTGACATTACTCATGGCGCGTGCACCCTGACCTTGTGTTGTTGAGCAAAAACAAAGCTTTAGGGGCCGTGCTATGGGAGGGTAAGTGACATAACACTACATTTCCAAAGCTCTAATAGAAATCATTTCAAGTCATTATGGCTGTTCAATCAGGCGCAGTCAATCTGTCTGGTGTGGGGATCCATTTTGTTGCAGTCAGTAAGCACGACAGGCCTATTTTATCCTTGTGATATGCAGATTTGTTGTCTTCTCTTTATAATTACCTGTTTGGAATTTAGTCTATATTTCAATGCATATGTACATTTATTTTAATACATCAACAATCAACTTCAATATGCTTGGACAATCCAATACCCCACATGTTGTGTGTTTTAATCCGATGTGAGATTATTTTATCTCCTCACAGTCACTATAAAGTTAGCTGTTTTTTTTTTTTGTTTTGTTTTTCAGTGAATGTCACTCCCTTTTCTGTTACTATTTAACTGCGCTGATACCAAGTCAGGTTTTACTTTTGGCCACTCCAGCCAATCAGATGAACATTTCTGTCTGGAGTGCAGTTTCTCTGGTCCAGGGTAGAAGCAAGAAGAATCTGAGAAGCCCACCGCAGCATTCATTTAGATCTTGGCCTGCAGTCAGGTACTAACTGATGCTCTGGTCCTGCTTTGGAAACTATCATTTAAATCTACAGTTACAAAATAAATCAAATCAAATCAAATTTTATTTATATAGTCCAAAATCACAAAACACAGTTTGCCTCAGAGGGCTTTACAATCTGTACAGGGAGTGACACCCTCTGTCCTTAGACCCTCGGTTCGAGTGAGGAAAAACTTGCCCACAAAAAACCCTTTAACAGGGAAAAAAGGTGGAAGAAACCTCAGGAAGAGCCACAGAGGAGGGATCCCTCTACCAGGACGGACAGACGTGCAATGGATGTCACGTGTACAGAACAAATCAACACAAACATATTGTACAATTACAATGAAATACAATAAATGATAGTATGATTACAGTAGCAGTGGAACTTGTGATAGAGTTAGAGGGACACAGATGCACAGCAGCAGTGAAACATTAACAGACTATAAACTATAGGAGAGATGTGGTAGCAATTATGACAGTGATGCTATATATAGTGGACGTCAGCAGCAGACCACAGCAGCAGCCACGATCCAAGAGAACCTGCTGGACGAGAAAGCACAGAAACTCCGGGGAAGAAGTTTAGTTAGTAACATGCATTGACGGTAATGGTGATGGGGAGAGAGAGAGATCGAGAGAGAGAGAGAGAGAGAGGGTAAATGCTAAACTCACAGTCACTCTGAGAGAACAGTAGTTCTGTCAATAGACCCATAACTACCATGAGGATTATGACATGTAAGAAAGGTGTGATGCATTGTAATCAGGCATGATGGACGGACTCACTGTGAAGATCAAAAGTCTATTTAGACCAGAGGCCTCTTAAAGTTTGTTCAATGGCCCTTATATTAAAATACAGATCTTTGGTCATTTCTCTGCAAATAACTGCTACAACTAATGTATCTGCTTATTGTAATGTTTAATTTTAAGTAGGGGCCTCTCGACCTGAGTAGCAGGCTCTGTAAATCACAACACAAAAGTGCACTCACATAACCTGCAGTAGAAACTAGCACAACCATCTCAGCTGGAGTTCTCTCAGAACTTTCAATAAGACTTACTACTGTTACATATCTTTGCAGCTTATAAAACACAAAGTCACTCAAACACACGTCTCTTTGTGTAGTTAATTCAAACCACTTGTTGTTCCAGTCACAGTGGAGTGTCGTACATAAACGTGATTTGAGGATTGACTGAAGGTGACCAGATGCAGCCATAATGGTTGCCATAATGAAAACAATGTTCCCATTAAGGGCTCCTCATAGGTTGAAAACACACTATATTAAAACACTCATCAGGAGTGGCACTATAAATCTTCATGACTGTTACAATGAACAGCTTCCAGGTGTGGATTAATGGAGGAGTGGGGGAAAGCGTTGTCACAGAGGTTGTGCTAAAGGAGCGGTTTGTTTGTCTACACATGCCAAGCAGTGTGTCCAGCACTGTGACATGTTTGGTTGATGACATTTTGGTTTCTGTTCAAGATTTCAACAGCAAACACAGCTTCCATGCTGTGTCTATTATCTGACATGAAATCTATTCGAAATGTGGTATGTGTTCTCCCATGCTTTAACAAACAAGCCAGAGTACATTGAATCATCAAAGTGGACCAGCTCATTCTCTATGGGGGTGGTTTACAACCATGACCGCTGTGTGACTGAGCAGTAGGCCACTGTCTATGGCTGCTTTTTTATGGTGTCTTTCCAGCATTTACTTTGCAGTTTATGTGCTAATATTTGCCGAGCTAAGTGGTGGGGGGCTAACTGGCACAGGTAAGGGTCTACAGAAGGTCTACATTGGAAGCATCTTATAGAGTTTTTCCATCCTGGGGAGGTTGCCATGGTCTGTTTTTCCACTGCACAGCACTGCAAGTTTAAGTTGTTTACCTTGAGTGTTGGTGTGCTGGTGACATACCACAACAAGAGCCT
Organism: Protonibea diacanthus; assembly: GCA_028641955.1. Classification (NCBI taxonomy): domain Eukaryota; kingdom Metazoa; phylum Chordata; class Actinopteri; family Sciaenidae; genus Protonibea; species Protonibea diacanthus. Next base: position 30,949,224 of record CM053976.1, on the reverse strand, counting down.
ACTGCCTGAAGTTCCTCATCTAACAGCTCACTGTTTGTTTGTACTGGTCCTCCTAGCAAAATTTATGAGTGATCAACTGAACAAACAGTGCAGAGTAAGTCCATATCTGGTTGATCAGACCTGTCTTTATTTAAACAATATTAAATGGGAGTGTGCTTTTCCGACATTATCAAAGGTCCGTAAGCACAAATTATGGTAAAGCTCACCCTCTCATCTAATACTGCCATTACTGATGCCAAATATAAAATATGCCAAAATATTGTAGGTCAATGTGCTATTACGTGTTTTATCACCATTTCCATGAACATACTTGGGGTCTGACTAATGTTACCTTTAAAACAAAGTACAAAAAAAATACTTTAGATTTATTCATTTCTTGTAACCTACTGTTTGTTTGTTTTTTGCCCCAGCTCTTTCAGATCTGATGTCACCGTGGAAATGGAAGAGAATTTTAGTGATGAGGATGTGTTCAGAGATCTGTGAGACTGAGGATTACGTTAAACTTGTTTTTATCTAATATGTGTACATTTATGTACAATATTTATACACAGAAATAATAAAAGTGTGTAGTGTAATTGTGTGACAGGAAGACAATTTATTGTTTTACAGTACATTAAAACAGATGAAGACATGATACTGTAAGTATGGATTGTGTGTGTGTGTGTGTGTGTGTGTATGTGTTTGTTTGAACAACCCATTTTGCTCTAGTCTTTATTAGGGTCTGTTTCTTTTCTTGGTGGTTTTATTTCAGCTTCATTTTCAAGTGAAAGGAACACAAACCAGATATTACGCTCATAAACACATTTATTAATCTTTACTACTTTGTTATATTTTATCTGTGCACTAAACTGCTTACAGTATATCAGAAGAACATTTTCAGAGGGAATTAAACAGCTTGTTTTTTCTTCTGTAGCAGCCTTTTCCACTGTATGTGGGGACATATGTGTGGTATAATATGTTTTTGTTTGAGATATAGAACAGAAAAACATTCTTTCCATTAGTCACAGTGAATCCCTGCAGTGAAACCACACTCAATAATTCACTTTACTGTAGCTCCTCTTTGTCAGGATTTTTACTGAGACTGATATCAAACAGTCACCCACTTTTAGACCTTTTCTTTTAAAACACAGGTGTCAAACTGTTCCACAAAAGGGCCGGTGTGGCTGCAGGTTTTTGTTCCAACCAACCAAGAGCACACAGTTTGACCAATCAGCTCTCTGATGACTGAGATCAGTTGATTAAATGAGTCAAGTCTGGTGTGCTGCTGCTTGGTTGGAAAGAAAACCTGCAGCCACACCGGCCCTCTGTGGAACAGTTTGACACCCCTGTTTTAAAACATGAAGAATGCTAGGCAGTTAGTTTTTTAATACCATAAATGTCCTCCTAGATCAATAAACGTCTTCTGTAGCTCATCTCCAGAGCAGTAACATGTAGCATACTGCAGTATGCCATGATGACCATATTTCCCTGATGTTAATGAGGTGTTTTGGTTGTCTAAACCAGGGCTTTTCAAAGTCTGAGGCTGTGGGCCTCCCCATGGAAAAGTCATGATTACAATATTTTGTTCCCACAGAGACTCAACAGTTGAGCCAAGACAGCCTAATATTGCTGTTTTATATGGTGGTCCTCAAGTGCAAATCACAACAGCAAATCAGAAAACACAACAGCAAATTGTTGTGTTTTCTGATTTGCTGTTGTGTTTTCTGATTTGCTGTTGTGTTTTCTGATTTGCTGTTGTGTTTTCTGAATTGCTGTTGTGTTTTCTGATTTGCTGTTGTGTTTTCTGATTTCCTGTTGTGTTTTCTGAATTGCTGTTGTGTTTTCTGATTTGCTGTTGTTGTTTCTGATTGTTGTGTACACCAAAATCCATGAAACACAAAATCTGTATGAGGCATTTATTTCTTTCTGAAAGTTGGAAAGACATTATTCTATTAATATTCCCCAAAATGACAATTCACCAAAACACTCCTTAATCAAATCATTCACATTTAGGTTATTCATTCATTTTGTATATATTTTGTATGTTTCATTATTCATTTTGTATATCAACATTTTTTCACTTCCATTCTCTGAGCCTCGTCTAAAACTGTTTGGAGCACCAGTCAGTGCCGGGAAACATACAACCACCACCACAATGTCTGATCTAAACCCAAGCACACCAGTCGCAATAAGCAGATCAGGATCACTAGACTGACAAATATGAAGAAAATTTTGGTGAGAGATGAACAAATTAACAAAGTTACTCCAATACCCTTAACCTGCCCAAGGTGTTCAACACAGGGCTGACACAAAGTGACAAACAGCTGTTCATGCTCACATTAACACCTGCCAGCAATATGATTCACCAGTTAAGCTGCCTGTCTTTGGACTGTGAGAAGAAGCTCAAACATGGGGAGAACACAACACACAATACAAGATTACGTCAGGATGTATTTGTGATGAGGTCTGGGCAGTGGGAGTCAACCAGCCAGACGCTCAGAACTCAATGTTATCGAGTTGTTTAGGAGGACTTTCCTGCTGGTCTCATCAGGCTTAGCTCCATGTATGTTTTATTGATTACAGACATGTTGTCTGGCAAATATGGCAACCCAAAGGACAGAGGCAAAGGCCACCAAAGTCACAACAATGCCCAACCTGAGCTTTCCCATGCAGACAGTTGATTTGTGTCTGTGAAGGTTTAGCTGATGGATCAATAATGACACAGGGGCATGCTGAGATTTAGATTTACTGCTGCCTTTGTGTTAATAAGATTGGATATGACCCTACATGCTTTAAATGAGAAAATCATCTATCACACGCACACACACACACACAAGAGCACAGGTATATGTCAGTGTACAGAGGCATTCCCTCATTAAAGGGCTGAAACTTTGACATGTTGGCCAGTGGCTGGCTCTTGGTGTAAATCAGGCATTGCTGCCTTCACTCCCTGTCAGGTTTTATGACTACCAGCAGCAAGACTACAAAGAAGCTGTAACATTAGCAGTGACTTACGCCAGTCACTTTATCTGAGCCAAATGTGGCTGAATCTGCAGCCTCCGTGCATGCTGTCGATCAACACCAGCACCGCTTTGGAAATATGCTCCACGAGAAATAAATGCTTTGTGTGTGTGTGTCTGTTTCTACATATGAGTATATGAGCATACTGCACTGTACTGCACGTGTTGCATGTCCTAGATGTGTCTGTGCCCATATGTTTCTCCGTGCTTCCGTGTGCACACACACGTGCATGTGTGCTCCATTTACTTTGAGCTGGTCTATAATGATTATGTGACACAGAGACCCACCCCTCATCCCTTACCGATCGCACACTGCTCTCTCAGGACAGCAAAGAGACAAAGAGAGGGTATGAGGAGAGAGGGACAGGTTAAAGAGTGAGAAAGAACAAATTCAGAAATGAGAAAGCGACATACATAAAGAAAATAATGTAAAACTAAATCTAGATCTGTTACACAAAATAATTCAAGTCTACTTTATTCTGTCCATTTCTGATTCTAATAAAACAGATTTGATTAGCAAGACACTACGAACACAAGCCCTGCTCAAAACCAATGCGAGCATAATAATTGTCATATTTCTCCATTGGTGTGGTGTGTGCGCTCAGCTGAGAGGTTGCATAATGCTGAGTAGAGAGCTGAGAGTCATCTTCAGTGTGACAAATATTAGAAAATAACTGATGACAGAACACAATGACTGGACGGACAGGGGACATCCTCATTAAATGGACTACTTTGGAAAAAGTTTCCAGCAACTTGATGATTATGCAGTAATAGAGTCTACTGAAAGTGCTGCATGTTCCAGATACACCACACAGTATGTGTACTGCCTATAAACCTAATGAATGATTTATTTTATTTTTTTATACTGACCGATTGCTAACACAATTAAAACTAAACAACTACCTTGATGCAGTTCTTCAAATGTCCACTTGAGGCTGGCTCCAGAAGTGAGTCAGTCTCCATAAGTCCCCATGTTAAAACGTCCAACTTCACAGCAGAAATAAACATGTTTACAGCCTGGTACAAAAAACAGTTTTGGTCTCTATAGCTAATGATCACTGGGGGAACTCACCTGTTCAAATTAAATTCAAAGACTTAAAGTTATGCAGAATGAAGAGCGTGGCTGCTTACAAGTGGGTGCCATCTGGGTGCCGGAGGGTTGTTCAAACAGCTTCACTCAGCCCACATCAGCTCCACATCCATTGGATTCACCAGGAAATGGTGGAGGCAGGACTGCCAAGATGGTGACAGCCAGAGCACCACACTGAGCTTTACAATGGCTCTTTATAAACCACCAGATTTTGGATTTAACACTCATTGAATAACACCAATGTTCTGCCATAAGGCTGATCAAGTAACACTCTTTAAAACTTTTGTTCACACTTGCTAACTGATTTTTGCAGTTTTAAGTATGCTGATACTTAAGTTGGAAAACTCTGTCTCGAACAAATAGTGTTTGTTTGTCGGAGCTGTTTCTCATCAGTCCTTGTGGAAGACTTCCACAACTGAATACAATCAGCCAATCACATACATAGAAACACATACTCTATTGTAACATACACAATTTTTACTGTTTATTTCTGGTTAGAGTTTGATTCCATTGTGGATCTGTTTCCTTGTCGACTCTGTTGAACTGAGGCTCTTTGCAAACGTTTGTATCCCTCTTGCTGTTTTTTTGGTTTAAATGTAGTAAACATTGAAGGGTTGCGCTGCCTCTGACTGCTGCTTTCCTCTGTTAAAACAAACAGACAGACATCACAGATGGTGCATTCTATCAGCTGTAGCTCATTAACTCTCATTAGCCTGGTTAACTTGTCTGGTTCATGTGTGTTCTCTGAGTGTTTGTACTCTGCCAAAGATTGTTTGTGAAAGAAAAGAAACAGCTTTACAAGGTGTGCTAATCCTTCTCCAGAGAAATGATGAGCTGATCAATGTCAGAACCCTCCATTTAAACAATCAATGATAAATGATTGATAATGAGGTTGCTCATCTTAACAAACAACTCAAGGAAATATTTGAGTTTAGGCTAAGATGTTATTTCAGGGTGTCAGATTATTACAAATCTTTTTAGTTTTAGTTATTGAAGTTTGAAATGTTGGAAGCTAAACAAAATTAGATGTTATAAGTGATTTGATATAAACTGATACCATGGTAGTTAATAGGATGTGGTTTTGTAGCACAGGGTATGGTCTGTAAGACACTCACTTACAGCCTTGCTCTGTCAGGTCCAAACTCTTTCATTCATTTTGTTTCAGTACAGCTGATAACAACACATCTTTCTGTGTCTACGGTCAGACAGTTATGTCATATGCTCATAAATCATAATAGACACTGACACAGATAGACACTGGTCACTCAGTTTCTGCCGTGAACTCCAGCTAAAAATAAGTTAATCAGTATTTTCAGCATTTTTTATTTTTCCCATTCACTCTTAAGGAGTTACAGCAAAGCAAGTATTTATTGAGGGCCATGCCTGATGTCTGCCTTTAGGCACTAGCTGTCTGTCTGATGTAAGAAGAGAATGTGGAAGAATGACAAATTAAAAAAAAAAAAATCTAGATTAAATGCAAATGTTTATTTGTTAACCACGCATGGTCCCTGTTTGATTACAGGTAATAACTATCACACTGTCTCAGTACTTTCACTGTCAGTGATCTTCTGCTTCACCAGTTCATCTTGGATGGCTATGTATTTATGTACAGGTCTGATGTTTCACACAGAGGCATCTCTGTAGCTGATGGTACAGAGAGGTGTTGGTGAGCAGCTTTCTCCCTCATCTCCTCTCCCTGCTGTTCATGTAGTCATCCACAACTGGGCCAGTCTTTTCCCAGTGCACTCCCTGCCAAGTCATTTTTCATGCATGACAGAAGCCACTGCTGCTACACAGAGCCCACATATGTGCCAGGCTGTAGCCCAGTTTAAAGCAAGCAACAGTGGCTAAGAAGTTCTTACGGATTTTTCTCTGAAAATGTCATGTTAGGTGGGCGTGTGTTTGGTTTGTATAATTAAAATGTACCAAATATGTACCTGTTATGTCCAAGGCTAATCTCTCTAAGTTTTCTCTAATCTCTGTAAGTTTTCAGGTGATCAGAGGCTCCTCCTCATCATTTCCCTCCCGATCTCTGGCACCTGTTTGGAGGCCTTTAAGAGCTCTGGGTAGCTCCACCCACACTCTCTCTCTCACACTGGAGTTTGGGCCTGCTGCAATACCCCCAGCCTCCACCTTTTGTCTTCATTGTTATCCTTGGTTTTGACTTTTGTCTACAATAAGGTACTCTGGCTGCATTGGCTGTTTGTCACCTGTGTTGTTTCCCAAGAGCCGGGGTTGTAACAGTACCTCACTGTGCTTCTTCTACATATCTGTGTCCTGAAGTAAAGTGGTGACATATATAGGCTACACATATAAACTTTCAAGAACCTCATTTAAACTTACAGAAAAATTAAACTAGTTTATTGTCTTCAAAAAAGTTAAAGCTGCATTATTATATGAACAGAACCAAATAATGAAGCTGTTATTAATAGAGATGAACTCACCTAAAATGTATTTGCCCTGTTCTGGAAGTATGTGAAACAGCTTATCTGTGTCTGTCCAGAACTTTATGGATCTACAGCTAATGGCACATTAGTGTCATCATCTCAAAGCACATTGGTGTTTTGCGCCAGCTCCTCAATAAATTAACGTTAATGTTCAAACTGACAATGCTAACATTTCTCCTTTTGTAAGTAGCTTTGGAGTGTCAGCTAAATGACTAAATGTGAATGTCATGTTGATGTTTAGCAGGTATGATATGCACTATCTGAGTTTAGCATATTAGCCTGCTAACACTTGCTAATTGGCCACTTGCTGGATGTCAATAAAATAACAAAGATTATTAGTTTTGAAGGTATTTGGTCATATACCAAAGTAGCAGGCAAATCTGAACTGACCTGATGATGGGTGAAGAAGTCATTACAGCTCTTCCAGATGTGGATTTGAACATCTGGACCAAACCACAAATGGAAACCTCATAGCTGTGCTAGAGGAAAAGTCATGGGATCACAAAAGTCATTAAACACCATGAATATCTTTGCCAAACTACATGGCAATGATACATGTTAAAATATTTCAGTCTGGACCAAAGTGGTGGATCTTTTTAAAAAGTTCAAGTTGTACCTGTAACTAACACCACAGTGATGTCACAGTATCATACACCTGTAGATGCGCACTACAGCAGGGTGAGAAGTTAAACCATTGGAGGTTCAGTTATGTCTTCAAATCAATGTTAATTAGTTTATGAATGAGTTTTAGATATGTTCAAGTCATTATGCTAAGCCAGCTAACCATTTTCTGACAAACAAAACAAAAACATACCAAGATGCATTAAAGATGTAATTTGCCTCCTTAATCCTTGGACTTGGACTCACTCTGACACAACCTACATTTGAATTCTCATAAAGAAGGCTGAGATTTCTCACCTGCAGGTGTATGAGAAGCAAACTAAAACCATCCTTGCCAATCCAATGGAGACATATGGTGGCAAGACCCATGAGGATACCACAGGCTACTATAAATACTGAAAACACACACACACTCTCAACCCTCTTGTGAGAATGATGTCATTTCTTGTGAGTAAACACGGCAGTGTCACTGCACATCTGTGCAAGACAAGCCTTCCCACTTGCTCTATTGTCCCAGCTGTGTGTGTGTGTGTGTGTGTGTGTGTGTGTGTGTGTGTGATTAATCAGGCTAAAATATTCATAGCATAGTCATAACAGCAGAGGGAAAAAAGTCAAAGACAAACAAAGACAACAGAGAGCAGTCAAAGGGAGAGACCCCTGGATCCAGGCACTGCTCTGTGACATCACAGCTTCATACCCAACCACCAGAGTTTGTTAACTTCCTCAGATTTGGTCGTTTTGTTTCACGGTGTATGTGCTCCTAGCATGAGTAAATGAGCTGCACAGTTTGCCTATTTTTACGATGAGGAGTCTGCACAGTCTGGGTGTTTTATTCTGAAAATTGATCAAATCTCTCACTCTATTCTCTGATTCTGTGTCTGACTTCTGTCCAGTTTGATCTGCTCTGTGGCCATTCTGGTCAATGTTTCAAACCCCACCGGCACCACGGCCTGTTTCAGAAGCAGGCCTGTGCTCAGCTCCATGGGAAATATGCAGCTGTTCTATTTATGATGGACACCGTGAGAAGGCCACGTCAGTTTACAAAGAGCACCTCAAGTTGGAGGAAGCCAGACACAGACAGAGCATGGAGAATCCAGTGGATTTTCAAAATAAAACACCCCATCCAAACCATAGAAACAGGCAAAAGTGAAACAAATTAACTACGTAGCATATTTATACATGTAGAAGCAAATTTGCTAGTCAGTGCCTCAGTACCGGTTCTCATCAACATTACATAGATTCCACTGCTCGTCTCCTTTTTTAATGTTGTAGCTGTAGGTTATGAACATTAATTAGGCTGACATTATAAATTTAAGTGTTGGTGCCTTCTAGGCCAACAAAAGTGCAGATCTCCACAGTGGTTATTTTTAGGTCTTAAGTTAAGTCAGATTTTTGTCAGTCAAATCGGATTTGGCTGTTCAGACTGCAGATATGACAATCTGTTTCTTTCAGCCCAGTTTAGCACCACGCAAAACTTCATGGATCTCATGTTTTGGTCTACCTCACATTTTAATTTCTATCATCTGTGATGTGAAAACATCAAACTGCCTGATCATAATTTAGTTATAAAATCCCAGTGCACTACAGAGCATCAATCCTGCCCGCTGACAGCGCAAAAGAGTCATAAAGAGTCAAAGAGATGTCAGTAAAGGAGGTTGTACCATTGTCTGGTTTATTATCCAGCTGACAGTGATCACCAGAGCAGAGAGCGTCAGAACTGTACAGTCTGACCCTCACCTCCATCTGTCACCCTTCTCCCTGTACAGAAAGAATGTGCATCGACTCAGGGTCTTCTTGACTCAAGTCAGTGAGTTTTCAGGGACAGGACTGATTTAAGTTTTAATGGTTAATGGTTCAATGGATATTTTAAGGATTCAAAAAGATTCAGATTCAGTAAGTGGATTCATAACTTTCTAATGATGTGATAGTGCTCCGGTGTTGTCCTGTGCTGTGCCTCAGTGTGCATACTTCCCTGTGTTTCCAGACTTCCCCTGTCTGTCTCTTCATGTTTGTTATTGTCTGCTGTGGGTGGTTATCTCTCCTGACTCCCACTCTACTCCACTGCACACTTGGTCTCAATCAACTCATCATCATCCCTCCCAGTCCCAGCTTCCTGCCTCTCATCATGCCATCAACATGCAGTATATCTACACCAGTTTTTCAACCACTCATTGTCAGATTGTTTGGACACAGTGGTAGCTACATTTTGGGCTCTCCTCCAGTTTGTTTTTTGTCATTATGCTGGATTGTAATGGACCCAAACATGCAAACACAAAGCAGAGACCAGAATCACAGTATCAACAGTTTAAAAATCAGCAGTGCTGTTCAACACTTTTAAACCTCCCTGTAGCTTCCCCATTGGTTCTCTTCAAATGATCTAGGTACCAGTGACTGGTGACTACTTGAACACTAAAGCCTGGTTAAAACAATATGCCACATGATATTTGAGAGAGAGGGACCCAACCTCAGATAAGCGGGAGAAAAGATCACATGAAGGCTGAACAGCTGTTCAAATTCTGCTCATTGTGAGTTCAACTGGAAAACAGGACGTATTACTTTTATAATTGCACCTCTCCTCACGTCACCTCTTGTGTCTGTAACCCAACAGACCTGGTTTTCTAACACCCAGACCTGATGAGTCTCCGACCAGACCACTGAGAAAGGATTGCTCTGCAACCCAAGAGCCTGCCTGTAGAGCCTGAAGAGCTCTGATTAGCACGTCACTAACCGAGAGTGTACAAGCTTAGTTAGCTGCTACAGCACACACACAAAGCCTGCCAGCAGACTTTATGAGGAGCATCAAAGCAAGTTAACACCGAGCCATTAATTCTGCGTGGTAACAAAACTTTCTACAGTGGCCCTGAAGTGCAAATCACAACGGCAAATCAGAAAACACAACAACAAATCAAAAACACAACAACAAATCAGAGAACATAACAACAAATCAGTAAACACAACAGCAAATCAGAAAACACAACAAATCAGAAACAACAACGACATTAACCAAACCAGAAAAGGTAGGTACCCTCAGGCATCATGAATCATCGCTGATTGGACTGGTCCGTCCTTTGAACTGGAAGGACATGGTTAACATGTTATCAAAATATGAGCGCCGAACATTTTGCAGTAGGGGCTGGCTCAATTTGTGGCAGCGGCAGCTAGTAGTGGCACTTGACTTGCCGCAACAGTTGCCGGTTACTGGGGCAGCTGCCACTGCCTTAGCGGTGTCTGGGCCAGCTGCCACTGACTGCCATGGCAACTGCTGCTGTTATGGGCATCTGTTCTTTATTTCTATTTTATAAATCAGTCGTCAGAGTTGTATTTGACTCGCTGGCAGTAACATTTCCATTATGTGATTTCTGCATTAATTGTGTGTGTGTGTGTGTGTGTGTGTGTGAGGTAGGCAACTAAATAAAGTGTGAAACACGTTAATTTAAAGAATAAATATGTCAATGGTTGGTAGATTTGTGTTTCTCCGGTCACTTTGGAGAATGGAATACTTAACCCTGATTAAAAAGTTTATTCAAAAGTGCAATATTTTCAAATCAAATCAAATCAAATTTTATTTATATAGCCCAAAGTCACAAAACACCTTGTTTGCCTCAGAGGGCTTTACAATCTGTACAGGGAGTGACACCCTCTGTCCTTAGACCCTCGGTTCAAGTGAGGAAAAACTTGCCCACAAAAAACCCTTTAACAGGGAAAAAAGATGGAAGAAACCTCAGGAAGAGCCACAGAGGAGGGATCCCTCTCCCAGGACGGACAGACGTGCAATGGATGTCACGTGTACAGAACAAATCAACACAAACATATTGTACAATTACAATGAATGATAGAATGACAATGAAATACAATAAATCATAGAATGATTACAGTAGCAGTGGAATCTGTGATAGAGGTAATATTTTGTGTTGTTTGTGGGGTCATTTGTTTTCACGTAATTCATCTATAAAAACTGGCTGGTTGGCTGAACATGACCATTAAAAGTGTGCATAAACAACACTTAGGATAGGATATGACACTTTATGACATAAGTGGTATGAAATGAATGCTTTAACTGTTATAACATTAGCTTTATGCTGAAACATTTTAGGTTGATTCTATGATGGGGTATTTAAATTAGCACATTACATGCTGTTGGGCATAATGAAAAGCACTCTCATCTCTAGTATGCTTTGCCATAATACTAACATAGTTCAAACTGTGGAGAATTCTTCACATTGTTCACATGCACAGAAATATTTGCAGATACACACACGTGCTATTGAGTGTGTTAGCAACTGGAAAAAACTGTAATTAAGGAAACCTCGCAAAATAATGCAGAAACCACATAATGGAAATGCTACTTCCAGTGTGTCAAATACAACTCTTATGATTGTTTTATAAAATAAAAATAAAAAACAGCCCATAACAGCATCAGTTGCCATGGCAGTCAGTGGAAGCTGCCCCAAGTGCCGCTACTAGCTGCTGCGGCCACAAATTGAGCCAGTCCCTACTGTAAAATATTCTTTAATAGCAGTGCATACATCGTCACTGGCAGCGCTCATATTTTGAAAACATGTAAACCATGTTGTTGTGAATTCCCTGCTGTGAGGAGTTCGCGTCACAGGAAGCTGTGGACTGTGGACTGGTTTGCGCATGCGCAGTGTGTTCGATAACTTTAGTAGTGAGTAAAAACTAGTTCACCGACCTGCAGTGCTCTTCTCCATTCTTTGTACAACGTGTGCGTCGGTGATGATGTAAGTTATGTGCTAAGCAGATGTTGTTTATATTTCGTATGTGACGAGAGTTATTCATGTTGCCAGGTTAATAAGCTTGGTTCACTTCGCTAGCTTACCACGTAGTATGTTTACAGAGCCCCATGAAACGTAACTGAGCTGTAACTTAGCTAATTATCATACATTTCTTCCATTCTGTCACTGTTTATTTAGCCGTGTAACTGTTGTTCATTGAGGCTGCTATTATACTGATGCTAGCGTGATGAATTGACCGGATCGGTAGCTACCAGGGGCTGTCGCAGTTTAGTTTGGTCATGTAACCTGTTTGTTGCGCCAGGCTGTTGTACTGTGTTCAAGGATCTTACACTGACACCTATTGGCGATTTTCAGTATTACATGTCACTCACATCTATTGGAATTCATGTTATCCTATCGTTAATGCCACAGTAGGTTGATTATTATTAATATTGTTTATTATTGTTGTCTTTGCAGACATCACAAACCACACATGTATAGATACAATTGCTTCTGTGTCCTGTTCATTTGAAGAAGTCAATAAAGCCAACAAATGAGAGAAGTTGCTGCGTCTTCTTTGACTGACGGGATTAGGCCAGTTATACACAGCCAGCGTATCATCACCAAAGCTGTTCCCTTACACATGTCATTCCAGTTCAAAGGACAGACCAGTCCAAACAGCGACAATTCATATTGCCCAAGGGTACCTACCTTTTCCGATTTGGTTAATGTCATTTCAATTTCTGTTTTGTTGTTAGTTTTCTTATTTGTTGTTGTGTTTTTTGATTTGCCGTTGTGATTTGCACTTGGTTTGTACCACCGTACCTTTCCCAGCCTTGCCTTGCTTATCACTTGCTATAACAAAGCACATCAGCAACTCCCTTCCTTTATGGATTAGTAACGTACCTGGACATTTATAGCATCACATAGGTTTACAGCTCAGTACAGGACTGTGCAATGTTTTTTAATGTGTGTGCGCACTAATATGTTTTTGATGATGAGGTTTTACTTTTGCGATTGTTTCCATGGTTAATGTTAACAAGGTTGGTATGTAAGTCTGGTTTTCTGTTACATAGCCTCCAGCTCTTCACACAGGCTTTGTATGCAAACTCTTTACCACTGTTATCCTGCACAGATCACACATAGACACACTGACACACACTCACTCTCACAGACACACAGACACACACACACACACTTTTGTTCAGTCCTGGAGATGAGAATTCATTTTTTACCTGATTTTGACACCTGATTTCATAAACTTGTTGATATTTTCATTATTCAAATTTGACTAGGTGGTTAATAACAACACCTTTCTTTGGTCTGATGAACTCAGAACTCATATTTTTATTTTACAGTCTTTTTAAAGCTCTCACCTCATGTTTCTTTGTCTTTGATGTAACACATGTTCTATGCTCATGCACACTGAACATACAGTTTGTAGATCACGGACACACACACACTCTTTGTGGTGCACTGGTACGCCATACGCACACTCACTTTCTTCAGGTAAATGTTACACAATAGTGAATGCTGCCAGCATTTTCTATGTTGAGCCCCAAATTCTTCAACCAACTAACATTTGATGGTAATTGAGTGTGCCTGAAAGAGCACACTATTTGTTATCCACCACGCTTAGTATTATTATTCTTACACCATTTTTTGACGCACTACTTGTCCCGCAGTTTTGGCCGCACATACACAAACAAGGTGTCAAAACGACCGGCTGGGCCGGGTGAGGTGTGATATGTATTTTCAAAGCATTTCACCAAACGGTTTTGCTAGAAAACGCCAAAAAACACACCAAAAAATGAATGGGTGTGTATTGCGAGAATTTTCGAGAGCTAGAGTGAGTGATGTCATCGCTAGAGTCGAGAGAGAGAGAAAAAATCATCGAAAAATAAATTTGTAAACTGTGATTACGGCCGCAAATGTCAAGCTACAGAAATCATTTATAGCTAGAAACGTAGGAAAATTTGTTGCCGTCGCAGTGATAACACTGCTGAAGCTGTCAGTATTATAGTTTTGGTGGGAGACGCAAAGATTCGACAGCAACGTGCATCTCCTGCCCTATATACTCCCATGTTAATTTGAGAGGAGAAATTTCCAGAAGGGCAGGGATTACCTGCTCTTTACCAGATGATTTAGGCCAGAGTTTTTAACATTTAGCTGTCATATTGGGCAGAGAAACAAGAAGCCCCCGCTCACGGTTATTTCGGCTTTTGGATACGACACACCGTTTGTCATTGAACGCCACCTCTTCGAGGGGCTTCATTCAGAGACTTTCTGTGTCTTTCAGTGTGAGATACAGAGTGCATGCAGCAGCTGTGACTAATTGCTCTGACCTGCAGCTGGTTGCTTGTCAACCTCAAGCCTGCCTTTGACTAACTTGAAGTCTCTCTGTCTCTCTGTATGATATCAATGACTACATTTTTAATGTCAGCCAATTTATCCTTCTTCTCACATAGATAAAGACACAGACAGACACACCGCACACAGACAGACAGACAGACAGACAGAGCAGACACATAAGCACACACACACACACACACAGACAGACAAGACAAACACACATGCCCACACACACATACACACACACACACACAGACAAGACAAAAGTCTTTCAAAATAAGAGTCCCTTCAAAATAAAAGACTTTGTAAAACTCTCTCATTAACAGACACAAGACCACACACACAGACAAGACAAAAGTCTTTCAAAATAAGAGTCCCTTCAAAGTAAAAGACTTTGTAAAACTCTCTTATTGACAGACACAAGAACACACACAAACACATGACAAAAGTATTTCAAAATAAGAGTCCCTTCAAAATAAGAGCCCATTAAAAAGGCAATGATGACACAGCTTGTTGTATTAATACTGAATTTACTGAGCAGTGTCAATAATAATGCATGGGGGTGACAGGGCCAGAGTCAATGCACAATCAAAATTTCTTTAGCAATTGAATCAGATCCAAATAGAGTTCCAAATAAATTCATAATTTTAATGTTTTATGAGACTGAGACTCAATCAATTAACTGTTTATTTCTTCTCTTCTTTATTTCCAAAGGATTATCTTTGATTAAATTTAATTCAAATAAATTGATTGTAACTACACAGTTTGGTGCCCCTTGAACCATTGTAGTCCTCAACACAAGTTAGCAGTGTGCAGTGGATTGTGGGATATTTACTGTATACAGTTTCAGTTTTCTTTGTCATACAGTGTGTAGGTTAACAGGGTGAATGGTACAATAAAAATGTCTTGGACAAGAAAAACAGGTCAGCTCAGCATTAAGAGCACAAGTTGCAAAGATACATTGACGCTCCATTGATGTATGCATCAATGCATACATCAATGGAGCAGTGTGTATGAAAGAAGGCTACATTTCTTGAGGAGCTTCTGGAATGAGGTAACCATGTCGGCTCGAGTCATTGTTACAACTGTTGGTTACTCAGAACAGCCTTTACACAGGTTTAGACTGACAGGCCAAGAGAGAGTTTAAAGAGCTTATTAGAGGTGGCTGGCAGTGTGGACACAGTTAAGTTTACTATTTCAGGGCCACAGGGCTTAGGGGTCAGACAGGCATATACAAGTTCAGCCAAACAATCCACCATCACACACACGAACAACTTCACACTGGTGGAAAATGTAGTCTTGAAACATCTGGACTCAAAGTTACTTCCAGCTAATCTTGTAAAACAGGCTGAACACGGCTTTGACCCAAGCAGCATGCTGCTAAATGAAAGCCAGACATTGGCCTTCACAGCACAGAACTTGTGACTTTTCAGTTCTGAACTTGAATAAATTGGTTTATTGTCCCCATTGATAATATTCAAGAAATGTAATGTAATGTAATAATAAATGTCACTCTGATTTAGTTAATAATACATGGAAATTAAATTTGTGTTTTGTCAAAGCCATATGAGAAAGCACTGTGTTTTGCTCATGCAAATAAGGCATGAAGCTGTACATACGGGGCATTTTCAGACTCATTAAAATTCTCATATGTAAGTAAAGGCTTAGATACTACCCAACGTTTTATAGGACAAAGCTGTGATAAGTATTTTAAACTCAAAGTCCCTTTTTTGTTTTTGACTAAATCCCATGGGCTTTTTCAGCAAATGGAAGTCAGGTCATTATATGATGAGTCCTAAAGTTTCATTTAAGCAATGTTTTTCAAACTTTTTACACCACATACCACCTCAGAAAAAATAAATAAATAAATAAATAAAAATAATAATAGTAATAATAATAATAACTTTATTTATATAGCACCTTTTTAAAAAAACAGAGTTTTACAAAGTGCTTTATAGGGAACCCAACAGAAGGCCACACAGGATAAGATCCTGAGAAGTAAAACAAAAACATAAAAGCATAACAGTTCCAAAGATAATAAATGAATGATAAAAGGGCATTCAATAAAACATATAAGATTAAGAGATGAAAAGATACAAATAAAAGAAATAAAAGATAAAAATAAATGACATCACAAAAAGGCAAGTCTGTAAAAGAGAGTTTTAAAAGTGATTAAAAAAAAAATCACTGATTCAGCAAGCCATATCTCCTTGGGCAGGTAATTTCAGAGTCGAGGGGCCCTGATCTAGTTTTTAGCGTCCCTGGAACAACCAGAAGTGACCCATCTGAGGCTCTACGGCTGCAAGCTGGCTCTCTGTCCTGGTGGTCTAAGTTGCTAGGATTTTGTGCCCTCATCACTGCAGCCCAGGTTTGATCAACTGGAGATTGTAATCTTGGAATGCTGGCTGGCTCACAGGGCATCCTATAGTGTGGTGGTTTGGGGTGCTTTCCAGCATTCACTGTAATGGTGCCTACTCTCCTCAGCTTTGGCCTTGCATGCACCAATAAGAAGACATTCTCTCTTCCTTGACACACATTGTTTCCACAATTGCTATCAATGTACCATGTACTTCAGAATGCTGCTGCACGTGTTCTGACAGGAACCAAGATCAGAGATCACATCTCTCCCATTTTGGCTTCCTTGCACTGGCTACCTGTTAAGTCTAGAATTGAATTTAAAATTCTTCTCCTTACATACAAAGCTCTTCATGGCCAGGCACCATCAAAGACTCATAGTACCTTACTACCCCTCTAGACCACTGCGCTCTCAGAATGCTGGGTCTCTTGTAGTTCCCTATAGTTTCCAAAAAGTAGACTGGGGAGCCAGAGCTTTCAGCCTATCAAGCTCTCTTCTGTGCGGAACAAACTACCGTTCTGGGTTGAGCAGACACAGTCCAACACTTCAGAGTAGACTTAAGACTTTCCTTTTGGCGCTTATAGTTAGGGCTGACTCAGGTCATCCGTTAGTTATGCTGCCATAGGACTAGACTGCGGACCCCCGCCTGTCTCTTTCTGGGTTATGCCTAGCCAGGCACGGTAATAGTTGAAGATGCAGTCACATCTCCCTTTACTGAAAACCCTCTCTCTCTCTCTCTCTCTCTCTCTCTCTCTCTCTCTCTCTCTCGATCTCTCTCAATCTCTCTCTCTCCCCCACATCACCATTACCGTCCAAGCATGTTACCTAACTAAACTTCTTCCCGGGTTTCTGTGCTTTCTGCGTCCAGCAGGTTCTCGTGGATCGTGGCTGCTGCTGTGGTCTCTGCTGATGTCCACTATATATAGCATCACTGTCATAGTGCTACCACATCTCCTATAGTTTATAGTCTGTTAATGTTTCACTGCTGCTGTGCATCTGTGTCCCTCTAACTCTATCACAAGTTCTGCTACTGTAATCATACTATCATTTATTGTATTTCATTGTAGTGTACAATATGTTTGTGTTGATTTGTTCTGTACCGCGTGACATCCATTGCACGTCTGTCCGTCCTGGGAGAGGATCCCTCACTCTGTGGCTCTTCCTGAGGTTTCTTCCACCTTTTTCCCATTAAAAGGGTTTTTTTGGTGGGCAAGTTTTCCTCACCTCGAACCGAGGTCTAAGGACAGAGGGTGTCACTCCTATTACAGATTGTAAACCCTCTGAGGCAAACTGTGTTTTTGTGACTTTGGGCTATATAAATAAATTTGATTTGATTGATTTTGACTATCAAAGTAGATGTTTCTACAATGTGCACTGTGGCAGCCATCTTTATCATGAGACTGCCTTTGCAATGATGAAAAAGATTGAAAACAATTCAAACAGTCCTATCGGTTTGATCTCTTTGTGTTTGTGAGTCTGTCTCACTCCTTGTAATATAGGACCTGTAGACCTTTCCATTTGGGGCTGCAGCGTCTCTTGTGGTGGTGGTGGTGATAGGAGGATTCCTGGGATTTCAGGAGGCCCTTGCAGACAAGTAGCCATGCCTGATTTTAGATGATCTTCCCCAGTGCTTGAGGCAATCAGGAACAGAGGACTATTTGATCGCTGTGACCCAATTGTCTCATGCATCAGGCAAAACCACTTCCAGCTGTCCGCTCCCTGTCTCTCCCTGTCCTGTTCCATTCCTGTATACTGTAGCTTACTGTTGCCAAAAGAAGCTTTTGTACAAAAGCAATATACTAATGAATTTGTATTTTGATTTTGGGGCGGCTGCGGCTCAGAGGTAGAGCGGGTCGTCCACTAATCAGATGATCGGTAGTTCGATCCTCTCAAGTCTGCATGTCAAAGTGTCCTTGGGCAAGATACTGAACCCCAAATTGCTCGAAGCTGTGCCATCAGTGTGTGAATGTGTATGAATGGGTGAATGAGATATGTAGTGTAAAAGCACCTTGAGTGGTCAGAAGACTAGAAAGGCGCCATATAAGTACAGTCCATTTAAGATTCCCCATTTTTGGCTGCCTGTGCCCTTTATCTGCCTGCACATTCAATCATCTGTGCAATTCAAGTCATGTTGTGCATATTGTATCATGTTGTTATTTCTGTAAAAGAACCTCATACTTCACCAACTTTATGAGGAGCTCTGTCTCCCTCTTCTGACCCTGTTTCAATATGAAAAAGAATCATGAAAGCAATTTTTTTCTTTTTGACAGATGAGATAAATGGTAAGTGATGAGTGGAAGTCAACAAGAGCACGTTGAACAGTTAAGTATTCACTGCTCGTTCTCTTCTTACAGGAGTCTGGTTGGGTCATCAAGTGGCTGCTCTCCCAGGCTAACGCTCCAATCCATTGGAAGTCTGAAGTCAATAGTTCAATGTCAGGCCATCTGCCCAGGAACACATGGATGAGGGTAGGCTAGTACTACCTGCTCTCAAAACATCCATTCAAGCACAAAATCAACTGCATGACAGTGGAAATGGCACTACAAAGCTGTTACAATGACAAGTTTCACGACACAAACATGATATGTAGCAGAAATCTGTGGAGAACAGTTCAGTTTGCTGTGTTCAGTTTCAATGAAAGGAATAAATTATTTATTAAATGAATAAATAAAAATTCACTCAAACATCTCTTATAATTCATAATCTGATTTGTTGTTGCTTTTTCCCACAGTTCCTCAAAAACTTATTTTTGTGTATAAAATCAACGTGTAATCAAATCAAATCAAATCAAATTTTATTTATATAGCCCAAAGTCACAAAACACAGTTTGCCTCAGAGGGCTTTACAATCTGTACAGGGAGTGACACCCTCTGTCCTTAGACCCTCGGTTCGAGTGAGGAAAAACTTGCCCACCAAAAAACCCTTTTAACAGGGAAAAAAGGTGGAAGAAACCTCAGGAAGAGCCACAGAGGAGGGATCCCTCTCCCAGGACGGACAGACGTGCAATGGATGTCATATGTACAGAACAAATCAACACAAACATATTGTACAATTACAATGAAATACAATAAATGATAGTATGATTACAGTAGCAGTGGAACTTGTGATAGAGTTAGAGGGACACAGATGCACAGCAGCAGTGAAACATTAACAGACTATAAACTATAGGAGAGATGTGGTAGCAATTATGACAGTGATGCTATATATAGTGGACATCAGCAGCAGACCACAGCAGCAGCCACGATCCACGAGAACCTGCTGGACGAGAAAGCACAGAAACTCCGGGGAAGAAGTTTAGTTAGTAACATGCGTTGACGGTAATGGTGATGGGGAGAGAGAGAGATTGAGAGAGATCGAGAGAGAGAGAGAGAGAGAGAGAGAGAGAGAGAGAGAGAGAGGGTTTTCAGTAAAGGGAGATGTGACTGCATCTTCAACCATTACCGTGCCTGGCTAGGCATAACCCAGAAAGAGACAGGCGGGGGGGTGGGGGGGAGTCCCCCGGCAGTCTAGTCCTATGGCAGCATAACTAAGGGATGACCTGAGTCAGCACTAACTATAAGCGCTTTCAAAAAGGAAAGTCTTAAGTCTACTCTTGAAAGTGTTGACTGTGTCTGCCTCCCGAACCCAGAACGGTAGTTTGTTCCACAGAAGAGGAGCTTGATAGCTGAAAGCTCTGGCTCCCAGTCTACTTTTGGAAACTATAGGAACCACAAGAGACCCAGCATTCTGAGAGCGCAGTGGTCTAGAGGGGTAGTAAGGTACTATGAGTTCTTTAAGATATGATGGTGCCTGGCCATGAAGAGCTTTGTATGTAAGGAGAAGAATTTTAAATTCAATTCTAGACTTAACAGGTAGCCAGTGCAAGGAAGCCAAAATGGGAGAGATGTGATCTCTGATCTTGGTTCCTGTCAGAACACGTGCAGCAGCATTCTGAATTAGCTGCAAAGACCTAAGAGACTTACTTGAGCAGCCTGATAACAAAGAGTTACAATAGTCCAGCCTAGACGTAACAAATGCATGGACTAGTTTTTCTGCATCCGCTTGAGACACGATGCGTCTGATTTTGGCAATGTTGCGTAAGTGGAAGAATGCAGTCCTCGAAATTTGTTTTATGTGGACGTTAAAGGACAGATCCTGATCAAAAACAACTCCAAGATTCTTTACGGTGGAGCTGGAAGCCAGAGTGATCCCATCTAAGGTAACTAATTCTCCGGGAAGAGAATTTCTGAGGTGTTTAGGTCCAATTACAAGAACTTCAGTTTTGTCTGAATTCAGCATCAGAAAATTGTAGGTCATCCAACTTTTTATATCCTTAAGGCATGCTTGGAGTTTAGTTAATGGGTTGGTTTCATCAGGCTTGATCGACAAATATAATTGGGTGTCATCAGCATAACAATGAAAATTAATAGAGTGATTCCTAATAATGTTCCCTAGAGGAAGCATATATAAACTGAATAGAAGTGGTCCTAGTACAGAACCTTGTGGAACGCCGTGACAAACTTTAGTGTGCATGGAGGATTCATCATTGACGTGAACAAACTGAGATCGATCTAAGAAATATGACTTAAACCAGCTTAGGGCGGTTCCTTTGATACCAACTTGATGCTCCAGTCTATGTAAAAGAATTTGATGGTCAATGGTGTCAAATGCGGCACTAAGATCTAACAGGACAAGTACAGAGATGAGTCCTTTGTCTGATGCCATTAGGAGGTCATTTGTAACTTTGACTAGTGCGGTCTCCGTGCTATGATGCACTCTAAATCCTGACTGAAAATCCTCAAATAAACTGTTCTTATGGAGAAAGTCACACAGCTGTTTAGCTACAGCTTTCTCAAGTATCTTAGAGAGAAATGGAAGGTTTGATATCGGTCTGTAATTGGCTAAAACCTCTGGGTCTAGGGTGGGCTTTTTAAGAAGAGGTTTAATTACGGCTACTTTAAAGGACTGTGGTACATATCCTGATAATAAAGACAGATTAATCATATCCAATAAAGAAGGGCTGACTAGAGGTAAGACATCCTTGACCAGCCTGGTTGGGATGTCTGTCATTTTAGGCAACTTGACTGGGACTCACATTTATAGGTATGTGAGCATTTCCTCCGCCCCGTACACAAAAGAGGTGTTGCACTTGAGAGGAGTGTTGGTCTGGAATGACACTTGGTGGAACCTCTACATAAGAGTAGGTGGGGGGAGAGCATAGGGACCCGACTGAAATTGGGCCCCTGTGTCTCTTTTCCTGGCCTTACTGGTGTGTTTAGTCTTTGTGTTTCCTCTTCTTGGTGTCAGTTCATACTAGTGTCCTCCTTGTTATGTTGTCTTTGACTTTCTGTAACCTGCACCTGAACCTGCCTTGTAGATATTCTTCCAATAACTCATTAAAGTCATCCTGTCTGGGTCCAATCCTGAATTTCCTGGACTGTAATAACTATGAGCCATGTTTGTAACATTATGGCAGTGAGATGTACTCCATAGCATCCTGCCACTCTTCACTCTGTGCACTATTGAGCACCATAAATGCAGTTTCTATTGTGGATGTAGGTGCGACTATCCCCACGTCTGCACTCTGCACTAGAGGAATGGTGTTCTGAAAACTCTTCAGAGCAGGAGCATAATCCCATTAGGAATGATATTTACTGTTGAGTGAAACTTAATAAAATGATTTTAGAGACTCAAATATACAGCAAAGTGTCCTCGCTACATTCCAATAAATCTGTTAAACTGTATATCTCTACATGTCTGTGGTGAGGATGGACTCAACTTCTTCAGCTGCTGCAGTACGTACATCCTCTGTGCTTTCTTTGTTGGTCCTGATATAAGTAATCAATTTATTTGTGTGGTAATGGAGTAATGATAGTCACCTGTACCTGTGTCTTCACCCAGCTGCTATTTTAACTGGAGTTCAGAGGTCACAAGGTTAAAAGAGGGGTCATTTCCTATTACATCCAATGTCTGGTGTTAAACTTTACAACACCTCGTAGTCAACACAAAATATTCAGTTTTCTTTGTCAGATATTGAACACCTTATCCTACTCCACTGCTGAGGTTGATGAGATGTCTTTATATACCCCGATGTCTGCCCACAACTCTTTCAGAAGCTGTTTTACAGCCTGTGGGTCATGACCGGTGAAAAGCTTGCTTTCCGCCTCATTTCACCACAGGCCATTATTCCTCTTGTGTCAGAAGGGAGCCGGCGTCGGGGTATCCTGCAGTTGTTAGAGGATCAGCTATGCTCGCAGCAACAAATAGAAACCTGCACCGGGCTCTGGCCTGCTGATAGACAATAAAAGAGACAATAAAAGTCCTTCAGTTGACTAGGAATTGGAAAGATGGACGACAGTGTGCAACAAACACCTAAAAGTCCTTGTTAGGCTGCAATATATCTAAATCTATATCTAGCATCCAGAAAGATTATATTTTGTCTTTATCAGTGTTAAATTTGGCACCTGATCAAAGAAAGTGTATAATATTTGTAGTCAATTTATTATTTGTAATCTGATTTTTAGTTAACATTTGTCTAGTTTTTCTCAGTAAAATTATAATATGTTTTTCTGCACATTTTTAAACATCTTTGATTTTCACAGTTACTATGGTTCTGCTTTGTTAACACTAGTCTGTCTCTCCATCTCACTGTCTTTCTTGCTCGCTTGGCAGCTGTTTTGTTGCAAATGATACAAAATACAAATCATTTTAATCCATAAAACAGCTATCTTTGAAGAACTGGTTATGTAAGATAGCTGTGATTGAACAGTAGCAGACTCTAATTGCAAATACAAGTCTAAGACAAGAAACAGTTTAAACCAGAGGATATAGTACAGTGACAGGATGACATGAGGGAATCCAGAACAGTGCAGAGCTGGTGGTGGCACAACTCCAGGAGGCAGATGCAGAGACAAAGACAGAGCTGGGCATGACAGGGGAAAGGCGAGCAGACTTCCTGCGGCACAGGGAAAATCAAGTAGTAGTAGTAGTTTCCAAAATTGACTAAGGTGTTATACTATGGCAGTGTTGCCACCATGGCTACTGAACAATCTGCACAGTCTGGGAGGTTGAGGTGGTGGTGAAGTGATCAGACGGGTGAGGGGGAAAACCAGAGGCACACAAAGCAACATACACACACACAAAAGAGAGAGAGAGGGAAAGAAAGACAGGGAAACTACCTAACATTACCAAGCAGCACGGTCCCTCAGAGGCTGTATTCACTCACTTGCTCACTGTTTAGCTTTAGAGGAGCAGCTTTTGACAACATGAATGGAATAATTCTTTCAGTGAACATCTATAGATGCTCGGATGGTTTGACAGCTCATTATATGCTCTTTATTCATGCACTCAGTCCTGCCAGTAAACAAAAAATGGCATGTCTCACGAGTCTATGGAGCGTTTTAGCATCTTTCAGCTCAGTGTTTTGGGGTTTTACTGAAGGTTTACGGTTTACTGATTATACACTTGCAGGTAACTGTTAAACTGACAGTATTTTCAAAGCATCAAACAGCAGACAAAGTTAGCTGGTAAATGTACCATTGAGCTGGTGGAGACCAAAAGAGAGCTAAAAGGAGGGTGAATATCAGATCAACATTTGTCAGATGGACACAGACACAACTAATGCTAATGTTATATCCATTAACTGTGTTAATAGGCATAATTCACCCTGAAACCTCATGAGGTGATTTTATGCATTGTGTATTACACTAAAGCGCCAAAAACTGCAGTTCCTTTAATGTCCACTTCAAACAGACTAGTTTCATAAAAAAATTAGTTTTGGTTTCTATAGCTAATTCCCCCGTTCATGACAACTGTACTGAGGGTGAATTCATATACAACTCACCTGTTCAAATTATATTAAGGTTATGCAGAATTATATGGCCGTTTTGATTGACAGGTACCAGGCACCATCACAGGTGGCTTGTTTCAGTAGCCAGGCTTCATTCAGCCCGCCTCAGCTCCACCCACGATCCACCTCTTTGTGTTAGTGGGGAGCCAGCGGAGGCAGGACTGCCAAGACAGTACACCGTAAAAAAGAAAAAGTTGAGAAAACGTAAAATATCAAGGCAACATGATGCAAGAGATTTTTGAGTTTTCTCAACTTTTGCCTGCTGTTGTTGACTTAACTAAGGTTTTCAAGTTCTGCAAAGAGTTCTGCCAACTTGGATCTTCTTGTTCACCTAATTAGGATAATCCTGTGAGACTAATAAAGAAATTCTTGCTTGAAAGCCATGTATTTCTACCTTCACCAAACAGATTTTTTTTTGTTGAATTAATAAACAATTATGCCCCTCAATGTCATGTATTTCTACCTTCTTAAAATGTAGGTATTCTTGTTGAATAAACTTACAATTGTCCCATCAATGGCATATATTCCTAGGTTCACCAAACACAAATATTCTTGTTGAATAAATGGTAAATGTACTT
Source organism: Protonibea diacanthus (assembly GCA_028641955.1). Classification (NCBI taxonomy): domain Eukaryota; kingdom Metazoa; phylum Chordata; class Actinopteri; family Sciaenidae; genus Protonibea; species Protonibea diacanthus. The sequence goes on along the minus strand of CM053976.1, from coordinate 30,924,220 downwards.
GTACTTATATAGCGCCTTTCTAGTCTTCCGACCACTCAAAGTGCTTTACAGGACATATCGCATTCACCCATTCACACACATTCACACACCAATGGCACAGCCTTCGGGAGCAATTTGGGGTTCAGTATCTTGCCCAAGGACACTTCGACATGCAGACTGGAGGGGATCGAACCGGGGATCGAACCACCAATCTTCTGATTAGTGGACAACCCGCTCTACCTCCGAGCCACAGCCGCCCCGAAACATACATTTTACCTCTATAAATCAATAAAAATTTTGTCACTGTAATTTTATTGAAAAAAATCCTCAATAGATGGATAATTAACAAAACAGAGTACAGCTCAATGTTATCTGAAATATTTCTTTATTTCTTTATATTTATTATTTATTTTGAACAGACAGGTTAAGCGCCTTTGTAAAAAAAACAATAAAAAAGACAACAATATTGAAATATGTTCAGTGTTTATCTTTTCATGTCTGAACACAGCTATTGAACGTACTGGGACTCAACCTCAAATCTCAAGTCCACCCCAAATAAAATAAAAGCATTTTCTTTTTTAGCTGTTACACTTATTCAATAACGTCTTCAGAATACAGTAGAATACAACTGAAGTAAGTAAGTGATGTCCAACCATCTCTCTAGTTTTGCGAGAGGTGTGATCGTAACATTCCAGGTGTTTTAAATACACAAACACAGTCTGTATGAATGCAAGGCCAGTGTGCACCTTGTCCGTGATGAAGTCGAAGATGTCTGAGAAGAGTCTCTTGACTGCAGGTTGCAAATTTGCAAAATTTACACTGCATGAACTCCAGCCTGAAACACAAGAGACACATATAGCACAAAGTCAGTTTTGCTAGAAGCACTTTCAGAACAGTCTCTGTAATTTCTAACACAACTAGAGATGTCAAAGTCAAATCATTTTAAGGATTTGACTCTTTCTGAGTCACTAAACAGATCCAGATCTTCGAGTCATTTGTCCAGAAGCATATAAATTCTACCAGTGGAACACAAGCCCGCCTGTCTTAGACTACAAATAGGCTAAATTAATTAAAATTATACGAGGAGGGCAATCTACTGCTTGTGCATTTGAAATTTTGATCCAGGAAACAAAACTTTACATTTTCATCTTATTAAAAATTCTATAACATGTGATTGTAAATAGTTCATGTTTTTATTTAGCTGCATTATATTCAACTGACACAAAGACAGTATTATATTCTCATAGCTCAGCATCACTCATTCAACTGTAAATACAGTAAATGATATTATAGAAATGTTGAGAATATAACTCCATAATTATTGATGACAGATTATAATAACATATAATGCTGTAATTCAAATGCATCTCTCACAGTGTTTAGGCTATATTAGCCTCTAAAGTTTATTAACACTTTATTGTGTTAAATCAAGTGTAGCGAATAAGAACATCATTAATAACATATAACATATAATGCTGCAGTTAAAATTACGTTAATTTGGTTCTCACATTGTTTTTAGCTTCTGAGCTATATTATCCTCAGCTCCATAAAATGAGTGTTTGTGTTTTCTATCATCTTGGTAATTACTGTATTTATATTCTTAATTTGACTGGAGGAAGTATTTTTGACGACACAACTCCGTAAAGTCCAACCGAGTCTGAATCTGCCTCGTTTCGCCCTGTACGGAGGAAAAGATGCAGTCGACTCGGTTCAATCAGTGAATCATCTGGGTTTGCTGGAGCAATCCGCGGGTCTCCTGTGTCTCGGGTGTTTCCGGCTCTGTACGGATTTACTCGTGCAGGATGGATCTGAATCTGAATCCGGGTCTGTGCTACCGAGTCCGAGTCTGCTCTGCAGGAAGTTACGCTGACCCGCGATCAGCTCACCTGAGTCCAGGCTACCGAAGCTATGCTAGCGATGGAAACGAGCATTTTGTCCACAATAATAGCGGAATTTCTGACAGCCTTCTACAGGCAGGTTAAAAGGAGAGGAGTGAAAGGCGCAATTTAATTTTGCATATGTGCCCCGCAAATGTAGGCGAATGTAAGACGGTAAAGATCCGGGTTAATGGAGACTATCCCGAGTCAGTTAGAGGATCCGGGTTAATGATCCGGATGAATCGCGATTCATACACCACTACTAGCTACAATTAAAACATATATATGTATGATCCTCCGAGCTCCGCTTCATATGTCTGCCCCCATGAAAGCGTCTGCATGACGACTCGCGTTTGCATGGCGGATTACAAAACTAGTTCTCTTAACAAATTAAGTCACAGCAAAAGTGCTGTAAACATGCCAGTCTGAGCTAACATAATTTAACATGATGAAAGTAAAAACACACTTACCTTACCTGCAACAGAAAGGTTGTGGGCACGTAGTTGTCTAGAAAATGTCCGATCAGGTTCAGCAGAGAGCCGTTAAACCGGTTCAAACTGGTATATACGGAGTTGGCCCAACTTAACTCAAAAATCTGCTCAAAGATTTACAAATCCTTGTTGTGCTGATTTAAAATAGTAGTTAGGACAACAATGAGAGAAAATTGCTGGACGGACAAGATTTTATAGATTGCATATTGCAAAGCCTTATTTCTGAGTCAGTTTAATTTGAAAACTCTAATGAGATCAACAATTACTAGTTACCATTTTTACAGTGTAATGACCGGACCACCACACTGACACACCCAGTTTTTATACCTCTACTGAAATTTCCGGGACTGAAATCTGTTCTTCCCTAGAACTTTGCTGGCAGAAACATAATGTTACTCATTATTTGTTATTACATTTTACTACAGTTCTAATTTTTCAGGTGAAAAACAATCTGCTCTGTGAATATTCCATCTAAATTTTCATTGATGAAATCAAGACTTCTCACTCCATACAATCCAAAACATGGATACTGAATCAGATACACATACACAGCAGACCAGGGGCTCAGATAAAGCACACTTTAATATGTTAGATTCAAGGCCACATCTGTCTTGTTTCCAATGCCTGCTGGCAAGGATCTGTATGTGAAAACAGCCGTGGATCTATTTCTAACACCATACCCCGGCACAATAATCACGATGGTAATTTTAGGCCTTGCACAGCGTCAGAGGCAAGACTCAGCCATCATTAGTATGTGAGGAGGGCAGCCACTGTATGGGGTCATGGGGGGGATGCTGGCATGTTGCCAGACTGTTGAAGCAGGACATTGGAGATGATCAGACTAGAAGCTTTAGACTGGCTTTGTTAAACTCAATCTATTCTGCCCATGTGCAGCTCTGTGTTCTTAGTCTTAGAGATTCCACCAGAACAGATTTGCTCTCTTTAAACGCATAATATATATTAATATTGGCCTTCATGCAGCCTCTCAATTCAGCTGTCTTTTTAAAGGGAAACAAGTAGTTATTCATAGTCAGTGTTACCTACGGTAGATGGGTAGTGCACTCCCAGTTTGAAACAGACAGGGATCCTGGCAAAGCACTGCTGTAGACAGGGTCAGCAGAAAAACATGGCACCATGCATGACACAGTTGGATTTAGGCATAGGAATATGTAAGTTCTTTAATATTGTGCTCAGACAGCCCTGACATATTTAGCTGGCCCATGTCACCTGAGAATGGAAGCTTATGAGACATGGGGGTCAAGCTTTTACATTCCTTTACATCATTATTTAACATTTCACCTCATTTAATACAAACATCACACACTGTTACATTTTATATGTGACCTAATCTATAGGAAATAACAATCCTTTATAAAATTCAGGACGTATACTCAATGACCGTTGATGGGATCATTGATCAGATTCATCATGTCCTGAAATTTCACTCAGTCATTTCAGTTCTGTGGTTGTGATAAATAGCAGGTTTGGTCAGGCTCGCTCAGGGTGAGGCTGATGTGGTAATATGAGTGTTACTGATGGTGAGAGCAAAATTCTCAGACCTTATCCCCCACATGCTGCCACCTGCTCCTCAGTGGGGGGTGGGGTTCTGGCATCTACAGGGGGGAAGCCAGGCATGGCAGGGGGGCTTAGTCACCGTGGAGCAGCCAAATCCCAGCCGCTAACCAGAGCTCCCAATCGGTGAGATGCTTAGGGCTTTCTGAACTCTTCTGAGGTTTGCCATTTTTGATTTTGCTGCAGATCAATGAAAACAGTCAAATGTGCCAACCTCTCTGCTGATGTGGGTTTAGATGAGGGAGCATTGCTATCTCAATAAACCCTTGACAGTTTTACCATGTGCTTCTCAAATATTAGAGGCACAACATATCTGTTGCATCCTCAGTTTTTTGAGTATTTTCTGCCTGAGCTATACTACGCTAGACAAGCCCTGCACCTGTCTACATTTTAATGCCAAAAGGGTATGTGCGCAAACATATATAGACAAGCACACATGTACACACTTAAACACGGCACACACAGTGCAGCTGCAGCCCACTCTGCACCTCTCAGCACAGCTCTCCAGGAGCAACAGTACAAATGAGTCAGGAAAATGTGTAGGTGGACTCTACATTCAACCCAGCCATTAGAGGGAAGGAGGTGTTTGTGTGTGTGTGTGTGTGTGTGTGTGTGTGTGTGTGTGTGTGTGTGAGTGAGTGTGTGTGCAGAGGGGGGTTGGGGGCACAGGTTCTGAATAGCTTTTAATTCTGGCTGTGCTTGTAATGTTCCACTGTGAGAGGCAGTTCTGCCCCATGGATTTGGTTTTGGTTATTGCAATTACTGTTCTCATCCTCGCTGTAAGGAGAGGATGAAAATGTGCTGCTCTTCTTTAGTAATTAAAGGACTGCTTCATCCACATTACTAAAGAAATATCATTTCTCTCTTGACTCTTTTGGTGTTTAGTCATGCTGGTATTTTTGCTTTCATGTGCTTGGATTGTGATGTTTTCAGAGATGTCTGCCTGCACCACAATATAATGGAGGTAAATAGAATTTTGCTTGTGGTGCTCACAGCTTTTTTTAAAAATGAATTATTAATGTCTCTCAGCAGACAGTGCTCCACCAAATCCATGGGTTGGGTGTAGGGTTAGGTTTGCTCAGTTTAATCTTTGTACTGTCAGGCAAGACCTGAGCTGAAATCTGGAATGAAGCAGCTCAGCCCCACAGCCGAGTGCTTTGCATGGCAACCACCACCAAAACCTGCAATCCATTTCAGGAAATGGTGATTCTAGTTATTATCATTATTATTATTATATGAATTAATACTTATTTATTAATATTTACACATTAAGTGCAGCACACATATGGAAACAGACTTTACCAAGAGCTTAATAATAAAGAATACAATACAATTATGAATTCAAATAAGATGTCCAACATAACTATTCACTATTTTATTTTATAAAGTGCCTTTGATGGAGTTTTTTTTTTGTTGATGACTAAATAATCAATCAATGAAATTTGTGTCTGGTCTTTCCTTAGAAAATGCTTCTGAGCTCAGGAGGTGATGTGTTGTCAATGCTTGGTCTGCAGGGAATGTGAAGATAGGTCATGCCATGTTGCATGTTGGGGCGAGGCGCCATCTTGTGAGGTACACACTATGTTACCTGTACCTGCTACAGTTACCTGCTTACCTTCTGTTCTGTTTGACTAAAGTCAGTGCAGTTAAATCTGTGATAAATGATGGAGAAGGTAAATAGAAAGAAAAGAAATCATACCGGGAGAAACTGAAAAATCCCTTGAACCTCATGAAGAGTTTTGCAGTGGCTGATCTGCTGATTCAGAGACATACTGAATGAAATACATAACAAGAAGCTGAGTTCCATTTAATCTGTTTCCTCTTCAATAATTGATTGAATACATGATTTATTATGACATCATGTTCAGCTGTTGCCATAACTACATACAGGCCAACACATCACTACAGTTACCTGCACCAAGGAATGTTTTCTGCCAGACGACCCACCACAGAGACTCACTGCTGGACTCTTGAGCTTCACATCATAAGATGCAGGTTTGTAGTCTGAGTGGGGGTTATTTTTAAATATAGAAGTAGTTGTCCTGTGGTATTAGAGAAATACATTTTGTTCTTTTACAAAGCTTTTTATATATTTTTACTGTTTAAAAAAAAAGTCCAACATTCAATTTTACAGGCAGTAAATAATGACCACATAACCAAGTGACTTTAAGATTGGTAGTTTCTTCAGTGATGTTGACATGGTAACTTGCAGGATAAAGTCTATTCCAGGCTGTGATGGTGTCACAGTGGCTGCAGTACTTACTATATTGACTCAACATGCTACTACACACTAGTGGGTTTATTAGTTGTCTCTTTTAGGAAAAAAAAAAGGCTTGACTAATGTTTGCATATTGTACTTTCCACCCCTCCATCCTGGTGATTACAACAGTGTTGTGCCTCACTCTCATACTTCTAGAATTACACTTGCTAGTTTGAGCATATAAGTGTGTTCACACTGTCAGTCATGTCAAAATGTAGGGCACTATGAGTATCCGGATGACATTTCTCACCCTCAGTGGTCGCCGTTTTGGCTAAGTAAATTGTAAATGTTTTCAATTCATAAATGCCTTTGAATATGTGGCGAGGAGAAGGTGAAAAAGAAACTAAACCTAATTTAACTAACAACCAAATTTAAGAAAGAAACAGCCAATGCCACCCAGGGAATTAATTTGGAGGAATACAAAGTACACAGGTTAACAAGATGACTCATTAAGGCATGAGACATGGTTCAGGGATTGGTAAGAAAAATACATTTTTTTTTAAATAGTTGTCTTAAAGTTTCAGTCATTCATCCCAAAGAACCAAAACAAGAAAAATTAAACAAGGGGCTGGAGCTTTGGGGATGGACAAGGGCTAGTGCAGGGGATCCACCAAAATAAAGAAATCAACTTTCTTTATTTTTTTTTGGGGGGGGGGGCACCACCCAACAAGGAGCACCACCACCAGTCTGCAGCAACTAAAGAGGAATAAACAAATCAGTGGGCACATCAACCAACAGAAGAAGGAAAACAAAGTCATCAAATGTTAACAAAATCATCAATGACTGCCCACTTTAGTCATCCAGTAACAACATAACAAATAAACACCATAACACGCTCATTCACACCTAGGGGCCAGGCCAGTTAAAACACACGGGCGTGATAAGAGTCTGACAGAGCTGCTCTGGGGCACGGTGTGGCCCACAGACACCAGGCAGTGGTGGCAAAACGGAGCAGAAGCAACCACACAGCGGCACAAAGCAGCGTGGAGACAAAGTTTCACCGGAAAATCAATCAGCTGATTGCACTTGCTCCTAATCATAGGAAAAACACTGTTAGCATTGCTACATTTAACAGGAAATCGTGTTCGCTACACGAACACACATACCCATTTAGGCACACACACCCACTTGCACAGGATGAGGGAGGGACAGAGGACACCGGCTGTTTACAGTAGTAGCAACTTAAAAGTTCCCCTCCAAGCCGAAAGCCAGCCGAATGGCAGCCATCTTCCAGCCAACTGCCTGCCAAGTTCCAGCAGTTGGAATGACCCCCCTCCTTCTCCTGGGCGTGTCTATTTTTTACTGTAACTCCACCTATTTGTTTAATTACAGGGTATGACCAGGAGATGGCGCTTCTCTCACAGAATCTTTTTATAGTTGTTCTACCTGGAGATGACGTAGCTTACACACCTCATTAGCATTCTCATTGCTCAACCTTTTGTTTGCACTTACTGGGCTTTTTGGTCTCCCAGTGTCACACAAATCACAGAGCGGAAAATGCAACTGGTTTGACTACCGTATACTATACAGTATAGAGTGCGCGAGTACAATCATCGGTGGGGTAGGTGCGGGTGTAGGCTACATTATGTGTCGTCAATTTTGGACAAGAAGGGCCGTTTGCTTTTTTTTTTTTTTGTAATTTATGTTTTTTTTTTCATTCACTGTATTTTCATTTTTGTTCATCCCATAGGCCTAATCCTGCATAAATAAATTGAACCATAAATGAAACTCCATGCAGCAAGAACTTTTTTTGTGAATTTCCATTTAAAGAGGGAGAATTACAGATGATTAACAGCCTTTTGGAAGACTTTTGTAGTTGTGCAGGTATTCAGCTTTAGGCCAGGTGAGCCCGTACAAACACCTCATTAGCATTCTCATTGCTCAACCTTTTGTTTGCACTTAATGGGCTTTTTGGTCTCCCAGTGTCACACACATCACAGGTTGCAGATACTATACAGTAGCCTTGTGATTTGAGTGTGTTCATGATGACTTATTTACTGTATTTTCATAAATGAAAAACTTAGAAGTCCCTGGAAGACTGACCACCGACAAAAATGAAAATACAGTAGGCCTAAATGAAAAAAAAAAAAATTAAAAAAAAAAAAAGCAAATGGTTGTCCAAAACTGACAACACATAATGTAGCCTAGTTATGTTATTATTCAATAGTCATTATAAAGGAGGGCAAGTATTCGTGGTGTTTATATCTAACATGTCACTGTTTACTAAATCAACAACATCTCATTCTCAGTCTTTACATAATGATGCGTCTCTTCTCTCGCGCTCGCGCACTCTCTCTCTCTCCTCGCTCGCTCCTGATCTGCATGTAGTGCACAGCTGAACACACCGGTCTATAACAGCTGTTCGTATGTAGCCATCAATATGACTGCTATGACGGTCCGAGGAAGAAATACTCAGAAATCAAGTGTGTTGCATAGGCTTCAGAAAGCATCAAACAGATCCTTCAGATCTGTCCTTCAGACGTTAGACGTTTTTTTTTTTATATATATATATTACCAGTGTATTTGAAAGGTGGGCTGTTGTTGATGATGTTGTTCGCGACATAGAGTTGCAGATACGAGGCTGCAGCGGTGCCTCAGTGTTATCTTATCACAACTTATTTTTTCCATCAAACGATCCGCGGATCACTTGGTGCCGGTCTGTGGGGAGCGATCTGAACGGATCATGATGATCCGTTGCACCACTAGCCACATCCATGATTGTGCTCTGTCTCAGCTGATCGGCTCACGTGCTCACCCCGGCATATCCGTTCGGATGTGTCTCTATACAGTCTACGATGAGAGCAGAGCATCAAAATCATTGCTCCTCCCCGTGGACAAATGAGGCATTGCAGCTGGTTTTCACCCAGGCTGCTTAGGGGCGTTTCCAGTCGGGGCCTCACTGACTACGTCATCGTGGGGGATTACATTCCCGTCACGGACCTGCGAAGGACCTGTGAAGGACCGGTCAAGGACCAGTCAAGGACCAGCCAGGGACCTGTCACGGTAACACAGGAACTTTTGAGTTGCTACATCTGTACCTGTGACCACACAGCGCCGTTAGACAGCATCAACTACAACGCCAAGAAAGAGAGGACACTTAGCGAGCATAAAATACACCGCCGCACATACGAGGAACGCAGAGACGCACGCTAGCAGTCGCCCTACAACCAACACAAATGCCGTGAGCACACAGAGAGAACCATGTGACCAATGCAGTGAAGCACCAGCAGCCATACCTGTCGGGCCAAACAACCTGAGACCCGGAAGTGACGCACCAGTGACGACAGAGGCGCAAGGGCAGTAGCTAGTGGAGGATGGCGGCTTTTATACCGGCCCACCTCATGACGGCCAGTGGCGCTAAATGCAAACAGATAGATAGCACATCTATGCTGCTACAAATGCCTTTTTTATTGCCACTATACGCATGTACAGTGAGATTAAAAGCCAACTCCAATAACAGTGCAACAGTGAAAAATATAAAACATAAAATATACAATATAAACATTGGCAAGAAAATATGAAAAATATACAATATAAACATAGGCAAGAAAATATAAAAAATATACAATATAAACATAAGGCCTGGGGAGTATGTACATTTGCCACAATAGATATGGTGCTATATGTAGTGTTACATATATATTGCACATTATGGAATGGAATATTGAATATTGTGGAGTATTGCACATTGTAGAATATTGCACATTGAAAATAGAGCATTGCACATTGTGCATTGACATTCACATTGTAAAGTATTGCACAGTGGGTAAGGTTTTTTGACAGTGTTTAGTAGTGAATGAAGAGAGCCCATGTGTCTATGTATGAGTCAGTGCATATGAGAGTTCAGGGTGGTTATTGCTCTTGGAAAGAAGCTGTTTTTGAATCTCTTTGCTTTAGTCCTGATGCACCTGTAGCACCTCTTGAGGGCAACAGGTTAAACAGGTAGCCAATGATCTTCTGAGCTGCCTTTACAACTCTCTGGAGCATCTGTAGCTGTTGTACCATACTGTGATACAGTATGTCAACAGGCTCTCGATGGATGAGCAGTAGAAGGTCAGCAGCAGGTTGGAGTTTACACTGTACTATTTGAACTAACGCAGGCTGCAACAGGTAACCAGTGCAGCTCAATGAGCAGCGGGGTAACATGCGACCTTTTGGGTTGATTGAATACCAGGTGCACCGCTGTGTTCTGGACCATCTGGAGAGGTTTCACCATGCAGGCTGGGAAGCCCTTCAGGAGGACGGAACACTAATCAAGTCATGAAACAGCCTGTATTAGTAGTTGAGTAGCATGTTGAGTCAAGTAAGACTTGGAACAGCTGATAGCAGTCAACAATGCAGATTTGGTGCCAACAGGAAGTGTGTGACTTTGTGCCACACTGTGCTGCTGAGGTCACTCCTTTTGAAACAAAGATAGGCAGCACCAGCAGTATTGCCTTCACATCCATTTTTTTTTGTCTTATGTGTTTGGTGACGATCACTGGGTGTGATGAGTGTAAAAATCGTCACACAATGTTGAATTTTGGGTAAGTGACGGTAAATACTGCTCTGTTTCAAATGTATGCCTGAACTCTTTAATCTTATACTCTGTTTTACTTTTGTCTTTACAGGTACATGTGTGAGAAGTGTCCTACAGAGCTCAGTGAAGAAGAAAGTATGTGCTGTGAGGATCAGCAGAGGTAGTGCTAGACTGTATAGTACAGTGGGAAGAGGGGGGTATCATGCACCCCCCGGAAATATACTTCTAATCAGGTTTTCTAGATTGGAAAATGTGTAGAAAATGATGAGCTATGTTAAAAAGTTGTCAGGATGTCCCACGTACAATTTTATTACATTACAATAATTTGTAACGCAGTAACTACTTTATTGAAAATCTAATTTCACTATGTCTCAGCCAGTGATGGGAATAACGGCGCTATAAGTAACGGCGTTACTTTTTTCAGTAACGAGTAATCTATTAAAGACAAAAGTATTATTGGTATTATTCACCCCTATATGTTTGAGCCACCAGAACCATAATCAAATTCATTCGTCACTCTCGGTTCGCCAATCAGACAATCAGATCGGCCAAACCTCCACAGACAGCCTGAAATGTCTCTGAAGCAGAGACTATCCAGGTGGATTCACGGACTAAACTCTGATCATCTACCTGTGTGTGTGTTCTCACTTTGTTTATTTCATGTACCAGCTTCTAAATGAGTCTGACTCACAATTTATGCCACAAAACATAATGACAGGAAGAAGTTTAATTTGATTTGTGTCCGATGATTAGAGAGAGAGAGAGAGACAGACAGACAGACAGACAAACAGACGGACAGAGAGACAACAGACAACAACAGAGAGTGAGCGCCGGCCTCGATAAAGCTGTTATTAATCAGAGAAATAAAAAGTTATTTCCTGATTGTTTCACAGTGGTTACATTCAGCAGGTATAGACATTCCCACAGCAACAGACCTCAGTTCCCCTCACCCCCCAACACACACTCCCCCACCACCGGTTGCCTGTCCCTATCTGAATGCAGACTTATTTGTCATACGCTGTCTGGCATGACTTTGCAGCCGGCAGGTGGTCACACCCAGGTGTGTCTCGTACGTCGGCGCCGTTACCGACACACGTAAACTCAGATCTGACTGCATATATTCCCCGTCATAGCGACAAGCTGCTGTTGCATAGAGACGTCCCATGTCCTGTTACCTGTGTATTTTCTTCTGGATTTCGCTCAAGACACGAGAACAGTCTAACGTTACATGCACTGACATTACATGAAAATGATGAGAGACCGTAACGTGATTATGTTAGCACACAATGTAAAATCACGTTACTGTGCACTAAGTCACCTAACGTTACGGCCGGATGGCTCGACGGGAGGTTGAAGATGAAGACCAGGGATGGAGATGGTCGGTGCGGCCCCATCCGACAGTACAAGCGGATGGTCCATAAAACCCATCTGTCTCTGGTAAAAGTTTTTGAAACTGTCCACTGCAAAATGAGCATTGCAGAGGTGGCTGCTGGTGGTGATTTTCAGGTCTCCATTGCTATGGTTCTTCACAAAATCAATCCAGTTCTTCTTCATCACTTCATTTTTTGGAAATTTAAATAAAGTGATGGAGCTGATGTGAACATTTTGGCATCCAGGGAAGACGCATTTTTGGAATTTTGAAGGCATAACTAGCTAGCAAAGGCAGTGATAACGGAGTACGTTTAGGTGTTGCAATTAAAAAACGAGCAGTTGTATTTGTGTTATTAATAACATCAGAAAGTATTGAGAGGACAACACACTGCTGGTTTTGGTCTTTCCATGAGATGTAGTCTTTAAAATCATGAAGTGGGTGTGTGGTGGCCACCAGCATCAGTTGCACTTTTTTCTTTAGCAAGGATCAGTTCTGGAGCCTTGTACTCCTCCAGAAGACATCCCTGGGAGGATGAGATAACATTCCGCCCCTCAGGATGACAGAGGCTGCACCAGGGATTTTGATTACCTTTATCAGGTGCACATGTATCCTATAAACACGCACTTATGACAGTGATCACAGACTAATCTATGTTAAGGCCATTTTAAACCTTTGAAGTATTTGACAGTTTATTTTTGAATTTAGAAATAGGAGTCAACAAAACTATCTCTACTCAAGGTCTACTTACCCAGACGAGTGGTTAAAATAAACCTGACTTTTGCGTAAGCTCCTGTTCTGGAACAGAACTACTTCCATGAGAGTGTAACATCATGCTGAGCATTTCACACCTCCACACAGAAAAGTGTTTACTGGAGAGATCAGATATATGTGTTCCGATCTGCCAGTTTGTCATGTTTGAGGAATCCTCCAGAGACCCTGTCACCTCTCTGCACATTTTTTATCTGAGAAGAAAATGCTTAAAGTGTGTGTGAAAGAAATCCAGAGATTTCCTTTGAAACACATTTTACATGTTAGAAACAAAGTGGTGAAAACATGTGAAAAGACTGTGTACTATGTAGTGCTGTAATGAATTAAATCATGGTACAATCATGTCCTGGGATCATCCATTTGTTAGCATAGAACCGCCATGGTATAAAAACCTAGCTCTGCCTTTGACGTCTCAGAAATGCATCTTCCCTGGATGCCAGAATTTGCAAGCAGCTCTGCCACTTTATTTAAGTTTCTTAAAAAGGTTGAGATGAAGGAGAGGTGGACTGCCTTTGTGAAGGCCTCTGATGGTGGAGAGCTGAGGGTCACCACCAACACTGACACTTACACCAGCAACTTTTACAAGCTTTCATCGGAGACAGCTGGATCTGCTGTTACTGAGCTAGTATATATATATATATATATATATATACACACACACACATATATATACATTCTTTGCTGCCTGAGTCTTTGCTGCATTCTTTTGACTCTCCTTAACCTCTCTGTTTTCTCTCTCACATACAGTCTGACTGGTCCCTCGAGTCTGCTGCAACTACAAAAATATAAAGAGGAAATGTTTACTGAGTGATATCATATTCTGGAAAAGGAGAGAAAAAAAAGCTCTTCATGTTGGACTCCTTTTCTGTTTCCACCCACCTGTTCACTTCTCCTTTCATTGCACGCCTTGTCTTCACACTCCGCTCGGCTCTTGTCACTGCCGTACATCTAAGTTGTCGATTCATGCGTCTTGCTGTGACATCGCCAAGACAAATTACAGAAAGTTTGTTCTGCTCGATGGATGACTTCTTTCTCACTAAATGAACAAATGGTTGGTACCAGCTGTTACATTAACAGACGTATGATTTAACTCAGTGATTTGCATGGTTCCCATGGGGCCCTGAATCCTTGAAAGTTTTTGAAAATATACACATATAGACATGGGTCAATGAAATTGCTTGAATTTAAATATTTTGTGAAAGTTGTTCTGATATTTCTTGAAGCACAGCACAGTTGAGAAGTGCACATTCAAGACTCTCTCATTTTAATTGTCTTTGAGCTTGCACAGCTGCTCAATCTCATTATACAAATTCTCCATGTTGTAATTAACCTTGATCCATGACTCTATCCTATTTTGGCTCCTTGCATTTAAGGAAAATGGCAGCTGAAAGTTGTTGAAGACCTTGAGAAATCTCTGTCATAATTTTTCCAGCCATACAACATAACATTGTGAAACAGTGTGCTGTGTAAATAAAATGATAATTTAAAAAACATAATGTCTTCTAAGTTATTTCTTTTTTTTATTCAGAGCCTTGAACAAGCACCATTTCCCACATGACTCTCCCAACTTAAATCTGAGATAAGAGAGAAACCAGCAGGATTTTGTAACCACAACAATGCTGTCTGCCGACTGAAGGAGGAGGAAAGAGACAATATTTGACTGTTTTCCTTTTCTTAGAGAAAAGTCATCAGGTCAGTCCACTGACTCTGTAATGTTAGTTACAAGTTATTTATCTCCAGTTTGCTACCATTAGCCACTATTGGCTAAAACTCACACCAGATCCACATCTGAGTTTGTGGAACTGCTGGTGTGTTTTATTGTTTAAACAATTTGTGGGCCTGAGAGCCTGAGACCGCCAAATTATCATGGCAATACTATAGTGATAATAATAACTTGACAATTTATGTACATTTATATGCAGAAGGGTTTATGGAGGGACTAAAAAGTACAGACAGATGAGATTATAATGAATGTAACTCCTGTCTGATCAGTGAAGAACACTGCACTGAAGTTTACGTGTCAGTTTAATGTCATTTAACTATGTAACTGTGTCTGCAGTGAACTGTTCTGGGCCATCAGGTGATGTTTTGTTTTCATGTCTGTTGACTGTTGGCTGTATAGTGAGCAGGTTGAAGTGCCACTGTTGGGCATTGTTGACATGCTCTTATACAGTAAATATATTGAAACAGCTTGATGCAGTGATATATAGGCATACTGCAGGTTGACCATTTCTCCATGCTTCAGTCCAAACTGCTCCATCAGGCTTTGAGCTCCACCAACCTCCAAACTTCCCCAAACTCATTCACCTCCATCCTGAGCTTTTCTTTTCCACTGGTGATTGGACGGTTTGGTTTAGAGGCAGAAGGGTGTTTGTCTTGTGTTTTTGTACCAGAACACAAAACAAATCCAATGTCTCATTTTTCTTCTCCTGTTCTGAAGCTCTGCTCAGGAAGAAGGTTACCAGTCTATATTTACATCAGGCAGAAACCTTCCAGCCAAACAACATGATCCACAGTTATATAAAAAAGGAAAATCAATACCAAACACACTCACATACACCTTCCACACAAAACCTTGAGTGCAAAGCAGAGACATTGACCTTTATGTATACAGTAGACTAGGTTTGTCTGTCTGTGGCCGCCTCTGTCTCTTCCAATGTGTCTAATATATGCTGAATGCTTTGTGTTTGCTTTCGGTTGTGATTTGTTAGCTGGCAAATTCATATCAGAGCTGTTTACTCTCCTGATCAGGATACGTTTGCACAAATAAAATACCCCCTCTACACCCTGAACACAGATACAGAGATGAGATGGCTATCAGGCACTGTCAGATTATCATTAGCATTACTTTGTGATTATTGAACTTTTCTTTTTTTTAATCATAAATGTTTTAATATGCAAATTAGGCATTATCTAAGGCTAGCTTTTAGTAAAATTTCGGATACAAAATCCACTAGTGTCTGTAGTGTTCATAGTGTCTGTAGTGTATGTAGAGTCTGTAGTGTTCATAAAGTCTGTAGTGTTCATAGTGTCTGTAGTGTATGTAGAGTCTGTAGTGTTCATAAAGTCTGTAGTGTTCATAGTGTCTGTAGTGTATGTAGAGTCTGTAGTGTTCATAAAGTCTGTAGTGTTCATAGTGTCTGTAGTGTATGTAGAGTCTGTAGTGTTCATAAAGTCTGTAGTGTTCATAGTGTCTGTAGTGTATGTAGAGTCTGTAGTGTTCATAAAGTCTGTAGTGTTCATAGTGTCTGTAGTGTATGTAGAGTCTGTAGTGTTCATAAAGTCTGTAGTGTTCATAGTGTCTGTAGTGTATGTAGAGTCTGTAGTGTTCATAAAGTCTGTAGTGTTCATAGTGTCTGTAGTGTATGTAGAGTCTGTAGTGTTCATAAAGTCTGTAGTGTTCATAGTGTCTGTAGTGTATGTAGAGTCTGTAGTGTTCATAAAGTCTGTAGTGTTCATAGTGTCTGTAGTGTATGTAGAGTCTGTAGTGTTCATAAAGTCTGTAGTGTTCATAGTGTCTGTAGTGTATGTAGAGTCTGTAGTGTTCATAAAGTCTGTAGTGTTCATAGTGTCTGTAGTGTATGTAGTGTTTATAGTGTCTGTAGTGTCTGCAGTGTTCGTAGTGTCTATTGTGTTTATTGTGTCTGTAGTGTATGTAGAGTCTGTAGTGTTCATAGTGTCTGTAGTATTCAGTGTGTGTAGTGTGTGTAGTGTCTGTAGTGTTCATTGTGTCTGTAGTGTATGTAGTGTTCATCGTGTCTGTACTGTATGTAGTGTATGTAGTGTTCATCCTGTCTATAGTGTATGTAATGTATGTAGTGTTCATCGTGTCTATAGTGTATGTAGTGTTCATCGTGTCTGTACTGTCTGTAGTGTATGTAGTGTTCATAGTGTCTGTAGTGTATGTAGTGTTCATCGTGTCTGTAGTGTATGTAGTGTTCATCGTGTCTATAGTGTATGTAGTGTTCATCGTATCTGTAGTGTATGTAGTGTTCATAGTGTCTGTAGTGTATGTAGTGTTCATCGTGTCTGTAGTGTATGTAGTGTTCATCGTGTCTATAGTGTATGTAGTGTTCATCGTATCTGTAGTGTATGTAGTGTTCATAGTGTCTGTAGTGTATGTAGTGTTCATCGTGTCTGTAGTGTATGTAGTGTTCATCGTGTCTATAGTGTATGTAGTGTTCATCGTATCTGTAGTGTATGTAGTGTTCATAGTGTCTGTAGTGTATGTAGTGTTCATCGTGTCTGTAGTGTATGTAGTGTTCATCGTGTCTATAGTGTATGTAGTGTTCATCGTATCTGTAGTGTATGTAGTGTTCATAGTGTCTGTAGTGTATGTAGTGTTCATCGTGTCTGTAGTGTATGTAGTGTTCATCGTGTCTATAGTGTATGTAGTGTTCATCGTATCTGTAGTGTATGTAGTGTTCATAGTGTCTGTAGTGTATGTAGTGTTCATTGTGTCTGTAGTGTATGTAGTGTTCATCGAGTCTGTAGTGTATGTAGTGTTCATTGTGTCTGTAGTGTATGTAGTGTTCATCGAGTCTGTAGTGTATGTAGTGTTCATAGTGTCTGTAGTGTATGTAGTGTTCATGGTGTCTGTAGTGTATGTAGTGTCTGTAGTGTTCATAGTGTCTGTAGTGTATGTAGTGTCTGTAGTGTTCATAGTGTCTGTAGTGTTCATCGTGTCTGTAGCGTATGTAGTGTCTGTAGTGTTCATCATGTATGTATTGTCTGTAGTGTTCATAGTGTCTGTAGTCTATAGGGTATGTAGTGTTCATTGTGTCTGTAACGTCTGTAGTGTCTGTAGTGTCCGTAGTGTCCATAGTGTCTGTAGAGTCTGTAGTGTCCATAGTGTCTGTAGTGTCTGTAGAGTCTGTAGTGTCCGTAGTGTCTGTAGAGTCTGTAGTGTCCGTAGTGTCTGTAGAGTCTGTAGTGCCCATAGTGTCTGTAGAGTCTGTAGTGTCTGTAGAGTCTGTAGTGTTCATAGTGTCTGTAGAGTCTGTAGTGTCTGTAGAGTCTGTAGTGTTCATTGTGTCTGTAGAGTCTGTAGTGTCTGTAGAGTCTGTAGTGCCCATAGTGTCTGTAGAGTCTGTAGTGTCTGTAGTGTTCATAGTGTCTGTAGTGTAGTGAGACGAGCAGTTGTCTTCAAAGACAATAGCTTCACGTATCAGTGGAATGTTTGAAACTATTCTGTCTTCTCTGACAACATTCTTGTGTTCTGTGGTATTGATAATTACACCACAAAATAATAATGAGTGGTTTGGTTTACATAACAGTGTTCCTGTGTGTTAAATAACAGATTAACAGAGGGCATGTGCTGATATGTGGGCATTCAGATGAACAGTGACAGATGTGTAAAGAATCAACCAGTGCACTGTAATCATGGTGACTGTGGCTCAGGAGGTAGAGTGGGTCTAATCAAATGATCGGCGGTTTGATCCCCGGCTCCTCCAGTCTGCATGTTGAAGTGTCCTTGGGCAAGATAGTGAACCCCAAATTGCTCCTGAAGGCTGTGCCATCAGTGTGTGAATGTGTATGAATGGTTAGCTCCTCAAACTGATGAGCAGTTGGCACCTTGCATGGCAGCCAATGCCATCAGTGTATGAATGTGTGTGAATGGGTGAATGAGATACGTAGTGTAAAAGAGCTTTGAGTGGTTGGAAGACCAGAAAGGCGCTATATAAGTACAGTCCATTTACCATTTCAAAGACACGCTATAACATTAGGCAGGGTCTAACAGGATGATGTGTGATTCAGGTCAGATCCAGTGGTGGCACCAAACTACCAAAACTGAGAAGCAATTCAGGTCACAACTCCTCCTTCACCACAAACAGCATTGATTACACTCACTGTGACCTCACACACTCTCAAACCTCATTCTGCTCTCAAATCTGTCACTGCATGCTCTCAAACCTCAAAACACACTCAACGGGAGGGAGCTAACACACACACACACACACACACACACACACATAGAGAGGGAATGGATCTTCCATTTAGCTCATAAATGTGTAAGGCCCTGTGTCGCTCTCTCTGAGCCTGAGGGGGAGACTCCACAGCAGCACAGCACAGCAGTTTGCATCGCTTCACACACTGTCTGATCAACATAAGAAATGGGTCAGTGGGATGGGGATTGGGGGGGGTGGGGTCATTGGGGTAGGGAGGGAAGGAGCTTTGTCAGGGAAATAGCGCTCCCGGTTCAAAGGAGCATGGCAAATGTTTTACAGTAGGAGCGCTGTGGGGAGAGGGGGTGGAGAAAGTGGTGGAAAGGGGAGGAAGAGGGAGGGAGAGAGGAAGTTAGGAAGCAGGCCAGGCTCTGTGGAGTCAGCTGGTTCATTACCCAAAGTTTACTGTTTCTCTGTATCGTTCCTTTGTGGAGAGCATGTGAACTCTCATATGTTCCTCACTGTCAGCATGTTGGACAAAATATAAAGAAATGAGATGTAAGTCACAATGACAGTGACAAGCTCAACCAATCCCTGATCTGGGTTGAGACCTGTGAGGTGAGAAAGTAGAAAAACTCCGGGGAAGAAGCAAAGTTTGTAACATGCCTTGATGGAACATGAACATGTACAGATGGAGAGAGACAGAGAAGAGAAGAGCCCAGTGCATCATGGGAAGTTCCCTGGCATCTCTAGCCAGGTCTAACGATAAGCTCTATCAAAAAAAAGCGTTGACCATTCTGCCACCAGAACCATGAGTTTGTCCACATAGTAAGGTACTATGAGCTCTTTAAGGTATGATGGTGCCTGACCATGAAGAGCTTTATAGTTAAGCAGTGGGATTTTAAATACTTCATATACTCTTGATTTTACAGACAGACAGTGCCGAGTAGCCAAAATGGGAGAAATATGTTCCCTGATCGTGGTTCCTGTCAGAACATTGCTGCAGCTTTCTGGATTTCAACTTCAACCGCAGAGTCCTGGGGGACTTATCGGGGCAGCCTGAAAAAAGGAGTTGCATAAGGTGTTAGCACTGGGTGTTTAGATAACTACAGGGTTTGGTACAGTTAAGGTTACTCAAATAAGAGAAAATTGTCTTGTGAACTGCTGCATTAGATCAGACATTACAGTCAGTACATTTACATGCAGCAAGAAATTCGAATTTCTGATCGTATCAGATAATGACATGCATAAGACCGGATCACTTGTCTGAGTATACATACCGTTCAGAGAATCGGATAAGTGGCCGGAGCATGGCTGACTCCGTTACGCTAGGTACATTTACAGCTGCGTACATTTCGTGCATTATTTTCATCCTAATAATACATATAAAAAGAACAACGGCCCCAGCGGAAAATGTCACGCATGCGCAGAATGCAAAATCCACTTCAGATCCGATTGCTGAGTATACATGGCGTTAAAAAGCTGACTATGAGCAAATTATCTAGGTGTTCTTATCCGATTTTGAGATGTTCGATGTGGTCTGAAATAGGTCCGAAGTAGATCGGACTAAAGTGTTTACAAGCACTTTGAAAAGTCTGAACTAAGTCTGATACGATCAGAAATTTGAATTTCTTGCTGCATGTAAACGTACTGAATGAGTTGAACTAACAGAGGGACAAATGAATGTTTCTAATGATTGTGTTTAAACAAAGGACTCTGTACCTCCTTCCCAGAATTCATTAGCACATACTTTTCAACACATAGGTAGGGGGTATTGAAGTGGTGGTAAGCTGCTGATGGTTGGCCGTCAAGCTATGGAGATAAACAGGCATTCATCTGCAAATCAAGTCTTAAAAAGTCATCAGTGAGGCAGCCTGTGTGAATGATCTTCTTCCTTAGTCTCATTATTTTGCAGCTCACCCACTGCTCTCCTGTGGTGTGGCCACTGTGGAGAGGAACAAAAACCACTAATCTGTCTGCACAAGTAGGGTCATATCTGAAAAGAGTCAATATAAAATCAGTGAATATTGTCTGAATATGGGTTTGGTCTGGGACATTTTTTGGGACAAACGCTTATTCAAGACCCATCTTCAAATTCCTGGTCTGGGTACTCTTCTGGAAGTATATTTAAACCACATAGCATGTATGATCAGGTTTAATGTAGTACATTGGACCTTCCCCCTAACAAACAATTATCCAGAACCTTCAGACAAGAATTAATTAATAGAACACTCTATCTATAGATGCCAAGAAATCTGATAGCTGACAGCTTAGGCCATTAAGACCATTAAAAGCTTTGAAAACTAACAAAATTATGTTCAGATCACTTCTGAAGCAAAGTGGTAGCCAGTGCAGAGGCAGTTAATCTGGAGCCAATCCACAATGATGTATAAATTCAATTCAGTTTTATTTATATAGCATCAAATCATAACAAACACCATACTCTAATTAACTCTAATACTAATATTTACAGAGACCATGGCCACCATGAGCAAGTATTTGACACCAATCTTAATGACAAAAAAGGATGTTGTGTGCCACTCCAAGTGAAAATTTGCTCTTGAAGAAAAGACTTTCCTCATTCTAAGATTACAAAACAAAACTATTCTTATTTTGAGGTAATAATATACTGAAATAAAAACAGAGTACAATTCAGTTTCAGTTCAGGACACTTTCCAAAGCAGGTCTAGACTGTACTCTATACAGTCTAATATTATCTACAGAGACCCAACAATTCCCACCACGAGCAAGCATTTGGTGACACTGGCAACAAAAAAAAAAACAATAGTCTGGCTGGTTCATCAATTACTGCACCATCAATCCAAAGCCAGTCACGGAACACAGCCTCCCTTTCACATGCATGCAGCAGCCTGGACAATCATCCGCCAATCAAGCCATGAATTAACTCCTTGTTTTGCTGTTTGCTACTTTCAGTCAATCAACACTTTACAACAGATATAGAGACCATATATGAGGGTGAATGCATGAGTGTTTGAGTGTGTAGCTGTGTGTGTGTGTGTGTGTGTGTGTGTGGGAGGGAGGGAGGAAGGTTAGTGGGAAGAGTAGGCGTCTGGTGATGGCAAAGCATCTGTGGCTCTGGGCTTTGATATCAAAGGCCACTTGGACCTGTCAACAGCTGGGGATGTGAACACACACACACACACATACATACACACACACACACACACTGAGATGTACTGACAATGGCCACTAATCAGCAGAACTTTCCCTTCTTAAATCATTACAGGCCGAGTTGCATCAGAGGGATTATTGTCCATTCATGGCTGCAAATACAGCAGCATTCCTTCTTCTACAGTTAAGCCTCAGTGTAATCCTGTCCATAGAACTGTTAGCGGGGGAGAACCCACACACACTTGTACATGCACAGTCAAATGCATAAACACACATACACTAAAGCATAATACACAGAAGTTTGGTGATTAGCCATGAAGATTAACTCTTGAAGTCAGGGATTTCTAACCAAATCCTTCATGCATGTGTGTTACGTGTATCTGTGTGTATTCTATTCACATGTCTTACTGTTTGCACGTATGTGTTATTAATGATAGCCTGGATTTTAAAAACAAGGCCATCAAAGGGTCAGGACTGTCTTCTGCGCTGCAGTGTCAGGATTCTGTCAGTGAACTCACTGTCCAGATTGTCTGCTGCAGATTAGTTACTGTATGAGTATACAAAAGCTGACATACACATGAGTGCATGAGATTCAGATTTGGGAGAATTTGTAAATTCAGGTCATTGGACAACAGTTCAGAGAGACAAAAGAACAATTCAGCAATCCAAAGAATATTAAATCATAGTTCTCATTACAAAGCATTGTCATTATTGTGTGGAAAACTAGAAAATGAATGCTCTTCCAAAATAAGTATTAGCAAAAGCAAAAACAAATGTATTGATAATAAAGTACACACTTCCTCTCTTTCAAACTAACTTACAACAAACTTGTTGCATCTTATTTTTTTATTATCATCATTTCTGTTTGCAGTATTATCCCTCCAATGTGACGGAACATTGGAGAAATCAACACATATTCAAGGAATCTTCTTTTCCCAAACACAGTCATAATGAAACTATATAACTGACTGTATAAAACATAGATGTAGTCTCTGTGACGTCCCCCATAGGTTTCTGAAGAGCTGTTGTGGATTGTGGGTCGAGCTGAGGTGGGCTGAATGAAGCCTGGTTGCTCAAGCCACAAGCCATCTGTCAATACCAACATACATAACATCAATCAAAGAGACCATAACTTTAAGGTTAGCTATAGAGAACAAAACTGTTTGTTTTTTTTTTGTTTTTTTTTTTACCAGCCTCTAGACATGTTTGTTTCTGCTGTGTGTGTGTGTGTGTGTGTGTGTGTGTGTGTGTGTGTTTGTTGGCCATTTTAACATGGGGGTTTATGGTGACTGACTTGTTTTTTCAAAACTCATTTGAGGAACTGCAGTTTTTGGCACTTCCTGTGTTGGCTTCACTTCACAGCCACGAAGGTTGCTGCTTAGGCACAACAGAGAAAATATTTTGGAACACAAACCCACACAGTGCAAGAACAGGTGCAGAGCGGGACTGACAGAGACACCGTAGACCTGGTTACACATGAGTGTAGCATGAAAATGATTTCAAATCTGTCCTTTAATGGTAGTCAAGTTACACAGTGGGGCTTTAAAACAACTGTGCAATGTTTCATTTAGTCCCCTTTACTTTCCTGTGGAAGTTAATGTCACCCCGCTGGGTCCCAGATTGACCTCATCAGTACCATCAAATATACCAGCTGATAAATGCAAGTCCAATTATCCCTCTCCTTTTAGCTCTGTACTGTTCTCCACCAACTCCTGAGAAAAATATCTGACTGTATCTGGTGCTTTGCTCTTTTAAGATAGGTAAGCGCTGGAATATAGTGGGTTTAGCATGTGCCTGCTGCTGGGAAAAATAAGACCATTGAAACTGAATCTAAACAGTCAAGTTGTGAAGCAACACTGAAACTGTTTGCTGAAAGACACTTCAGTTCTCTGCAGAGCTGTGGGAAACTGCATAGCTGGTGATGACCACCGTCAAATTATACCTGGCCATTTAACCCTATAGCAATAGCTGCCCATGTACACTGTTATTTTTTGACTTTATTGTTTAAACTTCATTGAACAATGTCTGATGATTGGATGTGATTTTAAAGGGCTAAGCCAGAACTGTTCTGATCAAGTTTTTGGCTTTGTTGTTTAAACTTGTATTGCTATGACAGAAATAGCCAGCCATTGAAAATGGAAGCTTGGGGTTTGGATTTACAAGCAATGGACCATGAGACGCTCCACTCAGCCAGATCGGCTGGAATAGGAGCCACTATGCCTGAGCTTGGACTTAAGGTTGCTCCTTGGACTTAAGCGGCGTTCAGACAGTGACAGGCAAACTGGCAACCGGTGGTGGGGGAGTTTGGTGGTGGGGGCGTGAGGCGAGCTGAGGTGTGTTGCTGTGGGCGTGTCTATACCTGCTGAATGTAACCACCGTGAAACAATCAGGAAATAACTTTTTATTTCTCTGATTAATGACAGCTTTATCGAGGCCAGCGCTTGCTCTCTGTGTTGTTACTCTATGTCTCTCTACCAAAGCGCTCTCTCTCTCTCTCTCTCTCTCTCTCTCTAATCATCGGACACAAATCTACTTCATCTTCGTCGTGTCATTATATTTTGCGGCGTAAATTGCAAGTCGGACTCAGATTTAGAAGCTGGTACATGAAATAAACAAAGTGAGAACACACACACAGGTAGATGATCAGAGTTTAGTCTGTGAATCCACCTGGATAGTCTCTGCTTCAGAGACATTTCAGGCTGTCTGTGGAGGTTTGACCGATCTGAGTGTCTGATTGGCAGCTGGAGCGTGACCTGGGGCTCCGTTTTCCCAAAAGTTGAATCTGGCTCAACTTCTCTAAATATGATTTATTAGCACAACTTTCAGATGTAGATGAGAAGTGAAACATCTTTAACATCACGAAATGATGCTGACAAGAAGTGGGCGGTTAGAGTAGGTCTCTGAAATAACGTCCCTCGGAAATGTTGAGCTTCTAACAGATTCAAGTAGTCCAGGTCCATATGTGAGGACTTCGTGCTACACAGGGCCTCCCTCTTCAACACAAGAGAGACAGACCCTACAGCACAGTACAGAAACAAAACATCTCAGAGCACACACACACACACACACACACACACACACACACACACACTGAGGAAACACACAATGATAATTACTGATCCAAAGACTTACTACGCCTACTTAATTGCACTCCCTGCTTACAAAATCCCAGGGCAAGAGGAGACAAAAGGAGTGCATATGAAAAATGCATCAGGGAGACCCTCTTATCTTTCATTAGGATTGCTTTGTCTTGTTCTGCCAGCCACCCCTGTTATTACGTTTCCTCTCCTCCAAACAGCCACACGCTAATGACTCATTCTGCTCTTTCATAAAGTATTCTCCTAAAACAACAGCCAGACATCCTACACACACACACACACACACACACACACACACACACAATCTTAGAATGATATCTCTGAATGATTTTTGGAGCTGATCAGTGACAAAGAGATGTTTAGCATAGAGGCTGAAGAAATGCTGTGACAAAAGACATTATATTGCAGGTTAGCATGTAAGCATTCTGTCTGCCGCCGTGTGCAGCATGATCTCTAAACCAGCAGAATGGCATTTAGCAGGAAATACTTTGGCAAAGGAGGAAAGCAAAATCATTCAGAGTATTTCATGGCACAGAGAAGAACATCGGCACACGGTGGCCTCATGCTGCGTAGGTGTCATGATGCGATATGCACACCCTCTGCATCCATTCCAGTCTGTGAAGCCATGTGGCTGAGTGATAACATTTTACCCAGTGAGATCTGTGTTGAATCTATCTGACACCTCCCCCACCACCTTCTCTCTCTGCCACCCCACCTCCCCACACACGCACGCACGCACACACACACACACACTCACTCTCTCCAGGTTGGCTGTTCTGAGGACAGAAAGAAAGGCTGCATCCTTCTAATGAGATATGCAGTGACTCTCATTCAGCAGCCCGAACCAATTTACTCACTAATCTGTGCCACAGTAGGCTGTCTTTGCGTGGTGGCACAGAGGCGTTTGTCTCCTTAAATGCCTCTTGTATTTAACCCTGAGCTGGGCACTGTTGCGTTGGCTTCCCCTGAGTTTCTGCCAGCAGCCAAACATTGGTAATGCAAAGTGTCCTCATCCATGCTGACAGAGAAATTAAGAAAATCTTCTGCAGCGGATTTAGGAAAAGGAAAAGATTCTCTCTCTTTGAGCAGCTGTTCTATGTACTGTATATGTACTAGTTTATTTTGTGCAATGAAAAATTCATTTCAGAATACCATCAAGATCATATTTCATATGAACTTATTTCTTAAGACTAAATTCCATGGCGTGGCTGCGGTGCATTCCAGCTCCTTAAACGCTCCTGGTGAGATATAAATGCACACAGAGAATCTCAGAGCTGTGCCCACTGGGATCCAGGGTCAACGGTAGAAAGTGAAGCTTTAGGACTCTAAAGGCACCAGCGTGCTCCATCTGAAGTGCTTGCTGGATGGTTACATATAAATTGCTGAATTTGGATGTTTCCATCAAATTTTTAATGCAATATTTCAAAATTTGCATCAAACTGATGAATGAACAAATGAAATGCTTTAATAATCTGAAGAAAAGTTTGGTTTGTCTATGACCCCTGTGATCATTGAGTGTTTCTTGACCCGTCTAATTTCTTATTAATGATGTCACTGGGCTTTGACGTCTCAGCCAATAATCTAATGAGGATGAGTCATTATTAAGGAAGATAGGAATAATAAATTATTTAAAGATGGATAAAGCATAAAAAGTGATAAAATCTTGATAATAACAATGGCTGGCTTAGAAGAGTTTCGAGATTTCTGACATCTTTAGGTCAAAAGTTTAAGAACAGCTTAATAACAAATGTAGTTTCATGTATAAAAAGCTTTTTGCTGGGGACTATTTTCAGCTGCAGATTATTACACATCTGGTGCTGTGGTGCAGATGATGTCATCATGGGGGTTGGGACACTATAGGACTGCAAAAAAAAATACAATGTGTCAAAAAAAAATGATGATTAACAAAATGTGAAAAAAAGCAGAATCTTAATCTTTACTCATTTTGGTGCATTTGCTGACAAGAAAATGAAGTCACTGAACAAGGTGTAGTGCATAAGTTCATCAGAGATTTTTGTTCAAATCACAGAGACAGCAGAGGAAAAAGAGTATGTTAATGAACATCAATAATACTTAGCAAGCTTGCTAATTTACACCTGTAGTCCCTAAACAGAAGAACATTACAAGTGACAACATACAGATTTATATGAGAATTAAAGCTGCAAGCAGCATTGGACGGGCCCTCGCACCTCCGCGCCCGTTGGGGGGGGGTGGCACGTCGGGGGGCACAGGCCTGACACTGGGCGGAAATCATGCAAGCCATATTTTTGAAAATTTCTAGGGGCCGCTACAGAGGTGGATATACTCAAACACTTTGGAGAAGTAAAATATGACACTTCCTGTCGCCAACAGGTGGCGCTGTATCCATAACTGAATATTATTGTATAAATTTGTTCAGGCCTGAACTACAATCAAACATGTGAAATTTCAGTCTGATTCAACAATGTATGTGTGAGTTACAGCCAAATTACTCCCACTTCCTGTTCCCTGGCGAAACACCAAAATTTAAAACGCTGCCACGAAAAATTCCTCTGATGAAAAGTTAAAAGCTTCGCATCGCCCATGTCTGTAGATCGTACGGTCCAAATTTGACAACGATCAAAACAAACCTCTAGGAGGAGTTCGTCTTAGTACAAGGTGTGGAAATGTCCAAAATTGTGGCAAAATATGATTTTTGATTCAAAATGGCAGACTTCCTGTTGGGGTTAGACCATGGCTCCAAGAGGCTTTTTTGTGTGTCTCTGTATGCTACATACTCCCTCCAAATTTCATACACGTGGATGAAACTGTGTCGAGGGGCCCCTCCGAAAACATACATGTACATACATGCTGTAGAGCCATTTTTGTACGCCCATGCCCGAGACCCCTAAAATACGTAATTTTACATCCAACTCTGGGGGTATGCAAATTTTCGAGTTTTCGAGTACATTTAGGCCGTCTAAAATGTGATTTACTTTGGGGAAGAAAAAGGAAAAAAAAAAAAAAATTAACATTCGAAATACAATTGGGCCTCGCACTGCCAGTGGCCCTAATAAACTGTGCAAGCTCTGGAGTTTATTGTTTCAGAGGGCTTAAAATTGTGAAGTGTAGAGCACTGTGGTAGACCATTCTGGTAGTTACTGACAACACAGTTTGTCCAAATGTAAGTGTACCTGTGGCACATCACAATCCCCTCCAGTTGCAGCCCTGGTGCCACTGCCACTGTCTGCCATCTGTTGAATGAATGATTTTAAATTACATTAAACAAGTAATTAAAAATTTGGCCATGACATTTTCAAGTGATTTTTAAAGGTTTATGTCATGTCCAATGTGACCAAGACACTATTTACAAAGTTAGGTTACTCCCCTCTCAGGAAGATATTGGAATGTGTTTCTGCTGGTTGCAAACATCATACAGTGCTGTGAAAAGTATTTGCTCCCTTCCTGATTTCTGATTTGTTACTTTTTTGCATATTTATCACACTTAAATGTTTAAGATCATCAAACAAATGTTAATATTAGACAAAGATAACCCAAGTGAATATAAAATGCAGTTTTTAAATGATGATTTCATTTATTAAGAGAAAAAAGCTATCTAAACCTAACTGGCCCTGTGTGAAAAAGTAATTGCCCCCCCTTGTTAAATCATGAACTAACTGTGATAAAAACTATTTTTTTTGGATGGGTTCAATTACACTCCACACCCAGGCCTGATCACTGCCAGACCTTTTGAATCCAGAAATCACTTCAATAGAACCTGTTTGAGTGAAGTGAAGTAGGCTGAGAGATCTCAAACAGCAACACATCACGCCGCCGTGATCTCAAGAAGTTCAACAAAAGATGAAAAAACAAAATCATTGACTGTCAGTCTGGAAAGATTTACAGAGCCATTTCTAAAGCTTTGGGACTCCAGTGAACCATGATGAGAGCCATTATCCACTAATGGAGAAACCCAAGAGCGTTTGACCTTGAGGTCACAAACTGATGGCCGGATGTTCCCCTTCAGGATTTTCTGGTAGAGAGCAGAATTCATGGTTCCATCACTTACTACAAGTCTTCCAGGTCCTGAAGCAGCAGAGCAGCCCCAGATCATCACCCTACCACCACCATGCGTGACTGTTGGTATGATGCTCTTTTTATGAAATGCTGTATTAGTTTTATACCAGATGTAACAGGATGTACACCTTCCAAAATTTTCAACTTTTGTCTCATCAGTATTTTCCCCAAAGTCTCAGAGATCATCAAGTTTTTTGTTTTTTTTGGCAAAAGTGAGACGAGCCTTCATGTTGTTTTTGGTCAGCAGTGGTTTTCAGTTTCTGCCGTCTCTTTCTTATTTTTGAGTCATGAACACTGACCTTTACTGAGCCAAGTGAGGCCTGCAGTTCTTAAGGAGTTGTTCTGGGTCCTTTTGTGACCTTCTGGATGAATCGTTACTGCACTCTTTGAGTATTTTGGTAGGGTGGCCATCTTGGGAAGGTTTTCACCACTGTTCTAAGATTTCTGCATTTGTTCATAATGGCTCTCATCATGGTTCACTGGAGTCCCAAAGCTTTAGAAATAGCTCTTGGCTAAATCTTTCCAGACTGACACTCACTGATTTTGTTTTTTCATCTTTTGTTGAACTTCTTGGGATCACAGTGTGATGTGTTGCTGTTTGAGATCGCTCAGCCTACTTCACTTCACTTCACTCAAACAGGTTCTATTGAAGTGATTTCTGGATCCAACAGGTCTGGCAGTGGTCAGGCCTGGGTGTGGACAGTGTAATTGAACTCATCTTTCAAAAAAATTAGTTTTATCACAGTTAGTTCATGATTTAACAAGGTGGGCAATTACTTTTTCACACAGGGCCAGTTAGGTTTAGATAGCTTTTTTCTCTTAATAAATGAAATCATCATTTAAAAACTGCATTTTATATTTACTTGGGTTATCTTTGTCTAATATTAACATTTGTTTGATGATCTTAAACATTTATTTATTTATTTAAACATCTTTTATGATTATATGTGACAATAATAAAATTTTTGTGCCATCAACCCAAACACTGTGGCAGTGTGATCCACCAGGAGAACGATGCTTGTTGAAGTTGTGCCAGCCATTTGGGTTACTTAAATTCTACTACAAAAAGCAAAAAGTTATTCAACTGACTACTTGACCAAACACCACTATGAACATGTAATCACATCACTTGATGATTTCACATCAGTATTTGGACTCATTACTGACTGTAATTGTATCAGCTGCATCACATTTTATACTAGTGATTTTTTTTTTTACTTATTGCTGCACATTAATTTAGTGCAAGTCTAATTTGTTGGTCATAATGATGTTTTATTATGAGTCTTTGTGATTGTACTGATGTTTGATTGTACTATATGTTTTTTTTTTATTTTATATTTTTTTATGATTATAAGGTGACCCTGAGTGCTATAAAAGGTATCACTTAATAAAATATATTATTACTTTTTTTCGCATCAATCCAACTTTATTTATAAAGCAGAATTGTAAACAGTAAAACAAATGAAATAAGACTAATGCACACAAGGAATTAAAAATGATTAATCCTCCATCCTAGAGGATGGTGTGTGTGGGATTAAGTCAAAATAAACTTTGTGTGTGTGTTCATGGTAATGAAGGAATGCATCACCTAGTGCAACAGTGTCTCAGACTCACTGATGTGTTTTTAATAGTTTTTGAACAGTGGAGTTCTATGAGGCTTTAATACACACACACACACACACACACACACACACACACACACAGGCACACACACCTGTAAGTAGATACATTAGAAGCGATGTAAAGTCAGACGTGAAGACACTTAAACAGAAAACTCATCGACTTTACTGCATGATGTCATCAGCTCTTCAGGTTTAATCCACAAGTAAATTCATTTTTTTTATTTTAGGCAGACTACCATGTCGACAAAACATTTCTGCCATCTAACCAGGGCGCGCAGCCTCAATCTAATGACAGGCTGGAGATGTAGCCTTTGGGCTTTCACCACACATATCAAAGTGCTGAAACGACTGTGCAGACGTCTGCCACTGAACAAGCCGCAACTTATGTTGCACTGTAAAATTGCAAACCATGTGACATCTCAGTCTTGAAAGAATTAACAGAGGCTGCCTGCGGGCATACATCACTGTGGCATGCTATAGATATTTTGTAGATGACGATGAAATGAAGTGTGTGAAAATCTACCTGCCCATGCAGCGTGGTCAATGAATACATCCGTGGGCGGCTGTGGCTGTGGCTCAGGAGGTAGAACAGGTCGTTCACTGATCAGAAGATTTGTGGTTCAGTCCTTAAACCAGATACTGAACCCTAAACTGTGTGTGAATGACTTTCAGGTGAGCAGTTGGCATCTTGTGTGGCAGTTTCTGCTGTCAGCTTAGCAACGCGTGTGGGTGAATGGGTGAATTTGTTGTGTGGTGTAAAAGCCTTCAAAGGTGCTACATAGTACAGTCCATTTACCAGAGAACAAAGCCATGACACATAGTAGAATCATCATGTAGAAAGATGTAGAAAAGACAGTGAAAGCAAGAATGACAAGTGAATGAGAGGTTTAAATAGTCCACATTGTATCAGCTTCTTGAACAAGAACTTCAAATTTGAGCTTGAAAATTCATTCCTATTTTTGGAAAGTATGTAGAGAAAATACTCACATACTATGTGTTCATTCATTCATCTCAGCTGAGAGCGAGGGTCACTCAGTACGATTACATGCAGCAAGAAATTTGAATTTCTGATTGTATCAGATAATGACATGCATAAGACCGGATCACTTGTCTGAGTATACATGCTGTTCAGAGAATCGGATAAACGGCCGGAGCATGGCTGACTCCGTTACGGTACGTGGCGCTGTAGCCCTCTCAACAAAGAGCCACTTTCAGTTGACCTCGACTTATCAGCAACAACAAACTATCTGAAGGCATTCAAACAAAGATGGTGTATGAGGAGATGGACGATGCTACAGCTGCGTACATTTCGTGCATTATTTTCGTCCTAATAATACATATAAAAAGAACAACGGATCTTTTGGCTTCCGGGTGAAAGCCCCAGAGGAAAATGTCGCGCATGCGCAGAACGCAAAATCCACTTCAGATCTGATTGCTGAGTATACATGGTGTTAAATATCCGACTATGAACAAATTATCTAGGTGTTCTTATCCGATTTTGAGATGTCCGATGTGATGTGTTACAAGCACTTTAAAAAGTCTGAACTAAGTTTGATACGATCAGAAATTCGAATTTCTTGCTGCATGTAAATGTACTGACAGTTCCCCCTTGTCTTAGCTCTTATTCTAAACTCACGTTGAGGCCTGTTCCATCCTCAACGCACAGACATGATTGATATCAATATCCTCTTGGAATAGGGATCATTCCCAAAATGTTAAACTCTAATCCATGTATCAGTATTCATGAGTACGCCATACAGCTGTTATGAAGTTCCTCCTATAATGTATTCTGAATATGTGTTCAAGACCAGGAGAGAGGAATAGAAATCACAGTTCCACTCAGTGTAATTTTATCTAATCTAATTCCATCCATCAAAGGTGTAAATGCAGCATCTGAGGGATGGACTGGATCTTTTTATATTCCCCTTGCTGCCATGTTCTGAGTCAGTGTCTGCTCGCCAGACACAAGAGGACTGAACCAGTTGCAGTTGGAACATTTGCATAAAGCCCTTTTACCAGGATAGAGTTCAGACCAGCTTGTGTGCGTGGGCAACGATCTTACTTTAGCCAGCCACAACACAAGCAACATTTGGAAGGAACTGCAAATCACTGTGGCATTTAAGCATCTATGAGGAGGGGTAAATATAGAAGGAAGAAATAGAAAAGGCAAAAAGGCATACAGCATGTAATGATTTGCTTCCATTAGAAAGGAAGTGAATCTTTCCTCCCACATATAGACAGCACAATCAGCACTGGTGTGTGTGTGTGTGTGTGTGTGTGTGTGTGTGTGTGTGTGTGTGTGTGTGTGTGGTTTATGCCATATTCATAGGAAAAAAACAAGGAACAGTATCCAAACTGAGGTTTAGACCACAGGACACAATACCAAACAGGGAGGTGAGAGGTGAAAGTGGCAGGGAGGCAGAGGTCACTGCTGTGTGCGTGTGCATGTTTGTGTGTGTGTGTGTGTGTGGAGATGCAGAGACACAGGGCAGACGTTGGCCTGGTATGTCTCCGCCAATACACACTCCGTCTGGCATAATAAAGACCATGTGGAGTCAGACAAACTGTGACCGCTGTGCTCTGCGAAGGATAAAAATCCATTATGCACATAGAGGCACACACACACACACACACACACACCTACACACAAACTTGCACACTTACACAAACACACATATAGAGGAAAAAGAGAGACAGGGAGAGAATGAAGCACACACAGAGAGAGAGAGAGAGAGAGAGAGAGAGAGAGAGAGAGAGAGACGTGCCTCTAAACTCTGCTCATTTATAATGCATAATGCCGAGCTCGGGCTTTGAACAACAGACCCAGTTCCCTCCTTCCTCCTCCTCTGCCTCCCCTTCCTCCCCCTCCTCCCTCAGCAGTGGAGGGGAAAACCCACAGCCTGCCCTAGCTGCTTCTTACAGGCAGGGACATGCTGGAGGAGAAGGTTTTAACCATTGTGGGGTTTTGAAGTCAGCTTATACAGACCACACTAAGAAGCTAATATCACATTCTCAATATGAGGATTAGAGTGAAATATATGCAAAACCATTCTTTTGTTTTTATCTCTGCTGCTCATCAGTGCTGAGGTATGACACATAAGTAACCGGGCAGCATCATCTGAAGGATCATTCTGGTTATGCAGTTTTAGCCATCATTCCACTGTGTAAGGAAAAGCAGCATCTTTACTAAAGACATACTTAGAAAACATCACAGAAGCAAACTTTATTATCCAAAGTGTAGTACACCCATTACAGACCAACTTCCTGGTTCCTCTTCAGCTTTCTGTAGTCTATTGAGCTCAACCCTGCAGAAAGACACAGCTCAAGATGTCTGGATAAACCTAAAGTAGAATACAGGTACAGTAACTTTCAAGTTTATTCCATCAGCTGATGTTTGAGCAACGTGTCATCCTCAGGTTTTAAAGGAAAAGAAAATGGACTGTACTTATATAACATCTTTCTAGTCTTCTGACCACTCAAAGCACTTTTACACTACATATCTCTTGGGGTTCACTTCACTTCGACATGCAGACTGGAGGAGCCAGGAGAAAATGTTTTCTGGTTTTCCGTCTGATGTCCTCCCGCTGCTCCGCCTCAACTCTCTGTGATTTACAGTTTCCCGATGGACAGTGAAGTAAACTGCTGCCAACTGTAGCTGCTGTTAGTTAAAGTTACCTAAGTTTGTTAGCTGAGCTGTGTAGGACTGTGAATTCAGAGCACAGGAGGAGTGTTAGTGTCTGTACCACAGCGTACCATTGCATGTCAGCACCGTAACCAGGCTCAGCAGCCTCTATGGACATAATGGCAGAGGAGAAGAGAGTGAAGAGGACATTGATGGAGGAAGCTAAAAAGAAAAAAAGGAGAGAGTGAGCGAGCAAGAAGCTGCCGGACAAGAGTAAACGTGGGACTGACTTTTAGTGGTTGGTGAGAGCTTGGTGAAATAAAAGGCTGAAAGACAGACGCAGAGCTGGGCTGACTGCTGTTGGACTAGTCAGTAATATTAGCTGCTGCTATGTCTGCTGTTGGTGACCTTGTTGATGTTTGGCTGCTAGCAAAGTTGTTTTTGATCAGAAGTAATGTAGTCAGAACAAATACACATGTACAGCTGAACATATTTACCACAGTGGGATTACACTCTGAAACACAACAAATACCAATTTCTATATAATGTATAAAGACTTGAACTGGCTTGCAAACCAAACTGTTACTTCCCATTTCTCAAATGTAAATCCAAAGCTTTATTTAACTGACCTTAGCATGTCAGGCTAATACAACGTGACTATACTGTCTCTTTCTGTGTATTAGAATTAGTACTACCAACACATACATGTGCATGCATGGACTCTTGATGGACAATAGACACAGTCAAAGACTAGGAGTATTTGAGTATATTAAAATAACTAAACCACAAGTGTGTGAGGCTCAGCCCCAGAATTGTAACAAGATACTGTGTTGGGTTTGTGCAGCAGAACTCTTTAGATTCCAAGATCTCAACAATAAACTCTTCATCACTTCTTTAAGAAATTATGGCAAAGCTACAAAAGTAAGAAATTCAAATCCTTTAAGAAGTAAACGAAGATAAGTCAATCACTGCACCACAAAATCCTGGCTCAAATTAGTGCCTTCATCATTGTTGTGATATCCTGTACTCTGCATGCAAAGCTGGGTGTGCGGCAGCTGTTTCTGAGGAAAAAGTGTGCTTAAATGGGTGAATCACATCAAGTAACGCTACACTACAGAGTGGTGACACACAGGGAGCACGGCATGAATAAAATATAGACACTCACTCTGCAAAGGCATGGAGCAAGGTGGTCTGTGTGTGTGTGTGTGTGTGTGTGTGTGTGTGTGTGTGTGTGTGTCCAAATGGAGATCCATTAAATGCATGAGATGTAGGTCAAAGCATGGAAGATGCCAGACATGCTCTGCTGTTCCTCTGCTGTTAACACAGACTGGCACATCAGACATGTTTGTCTGCAGCCAAATGCTCAGCCAGACAGGGCTCTTTAGAATATACACTATAGATTAAGAGTTGTCATTTCACTCTGTTTAAGTGTATGCAGCTGATGACACAAAGATGGAGCCTGCCACCCTGTCTATAGTCTGCAGGTACGCACAGAGGAGGGAACACACAAGCAGCACCATTATGAGCTTCTGTCTTACAGAACAGATAAACTGAAAAATGTGTTTCTTCTTCTTCTTTGTTTTTAGACTCTGTGTATAGGCAGTTGTTCAGATCACACCAGTTTCCTTTATTGTGAAATTGTGAATTTACAACGATCACTCAAGTCCTCCAGTTTCACATTGAGCTTCAGTGGACTAAATTTAAATTCTTTTAAAAGATGCTGTATTTAAATTATTTTCACTGCTTCACTTTTCATGAGACAAACTTCCATCTAATGGGAAACTACATTGACCTGCACTCTCTTTAAAGACAACATACTTCATTGACAAAAAAATGACATTGCAGAACACAGTGGTCCACCACTGCCTTGATTTGTTTCTGACTTTGGTGTTTTACCATGTCTTGATCATGATATTGATATTGATATATATGTCTTGTTGCCACTTCCATCCACGGCAGTACATCTTCATGCTGGTCCTGGTATTCAGACAGAAAATGTAAAGCGGCTGTGGCTCGGAGGCACAGCAGCTCGTCCACTAATTCGAAGGTTCGATCCCCGGCTCCTCCACTCTGCATGTTGAAGTGTCCTTGGGCAAGATACTGAACCCCAAATTGCTCCTGAAGGCTGTGCCATCAGTGTGTGAATGTGTGTGAATGGTTAGTTCCTCAAACTGATGAGCAGTTGGCACCTTGCATGGCAGCCAATGCCATCAGTGTGTGAATGTGTGAGAATGGGTGATTGAGATATGTAGTGTAAAAGAGCTTTGAGTGGTCAAAAGACTAGAAAGGTGTTACATAAGTACAGTCCATCTACCATTTAAAGAATCTTTGATTTCACCTGAGGTAATTTGCATGACTTTAAAATATTTGAGCAAAACATTCATGCTTGTCTAACTAGAGCTAGCTCAAGGTTTACGGGTCTAAATGAATAGTGTTTCTCATGGAACACCTTCATGTACTAGTGCTATAATGGTCTCATGAATGCTAACATGATTAGTTTTAACTTTATGACATGGTGCCTGCATCATGTTTCAGTTTCTCAGAAAGATAGAAGAGGGGAAAAAAACTGTGTAAGACAATCCAGTGAGGAACAAAGGATTGTGGAAGAGCAGCTATGTTAGTGTGGTGGAATGTTGGCTCTCGTGCGCACTGTTGACGTGTGGTTCCTGCCGGGTTCTACTTCAAGGTTTTAATGACTCATTAACACGGGTGGAAAAAAATGATCTGCCCACTAGAGAGAGTTGGGTTTTTTAAAGTTTAGGTTTGATGTGGATTATCCTCCACACACACGTTACCTTACTCTGGAGTGTGTATATCTTTAAAAGGTGTCATAGTAAAATACTTAAATGAACCTACTAATGTCAGAAGAGGTGACACAGATGTGCACAAAAACCTCCATAATGGCAGTAATGAGTCAGGTCTGCACTGTATGGCATGCAGACCTTCCTTCAGCAAATCTTTGACGACGTGCAGCATTATGTGAACTCCATGTGTTGTGCATTGGACTAAAAACACTTGTCAGCTCTTTTCCGCAGTGGTAAGATTGCTTCCTAATAATATGGTTTATAGGGCCAGTTTCTGTGGGCCTGAGTTAGATGTTTCCATTTTAAACTTATCATTAGAGCCGTCTCTCTCCACATTTACTATCTTGCAGCAAAGCATGTGTTTAAACGTCAGTGTTTCCAACAGGACCACATGACATGAGGCTGCACTTCAGCACAGCGGAGGAGATGGGGGAGGGGAGGAACGAGCAAAGAGCAGGAATTGTTCTATTCTGACAGACAGGAGTATTCTAAGTGATGTTAGTTTTCAGACACACACACGCGCGTGCACACACACACACACACACACACACACACACACACACTGTTAGCTTTTGACACATCCAGCAGATTGCAGTTAAAATTAGACACAAGCGACCCAGATTTTGACTGGTGTGGTTTTTAAATACCTTTGGAATGCAGGTGTCAAAGCAGCTACTTCACTTTTATATTTAATGTGTTTGAAGGCCAATGCTGGCATTCCATATTACAGGAGGGGACCTATTTTGCTTGTATCTTTACATTCTGAGTTCTGGGCTCACTGAGAACACTGACCTCTTTAACAACATTTACACCATCATAGGACATCTTTCCATAAAAACACAATTATTTCAGGTCACACTGCAGCTTCTGTCCAGCAGAAAAGTGCAGCCACTGCCAGCTGACCACAGGATTTTAACACCTACAAAGTCCACTTCCTTTCATCACCGGACTTAACAAACCCCTCTCCTTTTCAACTCTCTTGTCACTCCTGTATGCCAGGCCTTGTTTGTTGAGATATGATAAGAAACTTTATCATTCCACAGTGTCTACAACATAAAAACACAGCAGTAACAGCTGTACAGTATGTATTTCAGCTGCGGTGGTGTTCAGGGCTTTAATGGATGGAGGGCAAAGAAATGTTTGAAACAGCAGAACCCTGTACTGTCTGAAGGACCTGATACTCAGGGTGGAGAACCTAAGTTTGGTCTGAGATTATTTTCTGGCAGGTTGACAGACTCCCATTATTTTCAGGGTTGTCGCTATCTCCTCCACATGGACCTTCCACACTTGTTATCCATGTGGAGTCCTCCTTGTGCTATGGTACACTTGTGTAAGTGATTGACTTGGGGTCAAACACTTGGTTTTGTTGTGCTGAGGATGAGAGTTGATGATGTTGATGATGAGTTCTGAATATTACATGGACATCAGAGTTACCTCACATAAGCCCCTTGATGTCATCAGAAAATGTAATAATATATTGGTTTTCAGTGGCTGCTGCATTCATTCATGTAGAGAGTGAACAGCACATCTATGGCACTCGGTTATTGATGGTCATGGGCTCAGACACGGTTCTGTTCACTCTGACATGCTGGGTGCGCTTGATAAGGAATGAACAGAACCACTTAATGAGACAAATGAAAAGACAAATGGGTTGACATGGAGCTGATTCAGTGTTCAATCATATGTGAGTGTTAAATGTGGAACTGAAATCAATAAACAATAGTCTGGCAGAGGCCTCGGGGTTCTCCAGATGTTCACTGACCATGTGCTCTGTACTAGTGACCACATCATCAGGGCCTCTGTGGTGCCTGCAAATTGGTATGGTTCTAACTGTGGGCCGTCTCAGTCCACAGGTCGCTCACCATAATTCTTTCCGTACATTTCATCACCACGGGAGTCAAAGCAGCCACTCTGAAATCATTACAGTCTGCCAAATTCACCAAATGCCGAACATTCCCCAGTTTCAGCTTCTAAATTGTGAGGATTTGCTGCTTTTCTGTCTGTGATTGCAAACTGAATATTTTCAGACAAAGGAGCTCGATTACATCACCTTGTGCTTGATGGACATTTTTCACATTCTATATACTGAGTGACTGATGGGAAGAGAAATTACCATTACTGTGTTAGTTTTTAATTGTGCTTTAGCAGTAGCATATTACCAAGCTAATGTAGAATTAATTAAATTAGAATAAAGACTCCACAGACACAGACGACCTGGAGCCTTTGCCTGTTTCATTCATGTTTCTTCAACAAATGCAGTTTTATTCGAGCTTTTTCAATTGAATAAAATGAGTATATATCTAACATTTTAATGACGTTTTTAATGTGACCAGGAATCTGGCCAAACATTTGCAGCCAACTTTGAGTACAGAGCAGAGCTGAAATGAATGATTCTTTTCATTACTCAATAAACTGTCTCCAACTGATAGATTCATTGTTTGTGTTTATAAAAAGAAGTGTCTGAAAAATGATTATTACAAGGCTCTAGGAAATATAAGACAAAGAAAAGCTTATGTGAGAAGATGAACCAGAGAATATTTTTCTCATAAATGAATTTGTTTGAATTGATTATCAAAATTGTCAGTGATTGACTAATTGTCACATGAGAACCCGCCTCGTTTCAAACAAGCAGTAAATGACATCATGTCGGTAGCTTTGTTCAAATTTCTCAGCGTTTCATTGGTCCATCATTACCAAGCAGGACCGGATTATGGTCCATTTAAGAATAGGTTCACACAGCACCTCTAATTAGTGGTAACACCAGCCATGCCCCCCTCTGTCTGACTGCCACAGCCTACACTCAATAATTAGGCCACTGTGATAATCCTGCCGCCTCCGAGCCTCGGTTTGGAAGCAGAGAGGGGTCAAATGTTCAGAAGAGTACTTTAACAAACCTCAGTGGCCTCCTGCCCGCCTCGACTTGCTTGGCTCTGTCTGCTCTGAACTCAGCACAACAAACACAACAGGTCAGGAAGAAGACGAGAAGCAGACACCTCCAATGTACCATTTTTATTGGACTTATATAGAAATACTTAAAAAAACATGAAGTAGCACCATTACTTAAGTTTTACTTTTATCATGTATAACTTTAAATGTCAGAAAAATAAAACTCTTGATACATTTTCAAATCTTGTCTCAGCAAATATAATATTAGTATTTGACCATGAGGTTAAAGGCCCTTTATCATAAAATAAAATATACTTTGTTCTTAAACTTTGCTCAATAAAGTACATTTACGCTCAAGTAACTTCACCTACATATACATAAACAAGTGGTAAACAAATGTATTAAAATAGAAATACTAAAACTATA
The DNA here is from genome assembly GCA_028641955.1 of Protonibea diacanthus. NCBI lineage: Eukaryota > Metazoa > Chordata > Actinopteri > Sciaenidae > Protonibea > Protonibea diacanthus. The sequence goes on along the minus strand of CM053976.1, from coordinate 30,883,872 downwards.
GTGGTGCAACAGAAGCCTGTAATTCCCACTGGAATCTAATTCATACAAATTTTAGAAAGCATAAACGGTTTCTTTGTGTTCAACTTACTAAGTTTTGTACATTTCAATGTTTCATAATAATATAGAATAAAATATGCTTTATATTACTGAATAAAAAATATGCTGGGTGAAGCAGATTTAAAAGACTTTTTTGCTGAACCTATAAAAACTCCATCCCAACAGAATACTGTCAAATGCAATACACATTTTGTGGACTTGGATTTCCTCCCACAGTCGTGTGATATTAAAATAATACAGTGATCAATGCCATAAGGCCATACTAAAAAATAAACAATATTTCAACCCAGCTACAAAAAAGTTCACTGAACTCAAATTAAAATATCTGTAAACATCTTTGCAATAAGAAATATAATCTTTCAAGTCAAAAAAGAATAAAATACTTCAATCTGTATTAATGTCATTTAAAACTTTCAACTTGTGGAAATTGATTCTATACATATATATGTAGGATATGTTGTTACTCTCCCTCACACGGTGTCTGACCTCGAGCTGCAGTATCTCTGTAAGTCAATAGTCCTGTTCGGCTGGAAGCCCCCCATGTTTCCCAGCCATGGCCTCCCCTCTTACTACATTCGATCGGCAAAACTGGAAGGCTCAGCGCGCTAACAGTCTACAGTTTGACCCACGTACCTTTGCCCTGACCCCGCTGTGCCTCCTCACTTCATAAATATAGGGTACAATTTTCTAGAACTATTGATTACTATGCTGTAATATTTAAAACATGCACTTAGATGTTGAAAATATTTCCCAAAGCTACAGTATATTATAAACTACGATGGAGCCCAAAGAGGGTGCCTGTCCCTTCTTCTGGATACTGCAGCCTCTTACATACATATGTATATCTATGTACACTTTCCAAACTGATGATTGGCTGATCCCATTAAAGCAGTATGAAGAGTCTGTTGTTGCTATTGTAGCCAGTCTCACTGATGAGACAGCCAAAGAGTTAGACTTCTTATGAAAATATACGTATAGCCTGAGTGACGCCGGTGTGGCAGACAGGGCATTTGGGTTCGCTCCTCTCACAGATTCGATTGGCACATTCCATACAGAAGAGGTTGTGCCCACAGGGGACCAGGGCAGCAATGACCTCGCTCTCAAAACACACCGAACAGTCACGGCTGCCTTTTCGGCTGGTGCCGGATGAGGTGGAGGAGGAGGAAGAGGAGGATGACGACGAGGCGGAGGAGTCGCATGGAACCCCAGGGAGGTGGGGGCCTGGCAGGGAGGCGATAGTGCTGGAGTAACCGGGGAAACTGAGCGGGCCTCCGCCTGGGTCACTGCGCACCCTCCTGGCTAACGGATGCTCAGTGGAGCCTCCGGTGTGGCTGTGGAGAGGAGGCGATAGTCTGGGCTGTGGGGTACAACCGTTAACCCTTCTCTGACTCACCACTATCCCATTGGCATTAGTGGAGGTGTTGGTGGAGAACATGGCTGAAGTGGAGGTGGGAGAGCTGCCTCCAGTGGAGGAGGGTGTCATGCGGCTATCATACTGGGACCACAGGAGGCCTGGTGGGGCTGGCGTGGGGTCAAACCCTGGCGAGGAGTCAAAAGTCAGATCAGTGCAGTCAGGCGAAATAACCTCACTTCCGTAAACAAACCCGTTGCCGTTGGTGTTGACATTGATGTTGTTGTTATTGTTGTTGCCGTTGTTGGTGGTGGTGTAACTGAGTGCGGGGCTGGGAGGGCTGTAGTCAGCCATGCGTGAGCTGTTGTTACCAAAGTAGGAATCTGTGGAGGCGCTGCCCAGGGAGGAGGACGAGTCATTGCGGTAGTTGGAGAAGGGTTTTCGGACTGAGGTGGGGGTCATCCCAGCACTGGGCTTGGACCACAGGGTGGCGTGTCCATGCAGATCAAACCCCACATCTGTTCCGTTTGCGTGGAAGTCATTCTCATCCTGGAGTTCAATGAAGCCTCCTGTCCTCATGGCAATGTGGGCTTCGATCTCCTCGCGTGCCCGATCCACATTCTCTGGCATCCCCGTCACCTCGAACACCGGCTCTTTGTCTCGACTGGGTGTCACAATGTAGGTGTGGGTTTGCTGCTGGATGCGCTTGATGGTGGCACCTTTTGGGCCTACAACCAGCCCCACCACACGGTAAGGCACCCGCACCTGGATGGTGGTCTGTCCAGGCAGGTTAGGTGGTCCGGGGACTGGTGTCCCGCTGCCGTTTAGGCTGGTGTTTTTGTTCCTGGAGGCTCGGATCATGGAGAAGTGTTCAGCAGCAGAGATGATCTCCCTCCTGGCCATAGCCACGTCCTCCCTCCTGCCTGTCACCACAAAAACAGGCTCCTCACCTCGCACCGGGGTCTTGATGTAGGTGTTGGTCTTTGCTCGCAGCGCTTTGATCTTGCAACCTGAGGCATGGAAGCAAAAGGCAAAAGTCAGGTCAGGTTCTACAATAACAACAGATCCAAATACGCTGTGTTTAACTATTACTTATAGACTATTCAAAACAGCTGCTGGATGTTTATTATTGTTTCTCAAAAGAAAGAAAGACATCGGGTGAAACCACCCTTTTGGGGAAGAGCAAATTCAAACCACGTGCTGCACCACCATGAACATGCAGCAGGACAGAAATAACTCACAAAAGAAAACTCACTTCTGGATCCACAGCGATCCTTAAATCATTAACTACAAAACAGTCAACATCTATATCAGCTGCTGTTGGACTCTTGGTTCTTATTTTACACTGACTGCGTTATGGAAGGAGGGAAAAGCTACTTAGATCCCCTCCGAGTCTGGCACCGGTGCATAATATTGCATTCCACCCTGAAGCACATACACACATCTCTATGATCAAAATGGGACCAGCTGAGGGGAAGAATGACATAATTAGCAGAGCAAAGAGAACTGAGCAGGGTGGGGTGATGTAACCAGGAGACCAAACCTACCTAAAGTCAGTCTACACCGACAACGACACAGACTGATGTGGGTCAAATGAGGATATGGTCCCGCTGCTGGTTTAAAATCATCACAGAGGACATTATTTAATTCCACACATGTAACCTGACAAAAAGGGGGGGTGGGGGGGGGTGAGAGAGGGGTGGGTCTCTGATGTAAACAGATCTCACTTAACAGATGTCCCGCTGTCGCTTTAAACTTGTTAGTGAGTGCTTCCTTACAGTTACTCTGTTTTTCTGGGAGCAGCAGCAGCAGCAGCGTCGCAGGGAGGGGAAAGATTCCGCATATGTAACCAAGCACCAGTACCGCCCTGCAGCCCTACAGCTGGAACACTCAGCACGCTCTGTGCTGCTCTATGGGCGTCTGCCGCCTGCGCCGCGGCTCCGATCATGACCGCTGTCCTAATTTGATCCCGCACTGCTCATCATCGTCATCGTCATCATCGATTTTTCAAAGCGGTTATTAACAAAAGGAAGACACACATCTGGTTAGCGAGAGGCTGTGAGCTCACAGCTCCATGACCTACATGTTCTAATAAACCTGTCGTGTCAGCGCTCGTTCTCCTTTCATTTAGACTCAGAGTTCACGTGCAAACTAATCCAAACTGCATTCAAAGGTGTCACAACATAACGCGCTTTTCATGCTCTACACAAGGACACACACCACACACGGACACACGGTGTGTTGTCAGACTTGTTTCGAGGTGCTCTTCGATTCGGCATAAACACAATCACCCTAAAACACACTCGTTTCACTTCAATGTTACCTGCTTGGGTCGGGGTGTGCTGCTCGCTGCCGCCCATCGCCGAGCGTTTCTACCGGAGGGACAGTGTGTGACTAACCGACGAGACGGTCACAAAGTTCACGTTCTTACGGAACGGCTGAAAGAAGCCCGGTGGACGGTACACATGCCGGATTGACGAAAGGCACATTTAGACTGGATATTAAAGTGTTTGCAGTGTGTTCAGACAACACATGCAGTATGTGTGAGAGTGTGTGTGTGTGTGTGTGTGTGTGTTGGCATTCTGTTCCTCCCGCACTGAATAGCTCGGGACGTTCCCATACCCAAGTGTTTGGGTGCATGTCCGTCAGCTGCATAACACACATACAACAACACAGGACGCTACGCTGTAGAAAAGAGTGAAACACACACACACCCTGTCTGCCCACGATCTCAGCCACATGCTCGGAGCTGGGAACCGGGACGCATTCGGTCATGTTGACGCTCTTCTTCCGGGGCTCCTGGTTGTTGTCGTACAGGGGATTCTCGTCGTTGTCCAAGCCGAGCAGGGAGAGCTGATCCAGGGCGATCTGCAGGGCTCTCTGGTCGTCCAGCGCATCTCCCTGGACGCTGCTGTCTGCGAAGAGGGAGCTGGGCATCTTTGCGGCTTCGCAGCGTTGCGGGGATCGGATAAAAAAAAGACTAAAGAAGGAGGGTAGAGAAGGAGTGATCTTAGGGAGAAAGAAAGGAAGAGGGGAGGAGGGGAGAGGCACTGGACCCGGTTTTTCGAAGACAACTGGTCAGTGCAAATAAATCAGTGCGGCAGAGGGGAGGAGGAGGAGGAGGAGGGGGGGGGAGAAAAACAGTGCAAGGAGCTACAAAAAAAACATCCACCCCCTTTGTTTTCCCGATAGAAACTGTTTGTCCCGGTCCGAGCCGAGCCGGGCTGCGCTGTAACACGGAAAGACGGCGAAGAAAAAAGCGTGTTTATTCCAGAGTGATAATATTCCTTCCTGACAAAGAGCCCCTCCCCGGCTGGCTTCCCTCAGGTCCTCTGTTGCTTCTGTCTGAGTCCTTGCAGAGCCAGACAGAGAGATGTGCAGGTGACGTCACCACCTGGGCAGGGACGATGCGGTGCTGCGAGCTCGTTTGCATACCAGCCAGCCGATTGGCCGAACGGGCAGCGGCTGGGCGGGACCTCGTCGAAAGGCACGCCCGCGTCTTTGTTGTCGGTCTGTGTCTTTGTCTCTCGCGCCGTGCACGTGTGCTCGCTCGCTCTTCATTCAACAGTTCTGTGAGCTGTTCATGACACACAGCGTGGACTGAAGTGAACTCAAGAAATCAACAGAAAAACTGACCGTGGATCTGATGTTAACTTTTTAGTGTTGAGTGCATGTTCAGAAATATTCAGTATTTTTGATTTAATTTGAGATCCATCAGTGCGGAATCTGTAGGCAGGAGACAGGATTTATGCCACTGAACGCTTCTGGTTTAATTTGTAGTCCAACGAGTGTTGACCAGTCACATTTGAGCAGGCTTTGTTTACTGGCTGCTGGACAGTTTGCATGGAGAGCAAAAGATCTGGAACATGTTCACTGTTGTCTGATGACCAGACGACAGTGAACGGTTGCTAATTGGACAGTGAACAATGACTGGAGCCTTGTCCTTATCACCAGACCCCAGAGGATAAATCTGAGGTTGAAGATACTTTCTCTGTCTTCATGAAACATGTACCTGATGTTACTGTTTTGTTTTCCTTTTAAAGAATATTTACTGATTTGTAGTCACAGACAAAAATGAACATGTAATCACCTCACTCTCCATAGAGTCAAGAAGAAACTACGGTGGCTGTAGATCTATGCGACAAAAGAAAACATTTCTTATTTTCAGGTTATTAAAAACATAGTTATGAATTTTATTTGTTATATTTCCATTGCATAGATTGGTTCACTTTTTCTCACACACTCAACACAAATACATAACATGACTTTATCAGATTATAACTGTTATTGAAGTTCTTTGCAGCTTGTTCATACGACAACATAACACTTTGAATAGTTCTGCCCTCTAACTTGTGCAGTCAGGTCTGATGTTACTGGCTGTGATCTCAGGACAGAAGATTCTTCCAAAAGTGTATTTTACTTTTTTTTAAAAAAAGGTAGAGAGGACATCTTTAAAGACGAAAGCAGTGACCATTTAAACCTAAAGAACAACTGAGATGCATCAGCTGATCCAAAAATTCATTTGCATTAAGAATCGTATGAATTTGTGAGGGATGGGAGCGCTCTCTTCTTCTTTTTCTGTGACTGTTACAGTGCGTTATTCAGTCCTGTGTAAAGAATGGGGTCATGTCCTGTATCATATGTACTGTAAAATGTCAGTATGTGTCATCTAAGACAACTGTAGACAAATAAAGGTCAGTACACAAAGAGCAATAAATGATACATGATACAAGGTCCTCTCACACAATACTTTATCATCAATTTAAATGTAGAAAAATCCTATTCAACATGCAAAAATGAGTGAAATAACATCTTATATGCAATACAAATATGCTAACACAGCATATGGAAGTGATGAAAAAAGTTCACGGTGCATGTGACGAGATGAATTAAACCACATGTGGACAATAATAAGAATAACAGAAATAAAACTAGAGAAGCATTTTTTTTTTGGTTGCACCATTCAGTTTTAAAATCAACATGAAAATTAATATACAATAAGATTTTCCTTTCATCTCCATGCAAACCATGAAATGCAGATTCTCAGGTAAGACTATCATATTACGTATTCCCATTAGGACTTGCAACTATAGTACCGCAATTTTATTCTTCTCGAATTCTTCTCGACAAACTGAATGATCAAGTTTTCTGCGACTTAAAGCTTTCATTTTGCTTAGATTCTACAGCGGTCGGTGGCTAGTCGTGTTTCCACCAGTTATATAACTAAAAGTATAAAGAAATGGCCTGGAAAGCAGGGGCAGCAAAAAAAATGTAAAAAAGTTGTGTTGTAAGTTTAAGCTAAATAAAGTAAATAACAGAAGTGTTCTTCAGAATTCTCTGTGAAATGCATCAACACAGTGCTAAAACTGTTTTTCTTCTGCTGCTCATGAAAAGACGATGTTTTGGATATACAGTGTTTTCACACAGCAATAACATAATATTTTTCATTTCCCATAAACCCAAATATTCTTGTGTGTCAGCAGGACTCAATAGTGAGTTTACAATCAGTACGTTTACATGCAGCAAGAAATTTGAATTTCTGATCGTATCAGATAATGACTTGCATAAGACCGGATCACTTGTCTGAGTATACATGCCGTTCAGAGAATCGGATAAACGGCCGGAGCATGGCTGACTCCGTTACGGTACGTGGCGCTGTAGTCCTCTCAACAAAGAGCCACTTTCGGTTGACCTCGACTTATCAGCAACAACAAACTATCTGAAGGCATTCAAACAAAGATGGTGTATGAGGAGATGGACGATGCTACAGCTGCGTACATTTCGTGCATTATTTTCGTCCTAATAATACATATAAAAAGAACAACGGATCTTTTGGCTTCCGGGTGAAAGCCCCAGCGGAAAATGTCGCGCATGCGCAGAACGCAAAATCCACTTCAGATCCGATTGCTGAGCATACATGGCGTTAAATATCCGACTATGAACGAATCATATAGGTGTTCTTATCCGATTTTGAGATGTCCAATGTGGTCCGAAATAGGACCGAAGTAGATCGGACTAAGGTGTTTACAAGCACTTTAAAAAGCGTAGTGAATGTCATCCCTTTGCCACCAGTGTTCTAATGATGTGATGTTCCCACAGTGCTTTTTCAACATTTATTTTACAGTGACAATAAAGTTTAAAAAGGACATTTAATACACCTCCCATCCAGCACTGCATCCTGGAGACAATAGCTACAGGCAGTTTGCATATGATGTGCCTTCTTTCTCAGTGTAGTGAGGCATTATGAAGGCTAAATGTTAAGAACTTTGCAGGGTGATGGGTTGGTGGCCTTTGTGGATGGCCGTAGACCAAGGCAGGCAGGAGGGTGGTGCGGGTGAAGAGGGGGGTAACCAACACAAAGGGGATTTCAAGCCTATTCAAAACCGTTGAGACCAAAAGCACTTTGCTTTGTCACCTCACTCCTGGAGCACAATACCAATGCTAATGAGGAACCGCTGAGGAACTAGAGAAGGTGATGGGATGGGACCCTCTTGTTAATATTTGACACATCAGCTCCTCATTACCACCCCCCTCCCCATTCCTAGCAATCCTAAATCTATTCAGCTCTCTGCAGACAAAGTGTTTCCCATACTTTCTTAAATCCTGGGCTACAAATAGATGAACACTCAGAACCAAAGAGGTATTATGAAATAAAGTTGCTGGTGTAGAAAGCTTGATACATCATTAATACCAATCAAAATGAATCAAATACAGAAAAGAGACTGACTTCTCAGTCCTCGATCGCCTAGTTCTTGATTTGAATGTGGAAACTTATTCCATGTATTTATTCTGGAAACTTTTATCTGATCAGAAATTTTGAAAGTAGTTGGTTTCCCAAACATTTGTAACTCCTAAATCTTCTCTTGACCCTCATTGTTGCATATGACAGATTCAAATCTCTTTTCCAAGAGAGATCTACCTCAGCACATGATTTTATTAATCTGTCTTGAACATGCAGATGATCTTTTTTTTTTCTTAGTCTTGTCTAAGTTTGGCTTGAAGGTTCTTTCTTGACGTTGAAAACACAAATTTGAAAAATGATCCCCTGGAGTCATCTGAAGATCACTGAACTCTGGGCAAGTGAAAGTTGACTAAACTATCACAGTACTCACATCTGGAATCACCCAGTTTCAGCCTGACACAGACATGTGATAACATAAAAATATTGTGCATTTAAATTATTTTATAGTAACTTTCAATGACCAGTAAAAGCCCACTAATAGGATTTATCAAGAGTTTCTTGATATCTCAGTATCACATTTTACATTCTTCAAGCGCATATTCAGATCATTATCCAGCTATGATATCCAGCTACGCTAAGGTACTGCCAGTTTGTTTGAATGTATTGAATGTATTGCTTTTGACTGCACCTGACCATAATATGTAGACAATATTGCAGAAGTCACACTAGTGCAGAAACATTTCACGCTCTCCTCTGGACTGACTGTTCTTGTACAAAAACAAACCAGTTGAACGTATCTCCAACTCAATCTTTCTACTGTTTGTTGGTGTTCACAGTTCTGCTGTGAAGCTCTGTCTGAGCTTACAGGACCTGATGACATTGCACAGGCCCACAGTGTGTTCAACTGCTCTTCCTTAAGCCCAGATGGTCACTGCTTGCAGCATGATGATTGCTGATATTTGTTGTTTGGTCTTAAGCATTAGCTGCTTAGAGCCGATTACCCGTATGCCTTTTAATGAGAGGAAGAAAAGCTTAGCTTTGCTCTAACCCAGAGAGCGACGGACACAGACAGGGCTTAACACTGCTGTAGCTGCAGGGCTGCAGACGCAGACTCTGGGTCACAGTAAACACTAGGTCACAGGATACAGGGTAGCCTGTCTGTCACATTCTGACCTCATATACACATATGCATACTACATAGGCTTCATGCTGCATCGGCAGGTTATGCAGATCACAGTACTGTGATGTAACTGTGCCATGTGAGGCTATTTCTACTAAGAACAGTTACTCAACAGAATTTCAAATAAATTCCCCCACAGTCATAGTTTCCCGCCACAGACTTAAAATTACACCAATTGATTTTCCTCGTTTAGCTCATTGATTAGGTTCTGCAGAAAGTGACCTCCTCTCATTAACCTTGTTTACAGCATCAGTTAGCTAGTTAGTGACTAGTTGGTGAGCAGTGTGGAGCAGCTAAAATGACACATATTTATCTAAGGAGTTGGTGGAGACCAAAGAAGAGCTAAAAGAAAGTGAATGTTGCACTTACCTTTGCAATTTTGCAACCGCTCTTTGTCTACTGGATGTGACAGGTAATGTTTTGCTGACACATCAGTCAGATGTTGTGTTTTCAGCTCCTCGTCAATGCAGCTTCAAAGTCTGTTTCAACAATCAGTGAATTATAACATGTTCAAATATTCTTAATGCCTATGGCAGATCTTTGTTCTCCTTTCTGTGAAATCAGGTTTTAGGATTCACTTGACAGGAATAACTTGATAAGGTTTACACAGTGACAATGTGCCACTGACGTGAAAACCTGGTTTACTTTTGCTTTACAATGCTGAGTGGGCTGCAGAAAATAATAGGGTTACTGTGATTTGGGATGTTTCTGGAGTTGTGCAGATACAGTAGTTACAAATAGTTACAAACACAAGCAGTCAGCCAATCACAAGAACCTTTCCTTAAATAAATTCTGTCTAAAATTGGTAGAACAATGATTTCAAATTAAAAATATCTAATCAAAGAATATAAACAAGATTATTTGTCTATTGAGAGACAGCTTTGAGTACCTTGTACAGTTTTTGATATGCAATACTGCAGAAAAACACATCAGTAACAAAGGAGTATCAAAGGAGTATGTTCAATTGATATCATAATGGCCTCAGTATATTATTATATAAAAAGCATGTTTTCCCATTGAATTCAACGGGTGTACTGTGATTAGGTTGCAGTGGTGATTCACTGGATTCAACATCTCACGCCGTGGTAGCCAATGTGATGACCAGACTGGTCAAACTGCTTCACAGTCAGCCTGAAATGTCTCAGAAACTGAGTGGTGGAGTTGAATGAATGAATGAATTAAACCGAGGTTGAGTGACATAAACATTGAATGAGAGGGATGGAGTATAGGTAGTGAGAAAGCCAGTGAATCAGACCAATACAAACTTATTTTCCGTTTAATGGTGGTGATCTTCATCACAAATAAAAACAGCCTGATTTGATGTCAGTGTGGCCTTAGGGGTGCCATCCGTGTGTTCATAGTTTTGTGGGTGTCAATACATAGCAATAAACCAAAAAATATGTCCCTACTATTTTTGTCAGAGTAGAACAGCCTCAGGCAGAACAAAACCACAGGACATTAAAACAGCCCAATGAAACCCAGCTGAAGGTTTCTTTGTGTTTCATCTCCTGAAGATTTGGAGAGAAAAAACCTCCATTATATCAGAGGTGGGTGGCAGGAGTGTGTCATGTAACAGACAGAGAGGAGGAACAGCAGGGAGCAGACAGAGGGGGAAATGGAATGATGCAGCATGCTTGTGTGACACATACACACGCACACACACACACACAGGTTTTTTTCTTTTTATTTGTGTTGCAGGTATTTTTCTTTTGTGGTAGGTTAGCAGGAAAACTGCTAAAAAGGTATGTGGGAAAGAGAGAGAGGGAGTGTGTGTGTGTGTCTGTAAGCCACAGTCTGTATCCCGATCCAGACTCAAGGTTAGACAAAGGAAAATAGGACACATTGGTTTTTGGTTGTGGTGCATTTTTACACAAGAAAACTTCTTTCCAGGTTTTGACACCACTGATGGAATCAGCGAAGCGAAAGGCTCTGTTCTAATCAGCGGAATCATTCGATGAAGTATTAATCTTCTCACCACTAATCCACAACTTCAAAATAAAAACAAATAAAAATCCTTGAAAGAGTTGGAAGATGAGAGCTGTCACTGAGGATGTCTGTGCATGTGTTCTGCACTGAGAGCAGATGACAAAGGAAGGAAGTGAAATCAAGTATCATGTTTTCCTCTTCTTGTTGACAGCTGGGTAACTGAAGCTGGATGTGAGCTCATCAGTATGCATGTATTTTATTTTTTTATGAAATGTTTTTCTTCCACATATATGCAGCTTTAAAGTCAAGCTACAGAAATGGTGCAGGCTTTATGTTGGGATCTGCAGGTATGGATGTAGCATCCCTCATCCCTCTCTCTCTCTTCCATGACCCCCCCTTTCTCCTCCCTGCTCTCATCTTTCTTACATCCCTGTGCCTCCTCCCTCCACCCCCTCTTCCCTCCCCTGTTTGCTCCGACACACTGAACTGAAGTGGCACTGCTTCCCTGCGCTGTGATTGGCTGCCTGCCAGACGCTGGGTGAGCCAAGCAGCACAGCGGCAGGGCAGCTGGAGCCGCCGGCCCACAATGCACCACAGCGCACCACTCACCCTCCTCCTCCTACTACTCCTTCATCCCACCTTCCCCTCCTCCCTCTTCCCCTCGACAGCCACAACCCAGCTCTTTGTCTTTGCCTCCTTCCCTCCCTCCTTCTCCTCTCATATTCAGTTGATAGCTGATTAGCTCATGGAATCGTGAAAAACCCATAATTACAAATTTGGGATGATTTTAAGCTTAACCCTAACCTGTCATCTCTCTGAAGCAAGAGAGGAAGTAGCAAGACATTACAACACATTGCAGGGTGCAGATCAAGTTGGATGGTTGTGTCATCACAGAGTATGAATCTGACATGTGATGATCAGTCAGTGTTGGGTTCTTTCAAACGTGACTTCAGTGTTTTACTTCTTTAACCACGACGAGCTAGTCGTTCTTATAACCACAATTTCAACCTTTTTAAGCACAATCCCAGTTTCAGTTTGAACTATCTTCAATTCTTAAAAATGACCACGATCTTTCCATAAACTAAACCTAAAGCAATCATGATTAATCATGATTTTGAACTGTTATCATGATCTTTTCCTGTCCGAGTCCAGTAATGGTGACATTTTTTCTATGATTGCAATCTTTCACATTTCAACCATGATTGCAATCACTTTCTAACTACAGCCAAGTTTATATTTGAATCATGATTGCATCATCGTATGCAACCTTTCCCTGTTTAGCTGTGATTGCAGTCTTCCTAAACATGACCATATCCGTCCTTAACAAGTGTTTGAGGACATGGAGGTGGCAGGTCAGTGAATGCTCATCAGTCCTTTTCGTACTGGTCAAATGGATCAAACTCTGAGATCCAGTCTATTTTGTCATTTTAGTTGAAATGGATGTACATGAAGGGTAGAGCAGCAGCAAAATGTTCCAGAGAGAAGCACTAATTTTCACTTTGCAGAGCTTAATCAATTCCCTTCCACCACACACACATACACACACACACACACACACACACACGCACACACTGCTCGTCGGTCACCAGGCAGCCCAGCGGGAAACCCCTTCCCTCTTCCTTGCCAATTCCTCTGCCAAATGAATATACAAGGCCGGTGTATAAACAGTGACGGGGTGATGCTCCATCTCGTCTCCTCCTGGCTCAGCTGAATTTAGCGGCCTCCACTTGTGAATGGAGCAGAGAGGAAAAAGGAAAGTAAAAAGTAAAAAAAGCAGACACACTTCAAAGAGATATTTTCTGGGCAGCTGGCCCTTTGAAATGTGTTTTCTATATGTAATTTTCAGTGTTTCATGTTCATATCCTGCTCTGTGATGGATCAGTGTATTTAGTGCTGCAGTGAGACGGATGAATGCTTTTGCAGATGTGCTCTGCTGATACTGGCCACTGGTTGAAAATCTGATCTTTCAGATGGAATCAGCCATTTCATCTGATTGTGACATACCAGACACACTTGAATTTATATACCACCAGTTTTACTGAAGTGACTCTACCAAAAAATCCCACGTCACTGCTCTTGAATTCTGGAAATAAAATATGGAAGTCCATAGTATAGATACTTCATTACAATCACTCTAAAATTCATGTTAAATGCATGTTGCAGAAAAATCACTATTTACTATATAAAAAGAGTGTGTTCCCTAAAGCACATAAGAATAAAGTAATGTCCAAGATGGCCGATGTAAAACAAAGGTTGTAATGAACTGTAATTTTTCTTTCAAACAGCTCAGTCTGCAGAGAGTGTGAGGGGCAAGTGATAATCTGTCTGTGCAAAGCTGAGATGAAATATTAGTAGAGACAGACTCAACGGGTCACCAAAGCCATCAAGTTTCAAATTCCACTACTTGTAGCTTTAGAGATATGAGCAGCACTAAATTCATCTGCTGGCAGCTTTACTGCAAGAACGTTTGTATTCCTTAGGAAAAACACCAGGGTAGCTGAGGTGTTATTCTTCCACAGCCACTGTACATTTTACACCAGCTAAAGTCAAACTATTGGTTTTGTTACTGGCCCTAAAAGCTCTGCATTGGTCAAACCCTCCTTCCACAGCTAGAGAGCTGCAGGCGTTCCTATATAAACATTAGATCATGGTTTCTGGCTTGCTTTGGGTGGGGCTGCCTGCCCCAGCTGCATGCGGAGATGAAGGGGTGGTGGGGTGGACGGTTGAAGGGATGGATGATCGCTCCGGGGCAAGCTGGCACTGATGTTACATTACAGACATGGAGACAGAGAATGGGCTCTGAGTGATGTTTCCATGGTGGAAATCACATCCTAATGGACTGGAGAATGGCACCAGTAGAGCTGGAGAATAGAGGCCGCATCCATTAGTGTGTGATAGAGATAACATACAGTCAGCTGTAATGCCTCTGTGGAAACTCCCCAAATCACAACAGACAGATTTAATAATAATGGCTGCATTATAATGCTGGTTGTTAAAAAAAAAAATAATAATAAAATAATAATAACAATGATAATAATGTTAAAATAAAATAAAATAAAATGTATTAAAATAATGTCTTTGTGATGGATAAAATTAAATTTTGATCTGATGATGTCAGAGAATGATCAATATTCACAAAAACAGAAGAGACTGCATGATAATTCATCCAGGAAATACTCAGTGTGCTGGTGGTGCTGGAGGAAAACATCATCAAAGGGCCAAAAACACTAAAAAGACCAGTATTTATTGTTTGAGGAAAGTGAAATATGAAGGTCTGTAATAAAATTTGTGCCAATTCATTTTGTATATTTGGCAATATTTTACTGAATCAGTGAACATTTTGACCTGTTGGTGGTGCTACAGGGAAAGTCTGGAGATCTGTAAAAAAAAAATGTCATTGCAGTCCTTTAAAGAGATGCAGAGAGATTTAATAAAAGTCTGTCTGTAAAAGTCAGCCTTTGAAATAAATAAATGAAGCAATAAATATATAAATAGTCAACACTGTTTAATAAATAATAAATTGGCTTTTATTTTTTAAAATGTGATGTTTTTCAAATGACTGGTTTTATTCATTTCAGTTCGTTCAAAATATCCTGACTGTTAGTCTTTAGTTGTCCTCAATAACATCTTCCATCTGACCCACACTGTCTGTGTAAACTCATGTCTAATCTTCAGTAACTCTGATAACATCATCAGGTATATTTTCTGTAGATGTCTGCAGATATAAAAGGTTCATTCTAAGGTAACAAAAACAATTAATCTAATTTTCTTATTATCCGTTTTCCATTATTTTGACAGTGTGTGGATCTTCAAAAAAGTCTAAGAGGTGCTTTATAATCTGTTTTGTTTTTACCATCCTGCCAGCTCCAAGTTCTCCTGTCAAAGTGCTGACTCGGTATGTCTACTAGCTTCTGTGTAATTAGAGATGACTCCACCTGGCCATACTGTGGGGACCCTCGGTTGCAGAGCACATAGAAGTCTCCTCCCTTCATTCAGAAGCAGTCTAGCCTGCACTAAAACAAGTACTTAATTTTCTACCATGTTTTGCTTCTACTGAAAGTTTTTTTCTTCTAATGGGAAGCTGACTGTACTGCGTTTGGCAGAATGAATCCTGTCTTTGTCTCAGCTACTGCGGCTGGTCATACTTTGAACTGCTCTGGAGTGCGTGTGTGTGTGTGTGTGTGTGAGAGAGAGAGAGAGAGAGAGAGAGAGAGAGAGAGAGAGAGAGAGAGAGAGAGAGAGAGACATTTTTGTTACTTTTCTGGGGCCTTTTTCAGCCTGAACACAAACCTTGTCAGGACCAGTAGTCTTAAAGCCTGGTCCTAATGAGTAAAAAGTCAATTCTGAGGTTCTGGATAAGGTTAGGAGAAGGCTGTGAGTGGGCTCCCCTTGAAATGAGTCTAGTTAGTGCAGGGTTAATGTTCTAACAACCCCTCTGTCAATTCTAAATCAAAATGTAGTCCTGTACTCACCCACACTTTCTTTTGAAGATTAACCGCGACAGGTGACCAGAGCTGGAAAAGGGTATTCATAGTCGGTTACAATGCATTCACATAATGATTTATGACTACATTCATAAACATGCATAATGCAACAATGGTGAACAGATGAAATATAAGTACCTATACTTTCACACCTCAACAATCAACTGTAGTAAGAATAGTATGTTGTAGAAAAGTTTTATTTTCATGTGGGATGAAAGCAATGAGTCACTAAGTCTTCAACCAGGTGGTGTAACTAACTGTCAGTGGCAAGTTATTAACATCAACTGTGTGAACACAGCTGGCCTTTGTGTCTTACTAGCCTGCAGCTCAAAACTACAGTGTAATCTGTAACAGTTACAGCTCATGGGTCAAAAACAGCAGAGTACTTCAAGTGTCCTAGCACCTGAGGGGCTCCAGGCACAACTACAACAACACATTCCCCCACCTTTGGCTTCTTACATAATAATCACTTATGATGCAGTCCTAACCCAAAATGCATTACACATTTACTGAACGTTATGATGAAGCATGCATTATCACAGATGCATCTGCGTCATGGAGACATGACATGTCATCAAATCATCACGTCATGTACATCACGATGTACCTGTTTTGGTATGACTTGGTATTTACTTAGTTATTGCCTCTTTATTATCAAACTATTACCATGTAACCTTAACCCCATTACTGAGCTACCAGTTTTACTTTACTAAAAGCATAGAAAGTGTTGACAGCAAATATACTATCATGTTGAATGACACCTTCAGAGTCTTATATTAAAAATCTGTTGCTTTTTGCAGTTGTGCCACTGTGCCTGAGGCTCGGGTGGTACGCAGGTTATCTAATAATTGGAGGTCACAAGATACTCAACCTAAATTGCTCTCAATGGCTGTGCTGTCAGTGTGTATGTGTGTGTGTGTGTATGACTTCACACAGCCATCAGGCGTGTGAATCGTGTGAATGGGTGAATGTGACAACGCGAGTTGTAAAGCACTTTAATTGATCAGTAGGCCAGAGAAAAGTGTAGTCCATAACATGTACTGACACTGAAGCAGAGTTTTAATGTTGTGGCAGCTGCAGCTAACTCCTTTATAACCATTGGGTAGTTTATTCAACAACAACAACTGATTATACTGTAAGTTTGCAAATCAAATCTTTATTTACCAAAGAAGTAACATTAACTATAAGATGTAATGCAAATACTGCAAAAAGTCCAAAAAGACAAGTATCTCAAAATTGAAACTTACTTAATACCAACAATATCCTCAAATATTGTTACCACAGTAACTAACTAATGAAGTGGATTTCAGACCAACCAGCCTTCAGCAGCAGTTTAGAAAGATGCCCATTAATTACCAAATGTAGCATTTCTCTATCAGCATAATGTGATACAAATATAATACAGACTTGACTTCTTGTGTACATAACAACTAAAATGTGAGCACATGTAAATGAAAGCTTTAGTAACTTTTGAACCAGTCATGGCTCTCCAGGTTGGAACCTGGACAAACATTCATTCATATCCAACTAAAGTCAAGAAGGACATGCAGAGGAACAGTGAAATGTGAACACATTCACTGTATAACTTCTTGGTTTTTACAGCACGGTGTGAAACCGGAGTGTATGATTGGTTTGACTTGCACTAATCTGGCAGGGCCTTCAGGGGAGCATAAACAAATATCATGTTGTATATGTTTTTAGCTAATCCAGTGTGGAATTGGGTCAGCCCGCTGAAAAAATTAGCCAGCATCTCTCCCCCTCCCCCAGATGACACACCAGTGAGCTTGTATGGAAAAAGGAGAAACCAAGAGAGAGAACAGATTTGTGTTTGTTGGCGCAGACTGTGGAGAGAAACTGCAAGTCCTGAAAACAAAAGCGCTGAAATGAAGGGAACAATCGTGAATTACTTGAAGATGGCCGTTGCATGATCCTTGCACTGCAGAGAAGCAGATGGAGTGGACAGGAAAATGGAGCCAACGATTCATGTTTCCATTGACTCAGGTTGCATTGATTGGCTGCTTAGCGTAGATCCAAGATGAGGACTCCTGGCCTCTCCAGCTCTCCCAGGAAGGCACGCTACACATTGAGGCTCACCAGAGCTCAGTGCTATGCCTATTCTCTTCATGTGGGTCGAGCCTGCATCTGATAACCTAACAGGTCTCAGCACCAAATGGCTGGCCAATACTCCTGTTCCTCTCCTTGTCTGGAATCTTGAATGTACCTGGAAGATGTCAGGTAACATGAAGGCATCATTTATTCCTTGTTTAGGAGGTTTGGCAGATAAAGAGCTGAAAAAGAAGCTGTAGACATTCCCACATAACATTGAGGGTACATCATTTTGTGTTTAAAGAAGTGATTCATTCCTTTGATCGATCAGAACTGTGAGGAGTCTCTTGTGGAGGAAGCCTAACCTGTGTCGTTGGTTAGACTGTCTGTCTGTCCTCATATGACTGACTGTGTCTCATATATTATGACTAAGGCCATACTCAGACCGACTTTAACCCTGCGTGAAAAAAAAAAAAAAAAAAAAAAAAAAAAACACAACCGTCTCAACCTTCAGGCAGTAGCTGCATAATCCCCAGTCAATAACTAAAACTAAACACTCGAATGCGTTTACATGCAGCAAGAAATTTGAATGTCTGATAGTATCAGACTGGTTTTCAAAGTGCTTGTAAACACTGCTTAGTCGATCTACTTGGACCTATTTGGTTCCCATTGTTGGACATCTCAAAATCGGATAAGAACACCTAGATAATTTGTTCACAGTCGGATATTTAACACCATGTATACTCAGCAATCTGAAGTGGATTTAGCGTTATAGCATGTAGCGACATTTTCCTCTGGGGCTTTCACCCAGGCGCCAAAGATCCGTTGTTCTTTTTATATTAGGACGAAAATAATGCACGAAATGTACGCAGCTGTAGCATCGTCCATCTCCTCGTACACCACCTTTGTTTGAATGCCTTCAGATAGTTTGTTGTTGCTGATAAGTAGAGGTCAACCGAAAGTGGCTCTTTGTTGAGAGGGCTACAGCGCCACCTAGCGTAACAGAGTCAGCCATGCTCCGGCCGTTTATCCGATTCTCTGAACGGCATGTATACTCAGACAAGTGATCCGGTCTTATGCAAGTCATTATCTGATACAATCAGAAATTCAAATTTCTTGCTGCATGTAAACGTACTGACAGGCTCTAGATAAGTTAGACAAGATGAGATTGCTTGTTCGGATTTTTTTAAATTCAGCCCTCCGAAAAGGCTTAACAGGAAGCACACTGAAGCAATAACTTGTGTTTTATCCTTGGTCTTCTTTTATTTTTATTGCAAATGCCCACAGGTGACCACAGGTCATAAACCTGAAATGAGTAAACCAAATATAACAGGTTACATGTAATGCTATTAATGAAACTATAACTTATATTTTTATCTTTTTACCATAAACAAACATCAAATGTTTTCTTAGGAATTTAAAGTAATAAATTGCAGCAAACACAGCAACCCACAACCTAAACCAGTGTCTTGGCCAACATTAGCAGTTAACATTAATAGCTACATACAAGCAAGGCCTATCTAGCGCTAGCGCTAGCCTGGAATGCTAATGGAGTTAACTAAGCATGCTAACGGGAGCTAGCGGCGATGCTAACGCGAGCTAGCGCGCTAACCGCGAGCGCTAAATAACACTCTTACTCTCACATCACGCTTTAAAGATAGCTCAACAGTGCAACACATTATACTCATAATTCATACTTAATCAACAGGCTATTTTTAGCTAACTGCAGCTTACCAATGGGCTGCGTGCTTCTGTTAAAACCTGAATACAGCTGCCGTGAACAACAACATAGGAAGTCACACGGACTTTTCAAAATAAAACGAAGAGCCTTAAATCAACTACTTAGAGCTACAAATGATGATAGCACTAAAAGTCTTGACATTGCTCTCCTGTCTGTCTGTTTGAAGCTGCCCACTCTCACACGTTGGAAAGCTGTCCAGAGTTACCCAAAGTGAGTTCATTTTGTACGTCTCTGTGATGCTACACTCTCCATATTCCATCTGCAGGCTGGTTTAGTGTCATTAGCTCCTCCATCTTGCTGGGAAGAGATAACAGACAGTACACATGGTTTGTACCGTCTTTTCCACTTCCTGCACTGCATAGTCGTCTCCTTCTCCTCACTTCAGCAGGGATCTCCAGTCTTATCACAGAGTATGTTAGCGCTGCCTAGCGCTGTTCTCAAGTGTAAACAAGAGAGCCGTGGCTTTTTTTTTTTTTTTTTGATTGGGTCACTGATGTATTCATGAAGTAGTTTGATTAGTGTTGAAAAAGGTGCTAAAAATACTACTGAAATCAAAAAAAGTGTTCAGAGCTTCTGTAACTGGCTGCCAAACATCAAATACATTAATTTAATTGGCAGCCATTGCCACCCACTAACAAAGGCCCTACATGGCGTCCAGTGTTGTGGGTTATGCGTTACAATGTAATGCGTTGAAGTACTCAAATAACGTGTAACGTAACGCGTTAGTTTCATGCGTTAAGTAATCAGTCAGTACGTTTACATGCAGCAAGAAATTCAAATTTCTGATCGTATCAGATAATGACATGCATAAGACTGGATCACTTGTCTGAGTATACATGCTGTTCAGAGAATCGGATAAGCAGCCGGAGCATGGCTGACTCCGTTACGCTAGGTGGCGCTGTAGCCCTCTCAACAAAGAGCCACTTTCGGTTGACCTCGACTTATCAGCAACAACAAACTATCTGAAGGCATTCAAACAAAGATGGTGTATGAGGAGATGGACGATGCTACAGCTGCGTACATTTCGTGCATTATTTTCATCCTAATAATACATATAAAAAGAACAACGGATCTTTTGGCTTCCGGGTGAAAGCCCCAGCGGAAAATGTCGCGCATGCGCAGAATGCAAAATCCACTTCAGATCTGATTGCTGAGTATACATGGTGTTAAATATCCGACTATGAATGAATTATCTAGGTGTTCTTATCCGATTTTGAGATGTCCAATGTGGTCCGAAATAGGACCGAAGTAGATCGGACTAAGGTGTTTACAAGCACTTTGAAAAGTCCAAACTAAGTCTGATACGATCAGAAATTTGAATTTCTTGCTGCATGTAAACGTACTGAGTAACTTCCATTACTTTAAGAATTTCTCCAGATAAGGAAAGAAAAATCCTGACTGCAGCCTGCTTTTTGTCTGTGGTACCTGCCGATGTGTCAGCGGAGGTGCAGCGCTGTGATGATGTGTCTGTGCCCTGCTGACCTGCTGACCTATGTTACCTGTGTGTGTGTGTGTGTGTGTGTGTGTGTGTGTGTGCGTGTGCGTGTGAGTGTTTTCAAACCACCGGCAAGATGGCAGAGAGGACAGCTTTTGAATCGTGGAAGTACATTATTCTCAATTTGCCAGCGAAAAGGACAAGATATGAACTTAAAAACAAATAAATTGAATATCCAGAAAATATACTATGTAACTAACAATGTATAATACGGTGTATGAGTTTGCACTATCTCAGAAGTAATAAAATGAGAAGGATTTAAAGGTATTTGGTGTGAGATGGTGACTGCACAGCTAAAATTAACTGCAGATCCTCAGTATTGCTCTTGGCAATATTGATTGTGTGTTGTTTATTTAGAGGGGTGTGTGTTTGTGTGTGTGGGTGTGTGTGTGCCAGTATTTATAGGGCATAGCCAGTGACAGACACATTGCCACTCTGAACCCCGCTGTGTGTCAGCATGATGCTGTCAGGGTGAGAGGAGAAACACTCTCATAGGCCACATTCACATTATAATGTGGATACATTCAAAAATGGCATTCAGTCAGACAGACTTTCCACCCACTCCAGTGTTCTCTGGGCTTTTCTAAAGCCCCTTTCAGACATTCAACCCTTTGCAATAAATGTGTCTCTTTTAACGAAAAAGTCATAACAGAAATCCTGCTAAGTCGGACAGTTATGTATCGATTTTAATACAGCACAATTGAATGGTGTCACATTTTATTTCAATTGAATAAAGCATGAAACGGTGAAAAAGCTTGCTTTAAGTTGTTGAGGAAATTCTTCTCATGTCAGATTAATATATAAAAACTTCTTTTTGTGGTGTAAGTGAACAATTAAACTCTTCCAGCTTAATGTCCTGTCATCCAGTGCTTTAATGTTTGTGTATGAAACAGGCAGCAAAGATCTCTCTAGTAATGTTAAATGATGAAATTGTTAAACAAACAAAAAACATTTACAGTATGCTGCCACAGAGGGTTTAATTTCTTTTCAGCCATTTCTTAAAAAAAACAAAAATTCAGTATATTTTTATCTAGTGCTACATCTTCTGTTTGATTTGTAAAGTTTTTTTTCTAGATAAAATAAAATTACCATGTTTTATTGTCCCATCTATTATGTGTAGAGATAAGTCCTGCTAGGTGACTTTAGAATGTGAGGGTTGTCATGGGAAGAACAAAGAGAATGTTTCCTGGACCTAACAGCTGGTGTGTCTCCGATACGCTCCTGCCTCCTTACATCTAGACTTAGCAATAATGCTACAACATTATAAGAGAAAAGAGAGCTTCTCATGTTCAGTGGGGAACTGTGTTACTGCCACGGTGCTCTCTGCTCTGCTCACCTAAACAGATTTTCGTATATTTTTCTCATCAGTGATTATCTACATATCTCTACACTATCCTTACACTTGTTCTGTTTGTTCAGGTCTCAGGTCTCTTAACTTTAACTTCTAGTAACCACAATCCGATAGTTTTACCAGTTTCTGTTAGTCACACTAACTAGCCTAGTTATAGGAATGGCTTCTCTCTGCTCTCCTGCTCTCTCCTGTCCAGTGTGCCACATGTTTAGTTACTCCTTGTCCTCCTTTAGCGATAATGGTACTTGTAATAAATGTAGTTTATTTGTAGCTTTGGAGGCAAGGCTCAGTGAGTTAGAGGCACGGTACTGCACCACCGAACAGTCAGTAGCTGCTATAGTTAGCAAGTCCTCTGTAGCCGGTGCGGTACCACAGAAGGAAGCTTCAGCTAGCCGTACCCCGGCAGTTCCCGAGCAGCCGGGAGGCTGGGTGACTGCCCGAAAGAGGCATAGCATCAAACTGAAGGCCACGGTACACCACCAACCGCTCCACGTTTCAAACAAATATTCCCCACTAAGCATCAATCAATTGGCTTAAATAAACCGACTCATTGTCTGAACCACACTCTTGATCTTGTTCTCTCATATGGCATTGAAATTGATCATCTAATAGTCTTTCCACAGAATCCTCTTCTATCTGACCATTTCTTAATAACCTTTGAGTTCATATTACTGCACTATAAGCCTTTTTGCAGAAACTCCTACAGCAGATGTTTATCTGACAGTGCTGTAGCCAAATTTAAGGAAGTGATTCCTTCAGTATTGAATTCAATGCCATGTCTCAATGTAGCAGAGGACTTGTCTGCTTCCTTTAGCCCCTCACAAATAGATCATCTTGTTGACAGTACTACAGGCTCATTACAGTCAACTCTCGACTCTATTGCACCTCTGAAAAAGAAGATAATTAAACAGAGGAGGTTAGCACCATGGTATAGCCAGCAGACTCGTAACTTAAAGCAAGAGGCACGTAAATCTGAACGCAAATGGCGTGCCACTAAACTGGAAGAATCTCGTTTAGTCTGGTAAGATCATCTTAAAATATGCAGGAAGGCTCTCCATAATGCCAGAACAGCCTATTACTCAGGGGTGTGATTCTTCCGGATAAATCCGGAAATCCAGATTTTCCGACCTGAAAATGAAAATGAGGGTCCTTCACTCACAGCAGAGCTCCACCAAAAGCCTGCGATTGTTGCGGACAAATTGTCCCGCACAGAGCAGGAAAATATACAGCGCACCTACCATGACGCGACGGCGACGGTGAGCTGTGACGTTGATAGCGGTGAGCTGTGATAGCGGTCATTACGTTTACGAATAAATAATACATCTCCATGTTTTACAATACTCATAAATGAAACTGTGGATGGTAATGAACAAAGCCCTAAAAAAAGTAAAAAAGTAACTGAACAGTAATGAGTAACGTATTATTCTACACAGAAGGTAATATTGTAAAGAAACTTATTAGATTCAAATGCAAGTAACTTGCAATATGAAATATATTACATTTTGGAAATAACTTGCCCAACACTGCTGAGTAAGTAATATCCATCTTAGTTTCTGTTATTCTATTTTGAAATTCTTGGCATGACATGAACTGTATTTCACCTTCTTGTTTACTGAACACTGCTGTCATAAGCCAGTGAGCTACATTTGTACACACATGAGCATTGCTTAAGGCACTACTACCCCAACCTCCTGCTTACTCTCTCTATTCACTTACCACCTACTCATCCACCCACACACACTCACACACACACTCCCGGTTAGTGCCCAGCCCTACAGTATCCTCTCTTACTGGGAGCCAAATCTCCATAGGTTCCCCTGAGGTTGGAGGCAATTACTCCTAGCAGCCCCTGAACACCATTACCAGACCAGTGCTGTTGATGTCAGCTCAGAGCACAGTGTTTACATCTGTGGATCAGTATTTGACCCATTAGAGAGAAAAAATACATCAAATTTAAAGAGAGAGAGAGTCTTCAGCCTTTATGCTAAGCTATGCTAATTGGCTAATTACATCCTGTCTGTATCTCTGTACTTAATAAGAATTACTGTACTTAAAAATAATTTATATTTATTAAAAATATGTATTATATTTATATTTATGTAGTATTTCCCAAATTTGTCAAACTATTCCTCCTCTGATTTTCACGTAACATCTTCCTGCTATTTCTGCTGCCTGTCAGAAAACTAGAGCTCTTCCATGGCAAAAATTGGCAAGTCTAAGGGCTCAAGATTTAGTTACCACACTTCCTGTTTTGATAGGTGTCCTGAGTTATGACAATTATCTGTGAAAGACATGTCCTGGTTTTTAACATTCACTACCAAATTGTTGCGGTTTTCATCAGAATTATAATAATAATTTTAATGATTGTTGTTTTTTAATGAAGGTTTACTTTTTTCATACCTGGAAACTGAAATGCTGCATTCGCGGTGTCCACAGGATTGAAAAGTGTTTTTGGTAGGTGTACTAAGCACTGACACAATGACTCCCCCATTCTGATGAAAATACTTATGTGTGAATGTGTGGTGCAGGAGAGGCGAGGACCAGTGTGTAGGTTGTAGCGGCATCTAGCTGTGAAGTTGCAGATTGCAACCAACTAAATATCACTCGCTTCAGCTCCCCTTTCAAGCATGTAGAAGAACCTATGGTGATCCAAAAGTTGTGAACAATGTTGTCCCTATGTACACTCGAAAAATATTTATGTCACTTATGTATTTCAATTGCATCCATCCATTTGAAAATTAGCTAACAAACTTAATGTGTAGCAATAATAAGATTTATGTAATAGTACTAAGAAACTCAAAATGGCTGCATTCATTTACTCTGTTGGGTTTGGACAAACAAATTGTCTTTATTAATATTGAATGCATAAACCTGTTTACTACTACACTACTGTGTAGTGGAAGCACATTGAGTTTACTAGTACTATTACATAAATCTTATTATTTGCTTCACATTATGTTTATTACTTAATTTATATTAAACCTATGTAATTCAAATGAATGGAGCCAGTGTTTACTTTGTCCATTCTGGACTGTAGAAACATGGCAGACTCCATAGAAGAGGACCCACTTTCTCTGTAGAGGTAAAGGCTCATTCTCTGGTCACAGAAACATAATGATGCTAAGAAAATAATTGCTTTTTATGACTTCAGTTACTTTATAAGGAGATTCTCATTTTTTCAATAAAAGCAGTTATGATACACACGCATGTTTGATATATAAGTAGTTTTAACTGAATTTGGCCAAAGAATGTTCAACAAAATAGTACAAGTGACCACAAGGCAATGGCAAAAAAGTTTCACGTGCAAAGGTGACAGATTTAGCACCGGACAGCGCCAATGCGCCCGCCAATAACCAGACAATACATCCAAAATGTACTGAATTTATTCCATATACATAATTAATGAAAACAAACAACTATGCATTGGCAATACTGTTTCAGATCACAACATCATAACTTAAGAAATTAAATTAATAATGGAATTAATAACAAAGTGTAAAATGCACACAATTAATAATTAATACTTGCAAACACCCTGTGCCTGTTAACTGGGCACAAACTTAAAGAACGTAAAAGGAACTAGCTCATCACAATCTTGGTGATTATATTTATACTGCAAACAAAAACACATGCCACGTCCTGCTGTGCATTCGTTACAGTGTAACGGATTAAATGTCACACATCAAATGTATCACAACCAGTCTATGACCACAATGTCAGGAAAAAACTCACCGGAGTTTTATAGGAGGGCGATGCGTCTGTTGTTGTGGTTAAGTGCAAATGAGTCTATAATCTTCTGGACATCCAGGGCCTTGGTTCTTCCTGCGTGTATGGACAGGCAGGCAATGTTGCTTAGTCGAGGGTTTGCCATTCTGTTTCTCAGGTATGTTTTTACACGCCGCATGCAGGAAAAACTGCGCTCACATGTAGCGGAGGTTATAGGCAGTGTTACAGATATGCGCAAAAGTTTATAGATGTCCTCAAAGGAGTCTTTGTAAGGTTTAAGCATGGACAGAAATTCCAGTGTGCTGCTGACTGTTTCACCTTGTTCTTTTTTTCTTTCCGGCGCATTTGGTGTACCTCGGCCAGCAGGTTGTGCTTTTTGATCCCATACAACTGCACCATGGGCTCAAGGCTCTCCTTTTCAAGGAATTTTATTTTTTATTTTATTTTTGGGGTTGAGGGCTGACGTGCCCATGAGAAATGCACCTGCTTCTGTTGAAAACTGTCGTGCCATTTCATTCACTAGTCGGTCAATGAGAGGGGAGGACAAGGATGTTCGGAGTTCATCCGGAGAGGACATGGATGGATGTTCTGTTTGAACTGGAGCTTCAACTACACAGTCCTGCAGATGGTGAGGCTGTTGGGATTGTCTCTTCTGTTGTGGGAGCTGCGGTGGTTTTGCGACACTGACCTTTGCGCACAGGGCCTCTGCCTTGCTCCATATGGCTCTCCAAGAGTCGTCTGTGCACTTTTCTTTTAGGCCCATGATGACCGAGTGTGTGAGGTTGGTGATAGTCTCCAGCAAAAGATCGGGGGACTGTAGAGTGTCAGACATGAACAGGATAAGGTGGAGGATGAATTCAGCATCAATGATAGTGATAGTAATGACCATGCATCAGTGGATCTGCATGGATTTGGTTGCCTTAACATCATTTAAGGTTGCAATGATGGTGGGAAGGGTTTTTTGCACTGTCCACAGCAAGTAGTAATGGCAGGACCAGTGCATATCAGACAGTTTCTTAAGTTCATTGGGCTGCTGAGAAGGCTAAAGTTCCCTTTGCTTCTTAATGAAATGGGCATGGACAAATGAGTCTGAGAAAAACTTGTACATGTCTTGCACAATAACAAAAAAGCCCCTGCTGGCTTCACGTTTCTGACACAGTCCACCAAAACAAGATTGAGGTGGTGTGCATGGCAGTGAATGTAGATTGCCTGAGGGACCTCTTCTCTGAATTTCTCTTAGACTCCGTTGTGAACACCAGACATTACTGCAGTGTCATCATAACACTGAACAATACAGGCAGTGTGATCAATGTTACACTTACTGAGAGTGTCTTTGATCGTACGGAAAAGTGACTCTGCATCTAAACCAGTGATTCTCAACCGGGGGTCCGCAGACCCCTAGTGGTCCGTGGTGTAATTGCAAGGGGTCCGTGAAAATAAAATATCTTTAAAAAAAATAAATAAATAATGACATTGACATTCATAGAAATGACATTATTTTATTCAAAAGTGACTGAGTGACTGACTTTATCTAGCTAAACAACAGAGTATATATAAAAATATTTGCAGGAAGCTGATGTGGTAAAACTCAAAACATTAGCTTGCAAGGTTCAGGTTAGCGTTCGAAATTAAGCTGTTTCAAACAAACAAAGCGGATGATAAGCACAGTTACACGATGAAGAAGAAGAAGAAGAAGAAGAAGAAGAAGAAAAAGACGTTTCAACTTGACAACATAGAGAGATGGCTCAAATAAAAAAAAGACTGCTTGTTTCGGACGAAGCAGACTCTGGGCCATCGGAAAAGAAAAAGAAAACAGAGAGCAAAAAGAGACTGTATAAAGAAGAATACGTCATATTGGGATTTACTGCGACTGATTCGGACCCTCAGCAGCCTTTATGTTTTTTATGTGGAGAGGTGCTTTCTAAACATGCCATGAAACCGGCACACATGCAGCGGCATCTGAGCATCAGGCATCAATCGTCAGTGGGCAAGACTGCTGACTTCACGCGAAAATTGTCCGAGATCAAGGGGGCGCAAGTCAGACTGCAGCAACTTCCCTCCAAGCTTCTTACCAGGTAGCTTTGCTTATCGCCAAAGCTAAAAAGCCATACACAATTGCTGAGGAGCTAATTGCACCAGCTGCAGCTATCCTAGCTGAAAGCACGGTGGATAAAAAAGCCGTAGCTGCAATCCGGTCAGTACCGCTGTCTAACGACACTTTATGCCGCAGGGTGGATGAGATGGCTGGTGACATTGTCCAGCAGGTGACCGACAAACTGAAAGGAGTGGGATCTTTTGCGGTACAGTAAGACGAGTCTACTGACGTGAATGGAGAAGCTCAGTTGGTCATGTTTGCTCGTTTCAAAGATGACACAGTCAACGATATAGTTGAACACATCGTCTTCTGCAAGCCAGAACAGAAGTGAGGATGCTTTGCTTTGATAACACACACACACACACACTACTAATTACATAATTATTATATTATATTATTACTTAAGTATATATTATATTCATTGAGTTTTCATACTTATGTTTGTTTTTGTTCTTGAAGAGGGCATAAAAAATCTGATTTATTACATTCATATTTCTGAAAGGGGGGTTGAAAACCAACTTGGCCTTCGCTTTTCTTCTACGTGCACTCTTTTTTTCCTGATCACAAAACGATCCATTGCAAGTAATGTACTGTAGGCTAGCTAGCCTTAGCCTAACGCCTACACAAAGATTGGACTGGAACAGAATGGATACTTGTGAACTTTGTTTGTCTAGTGTTTTTTAACTTAACTTACAATAGCACCCCATAGCCCCGGTGTAGCACCGTCCCTGGGTACCAAGTATTTCCACAGTCTACTGTGAGCAGCAGTGGAGCTGGAGGTCAGGAGTGGAGTCATGGGGTTGAGACACTGATATTCATCATCAAGAACACCCACATAAAGAATGCAAATCTAGTGCTCAGCATTATAAAGTGTATGTGTGTCAATACAAACAGACATATATTTGAAATAACTATGAAAAACAATGAAACACAAACAAAATAATACAAAACTCAAAACAAGTGCACACTTTCCAAAAGAATTTCATCCCATCTCATGAATACAGACTTCCACAAACGCTTTCCTAATTGGCTGTTATTGTAACCTCACTTCAGAACTGTGCCTCCACTCAGTGTATACACTGATGAGATCTCTCAGTGAAAGACAGTGAGCATATGCATATAATATGCGCTAACACATCAAATGCATCTATTTAAATGACAGTTTGTTCAGCACTTGAGAGCTATATGGTTTTTGAGCAAATTAATCGGAAGCTCAAGGGTACTCTGGATAATTTCTAGGTCTTTAAAATGCAAATACTGCTTCCACTTTGCATACTAAAAAAGATAATACTTATGCAATGGTCATTTCAATAACACATTCTTTTCACTTGACAAAGAAGGCCAACACTCGCATAAATGTAGCTGTGTAGGCGGATAGAGAGCTTGGGGAGAGATTAAGCCATTTCAAATATACAGCCTATCAGAATCCCAACAACCGAGCTGAAGGGGATCAGGCTCTGTATCGTAAGAGAAAAACAGAGCACCAGTCAGATGAAAAAAATGTTCCACAATTTTTTCCAAATCAAGTAATTAAGCAGAGCTCTATAAGGCATTCAGGTTGGCTCAAAAGCAGCCTCAGTCACACAATCACCTTTCTGAACTTAGTGCACGCCAAACGACTTGATTACACAAGCTTGGAGGTGTTTTGAAATGAGTGTGTGGCATGCGCTACACTGCCTGTAGCTCTTCAACTGCTAAATCAAGTGTAACAGATGGCTTCAGAATCTAATTTGTAGAAGGCTGAGTCTGCAGACTGATGCCACTTTTATACACACAAACTCTAAAACCGAATAGGACAATGCAATTTATATTTAAAGGCATACTGAAGATCCTGCTCCTCCTGATTCATTACCTCAGGAAACAGTTTCCTCATGGGTTGTGGTCTCAGTCTCTAGTTTCAAGTCTTCTCCCATACAACATGATGTTCATTTTGTAATTTATACTCCCATTTAGAGTAAAATAGACGAAAAAGCAGAGAATGATGGCCACCTTGTCATTGACAATTTTATTTAAATTCAATTTTAACACCAAATCATACCCCACTGTCCATACAGAGCAGGTCTAGACTGTACTCTTTATAGACCAACAATTCCACCATGAGCAAACACAAAACCTGGAACAGAACCTATTAATGCAACATGAATGTGTACAGATGGAGAGGGAGAGAAGAAGAGAAGAACCCAGCCCTGACTGATTTATAAGCTCTATCAAAAATGAATGTTTTAAGCCTTTTGATAGAGAGAGAGAGAGGGAGAGAGATGACATTGCTAACATTTGTGTGCTGTAGCTAGCTGAACTGAGCAGCATGTAAACAGCTGTGGGCTTCAGCAAGAAAGTTGCTAAAGGATGAGAGAACATGCTACTACATACTAGCAGTATTACAGAAGCATCAACAACAAGAAATGACACAACAGGCTTTAATGTAACAAGTCAGCATGTCGGGCAAGTCCTGCATTGTTTTAATGTACCACTGAGCTGTAAAACCAGCAGGCTGCCATTATTTCCTGCTCCAATCAAGCCAAAACCAAGCGCACCAAATTCACAGTACATCACCACTTCTGGTTCCAAAAAACCAAGATGGCAAAATCAAGGCATCAAAATAGTTTTGCAGAAGCCAATCCATGATGTCATGGTGGGTTTACAAGTACTTTTCATTATAAGCTCTTTAACCAACATGGTGGATGTTCAGAGAAACATAAAGTATGGAAAGCAATGAGGACAATGCACATGTCAAACAAACTTAAATGATTCTTTTTACTATAGAAATGATGATTGACTTGGTCTGTGCGTGGCTAACGGGAACAACGGCACACACATGAGCCACATGCACAGCTGTTCACTGTTGCTGGTTGGAATTCAGTTAACACTATGCAGCCAGTGCATTTTGGAGTTAACAATGAATACTGAGGGGAATGAATTAGCTGTGTTTCAGGTCTTGGAGGAATTTGATGATGTGTCAGGTCAGTTACAAGAGATGTTTCGAAAGGAGCTCAGAGCTTCACAGATCTTTGCTGCAGGAACTGTCCACACAACAACTGGACTTTCAAGTTGACACTTTACTACTAATGACATCAAATTTGGTCTTTTGTTTTTTTATGTGAAGGCCTCATTCTTTATTTGTCTAGCTAGCCTTGATAGCTTTGTGGGTTCTCAGCACAGATGACACATCAGAGCGATGATGTTTCCTTATGAATGAATGAATGAAGCTTCTCTGTGTGTTCCACCGTGTCCAGCACGGGGGTTAGGGTTCGCTTGTTTGTTTAATCCGGACACAAAAAGCAAAGTCCAAATTCAAAATCTAATGCTTAACAGGGAATAATTCAGGTGTTTTAAAGGTGCTTTTGCACTTTTTAGACAATTCACTACAAATCAGGCATCAATTTTTTCCATTCATTTCTGAACAATATAAAGTAATCAAGCTCTAAAAACTTGTGACTTGTTCAAAATGAACATCAAATCTGAAGAAATAGACATTTCATAGTGGCCATGTTAACATGAAATAGTAGAGTCAGTCAACATGCAGCACACCCTGCACACTGACCTGAATGGAGCTAAACCTTAATTAGTATCACTGGTGTTTACCTACCATTTCATGTCAAAATGGCTGCTGTGAAAAAGTTCTACTCTTGTCAATATTCCAACATTATTTGGAGGTAACACCAAGCAGGCATAAATAAGAGCGTGGCCACTTTGATTGACAGATGGGTGTTATCACAGAAGGCTTTATTCAGCCTGCTTCACCTCCACACACACTCCATGTCTTTGACCATTTTTGGATTAGAGTGGAGCTGACGGAGGTAGGACTGCCAAAATAGCGGCAGACAGAGCCACCACACTGAGCTTCACAGTGGCCCTTTAGAAACCTGTGAGTGATGTCACAGAGACTATGTCCAGGTTTTAGACAGTCCATGGTTGATCCAAGAGAAAGACCACATTAATTATTGTCTGCAGCTACAGGCAGCAGTGTTGATCTTGGACTGTTACAGGCTGATTAAGTTACCATCACAGTGGTCTGAAGCTTATATATATATATATATATATATATATATATATATATATATATATATATATATATATATATATATATATATAAATAATAAATGTTTGTCATGTGTTCACGTCGCTCTGTTGGTTGGGTTTAAGTACAAATCTCATTTTTATGCTAAGTGATTGCTGTTGTTGTGTGTTGGCAGTCAGTCAGCCTGCTGCTTTATTGTGTGAACTGTGCCATAGGCCTTTTCCCGGAAGGTGACCAACCAACAAATGACATTAATGCTAAGTGGTTTAGCCAGTTATTGTGACTAGTGGTGTTGAGTTGATGGTTTTTAGTAGCAGTTACAACAATGAGCTAGGAACCCACCAACGGCAATTCACACACACACACACACACACACACACACACACACACACACACACACACACACACACACACACACACACACACACACACACAGTGTATCTCTCAGCAGAGGTCACAGCTCTATTCTCTGTGGCTTTTAATAGTAGGACAACTCATTTTACAGTCCATTACCTCGGAGTCCTGGGCTTGTGCTGCAGCTCATCAGGCTCTATCACCAACTCATCATGTCAGCTGCCACACAATCGAATCTGTTACCCACTACCTACGTTGTGTTTCTCATTTTCCTTATTGTTTTGTGGGGCAACAGAACACATGTGAAGCACTTTCTGCTCTACATCCAGGCCATCAGGGAACAGTTCTGTGTTTCATGGTGCAGAAACGCAGTGTCAGGAGGGCTGTTTTAATGGAAACTGATCCATGTTCAGTCGAGGCAGTTTGGAAAGACAGCAGTCCGCCGGCAGGCTGGGGTCTTCAGAGAGCGTGGGTGTGTTGGCCCAGCAGAGTTTGGCACAGTCAGTACCAGTTCAGTCAGAGTTTTTGTGAGAGAATGTATGTGTGTGTAGTGAGGATGTACTCCAGAACACAGAAAGCCTCTCATACACACCTACACATGATTTTACCTTTTGAACCAGACAGACTTGTTAGTAAGAGTAGCTGCAGGTTTCAGAATTTTTAGGACCTTTTTAATGCTACCTGCATTTTATGCAGCACATCATCAAGAGTCCAGAACTCAGCTGCCCATCTGCTCACCCAGTCCCACTACTGTGACCAGATCACCCCTGTCCAGATACTCACACAATTTCAAAGTCCTTCTCCTAACTCACAAAGTCTCCTATAGCCAGACCCCCTCAGAGACCTGCTCCACCATCACACTCCATCCCACAGCCTCCACTCTCTGATGTCATCACCCTGTCACCACCTCTAAGGCCCGAGCACTGGACCTGGGGTTACAGAGCCTTCTTTACAGCTGCCCCCTCCCTCTCTCTGCCCAAACAAATTAGACAACCAGGCTGTCTACTTCAGACCTCCAGACCTGTCTACATCCAAAGCACAACCCAAAACTCAAAATCACGCTTTCAGAATAGCTGATGTGTCATTGATAAGGTGTTTTATATTTTCATTGCGCTCAGAATGTACATAAAAACCACTGAGCTAACCTGCACAGTGCTAGGACCCTCAAACTGAAGAAACTACTTAAATACATGTGATGATGCAACTGATTCAAGAGAATCCTCAGGAAGAGGATATTCATTATGTAAGCGGTGAAAGTGTGGCATAGCATAGTGTATTGTGAGCCATCAGTGTTTTTTGATGCACATTTTGAAGTATCACATTAGAACAGTTTGATGGAAATGACAATAAAACAAATAAAAACAACTTTCACACAGTTTTTATGCTTGCTCAAGGTGGTTTTACTTTTTGGCAAAAGCTAAAGCTCTGGAATACGGTTACACTCAAATAAGTCACATGACACATCATCATGTCACATCACACAGTTCTGATGTAAGCCCTTACATGAATGTTTCCTGCATTGTTTTACAGCGACTGGTGCTCTTTTGATGATGTCATCTTGCTGTGCCCTCTTCTCTGCTTTCCCAAATAGAGAATTGGAGCCACATTCTTATTTTGTGGACCAACTCCTAATAGTTGTCTGCAGTAGATGGGAAAAGCATCAGATTTTCTTGTGTTGAATTACTTACAATTCTGTTAAAATTTGTGGACACAGCTTTATTTGCTGGACTACCTGCAGCTGCTCAACTGTCCTCTTCTGTCAAGCAGGTGATGTTTAATAAGCAGAATGTTGAGTCTGTTCTAAGGCTTTATTGTAATTTGCATTATTACAAATGTCAATGTGATTTTCAGTGAGGTTGAACAGAAGCTGGAAGTTCTGGTTTCACTCCAGCTCATCATAACACATCCATGTTCACAGCACTTTAAAGCCTTATGGCATGATCTGTGATCCAAATGTAAACAGAACACTGGACTTGAACCTGATACCATTTGACTTGACACATCAAATACATGTGCTCCATCTTTTCTGATGCTCTAAAAGAGTAGATGAAAAAGTTTTATCCAGGTATCTTAACTCAGCTGTCTTCGGTTGTTTACATAAATATACATTTGCTCAGATGTCCTCAAATGCACTGAGGGTATTTCAATTTATATAAATTATTTTAAAACATTTCCAGATTTGTTAGAGACGTGCACACAGCATACATGTGGAAGTGATGAGGAGAGCAGGGAAAGATGAGAATAAGCGATTACTTTTACTTACAAACCACACTGCTCTGCAGCAGGAGGATCATGTCTCTAATGGATGCATGAGGCGACCAAACTCAAACCAAATCCATTAAACATCAATGTATAGAAAGGCAGAGCTGCAACACACACTGTGGCCGTCTGCTTTTCTCATCACTGCCTATTAGAGCAACTTTTATACCTTGTGTCAGTTTCAATCTCTCTCACTGCATCTCTGGTTTCAGCTGCTTCATACTGAAGCCAGTGGAACAGAGCGCGTTCATCACACACACATCATGCACACACACATCTAATGGGCTCTTCAAAGCTGGACTGTTGAAGTCAAATAACCATTGAGGTCTGTCTGTGTGTTACCTGAACCGATCCCTGCACAACACACACAAATATATTTTATGTTACTTGTAGAGACTTGCTCTACAAGTAGTATTATGCTTGCACATGCACAACCTAAGAAAATGATTCAATTCAATTTTATTTATATAACACAAAATCATAACAGACATTATCTGTACTGTACTGTAAAATATTATTTACATAGCCTCAACTTTTCCCACTATGAGCAAGAACTTGTGGCAGTAGGAAGGAGGCAGAAATCTTGAGCAGAATCGGACTCATGGTAGGTGACTATCATCACCAAAAATTCACCCAAAAATTAAGAAACAATTTTTGCATTGTATTTTTAATCATTTAAATGACCAGAAGGTTTATGTTTAAGCAATATTACACGAGAGGGTGCGCTTTAACGTTTTTATTGGCACTACACCGATGCGGTCACGAGGTCCATTAGTGTCACTGAAGTGCTAATAATAAATTAAAGCTCACCATCGAGTGTAATGTGATGTGATTATGCAACAATTACCAACTTAAATAAAATATATAATCAAAAGATTTTCATGTTTTGGGGAAATTTGCTCTCAAAATAAACTTTGCTTGCTGTTTCTGTTCTGATCTCAGTTTCCATGGAGATACACGGGGTCTGACTAATGCCTGGAAAACAATCAGTCACAGCAGTAGACTCCTATAAGTAATGGAATCCAGTTCACTACTCCAGCAAGTAGCCCGAGCCTTAGTAACGACCTAGCAATGGAGAAACTTTCTAGTCCTGTTAAAGCTTATGGAGATCGTGGAGTTTCCTAAACTGAATAAATAGTGCACATATAAACACTAACACATAACATACACACACATAAACTGCTTTGCTAGTTCAGTTGTAGTGACTAAGATATCTGCTGACAAAGAGATTTTCCATGGACAGATTGGCCTCCTTACTTCACATTTATTTTGAAGCTAGTGCAGTATCAGCGAATCACCAGCACAGCTGATGGAGGATGATCCAAACATTTCCGTTGTAAAGTCCAAAAGTCAGAATGTATTGAACAAAGAACAATAATGTAATCAACATGGGCAACATGTTTTTATCTAACAGTCTATTCGTCTTCAGTCCACATTAGTCCACCTTTAGTCTTAAAATCTAAAAATATTTTCTCTGTGCTCACTGAACTGTTTGATCTGCGATGTGCTGCACACAGACGAGGTACACATCTGTGTTAACAAGGTACAGACCTGTATTACTGAGGTACAGACCTGTTCTATATTTTCAGGACGTGACAATGTGGAGATGGAGGAGTAATATTTTTAGTGATGAGTCAGGTGTGCTGTCATGCTGATTTGAGCACATTCTAAATGTCTAGTTGACCAATCAGATTGCTCGGTCGGACCTCCTTGTTGTGTAAAGGATGAACACAAACAACACAGAGAGATTTAACTTAGTTCATGGTTTTCTTAATTTATCATTTTACCATTCAGGACATGAGCATTGTCGGCACATAAAACATTCAAAAAGCAGCTCTCACAAGCATAGAACTACAAAATAGGAAAACACACACAAACACACACACACACACTGGCCTATTGGCCTGGCACAAGCTGGCACACCAGCCAAGTAATTGGCCTCTCGACACACTCCACTCCTCTACAGGCCGAGCAAATGGAGAGAGAATGAATGAAGGCAGAGTCAGCTGGCACGTGAATGCAGAGCCCGCCAAAGATGTGCGGAGCAGACAATGCAGCTTACAGCGCCAGCGTGACAAAGTGTTCAGTTAACCATATCACTGTCCTAGCACCAATGTGTGTGTGTGTGTGTGTGTGTGTGTGTGTGTGTGTGTGTGTGTGTGCGTGCGCCCTGTGCTGTCTTGCCAGATGGACATCACAGTAGAAGGGATCTTGTGTGTTGTGTCTATAGGGACTTGCCAGAGAACTCCTTCAGGGCATTTCTCTGGGAGGGAAAATCACATTAGCAGAGTACTGTGAGAGAGAAGGGGAGAGAGAGACACACACACACACACACACACACACACACAGAAACGTGTGGCTGCCTGTTGAACGAGGAGAGATATATAGACAGAGAGGTCATTCCCCCATAGCAGCAGACAAAACAAGCCTTATGTGGAGCAGGAGGAGGAGGGGGGAAACATCATCTGTTACTCCACTGAGTGGGGCTTCACACACAAACACATCGCTCTCAGACCGATGTATTGATTTGCCAGTATTGACATCTTATTAAAAAGCTGGAAGTGGATGAGTCGTAGCTGAACAGCCTGTAAAGCCTGCAGGAGAATGATGTTTCCAATGATTTTAATGCTTTAACAATTTGTACAATTCTGTAGGAAACAGTGAATGAGTGGTCTGCTTTTTGAATTTGAAAACGGTGGACTGATCTTGGCTAGCATACTAACATTGTACAATTATAATGTCGACCATGTTGACGTTGAACATTTTTCATGCAATATTCATGCATTAATTTTCCACAGGACTGACACACAGAGACACACATGGCCAGTTAGTGACCAGTTAACCACGGAGAGAACGTGTGCACAGATAGGGTTCAGTTAGCTGGCGTGTTTGAACTCTGAGGTGATTCTGTACCAAATGTGACATCAAAATACGACGATCAGCTTATAACGTGTTCTCCAGTGTCATCCACTCGATGGTGAAAGCCCTGCTCAGGTCCTCCTCTTGTGTTAAAAACGGAGCACTGAGCTCTTATTTATGAGAAAATGACTACTTGTGACAGTATCTTGCTTCTGAAGAAAAGTCTCTCTGTACCAACCACAAAATATTCAGCACTTCACTGCGTGCAGCTTTTCTGCACTCCTTTGTTACAGTCCAATGAGAAATGTTTGTTCTTCCCGCTTCAAGTCTTTGTACTAACCTGTAAAGGGTCTGTTCATAAAAGTTACATAAAAACAACTCAAGCTCAGCTGGAAAAAAAACAGATGCCACTAGAGGGAAGTGGAATATGTTTTTTAAAACTTTGGTTTAACTGACCTTTAAACCTCAAAAAGTGTTTTATGCTGGAGATTAGAGGAGAGGGAAGGGGACGGGCAGGGGGGAGATGAATGAGGTAATGGCAGAGATAGCCCAGCTCAGCTCACAGGAAACAAAGGCAATTAATTTGAGAGCGGCAGCCTCGAGTCAGACCTCGCCTTACCTCACCTCTCTGAAGACACGAGACAGACGGCAGTCTGTGCTGGAGCAGCCACAATTACCTGCTCTGCTGTGTTTTCCACACATTTCTACACTCTTTACAACCTGCCGGGATAAAGACAGGACAAGGCACTTTTTACTGTCCGTGCCGGTGCTGCAAAAAAGCCTCCCAAGAACCTTCTGTCTCCACCATGAGAATAATAATCTGTTTATAGCAGTGTTTGGATTCAGAGCGCAGTCAGATGTGGTGGTGGAGAGGTGGTGCAGTGAGGAGACGGGACCAGCGGGAGGACCAACAACAAATCTCATTTATTACTTTTAAAATCTGTCTCTTCACAATACACAAAACACACCAGAGTCCCACACAATCCACAAACAGACTCAGATTCTTAACGTGTATTGTAAAGCAGTTTACCAGCAAACCATTCTCTTTCCTGTAAAGTGTGTCTGCTCAGGCAGGACAGATGAAGAGCTGGTCTCGTTTTCACTGGTTTGGTCTTTTAAAAGAAACACAGGGGACTAAGACATGAGCTTCCACGAAAACATGACTTGTCTCTGTAGGTCTCTATAATATTGATGATATACAGCAAGTGTACATCGCACCCGTGATCACATCACTCCTGTCCTCCAGAACCTCCTCCAGTCCTCCTCCTCACACACAAAGCCCTCCATAACCAGGCCCCTTCCTACCTCACTGACTTGCTCCATCACCACAATCCATCCCGCAGCCTCCGTTCATCTGATGCTGACCTCCTGACTCCACCGCCTAGGACCAAGCACAGAACCTGGGGTGACAGAGCCTTCTCTGCAGCTACCCCCTCCCTCTGGAACTCTCTCCCCAAACACATCCATGACTGTACTGACCATCCAACATTCAAATCTCTGACAAAAACACTCCTTTGTAAAATTGCTTTTAATGTTTAGCTTAGTTTTGCTGCTTTGATGTTTTTTGTTCCAAAACATGATGAATGCTCCACAACTACTAACTAACTAACACAGGCACAGCTCTTCCCTCCAGCTGAGTGAGGTGGAGATAGCCAGGCCTTCTTTTTACTGTCCAAACTTAAAACCTTCTCCACAAAACGGACCAATCACATGCTGCTGAGAGTTATGAAGAATAACATTAAAAAAATGAATACAATAAAGTGAGATGTTTTATAGCCAGCCCCAAGTGGCCATTTGAAGAACTGCAGTTTTTGGCACTCAGTGTTCACAGCCACAGAGGTTGTCACTTACACCCCTCTGCTCTGTGTGTGCGTGTGTTGAGGTGGCTAGCTTCCCTCAGGTCCTTTCTTCACAGCCTGTAAACGCTCAAAAAGAAAAGCGTTGACAGTGTGAGGTCACACACACACAAACCATATTAAGCCGCTATGCTTGTTAGGACACTCCATTGACTTCCTTCATTGTAGACAGCCTTAATCCACACCTAACCCTGAACCAGGACCTCAGACGTTTTCTCACATGAGGACCGGTGTGAAGGATACACACAACTACTGTCTTAATCAGACACACACCTTAACAAACCTGATAGCACCACCCTCCCACCTCAGGACACTTGGAATAA
This sequence comes from Protonibea diacanthus, assembly GCA_028641955.1. Lineage (NCBI taxonomy): Eukaryota > Metazoa > Chordata > Actinopteri > Sciaenidae > Protonibea > Protonibea diacanthus. The sequence continues at coordinate 30,844,069 of CM053976.1, read as the reverse complement.
ACTGTGACACATAAGGCCTTCATCAATCAGCAGCACACTCCCTGTGTGTGTGTCTTTTGTGCTCACACATTACCTCTCTGCTCATACACACACTCTTCAGACTGAAACTGGAGGAAAGAAGAGGACAAGAGGGCTTAGAGGAAGGAAGAAGAGGAGAGTGTGTTCATACTCATCAGCAGCTGTCCGACTGAAACATCTGACTGACCGACAGAACATTTCATGCTCTTAATATTATACTTCACTTTTTATTTACTCCAACAGTATTTCACGTCAAAGTCAGTTTACTCATCATTCAGACTCAAATAAGGTTCATTGTCTGGTTTTAGAGAGAGGATTTCAAAGGGCAGGATTCCTTCTGTACGTGGAAGACAGAAAACTGAAAGTTAACATAGTTTCCACAGCAGCACAACACTGCATTATTTTACTGTTTTATAAATATCAGCGTGGTACCTGTATGTTTTTTCATAGTTGCTGTCTAGCCAAGCAGCTAAATCATCTAAGATATTTCAGGTGGCAGCAGACACTGTTTGTACTAATCAGGAGCTTGTGTGTGATTCTGCAGATGCAATATGTTTCACCTGGAAAGCTCTTTTAAAAAGATCTATTCTGCTTTTCTTTAGTTTTTGTCACATACAAAATGTTGGATGTTAATGCTGATGATGTACGAACCTAGAGGCAACCTCCATGGCTGTGAAGTGAAGCCAATGCCAAACACTGCAGTTCCTTGAACAGCCACTTGAGGCTGGCTACAGAACAAATCAACCTCCATAAGTCCCCATGTTCAAATGTCCAACTTCATAGCAGGAATGAACATGTTTACAGCCTGGTACAAAAAACAGTTTTGGTCTCTCTAGCTCTGTCAGCTTGCCCGAGCAGTCCGGAGGCAAAACAAGAAAATGACTCTTCGGGTGGCGATGAATGTGTGTTTATTAACACACATACAAAAACCAAACACTTGACAATAATAATACCCTCCCCTCTCATACCAATACTCTACAACTCTCTACAACCAAGGACCAATTCTGAGTCCCTTTTAAACCTCTGTCCTTAGTCACATGACTAATTAGGATAAACCACTGATAGGTGTTTTTGGATATTTACATAAATAACAATAAACCATGCATATTACATAAATCCAATATATACAATATAAACACCTATTTACAAACCCATATACCATCAGTAAACAGGCAAAAATACCTATACATGAATAAACATATTTACATAATCAAACAAACTCCCCTGCTCCGACTTCCTCCTTACTGCTGTCCTGAACCATACTTAAGGGGTCACGTCTTTCGCTGTGACACCTCGCCGGAGGACAGAGCAGCAGGTTGTGATAAGTTTGCGTTGTTTAGCTCAATTAGCATGAGTTCACAGTTTGTTTGCAACAACTGTCACCCTCTGTACTCAGTCCATGTCTGTGTGTTTGTGTGCAGGCGGATCATGAGTGGACTACGAGGTGGACCGGCCCCAGGTCCCATGCCATGTGTCTCCGCCCTTGCCGGAAATGCACACTAGAGCCCTGCACCCAACACAAAGCAGTGCTGCGCGGGACAAATTTTGAAAGCTTATTGCGGGCGCAGGCAGGAGGGGGAGTGCACAATGCGGGAGTGGGCGGGAGAGGCGATAAGCTGCAGTCCTGCAAACTAAAAACGTGTATAAAATAAAATGTATAAATGATTATTTATGTCTATCATATGTAATTTGTGTTGGATATTTTATTTGGCATTAATAAAAACATTTTAAGATGCCTAAATTTGCGGATGTGGTCTAATCTTGCGTACGTTTCAGACAATTCGCTTCCGCTCTTCCGTGTTTGAGATCTCCGATCATGGCAGAAACACCTGGCACCACGCACCCTCGCTATGTGCGCTAGGTGAACGCTCGGTCCATGGAGAGCTCAGCTAAGCTCAGTGTGTTTAATTTCCCAAGTCAATGAAAAGAACTTTCGTGAGAAATAACATCTGCATCTTGCGGGATTTGTGAGCGGGAGCGGGACAAAATACGGCAGGTGTGGGCGGGAGCGGGACTGAAAATCATAAATGTTTGCGGGGGCGGGCGGGACGGAAAATTCTGTCCCGCACAGACCTCTAATGCACACCTGAATCTCCCGTCGTTACTAGCTAATTCCCCCGTTCATGACAACTGTACTAAGGGTCAATTTTTATACAACTCACCTGTTCAAATGATATTAAGGCTTAAAGTTATGCAGAATTAAGAGTCTGGAGGCTTTGATTGACAGATAGCTCGTTAGAGCACCCAGGTGTCTCTCAGCCCGGATGAGGTCTGCCGATGATCCACTTTACTGATGAAAGTCTCTAATGTCATTGCTCTATGGGCCACACAATGCAGAACGATGTGTGGAAGATCTGAATCATTTTAAGCCCAAGATTTAACTTTTTTGGCTTCATGTGCCACCGAGCAGCTTCTATAAGAATGAACGGAGGCCTGCCTCCATCCACCCACTGACCCTGTCTAGCTATTTAACTGCTCTTGGCTTAGCTCCTGCATTAGCTTCACTGCTAGCTAGTGAAAAGCCACAGAAGTTAGTGGCTAAAGTAGCTAAGTGTTCACAAGAAGTGAAGCTTTCAGTCCATCAAGAAACTCACTGACACTGTCACAGGACACCAGAAAGAAGACCAGAATATATGTTCTCCACAAAATGTGATCTAGTTTCGCCAAAATCAATAAATGAAGTTATAAAGTGATGTGACATCAGTGAAGCGCTGGTCCCCAGAAACACTCCTATTGTTTTCGTAACCCAATTCTTATTTGTGCTTTGATAAACAATAAATTCATTCAATTCAGCGCCCTACATCACTATTGTTCAAAGGAAGCTACTGAAGCTGTCATGACATCGAACACAACGGCAAGAGGGTGAAGCAGGGCTTTTGGAAATTGGCCAATCAGGAGAAAGTGTGCTTTTAGGGAGAGGAGGTCTGAAAGAGACAGAGGATGACCTGACAGCTGCATGAAGCTTCATGAAAAGACTAAGACTAGTAGGTATGTGTATGAGGGACAAAGATAAATGAAGGGAGGAGGTGAAAATGAACACACTTCTTAATTCCCAATTTTCAGCAGATTTGTATTTTTCAAATTAAAAAGCTTCTTCAGGGTCTGTGTGAGGACATAAATAAAGCTGGAGGTGAAGGGTGGGGTGGGCTGTGGGATTCATTCAAGCCCACTTGACTAAAGCAAAACTGCCAGATTTTCCTCAATTATGCATGACTGTAACTGACTCTGTGATGGGAGATGAGTCGGTCCCTTCCGCTACATTAGCCAAGGTCTCACAGGAGGAGCTCTCCAGCCATTAGCACTCCGCGGACATGCAGGGCCTAAGCTATCAACTGGCAGCGTGGGCATGAAGACAGGATGTGGCTATGTTTGGGACCATCCAGAGCGTGCCACGTGAACACATCACACAGTGATGGTGTCTGATTGCAGCACAGAGTGGTTATGAGAAGCATTTACCTCCTCTGACCTTTCAACACACATTCTACTGCTGCAGGATGTATTTACATGGTTTGAAAGTCTGAAAAATATATATTAACAAACTCTCATCTGAAGAAAGTACAGTGGCGTTTAACTGGGCACCTAAAGTTATAATAATTTTGGAATAAATTCAGAATTTCACATGAAAAAGTCTAAATAGATTGAGGAGTCTATTAATAAAGGTTCTTGTGTTATGAATAGTTATAGTCTCAGAAAAAGTAATAAGAAAAATATGTACTATTGCAAGAAAACATTGTAATAAAAGGAATGTAGTTGTAGGTGTTGATAACTGACTGAAGACTGTAGGTTCTAACATTTCATTAGAATTAAATGCAAGTGTGTCTTTGTTCTCACAATAATTAACATAAAAATAAAACTTGTAGAGATCAAACCAAAGCATCACAGCTGGTCAGAAATGTAGTGTGTGTGTGTGTGTGTGTGTGTGTGTGTGTGTGTAGTTCCAGGGGAGGCACCAGCACCGGGAGTTTGATACCAACCAGAGCAAAGTAACAGCAGCTACATCTCAAACATCATGACTTATTGTAAAATGATTTCATTTTCCCCCCTCAAAGTTAACTTTGAACTTTATTCTCAGATTTGTCACAGAAATATATTTTAACACGATTGTCTTAAAAGAGCTGAAGCTCATTTGAAACATATCAGTCATTTAATATTGTAATAAGCACCACAATGTATATTAATTATGAAGGGGATGTCATACAATAGTAAATCTGCAAAGCAATTGCAAATAATGTTCAAATCCAAGTTCCAAAATATTTCTTTGTCATTGCACAGCACTGAATGGGGCAGTTTGATTGGTCAGTATTTAATGCCCCTGCTGTCTCTGTGCGAACATAAAACAATATGATTTATAAAACAGAGAATCCCAACTACTCAACAATCCCAAATAATTTATTTTGTTGCGCAAGAAAATAAGAAAAAAAGTCATCAGTGACAAACTATGCTGCTGCTGTGATGATCCTCCCTCTGACTGATGACGAGCTCAGCCACGGTGAACAGCAGCTCTGCAGTGCTGCTGTTCAGGTGTCAGCAGAGTCTCACAGCCTGACCAGAGGAGCTGGTTCTTCTCTACTTGTTCTTGCTGAGTGTTCTCTGTTTCTCTGCGTGCTCCACTATCTTCTCCTCCACGTAGAGGCCTTTGCGGCGGCGGACAGCATTCATGTATTTCAGGGCCTGGTTGGCGGAGTCGGCTTTCTCTCCAAAGTGCAGGTATTCTTCCTCAGTGGTGGGAACCCAGTATGGATCACTGGTAATGACCTGGGACACAAAGAGGAGGAAAGAATAGAAATGTAATAATAGGTGATAGGTAGGTAGGTATAAGACAACATTGCCCCTGCAGGACACATCTAACCAAAGCAAATGGGGGGAAAAAACATCTCCAGATGACAGAAATCAGCATGATAAATCCACCAGTGACAAACCAGATGTACAGGTTACACTCCATGACCAAATATAAGTAGTAAGTTCAAGCCTCAATCTGCACTGGAAAGCTGGAAAGGTCAGAGAAAAAAAAATAAAATAAAATAAAACGGACCCTCATGAAAGAAAACAAAACAATGAAAAAAAAACATTCAACATTCAAACAGAAGCATGTGTAACAGCCTGATATTCTCCTGCATCTCAGAGCACCCACCTGCCAACCTGAGAAACTGACGGACTTCACAAAAACCCAACTCAAATTCCCACCCAACACTTTAACTTTCCAACAAGTGGGTCTCATGCCACAAAAAATCATCCTGACCCATCACCAGTTCATCATCACAGATGATCAACATTCACATGCCAAAGAAATGAACAACACAAGTTTTCTGTCGCATCCTGAAACAACAAGAAACATGCTAACAGAATGAGAGCTTTACCACAGTTCACAACAACACCTCTCATTGGCTCTCTAATCTGCCATGATACATCTAGAACTGTTACATCCCATTTTAACGTGATATAAACACCCCAAAAGCCCACAATCACAGCACAACCTACTCCACAACTCCTCATCATGCACATCCACTCTTTCATATACTGTATGTCTGTTGTGTTGGTCACTCTTATTATGCTTCTTTTCATGTTTATATCTATGATCATACTCAGAAATCTACATACCACTGACAGAATTGATAAAACATTGGTCATTTTATGATGAAAACTTTTCTTTTATTTAAGAATGGTATTCAGATGAAGCCATTTATTATGACACAATTCTGACTTTTTAATTCATAATGATAAATGTGATCAAAGGTTTCGATACTTGTAAATGTTTGGCCTGATAATAAACACACAGGTCGACACGCATACAGGCTAGTATATATGGCTAGTAAAAGAAAGTTTCCACACCTGTGACTTGTAATTAGTCTTGAGAGACACCTGCACATTTCATGCAGGGCTGCACTGACTTTTCTGGACACTGAGCCACATGGAAAGCAAAAAAAAAAAAACGGACAAAGGACCTGCGACTGGAAGTAGCTGAACTTCATGAATCCAGAAAAAGACTTAAGAAGATATCCAAAGATTTGGAAATGTTCATCAGTAGAGTTCAAACACTGATACAGAAGTGGAAAATGTGGGATTCTGTTGATACCAAGACACAGTTTGATAGACAAACAAAGATTTAAGTCTCATCTGCCAGCAAATTCTGTCGGAATGCAAAGAAAAGCCCACAAGTAACATCAGCTCAAATACAGGCTTCTCTGCAAAACAGTGTTGTGACTGTTTGAAGGTGCTAAATAAGGAGACACTTTAACGAAAATGGGCTGCGTGGTCGAGATGCCAAAAAAACAGCCCGCGTACAATATGCCAAACAAGCACCTACACAAGCCTCAAAACCTCTGGAACAAAGTCATTTGGAGTGATGAGACCAAAATTGAACTTTATAGTCACAACCATAAACGCTATGTTTGGAGAGGAGTCATCAAGGCCAATGACAAAAAGTACACCATCCCTGCTGTGAAGCACAGAGGTGGATCTCTGATGTTTGGACTGATAGAGCTACAGCGGCTCTGGGAATTTAGTCTGTATTAATGTCAAGATGAATGCAGAATATTATGTGCAAGTATTGAAGGACAGCACATGGGACACACTTGGACTTTTCAACATGACAGTGAACCAAAACACAAGGCCAAGTCAACCCTTCAGTGGCTGTGACAGAACCAAGTGAAGGTTGTGGAGTGGCCACCACAGTCTCCTGACCTCAGCCACTATGCAGAGATCTCTAAGAGCACAAGACAAGACAAGCAGCCATGCCAGAGAGGGAAACTCAACTTTTTCCTTTTTGTTGTCTCTTTGTAATTATTACCTCGTTTCTCCATTTCTCATTCATTCATATCAATTGAGTTATTTTCCTTTTTTATGTTTTTTTTCCCTTTCTTCATTAGTTTGTTTTTGCTCTTGTTGCTCCTCTACGCTTACAGACAGAAATCCAGACAGAAATCCCATCACAATGGTTTGCCACCATCCTAACCCTTGGGAAGTGCGTCCTCTCTAGACTTTTACTCTCTCCCTTCTGCCCCTGCAGTATATATGTACCTTGCTCGTTCTTGCTAATCCTGTCTTGTCACCCAATGTATTCAGTTCTGTCTTGCCACGTCTCACCCATTAAGCCTCTTCTCACAAAATAAGAAGAAAGAACAAAAGTTTGACTCCGTGACCCAGAACAGCGCAGGTAAGGTTGTTAAGATGGTGACGGCTAAAGAGAAGGACCGATTCAGAAAATCAGCTCTAAAATGGAGAAACTGCAAAGACAATATTCTAAAGAGTACGGTCTGTTCTGTATGAAAAGTGTCAGAAGATAACTTTTGTTATGATATGGTGCTATATAAATAAAATAAAAAAAAAATAAAAAATCTGTGGCAGAAGAATGTGGAGATGTGGAGACACGCACACACGCACACACACAGGGAACAGTTACAGTCACAGCACAGGCAGCACGGTCCTGCACCTGGCTGTGGTTACGCTGGGACAGATGGCAGAGAGCGAGCTCCAACAATGAGCGGATTACAGGAGACAACACACACAACCACACACCACATGTGAGCAGCATATGCTGCAGCACAATGGGATCCAGTGAGTGGGGGTGGGGGTGTGTGGCGTCCTGCAACAGTCACATTTTTGGCTAATGTTGTTGGATGGCTGGCACCAACATGTTAAAGAAGAAGTGCATGTAACAACTAATGTCAGAGAGAGACATCTGGAACACAAACATCACGTGAATTTCATTCTTAAATTGATAAGACTTGGCACAGTTAAAGGAAGAATAAGTCTTATTGATGTCATTATGCCAATAAACCTCTGTCAGTTATAAAAGACAGTGCACGCAATACAGCACTGTTGTACTTCAGGCTGGGGTAATTCCAAAATCGTTTTATGTCTTTATTAGAGAATTGAAGGGAAAGATGGGAAATGAAGTGCAGCAGAAGTCGAACGTTAGCCAGGGACATCGCATCATTGATGCTTCGACCCCTCAGCCACCAGCAAACAATCAGCCAAAATATACAATGACACATGATATATATTTGTGATGCTGCCAACTGCGACTGCTGTTAGCTTATATTAGCTCAGTTTGTTGGCTAGGCTGCCTGGGCTGTGAGCGCAGAGCTCGTTAGGGTTAGCAACTCTAATCAGGCCCGGTAAGCAGGGGAATGCTGACGGATGTGGAGCTGGTGTCATGCTAGAACCGGAGATGGGCAAGCACACAATGTAACCGGGCTCAGCAGCCTCTATAGACATAATGGCAGAGGAGAAGAGAGTGAAGAGGACATTGATGTAGGAAGCTAAAAAGAAAAAAAGGGAGAGTGAGCGAGCAAGAAGCTGCTGGACAAGAGTAAACGTGGGACTGACTTTTAGTGGTTGGTGAGAGCTTGGTGAAATAAAAGGCTGAAAGACAGACGCAGAGCTGGGCTGACTGCTGTTGGACTAGTCAGTAATATTAGCTGCTGCTATGTCTGCTGTTGGTGACCTTGTTGATGTTTGGCTGTTATCAAAGTTGTTTTTGATCAGAAGTAATGTAGTCAGAACAAATACACATGTACAGCTGAACATATTTACCACAATGGGATTACACTCTGACACTGGGGACACTAATAGAAAAATACAAATTTCTACACAATGTTGCTTGAAAGGGTAACTTCACACTGTCATTTTTTAATGGATGGAATTTGACATAAGGAGTAAGTTGTAGCCCGCTTCACAGCTGCTGGCTGCACTCATGTTAAATACTGGACCAAATTCACAACATGTGACCTTTCTTCACTTTAACGGTAAATGGTAAATGGACTGTACTTATATAACACCTTTCTAGTCTTCCAACCATTCAAAGCGCTTTACAGTACATATGTCATTCACCCATTCACACACATTCACACACTGATGGCATTGGCTGCCATGCAAGATGCCAACTGCTCATCAGTTTGAGGAGCTAACCATTCACATTTGATTGAACCGCCGATCTTCTGATTAGTGGAAGACCCACTCTACGTCCTCGGAGGCTCGTCCACTAATCAGATTATTGGTGGTTCAATCCCCGGCTCCTCCATTCTACATGTTGAAGTGTCCTTGGGCAAGATACTGAACCACAAATTGCTTCTGAATGTGTCGGAAGAGTAGAAAGGCGATATAAGTACAGTCCATTTACCATTTTACTTTAACACAACATGAAACCATGAGGTCCAGGTTCAAATGTGATACAGAAGCGATAGAAGTTTCAAATAAGATAATCGTAAATGTATTTTTGCATCAGTGTGGGGCAATGGAAACAATTCAAATAATTTGCAGACATTACCAACAGTCTGTACTCACACAGGGCTGTTAAAGTACCACTCTTTGCTTTTTATAGGCGCAAACACCTTATCTCATCAACAGAAAATATAAAATGGCAGAATAATGTTAGAGGACACATGGGGTAACATACCGTTATCATAACACAACTTTTGATATGGGATGATGAAGAAACATTTAGAAAATCAATCTGAAGTAACTACTTACTCCACAATTGATGATGTCTATGACTGCCTTCATTTTAGATAAGCTTAAAATAGGCAAAAATATCGACCATTCTGAAATATCGCTTGGGTCTATGTATTAGCATGCCTACAAAAAACCAACCAGATGCTTTGGCTGATCAATACAAGACTTATTCACACAATTCTCCAGTCTGCAGCTGAACAAAAGCTCCATTCTGATGGAAATCTAATGTAAACGTCCCAACAGGAGCCACCAACCCTCCAGTTACACAACAATGCAGCGCTCAAAGTCTGCTCCCTCTGCCTCTGCGCTCATTCATATGTTAATCCAATATCCTGGCCATATCAAATCGCTGTCAGTAGGAATGTTGACATCAGCACTAAACAGCAGGCGAGTCGTGAAGCTGAGAGGGCTGAGGGACCGTGGGGGGTTCAGGGCGAACTCTTTGTGAGGAAGCGTCTGCACATAAATGAAATCAGACAGACAACTTTTAATGAGGCAAAGACAATGGCTGCAAGACAATGTGCAATGGGCTTGAGGTGGGGTGGTGGGGTGTTGCAAGGTGTTGTGAGATGGTTAAAATGACGACAAGAAGGTCATGGTACATGTGCAAGGGTGCTTTACAGATTCTTTAAACATTTAGAGTGAGCTTAAAAGTGATGTTTGATACATGATACTATTACTATTATTACTATTACAGCCACATTTAATATGAAAAACTGCCACACCGCCTGCAACCAGGATCATAGCATTGTTTTCCAGAAGCTCTGTTTGTCTTGTTCACCCTAAAACATGCAGTCAGCTGGAGAGTGTCCTCGAGCAGCTCCGTCATCAGGAGACACAAACAGATCCATTATAGATTAAAGCAAACACACAGAGAACAAGATGCATTTTTAAATCTAGTATGTTTAGTGTGGATGTACTTTTCTTAATGCACAACCCTGGTTGACTGTTGCATCTACAATGTTTGCACGTCAGGCAGCACCTCCCCACACTAATAGCTGCAATGGTTGTACAGTACTAAGATGAAGACAAAGACTCTTTTCTAATTTGTTCTGATCTACAGGTACAGTTGGCATCATGTCATTTCCTCAGTGAGGAAAGCGACCTTTACTAGGTTATGATTGTTGATTGTGCAAAAGTGTCAAAGGAAAGCTAAGTAATGAAAACAGACAGAAACTACTGAATGAGAACATGTGTTCAACCATTTGACTGTAAACATATATAGTACTTGGCAGAAAGAAAGCACGTACGCGCGCGCGCGCGCACACACACACACACACACACACACTGAGTGTGACTGTCTCATAGAGTGTGAGGTAACAGGGATCATGAGATAAGCAGAGAGCAGACACACTGATAATATCATAGAGTACAGTGTAGAGCTGCTCTGTATTGAATGTGTCATCAGATAACTTCTGTTTGACATTATATGAATAAAACTGAATTGAACTAAATTGACCATAAAATAAAATCTAATAAAATAGTTTTAATTTTAATTGGCAAATTTTAATGAGCTTGGGTCTGCCCGAGGTTTCTGCCTGTTTTTTCTCACCACCGTCTCCAAGTGTTTACTCATGGTGGAACTGTTGGTCTCTGTAAATAATATTATAAAGAGTACGGTCTAGACCTGCTCTGTATGGAAAGTGTCATGAGATAACTTTTGTTATCATATAGCACTATATAAATAAAATGGAATTGAATGAATGTCTGTTCTGGGTTGGACAGGGAATCTTTTTCTGAGGGTGGGTTACTGGGAAATGGGAAGTTAATGTGAACAATAAATATGAATTAAGGTAGTCCGGGGGGGTTATTAGTACGGATGAAAATAAACTGACTTTAATTTACACTGATAGATGTTTAACAATACACAGCGTGGTTTGTATGTTCTGCGGTAACCAAAGCCATGAGGTGGTATCCGGCATCCTGTCATGGTGTTTTTCTTACTTCACCACCGTCATCAGTGCTGCATCAGCGAGGCTCTTTTTAAGACAACACAAGCATGATTTAAAATGAACACTGTGACATGTTTAGGATTCAATCACAGTGACAATATTCTGACACGTGGCTGTACAACAGCAGAGAATCGCCTCTCTCTTTACAGACAGCCTCACCCATTACCTCAACAGACAGCGTCCATATGTCCTGCAAGAGGACGCGCGACTCTTTGTAATGCAGCTCGAGCCAGCCAAGCGGCGGCTGTAACGGTCTAACACATGTTGTCTAACGCCGCTTTGATCCCAGCTCCCTCGAGGGAACCATCTCATTAACCAGACCGCAGCCCTGCATAACGAGCTCAGTCCCTGTGTGTGTGTGTGCGTGTGTGTGTGTGTGTGTGTGTGTGTATAAAGGCATTACAAAGTCTTCGTTTTCTACAATTTGCTGCCTCACAGACTTCATTTAAAATCTGTAAATTGAAGTTGTGTACAGTTTTAAACACGTTATTGGAACATGTTGCAGGCATCAAATTAAAATGAGTACATATTAACGAAAAACAAAGATCATTAAAGGACATAGAATATCTTAGTTTTTGTCTGTATTGAACTGAATAAAGTAAAAAAAAAAAAAAAAAAAAAGATTTGCAAATCACTGCATTCTTTTTCCAGACTGTTGAATATACTGTATGTGTAGAAATGAAATCATCACCTCCCAGTGGCTGAAGACCAGCTGTGGACTGGCTAACCCGCTGGTCCTCTTGCGGATCTCGTCGGCAAATCCGAAGCTCTCAGCCACAGGCAGAACAGCCTTGATGATGAACATGTCCGTTCCTTCCTTCATCTCTTCATGGAGGACACGGCCCTCTCGTTTCCCCAGCACACCGTACACTCGGCCTGGTACAGGGAGAGACGCGGGGTCAGGAAGCATTGATGTACACGGCAGAACATATCACCAGATTCCCTAAAAAGACTGTTTCAAGAAGTGATTTCAGAGGTGTGAATATTTTAAGTGCAGACTGAACCCACTGAAACATAAACTGAGAATAAGTTTGGGGAAATAAATAAATACATGTTAAAACATAAACAGAAAAGTACATACATATGTAAATGAATTCAAAAATACACAAACTCAAACGAATGGCAGAAATCTATAGAGACCAGTAAAGAAGTTCATGTAACTAGACACAGGTTAGGATCATCAGCAGAGGTATTGGTGCTCAAACAGCCTTGCGGAACCAAAAATCAGGATACTGTTTGTCAGCTAACGCCTCACTTAAATGGCCTGCTCTCATTTGACTGATGAAGCGACTGTTTGTGTAATGAGCTGCTGCAGCTAACAAGCCTGCAGATATTGTTCATGGGCATGTTACGTGGCATTTCAAGCCTCATTTTCACCTTAATGACTTCCAGAGGACAACAGTGTAGACAGCACTGTGGAACGTGATTCCATACTAAGCAATGCAGTCTGGCCTGTTGTTCTCATGCTGAAATTACTGTGTGTGTGTGTGTGTGTGTGTGTGTGTGTGTGTGTGTGTGTGTTTGACTTAGGCTACCTTCGGGCACACATCTTAGACTAAAATTAACTGAGGACAGCTTGCCTAGTTGATTGACTTCTGGGTCAGTGGTTGTGGTTAAGTTCAAGGTATGGCTAGGCAAGTAGTGGTCATGGTTCAGTTAAGTCTCCAGGAAATATATTAAAAAATATCCCCAATAGTGACCTAAGTAAACACGTGTACATTCATGATGATCTGTAGATTCTTTCATCAGATACAATCTGTCTCTGGATATCTGGATCTTACCTGGATAAGAAAAAACATGTTCATGCAGGTGTGAATGTGTGTAGAACATACTACACTGTGCACCACATTATTCCATCAGATCATCTAGACCACATCTGGGGAGGTGTTGGCTCACACTGTGATTAGATCTCAGTCAGGTGACTCCAAACTCATCAGATACTACAGCTTGAACAGTGTTCTTACAACTCAAAATATGATACTCTAGTGAACTGTGTGTGTGTGTGTGAGAGAGAGAGAGTGAAAATGAAAGTTTGTTTGGCCCCTCTATCCACCCCAACCTCTTCCATATGTGGACTTTGTTCTTTGACTTTGTTGTTCTTTATAGTCACAAACCCAGTCCACCATGGATGTATGGAAAGGCCATTCCACAAGAAGTGTTACTGTAGTTATCTGTACTTTTTGTTAATGAATCAGATTTAAATTAGAGACTTGATATAAAGAGTGTTTCCAGTGGTCACCACTTTTCGATCATTTTTTTATACACACATCTGCAGTGTGAGATCAGCTCTCTATATGGTTTCTGTACAACCATGTTATACGTTTAAAAGAGTTTAAAGAGTTAAAAAAAAATAATAATATTGAACTAATGCCCTCAAGGCCAGTCCCATATACGGAACCCTGCCAGCTTATTCAGTTGAAGTCAGTATGTGGCCATGCAAACAGGGGTTGTTGTGTCCAGATATCCATTTCTGGGATTTCTGAGGATGAATAAGAGTAACCATTGCACTGGAAAGACATGCTTATGTTGAATTTTATCAATGCCATGCTATCTCCCAATACATTCCTCTACATTACAGTGAAAAAGACAAAACAAGTCATATGTTTGTGTGGCAGAAGTTTGCTTCAGTGCTCTCTTACCCAGCACCTCAGCGGTGGCCATGATCTCACAGGTATACATGGCAGCCATGAGTCTCTGGGGCTGAGCCTGGAAGGCATGGCGACAGGCCTCCTTCATGGCAGCGATCAGCTGGCCAGAGACCGGCCCGTAGCAGTCTGCGGAGGCAGCCTCTGGCCTGCGCCTGGCCTGGCTCGGCCCTGTTGCCATGCCATCAGTCTGTTCAGATGTCTTAGTGCTTTCTTCCACTTTACTGTCTGCTGAAGCATCATGGGACAAGGAGGCTTCCTCCGAGGAGTCCTGATGTTGTGGTAAGGCTGAAGACTGGATGTCCCACCTCTCCACTGAAAAGCAAACTCCCATCAGGGGCTCCTCACACATAGGCCCTGACAGAGTTGCTAGCTGGAAGCCGCTGATGATGCTGTTATCAAAGTCTCGTATGACAGTGGCTTGAGTTCCGTCCTCACCAGCTTGGTCTCCTTTGACCAGACACTGCCACACTGAGGGCCGCTGGTAGCCCTCCACACTGTTCAGGAGAATGTTGGGACCATACCTGAAAACAAGAATGGTAACATGGCGAATAACAGTGATTAGATTAGAAATAATGGCCTGTATCAAATAAAGGTCTGGTTCCTCTAGACAAAGGTCAGTCTATCTGTTATCAGTACAATGTTCCATGTGAACCATGTCTGTATTGCTACAGTCACCACTATAAATCTATTCTGAAAGACTGACAGTCCACATGAACCAGACCTGCGAGGCCCAAAGGACCAGATACGCTCCACAGCGTTCCTCCACTTCCTCCCCTGCAGCAGGCTCTCCAGCTGGGCCTTGAGTCCAGCGATGGCCTCCAGGGTCCTGAGGCTGACTTCCAGACTTTTCCCCTCCCTCAGAGATATGTTCAACTGCTCCAGAGTGCGAATCAGCTCAGTGCTACTCTCCAACAGATTGGTCACTTCTGACAGGAGAATCAAAATGAACAGTGTTTGTTAGAAATGACATCCATGAAGTAGTCCTTCATGCGGTCTTACAGAGAGATGCTTTTCTATCCAAGCAACTCTTTTCTACTTTGAAGTCACAACGTATACATCACTCCTTACTGGTTTGCTAGAATAAAACCAAGCAGGTCCCAGATGCAGTCACAGGAAAGTGTTGTCTGGCAGAGTTTCCACTCTATCCCTTCACTTTATCCCATAGGTTAATTAAAGACTGGCTGACTGGCTTCATAAAAACACATGAACAATATGACCTATGACTTACCATTATAACACTATGACCTGCCATCAGGAATGAAGGTAATAAATACATTTATTACATGGACACAGAGTATGCTGAAAAAAGTTGAAAGTTGCACTGGAAACGTGTTTCTGTTGAATCATGTTAATGTCATGAAATGTACATGAAACTCTTGTCATGTAAACAGAGTGTGAACGTGTGTATTGTGTGTACTGCCTCTCTTTCTCTCTGTATGGTGACAGGGCAGAGTGGTGTGACCTTTAGCCTGCTTGATGTGTGTCCAGGTCTTACCCTGTGGCAAGGGGATCGCCCGGACGCTCACCATGGCCAGTCTGTTGGGAGTGGTGAGGGTGACCAGACCAGTAGAGTCTACATGCAGGGTGTCAGACGAACGGCCCTGAGAGGTGTCTTCTTTTACCTTTAAACACACACACACACACACACACACACACACACACACACAAACATATTGTTTGTCAGTAATCTATCAGTAGTCGATTTTTTCCCCTTTCTCACGATTATTATCGGGCCGATAACAGGAAATTATTACGTCATTCCGATAAGTCCAATATCATGACGAATAGCCCTGATAACATTTATAATTGTGTCAGCATGGCAGTGCCCCGCTCCCACTAAGAGACCTGAATGGCCTGCAGTGAATGCTGCGTTCGTTGTCATACATCAGAAAAACTCTTTCTGACTGGGAAAATTCAAGAACGCCCCCTCATGTCGGAAAAGAACTCGTTAACTCAGTCATAATTTTGGTAGTTGCTGACTTGAATTGATATCCACAGTATTTTTCCACGTTACACATAAACAATAGAAACATGAACTTAAAAAGGCCGAAAGAACGACTAGCAAACGTGGGAACGGAATTTCTGCCATACAGTGAATGCAGCACAAACAGACATGGCGTCGATTGTGTGGGACTTTTAGAAGAAGACCGGTCGCTTGTTATTTAGGGTGACCAAATGTCCTCTTTTGCCCGGACATGTCCACTTTTTACGTCCTTATAACTTCATGAAAATGTCTGGTTTTCACTGGTTTTCATGGGACCATTAAGCGTGTATTTAAATTGACTGGCGCTTTACACAGAATACTACAGTACTTGTTGCGTGACGTAATTCCTGAGAGGCTGCCTTGTGGGCGGCTCTGCGACACACACAGAGGGAGCAGAGCAGACAGCGGAGTGGTGTTGCACAATAAATGCCGAAGCGAAAGTGCAGCTTCACAAATGAACTGCAAAAAGGGGACAAGTGGGGGGTTGAGTGCACCGTGTGCAAAGCTGCTTCATATGTTTCAGTGTCTAACCCTCTGAGGACGGATTGGGCAGATCTGCCCAAAAAGTCTGAAGTTTTACATATCTGTGAATATCTCCGAAACGATAGAGAGATGTGGTTTTTGCACTGTTTCCTTTATTGTTATTGAGGAATGCACTTTTTCAGATTGTATTTACATAAAACATAACACAATCTCACTTGTGTCAGTGCATCAATTTTCTCTATATATATATTCAGTTTGTAATCCTGTTGTATCAGTTCAAGGGGCCATTCATTTTTTTGAAAGCCTTGCCAATAGTTTTTCAATGGAAAAAAAAATCTCCATTTAAAGAGTCAAACGTGTTTTGGGGTTTGTTCATAGTATTAATGTCATGATCTTAGGTTATGATCATATATATATCTATGTATATGTGTGTATCTTATCGGTATCTGCCTTTAGGAGCTGAAAGTTATCGGTTATGAGTATCGGTTTTAAAAAAAAGTTATCGTGCATCCCTATGCTCCACTGCCCAACTCTCCAAATCAATGAAAACAAATTACTTCAACACAGACAAACTGTAAAAGACACAGGTGACACAGAACGCTTGCAGAGAAGCCTTCATGAGTCGTTATACTGACGTGAAGTGCAGTTCAGTGCCCGTGGGCTCGACTCACCTGGTGAATGATGGCTACTTTCTGCTGCTTGCCCAGGTCTTCATTCACCATGTCAACTTTTGGAGGACGTACCACTGTTTCTCTGAATGGAATGATGGGCTTTGATGCGCTGATCTCAATTTTAGCAAACCTTTAAACAAACATGAAAAGTGATATTAATGGCAGATAATGTGATTTTTGTTACTGATACTTTGGTACAGCATACTAAACACTCACACTGACAATGCTAATGACTGGATTGGAATGCTTCTGATCCTCTGAGGACCACGAATGACTGCACAGAACTCAGCGGTAATACATCCAATAGTTTTAGTATTAGTATAATGTATTGAGTATTTCATTCTGGATCAAGTGCCACACCACTAGCACGGATACAAAGAGGAAATACAACTGTATAGGATATACCACAACTTCAACCAAAGCAATCAAAGAAATAAAGAAAGAAAGAAAGAAAAAGTGATCAGCATGGACATGGACATGGACATGGACATGAATATGAATTTCATCCATCAACAATAAAAAAATCTACAGAATCTACAGCAACACTGCAGTGACAGCCACTGCTGACTTTGGCAACAAGACTGAGTCTGAGATGAGAAGAGAACACTGAAGTAATGTGAATGAATGAACATACTTTTAGGATTTGGAGTCAAATTTCTCAATTACTGTCATATTTATGAGTCAACATCAACACCAACACTACCAATTTCAGTTCTTCACTGCCCTGCCATGGCTGATTGGCCGAAGAGCCGTTGATTGCTCTGCCTCAACTACACGGATGTTTGTCACAGAAAATTGAAATTGATCTTTGAGAACTGAATTTGAATTGTGAGAACTGAATTCGAATTCGCTTGACAAATTGTTTTCTACTAACTAACCCGGAGAGGCTGAAGTCAAAGGATTAGTCTGGGGTTATTCTATATTTTTCTCCTTGTCAACAAACCCCATAATGAATCATTCCTACTACATGTATATCACTTCATCATCTTCCTCTGTGCCATAGAGCTCCATTGTTGTCCAAAAACCATTAAAAACACATCAGGGAGTGAGTGAGTTGCACTGGGTAACATGTTCCTTCATTACCATGAACACACACGCCGTAGTTTATTAAAGTCAGTCCAGAATACATCATCTTTCTAAAAATATTCGCCAACCTGTCCCATTGCCCAGCTGTACATAAAAATATATGAGGCTGGCATGGAGGCTTTTTTTTTTTAAAGATATACAGGTTCAGCAGGATCTATTAGGCAGAGACATGGACGGGATGTCAGGAAGTACTGAGAGACAAATATTGTTGGTTTTAGTCTTTTCATAGGATTTCTTGACAATAACACAAATAAAGAATATTGCCAGCCCTCAAACATAAATAAATTTCATTGACATTAAAAACAAACCACAAATTAAATGACACAATTATTTGTAGTCAGTGTGAGTTTCCACACAGGATGGAACAGCCACAGTGATTAGGCTGTCTGCGTCTGTCTGTCCGTTTGTATTATAGGCTTTACTGAACAACACAGAAGCTTCCTGGCTGACCCACAGATCACCGGGTCATTCCTAAAAAGAGGTCTGTGTTCATATGTGTGTTAAGGTGACGCAGACGCAGGGCTGTGACCACATTACACGGACACAGGGTTGGATACGTGCTCGACTCATCGAGGTAGCAGCAACAGAAGACAGGACAGAAGACAGGACAGAAGACAGGTCATCCCGGTCACTGAGGTCACAGTCCTTGACTCATGTCACTGACACTGGTTTACACTTTAGAACCATCTCTCACTGGGCTAAGCTTTCTCCCTTCATGCTGCTTCAACAAGAAATAGAGGTGACTATAGAAACCTTTCCACAGAGCTCACAAACAGTGCATGTTTCTTAAAAGTGACACTAACTGGCATTTTTATTAACCGTGGATCAAGTGAGATGTGCCACTTTTGTTTTCCCATAATTCAAAATTTTCAGTAAAAAAGCTGCCATGATACCCGCTGATCCTCACCGCAAAATGATGAGACAGCATTTCCGCAGATTGTGTTTTTGTTTAGAACGTGTGTGTGTGTGTGTGTGTGTGTGTGTGTGTAGTGCAGATACAGTCTGATTGATTACTGTGGACTTAAAGAAAACAGGACATCACAAATCATCAATCAGCTGCATCACTCAGCATTGTGTAACACGAACACTTGGCATCTGACCCAGTTCTGATGACAGAGAGAGAGAGACATAATCCCCTCAGGGTGCTGTAGGAGCTGTGATGTCACAGTCTCGTGCTCACTCGAGCGGCTGAGCAGCGCTGACCTCATTCGGAGCATGACACACTGCGGGTCAGGCTGCTTGCCAGCGATATCACAAAGGGCTCAGACTACCATCGGCCAGCCGACAGGCCAACCGGTCAACTAACCAGTCAATGAGCCGGCCAACTGAGCTAGTCAGTGAGCCAGGCTGCCAATCAGCCTGTTTATGAGTCAGTCAACTGGCTAAGAAAACATTTAATGGGCCATCAAGTCACACCAACAGCCAACAAACCAAACAACGAGCCAGCGATCGAGACGTTCAGCTAGCCATAAAGCCATGCAACCAGCCAATCAGGAAATCCCACTGGGAGCTAAGTGGCCGGCCAGCCCCCGTCCTCCTTTGCAGTCTCTGTCCAGAGCTGTCTGGCCTGGCTCTAAACATAGCAGCAGCATTACACATGGCCTCCTTTCTTCAGCTGGAATCCCATAAATACAGCGCAACAGGCAGGCAGCACAGTTTCACCAACACTGACATGACACACAAAGCTTACTCCCAAATCCTGCAAAACACAGCGCTCCAACACGCTGCTCCTCCAATGAATAACACACAGTGCAGCCTTACAGAAGAATTATAGAATATTAAAAATGGATAGTTTGTATATGTAATGCATGCAAAGGCTCCCTGGGTTTCTTGAAAGGCGCTATATAAATCATCATTAACTACAAGAAATGTGAGTAGAACGTGTCACATGGAGTGCACAGTTGGCTGCGCTCATTAACTTCAAACTTCTGGTCACTGAGCTGATAACGTTGCAGCTGGACTGGCAGTTCATTTCTCGGGGGTGTGATTCTTCCGGATAATTCCGGAAATCCGGCTTTTCCGACCGGGTCGGGTATTGGTAAACATAATGACCGCGGTCACCACTCACCGCTGTCAACGATGGAACTTCATTCAAAGCAGAGCTCCAACCAAAGAGCCTGCAAACGCGCCCCCCTCCCGCCGCCACCGCATCATGGTAGGTGTGCTGTATATTTTCCTGCTTTTTTGTCGTTTGCCAATCACACCTATGATTTCTTTACTGTCTTCTATTTAAGCAAACTGACTCACACTACCTACATTTCACAAGCCTCTAACCAACAAAGATGATTATTATTATTATTAATAACAGCAAAAATCTCATTCAAGAGTTGAAGTGTAGCATTAGTAAACATTTTGGAACGTTAGGGCAATAAATAAATAATTAAAGCTTCTTCCTTCACATGATGAATACCAGTTACTGGATGTATAATTACCTGCAACCTGAATATTTGTTAATATTCTATACTTATAATACTACTAAGACTATCTAGCTCTGCATGGCAGTACAAGAATAATGATGTTTTTTTTTTCCATGTGTTCCACACACAGACTGTATAAAACCTGGATGTAGTCTCTGTGATGTCACCCACAGGTTTCTGAGGAGCTCAGTGTGGTGGCTCTGGCTGTTGCAATCTTGGCAGTCCTGCCTTCCACTTACTGGGCAAAGAGGTGGAGTGTCGGTGGAGCTGAGGCGGGGTGAATGAAGCCTGGGTGCTCTAATAAGGCATCTGTAATGACACCCACCTGTCAATCAAAGCATCCGCACTCTTAATCCTGCATACCTCTAAGCCTTAATATCATTTGAACAGGTGCGTTGTATAAAAGTTGGCATGAACGGGGAAATTAGCTATAGAGACCAAAACTGTTTTTTGTACCAGGCTGTAAACATGTTTATTTCTGCTGTGAAGTTGGACATTTTAACATGGGGACTTATGTAGAGTGACTCATTTTGTAGCCAGCCTCAAGTGGACGTTTGAGGAACTGCAGGTTTCGGAACTTCTGTGTTGGTCTATCATATCATATATGTGGTTGTCAAGTGCAGATAGAAGAATCTTTTCCAAGGTTCTGATTTGTCAGCTTTAAACACCTTACAAGCTAGCGTGATGACATCTGTCAGCAGAACTGTGAAACAGTGTTTGCCTGACTCTGTCTGAGGTTTAGCTTTCATTTGAAATATTATATTAGATTTAGATTTCATGAGAGCAGTGTGAGTCTTACAGCTCTACAAGTGTTTATCTGTGTGTGCAGAAGTTTGACCTTGTTCTGCCTACACCTGTCTGCTACAGGTCCGCTGTCTCATTGCTCCTTTCTGCTCTGCTCTTTTGGATTTCAATACAAGGATACAGCAACATGAAGCACATCAACATATGTTTGAGTGCATATAGTGTACATTCATCTGCCTTATTATCTTCCCTCATCAATGTACACACATGCACATGTGACTGAATATTCCATATTAGGAGGTTGTTTGTTTGTACAGGGCATTTTTTTTTATTCAAAGATGTTTTCCAGAGCAAATCTGTCAATGCATCACCACGTCTCATTGTGTATGGTTAAATTTAACATAAAAAACACATCTGTGGAGTTGACATCCACAGATTCACATAATATAATTGGAAAACCTTTCTCATTTCTTCATCACTGTGGGAGACACTGTGGGCATACAGGTGCAAATCACACACATATCTTCTGGAGTGGCCCAGAAATAATAGAGACATTTTGGATGAAGGTATTAGGGTACGAAGTCCCCAAGAAATGTTCAATTCTGTACCTGAGCAATATAACCAATTTGGTGCTGAAGGAAGATAATTACTTAGTGAAAGTTCTACTCACAGAGACAGCTGAAGAGTGACAGGAATGTGGGGAGAGAGAGCTGGGGAACGACATGCAGCAAAGGGCCACAGGTTCGATACAAACCCTGGGCCTTCGTACATTGGGCGGATGCTCCACCAACTGAGCTAATTGACACCCCAAATAACTTATTCTTTAAGTGTGAAAGAAGATGATGATGATGTGTTTAACAGTAAATGGGAAAACAGAATATATTTAGACATTAGCAATGTATAATTTTATTGCTAATAATGTAAACTGATGTATTAAAGTGTTAAGTCAATAGTATAGTGAGATGTGCTTCTTTATGTAAGCTATGTAAGCTATAATCCTCTTCATACAACATTCATATCATATCCATACAGCTACTTGAACATGCCATTTAACTCTGACATTTTATGTCTTCTTATGTTTCTTGGCTTCATGTGACATAGTGTGCCAGCATGCCGTGGGCGCATATGGTATGGTGCACTTGATTGCTCTTTGAGCCCCATGCTTTGATTCACCCCGTTTCACCTGGTGAGTCTTCAAAAACAGTTCTTTCACCAGTTTCTGGGCAAAAAGCAACCAGCATGTTATTGGAATCCAGGGTTCCAACCTGATCTGATGTAATTGCCACAGGAGCTTGATGCCTAAAAAAAAAGTTTGTCGATGTGCCATCATCAGTGAGGTGACTAAGAAGCTAGTGGGCACTCTAGCAGCATGAGAGCTCCTCTGCAGCGATAAGAGACCCTCTCAGGTTCTCTGGCCTGTACGGCAGAGTGGCTAGATGGAAGTCACTCCTGAGTAAAAGTCATGTTAGAGGCCAAACAGCTCTAACAACAGTCTGAGAGCAGAGAGGAAAAGGAGTCTCTGAGGTGATGAGACAAAAATTCAGCTCTCTATTCTGAAATGCTAGGCACAAGGTCTGGTGGAAACAAGGCGCCACTCATCACCGTAGTAATGACTTCCGTCTAATGAAGCACGGTGAGGCAGGATCTGGGAGACAGGCCAATGAGTGGAGCCAAACATAGAGAGAACCTGCTCCACTTAATCATCACTGTATGCCCACATTGTCTCAGTGTGATGATGCTTTGAGTTAATGTGTCTTTTTGTATTTTTTTTAACTATTTTGGTTGAATCATCTCATCATTGCATTGGATTTTTGTACCTTTGGCTAAAGGCTGCAGGATAATGTCAGAGGCATGGGACCAAGTTATCACTACCAACACCGGCAATGGATGGATTTGCATATATTCTAGATTTATGAGATTTGCTTTAAAAGTCTAAGTGCCAGTGAGTGACTCACTTCTCTGTAATATTACTTATCTCACATCATTTAAATGAACTCCAATAACATATAGTGGTAAGCCAAGAACTGTTATTGCTCAGCTTTTTAGTAATAAGTTAATAATTCTTGGTACTGCACAACTTATGAATGTTGGTCAATTGTCATGGAGTAATAGGACAAGTCTCATGAAACGTTTGGGTTTTGTGCCTGTATGTTCACAGGTTTTCAACAAACATAAAATCTACACAGGACTGAAAAAACAGGACAGTGTATTGTTCATTGTTGATCAAGTAATATCAAACACAGCAGTGCTTCATGCAGATGACAGCATGCTAACATGTTCACAATCACATTGCTGATATGCTGATATTTAGCAGGTCATATCCAAAACAGTCATAGTTTAGAACAGATCTGGGCAAACTGTTCCACAAAGGGCCGGTGTGGCTGAAGGTTTTTGTTCCAACCAAGACAGCACACTTTGGCCAATCAACTGTCTGAAGACTGAGATCAGTTGATTAAATGAGTCAAGTCTGGTGTGCTGCTGCTTGGTTGGAAAGAAAACCTGCAGCCACACTGGCCCTCTGTGGAACAGATTGACCAGGTCTGGTTTAGAATGTTAGCATCAAACCAGTGCTGGGCTGACCTACTCTACACTACCATCACTAGAGCTGCACTACTGGCATACATGATAATGTTGCCATGACGTCAGTGAGGTACATGTGCTAAACACCTGATCCAATAGCTCTGTAGTCTACATTCATTTACATTTTAATACAAAATCATTCTGAATTAGGCACTAGCAGCTGAAATATTATTGGGTTATATTAAATCATGACAAAAAACTGATGATGAAAATTGATGATAATAACAAGTCATCTAGAACTCTAACTTCTCAATGGAAAATGTAGATGAGGTGTTTCTGATTGGTGGAGCAGGTGTCCTTCCACTTTATGACAAATAACTTTTTTGAATAGATTGGAATGTTGTGATTTCTTTATCTGTGTAGTCTTATTGAGTTAGTACCAAAACCTGACCTAAATTTCATGAGAAAAGCTTCATAGAAGATATATTTAATGAAAAAAAAAGTGTTGACATGTTGAATATTTCCATCTTACCTGGCAGAGAAAAAGACTTCAAATTCACTTTCTGAAAAAGTGAAGTTATACTCACTCAGCACAAAATATATTTTATATGATCAGACAATTACATTTGCTTTTTATTAATTTCAACAGGCAGAACAGAGGGACTGACTGCTAAAGATTTAGTTCACCATTCTGTTACTGTATAACTTTACGTTGTCATGAAGTCTGTTAGGTGATCAAAACGTCCGCTTCATTTCATGCATCATATTTCTCACTCAACAGGATTGAGTTAAAATATAGAAATACTCTGCTCACTGTCTGGTAACATAACATACGCCTGGGCAGGAAACTTTGCCATGAAAAGACTGATTTCTATTGACAGCTGCGATGAATACAGACAGAGGCACTGTGTTCATGAATGCATATGGTATCAATAAACTGATGAATATATGCTTTTCAAATGACAACGTCCAGCTAAAGCATTCTGTCCTATACAGACTGTACAGACAGAACATGTAGCTTTAGCTGTGAAAGCTGATGATACATCGTGCAGGCAGTCTATGGGATACTAAGGATGCGGCTTACTATTCAGAAAACATGCTAACCTCAAAGTGATTAAAGAGAGCCATGCTAGTTACATAAAAGATGGGCCACAGTACTTTGATGGATTACATAAACGGATGCATTCACCTTCAATCAATACCGTGAGTTTTACAATGCTAGCATATGCAGAAGAGGTTTGGATGAAAGTCAGACAGAAGGGTTGATCTCTACAGGGAATTAACACCGTCTGTTCCTGCCCACCACTGCAACCAGCAGCCTTTGAGAATGTTAGCTGAGAACAGAGCCATGGATGAAAAGGTAATCACGTGTATCTAATCTTCCCACCTATGCATGACATAAAGTAGATCTTGTTTGCATCTTGGTGAAATCAGTAAAGCTGTATCTTTGGTGTGTGCATTCTTCTGTCTGTTTAATTCTGCCTGCCTCATAGTGTGCCTATATGTATGGCTGTGTAAACGAATAATATGATAATTACACTCAGTTTTATATTCATTAGGACTGGAATGAATCATGACTGATCCTGTAAAAATACAACGCTCTTTCATTTTAAGACTTTAAGGATTTAATTCTATCAAAATCCATTTTTGATATTATTCATGGTTGTCTCTTTTTCAGTTAAAGCCATTCGGTGTATTTACATTCTATAAGTGCATCTGTACATGCAGCAGCAGTTTTCATTATAGCTCAACATTTGTGCCTGTCAAACCACATCTGTGCACCAGAGTTTAAATATTGCATGTACAACCTCCCACAAAGTCCCACAAAGTTGGAATTCAATTCATTATCAACATATTTAATGTCCAGATTGAACAGTTTGATATTTTTGGAAATGGGCTTCACTTCTTTGCCAAGAGTTACGTGAGAGGATCAACACCACGTTCACATCTCTACAGCAGATTTAAAAAGCTACTGCTAGCACCTGCTTAGCTTAGCATAAAGTCTGGAAAACAGTAAACCTGCCTGACTGTCAACATGTACCAAAATCTAAAACAGTGTTAGGAATTTCATCCCTGCTTCCCTTTACTTGACATCCCTGTCATGTTAGGTGACTGCATGACATTATTTTAAACAGTAATACATGTGTCAGTACTTTGTGAAGTGTTCGCTCTCACACTGTAACTGTTCACTGATACAGGAAAATTACAGATTGCATTTTACATTCACAGTTGTTTTTGGAACAAAATGCTAAATTGTTTCTCTGTTGTTGTTGTGTTGTTCTTGGGTAACGTATTCTGTTAAGGTTACAGGGAGGGCCTGTGCTTCAAGTGAAGCCCCAGAGCTGCAGCAGTCACACCAGGACAAAACCAAAGCTTACGTGGAAATTCTCTACAATCTATCTGAGCGTCCGTAAGCCCGTGCTGTTATTCTGAGGAGGCCAGCAGCGTCCAGACAGAGAGCGTCAGCAGTCAATATGTAATGATAGCCAGATAATGATGGTGCTGAAATTGGAAACAGTTCAGCTTCTCTCTCTCTCATCTGAGTCACTCAGTATATGAACACACACTGTATTAAACCTGCACTATACAACCAAATACATGAACACAGTCAGAGCGCAGAAGCTCAGAGAAGAGACAAACACAGAGACAATCAATCTGAGCGAGCAGGAAAAAAACATGCAGAGAATGAAAATGGAACAGAAGGAAGCAGACAGACATATTAATACTGATGCATGAGGTGACACAACCTTTAGATGACTATGCCACAGTGATGAAAGCACACAGACACAGAGGCATCTAGGGATACACACACACACTGACCGGTCTCGAAGGTCGTCCAGGCAGCGTTGAAGATGAACTTCACCAGCAGTGACCAGAACGTGTTCTCCTGTTTCCTGGATCAGAACCTCAGCACAGGGATCTGCCTGGTTCAAGAGACGCATCCCACGCACCAGCTTTGGCATCTCACCTAACAAACAAACACACACACACACACACACACACACACACAAACAAACCAATGAGGTGTAAAGCAACTCTGATCTATGATCTGCATTAGCAATTTATTGTTCAGAGCATGTACAGGAAAAAAGAACACCTCTAGTACAGCAGATCCTGATCCTATAGGTGTTTATTGATATGTATTTAGTCTCACCTTGGCTTCAAAGCAGAGTGACAGTAAATCAAACACAATATGCACAAAGACCTCAGAGTCTGGCAGGCCTTGGCACATGATCAGTTATCTTCCTATTGAACAAGATGCAGGATCTGTATTGTATTAACAGCATTCCTTCACTTTTCTGAGTGTCTGCATGAGGAGCAGATTTTATTTCTATTGTTTTATGCTAAAATCAATGCAAATGAACCCTTTTTTGTATTCTTTAAAGACAATCAGTGATTATTAAATCATCACTGGAGCCAGCCAAGGAGTGGCACTAACTCAACGGTTCTAGTCCAGCACAGACCACAGTATGGAGTGTGGACTGGCAGCTGGAGAGGTACCAGTTCACCTCCTGGCCACTGCAGAGGTGCCTTTAAGCAACTAATGCTCCCAGGGCACTGTTCTGTGGCTGCCCATTTCTCCTGCATCTCTAGCCCTCTGTGTGTATGTGTGTGTGTGTGTGTGTGTGTGTGTGTGTGTGTGTGTGTGTGTGTGTGTGTGTGTGTGCATGTGTGTGTAAAAACAGTGTGTATACTATCCATAGATGTAAACCAAAAACACAGAAAACTTCAGTATATTGATTACAAGAAATGTTAAATTCATGAACTCACTCGGATGCTTTGGTTCTATGGCGACCCGTACGATGGGCGTGGCCTCAAAGTTGAGCGGGATGAAGGGTGGACAGGCGGGAGAGGTGGACAGGGTGGCTGACTTTAAGACACACTCCTCCAGACCTCCGATACCTGACAGAGAAGATAGAAGGACATTGCTCGGGTAACAATAAACAACATTACAGAATATGAGAAGAGTTGAATGAAGAGAAAAGAGCAAAAGAAATAAGAGAACAGTTTGTTTCTTCTCTCTCCATAACAGTAACTTATCAACATCACAAGCCTTTGGCATCAACCACATCCATCTTCTATACAAAAAGGTGGCAGACAAAGGAAATGAACCAGTGGGAAGCCTTTTGGATCTACTAGGCAACTGATGTTTAGTAGTCCACACTCAAACAAAAGATTCCTGAAGGCTTGATGCCGGAACACGTCAGAAGTCTAACTGCTCCACTGTTTAAAGGAGAGTCTGGAAGTTTTCTCAGGTTCTTTGTGTCCAAAGCTTTATTCAAAGTGAACATCAAACAAACTCAAACCAAGTCCAGGAAGCCTTCATACTCACTTTTGACTTCATTTCTGTTTTGGTTTCACCATAGAGTGACTTGCTCATAACAGGCTGTTAGCAGGAAGACCATTTTTGCAGCAACTGCACAGCACGATCATTCCGCATGGTGAATATAAATTGTCCATTCACTTCCATTCAAAAACTTTAACTGTTCATCAACGGGCAATTAGAGGGGAATGAGCGAGGAAATTGTTGTGCAGCTGCTTATTGCAGCACTTTTGCTTCACCCTCTCCTGCTTAGCATGATGGAGAAACTTCAGTGGCAGCTAAATAGTTATAAATATAATATTCTATTTTTTGCAATATTCTGTAAATACAGCCAGCCGAATCAGACACACTGGACCTTTAAATCTATGTTGTTGCCTCGCCTTATCGATGTACGCATTTTTACAAAGGTCAGCCAATTGACGTCAATCATATTTCTGTTGTCTAACCAAATCCTGATTTTTGAAATTGATGAAATATGATGACTGTGTTGTTGCTCAAGGGGTGTGTACTATCTAGCTGTCCTGCCATAGCATTCTCAGTCTAATGTTACTACTGCTATCAATTTCCCTTCCCCTTCCTTTAGGACCACATGAGATATTAACCTCTTAGTTTTCTTTGATCCTGTCTATGGTGCATTTTGTGTTTGATTGGTTTTACACCGATTTTAAATAGAATAGTAAAACAATCAATAATACTAATGATCTTTCGGCAATATGATTCCCATTAATAAGACCCTGGTTTCCAGGCAGATAGATTAGCTGCTGGGCTGGCTTTTTATATACATATATATAGACAGAGCTCGCTGCTCACTCGAACAACCTGAGATTTACTTGGAACAGGATGAGAGCCATCAACAAGAAAGGGAGCGTGAGGCTTGTGTTCACAGATTCTTCTCCAGCCTGTAACAGCATCCAGCTCCACACTGTGCTGATAAGCTCCTCTCACATCTCAAGCTAAATCTGAATGTTGTAGGCAGAGGACTGGACCACAGAGCTCACGGTGTTCCCACTGTTCTTTTCACAGCTCTGTACATGAAGAAGATGAAGAGCAGTGTGTGCACTCCATATTCACCTGTGCTTTAATTTCATCACTCTGATCCAGAAAAATCCATTCCAGTTATGAGCTCTATCAAATCAAATCATCAAATGTGATACAAGTTGTGTCAGTGATTGTATAAAAGCTAAAAGTTTTCCTTTAGCTATGCGAAAAATACATAAAAAGCCAATCTCATTTTATTGCAAATGATCTAAGACAACAGTCAAATTCAAATCAAATTTTATTTATATAGCCCAAAGTCACAAAACACAGTTTGCCTCAGAGGGCTTTACAATCTGTACAGGGAGTGACACCCTCTGTCCTTAGACCCTCGGTTCGAGTGAGGAAAAACTTGCCCACCAAAAAACCCTTTTAACAGGGAAAAAAGGTGGAAGAAACCTCAGGAAGAGCCACAGAGGAGGGATCCCTCTCCCAGGACGGACAGACGTGCAATGGATGTCACGTGTACAGAACAAATCAACACAAACATATTGTACAATTACAATGAAATACAATAAATGATAGTATGATTACAGTAGCAGTGGAACTTGTGATAGAGTTAGAGGGACACAGATGCACAGCAGCAGTGAAACATTAACAGACTATAAACTATAGGAGAGATGTGGTAGCAATTATGACAGTGATGCTATATAAGTCTTAGATATATTGCTGTTCACTAGGTTAAGTAGACTTTGACTTCAGTCAAATGTACATTAAGGATTGAGAATTCACTGCCAAAGACTTGATGTAGGCACAAGCATCCAACTGTGAAGTTTCTCACTTCAGAGAGTTTTCAGTAAAGAAGGATGTGACTACATCTTCAACCAATACTTTGCCTGACTAGGCATAACCCTGAAAGAGACAGGGGAAGGAGGGGGAGTCCCCTGACAGTCTAGTCCTATGGCAGCATAACTAAGGGATAAACTGAGCCAGCCCTAACTATAAGCTCTATCAAAAAGGAAAGTCTTAAGTCTACTCTTAAAGGTGTAGACCGTGTCTGCCTCCTGAACCCAGAATGGTAGTTTGTTCCACAGAAGAGGAGCTTGATAGCTGAAAGTTCTGCCTTCCAAACTACTTATGGAAACCATAGTAACCACAAGGAACCCAGCATTCTGAGTGCAGTGTTCTAGAGGAGTAGTAAGGTACTATGAGTTCTTTTAGATATGATGGTGCCTGACCATGAAGAGCTCTGCATGTAAGGCGAAGAATTTTAAATTCTATTCTAGATTTAACAAATAGCCAGTGCAAGGAAGCGAAAATGGGAGAGATGTGATCTCTGATCTTGGTTCCTGTCAGAACACGTGCAGCAGCATTCTGAATTAGGAACAGTAGGTGCCAGTCTATCTCAACACTGTGGGGGCCAGGCTCGAACAAATATAGTGCTGCCTGCTTAGACATAATAGATAGCTTGCCATTGATGTTTCAATCTGTGTAAACAGACATCTGTGTCTCCAGACTAGAATACGTTGACAATGACACCGTTCTTGGTAAAAGCATTCTCTTTGGCTAATTCTGGGCATATAGTATTTGTGGTGTTATCTTGGGGGTTAAAGTCTATCCACCAGGATGAGTTTGGCAGAATATGAGACCGATTCAGGCACTTCTGATGTACTTTGAGAGTGTCTCTAATTCTCCTTGGCCAAGTGTCAATAAGACATCAGAGGCTCCTGAACACTTTCTTCCTTCCTGACCTCACCATTGACTTCAGCAATTTCTCCACAACAATTCCTAATAATGTTCCCTAAAGAAAGTATATATAAACTGAATAGAAGTGATCCCAGTACAGAACCTTTTGGAACTCTGTGACAAACTTATGCATGGAGGATGCATCACTGATGTGAACAAACTGAGATCGATCAAAGAAATACGACTTAAACCAGCTTAAGGCGGTTCCTTTGATGCAATTTGATGTTCCAGTCTCTGTAAAAGGGTCTGTAAATGATTATATATACACCTGTGAGGAGGCGGCAAACTGAACAGCTGAACTTTTAACAGCACAACTTAACATCGGGTGCACACAGCTACACACTGACGCCATGAAAGCTACAGACTTTTTTGTTGCGAAACATGGGGGTTGACTTTGCTTTAAGTGCTGATCTGCTCAGCATGTTTAATCTCTACAATTCATTGTATTGCACCATTATCTGCTATCTTTAAAGAAACATTATGTAACCAATGACTAATAGCCAGTCCAGATTTACTCCTGTCTGGTGAACTTTTGATCAGTCACTGTCTCATTTCTCTTCTTTGCTTCCTCCTTTAATGTCCTCTTTGCCTCTGCCATTACCTATGTCCATAGAGGCTGCTGAGCCTGGTTCCATTGCTTGCTTGTCCTGCTCCAGTTCTGATGTCAACCAGGACCCCTCATCCCAGGTTTGAAAACCATCTCCTTCCAATGGTCCAATGCTTCTATGCTACCAAAGTCATCTGATACTCTGAGCATTCAGTCTGGGCTGTACATGAGAGAGAGGCTAACAGCAGCTACAGCTGTCAGCAGTTTACTTCACTGTCCATCAGGAAACTCTGTAAATCACAGAGAGTTGAGGCGAAGCAGCCGGACGACATCAGAAGAAAAACCAGAAACCAGGTGTGTGACTTAGTGCCATAAAGTGTTACATACTTCTCCCGACCAGGAGCCACAAGTTACACATTGTGAGAACAGACATACGAATGACAGATACACCTTTCAGCTGATTACAAGTCAGTGGAGCATCAACAGGATGTATCAAATTTATTTATTAGTTATTTATTAAATCTATTGGTTTAAGGTGGAAATCTTACATCATGTTGCTTTAATATTTTGAATTTGTCTGGCCAATGCATTTCACAGTGGCATGTTGACGTTGTTCTGCAGGTAGGAGCAAAGGACAAGTAGGTGTGGGATGGTTTCAGAACCATGTTCTGTACAAAGAATAGTATGTGCAAAATGAACTTTAGTTAACACTTCCATACATTCAGCACAGAAAACCTTTCTAGTGATTTTGAAGGGTGTGCTCTGACACTCACTGGTAATGCAGTAATCACTGGAGCTGCTGCTGAGGTCAGACAGGAAAGTAGCAGGAAATAGCGTTCTTTCAGACAGATAAAATTGAAGTCCATGCCACTCTGCAGGTCAAAGGACAAAATCAGTGTGGGAGGCTAACATTGTTACGCTCCTCTTTGTGCTCTACGATTCACTGAAAGTGAAGCACTGCTCAGTTCTGTTCTTCAGGACTCAGGGCACGCCAACAATGAATAATGAGATGGGCTTCATGTAAGGGAAGAGATCACAAGAGACGATAAATTGTATGGAGAGTGACGCAAATGGAGGAAAAGCATCCCACCTCTCCAGGCTGCCTCATGGTTTTTTGGTTTCTTTCTTTTCATGGCACACAACACCTTGCCTCTACATATTTTCACTCATGCATACATGCACCTTCACCACTGATTGACTGATTAACACAGCCCATTGTTTCTTTGGATTGTTTTTGGTAAAAGTTGTTTGTATTTTTAACTTCCTTACAATAAATTACTTTAATTTTGGCCTTCAACCCATGTCTCCCTTTGTGTTTGTCATGGCTCTAGAGCCGGGTCATGACAGTACTGACACCTGGTATCTGACATCACCCACACCCTGTGGGACTACAGCCCTATATCAGGAACTCTTTGAAGGAAGTCACTTCCATTAAACGTGACTGCAAAAGAATGACAGAGAAAACAAAGAGGTGTTTCCGCATTTTCATCTCAGCTTTTCCTGAGCTAATAAAGTGCACATCAGGAAGGCGACAGAAGCAGCTCAGCTAAAGGAAGAAAGGAGCACGGTGCCAGAGACCAGGAACTATGAAGCGGCAAAGGGCTTGAATGAACAGTGGATTACACAGAGATGTCACTGTTTTGATGACTTGCAACTTGACTTGAAAAAAGATAAATGACTGAGACTCGATCTAGACTTGGAAGTGAAATACTCATCACGATGAGGGCGGCTGTGGCTCGGAGGTAGAGTGGGATGCATGTCAAAGTGTCCTTGGGCAAGATACTGAACCCCCAATTGCTCCTGAAGGCTGTGCCATCAGTGTGTGAATGTGTATGAATGGTTAGCTCTTAAAACTGATCTGATGAGTCGGCACTGAACACTGAACTGAACTGATGAACTGAGTCGGCACCTTGCATGGCAGCCAATGCCATCAGTGTATGAATGTGTGTGAATGGGTGAATGAGATGCGTACTGTAAAGCGCTTTGAGTGGTCGGAAGACTAGAAAGGAGATATATAAGTATAGTCCATTTACGATTTACCATGACTTGTCTGTGTTTGTTTTATGTTTCAGTTGAAGTATTAAATATGAAATATGTTCAGCACTGTCAGTGTTCACATTACAAGCAACCATACACTGGCACCGTCATGACTGGACTACCTGATGTTCTATGGATCAGATCAGATGATCAGGCCTGTCTCAGTCTAAATCTGGAAATAAATATGCTTTTTTGATTTTTTTTTTTTAACATTTTCGGTTTGATTATATTTATTTCACTGAGTAACAATAATTTAAATAAATGAAAAATAAAATGAATTATCATACTTTTTCAACAGGTTGGATCCCAAATCCCAATTGAGCCAGTACTCAAAATAAGGCCAGGAGTGCACTGATGGGTAACTCAGACATCTGATTTGACAACAACTACAGGCTTTTCAATGAAATAAATAAATAAATAAATAAAATGGAAATGCTTGATGAACTTGAACCACTGTGTCATCTTTTCTTGAAACCAGTCAAGGCAGCTTTCACACAAACCAGGGACACATGTCTCTGGTCCACTGGACAATCTGCTTTGGCACCCACTACTGGCTATCAGAGACTGACCACAGCCAAAGGTTAAGGTTGATGTTAATGTGGACATTTTAAGTATTAATAAATACAAAGACACACACCAGACAAGGACAGAAAACATTTAAGTAATGACCCGTAAAGACTTAAAAAAATTATATCACGGTCATATAACTCAAGGTAATTCAGAGCTCTGATTCCATTCATATCCACAACTCTTCCTCTTACTCTCTGTTTATATCTGACCCTCCTTTTTACTCACCTCATCTTAGCTCCACCAATCACACCCTTCCTTTGCTCTCACTTCCTCTCAAAGCTCAATTATTTCTGACATAATCAAATAAATAAAGTTAATCAATACACAATGAGCTGATTATTGTTTAACACCCAACGTCCAGATCCAAGATTTTCCCAATTCTCACACCAAAGATGGAACGCCTTATTTCCATTTTTGTTTGACAGATACGAGACGAACACTCATTTCACATGTGCACAGTTTTGGTTTTTGAACAAAAATGTGTGGCTTTGTGTGCAGAGCATGAACACACGGACACAGAAGGCTGAGAGCTGGCTGACTGCTCGAGCAGATGCAGGACACTGTTGGCTGCCTCCCGTGTAACTTGACACTGTAATTACCCTAAGGTGACTCGATCCCTATAGGCCTTCCAAGCCAACAAAGAACAATAAAACTGAAAGAGGAAAAAAATGAACTCAGAGGACCTCGACCAGCCCACAACTGCTGCTGCACACACACAACACAATCAATTTGAAGGGAAATGCATAGCAGCAGAGCGGCACCTCGGACGACTCTCAGCAGGTCACAACAGAACGTCCTTTGAAAGTGTGTCACTGGAAGGCAAGCACGCACGCACACACGCACACACGCACACACACACACTTTAATTTGGCTGACTTGGAGAA
Organism: Protonibea diacanthus; assembly: GCA_028641955.1. Classification (NCBI taxonomy): domain Eukaryota; kingdom Metazoa; phylum Chordata; class Actinopteri; family Sciaenidae; genus Protonibea; species Protonibea diacanthus. The sequence continues at coordinate 30,809,010 of CM053976.1, read as the reverse complement.
AAGCATGGCCAGAGGCAGGTGTGCCATAACTCCTGCACTAAAGGGACATTACAATCAATTAGTCAGAAACAAACATGTTTTGCACGATCATCTCAACTTTATGAGCATGAGCAGTACTGTCCGAAGGCTAAACCACTAAAACTCAGCAGCTGCACACAATGGACCTCATTCACAAATGTTTTCTTTAAATTTGTTCTGAAAAACACATGAACATCTTGGTGAATTAGAATCCTTCTTGAGTTTGGATACGTGGGTAAATGTTCCAGGCAGTAAGACAGACAGACAGGATCCTGAGGAAGATTTTGTAACACCTTGAATCTTATTCTGAAAGGCTCTAAATGACGCTAATTTAGTTCAAGAGTTTATTAGACTTTTGGAGGAACCTGGACTCGTATGTATATCTAGTATCTAAATGAACTGCTTGAATGCACACAAGGACATGCACACACACACACACACACACACACCCCAGGGACCAAGCCTGGTTATGTCCGACTGCAGAGCTCAGGATGACTCAAGCCTGAAGATATTTCCTCCAACCACAAGTACAATTGGCTGTGACTCTGGTTATATAAAGATGATATTTTTTTCCCATCCTCTTTATGTGCCCCCCCACTCCTACCCCCACCCTCCATTAAAACTGGCTCCCAACACACACAAAGGAATGAGGGAGAGGCGAGGTAATGAAAATGGGGAGGAGGTATGAAGTGAGGCAGAAAGAGATACAGGGACATGTTGTACAAGAAACCCGTCTCGATCTCTTATCTCGGCTGTTTTCACTGGAAATTCATGGAAGTATACTGATGACAAAAGATCTGAAGGAGCACAAAAGGAATCTGAGTGCTACAGGCAGGGAGTTGTAAGAGCAGAATGAGATCTGTGCACGAGGGAGTGGAACGTGGAATCATGAGTGGAACGGATGATTTAAGCATGCAGGAGGAACTGTGTAACTACATTTGAAGTAGCAACAGGGATCCTCACGCTCGTAATGATCAAAGCTGCACACGTTTAGAGCACACTGTCACCAAAGGGTCATGATGTCAGACCCTCCCTGTTACTTTCAAAATAGGTGCTGGCATTTCTTCAATCACTAGATGGAGACAAAGAGCAGCATGTGTGTGTGCATTGTCTTGAAATCGAAATGCGGTGGTAAGGTTGGATATGGCTATCGATGCGTGGTTTCTTGGGGCATTTTTTAGGGGAAGATCTTGGTCATTTTATTTTGCTAATTTAGTGGTTTGCCTCAGAGGAACGAGTGAGACTCCCGGCTGGGACAGAATATAAGAATAAGTAAGAATAATAGATAATATATTAACATTTGCTGTTGTAAAATTTAACATAATGCACAACCCTGTTGATGCTACATGACTAAAATCATACTAAATTTGTTGGCAAATGATCTTGTTTTTAACATATTATGGATTTTTTTTTTGACAGTACCATGTATCTAAACAGAGTTACTAGCTATATATCAGTGTTAACTCCAGCTCTTTATAGTTTTAACAACAATTATAATAACAGTTTTCTTAGTTCTTCTATTTACAATTTTGAATCATTTTAAGAGAGAAGAAAAATGCGGCCCCGATTATCTGCCCAATCATTGAGAAGTCTTTTAAAAGAAAATGATTTGGACATTTGCTCATTTTTCCTCCAGTGGCTTGTGGTAAAAAGTGTCGGATTTGCTGCTTCATAGTGAATGAACTATTTTTGGGTTTTGGTTTGATGGGTCGATTTCAGCACATCAGCAGTTCATTAAACACTTAAACAGTTCACACAGGCTCTCTTAACCCAAGAACTAAGGTAAAGCATAGAGGTACACGTGCAGTAACTCAGATAAATGAAGTGTTTCTATGGACTCCACAGTCCCATAGCCCAGCCCTGTGTATGATAGGGAGTACTGTGCCAAACATAATCTGTCTACGTTGTTTCAACTGAATGTTTTGGGTTTCCTCATTAGTGCTTGACAGAGATTCTGGCTAGGACTAGGACAAACGAGGAAGTGGGACCGACTTATACATGGATCTAACAGAGGAAGTCAGACCGTCATTCTCAGGAAGCATCACAGAGCCAGATGTATGGCTTTAATTAGGCTCTAGGTTTTTGTCATCTTACAAAAAAACAGTTTGAGAGGTGCTGTAGCAGTGGAAAAACAGCAGATTGAAAAGCAATAAATACGATACGGGGCTGGAGACTGTTAAATGTTCTGTGTGGATCAGGTTTTATTAAGTACAAGGCCAGAGCCTCGGAAATCTGCTCTCTTTTAACATCCTATGGAATTTCCCCTGCACTGGAAAGTCCCACTTAAGCTTTAGAGAGCCAAGTGTGTGTGTGTGTGTGTGTGTGAGTGTGTGTGTGTGTGTGTGTGTGTGTAGCCTAGATGTGAGCTTATTATGAATGCATTAGCAGTACTGGGGAGCTTCTGCACTGCTGGCCAAATAACACATATATTACTATATGACTACTGCTGGGCAATAAACGATATCACAATAAATAACATGACAAGTGTATTTATCAAGATATAACTCACTTCTGTTCACATATTTTTCTCAGATAAAAAAAAATAATAATAAGAGAGAGAGCAGTCTGCCACATCATGAAAGCCACTGTGGAAGAAACGCAGTCTGAAATCATTTAATAATTTCAACATTTGCTTAAATACTGTGGAACATGAGAGTGTGTTTCATCATGTAGCATCCCAAAAGTCAAATGAATAAAAAGTTGTTCTCTGTACACCTGTCAGTGTTAATCCTGCTGTGTACACGAGCAAAACACTATTTCACTGACATAATTATTGTTTTATAGACCAGCATCTCCCCGTCCAATGAAAATACATGTTTGGCTGTGTGTGTGTGTTTGTCGTGTGTATGTTTAAGAGGAGACTGAATCTAAATCAAAGAAAGCAGCGCTTCACTCTTTCAACGGATCCAGAAGAGGAATGAGTCAGTGGGATGGATCATAACCTGCATTTATGTACAGCGTCTCCATCACGTTTTTGCCATTAATCCTGATTGGAGTCCTTTAATGTTGCACTCGTGAGGAGGATGATCTAATACTTATATCATTTTCTAATTGGTGATACCTGTAAATGTGTGTGAGAGTTCAATAGCTGCACATTAAGAAAATATATCATGTGTTAAAGATTTCTTTGATGGCGTTTTAACAACAGTTCAAATGCAGTTTTGATTTACAGTAGAAATGAACACTGACATGGCTGTTTGCAGGGACCAGTTCATGAAAGCAGGTTTAATCACTTGTTGCCCTCAGTGGTTGCCATGTTGGCTATGAAGCAGTGGCATTGTGAAAATGATGGCTGAGGAAGCTGCTGAAGCTGAAACACATGGCCGCAATTTCAGCAAAGAAGAAGAAAAAGTGATAAAACATTATGATCGTCATCTCAGGTTGTACTCCAACTGTGACATTACGCTGCCGAAATTAGCGCACTATGCCAGGAAGTACACAGTGTACATGGAAATGTCGGAATTGAGACACAGCAATTGATTCCACCATGTTACAATGGCAATGGGTAAATAAGAGCAGAGCCTCCATTTGAATCCAGTGCAGATGTAGAAAGACTACTGTGGGAACATTAATGTGTGCATGTGGATATTTCTCATTTAAAACACAATACTGAATACAGAGCTACAGAGCTTTATGTAGTATTGTATTCTAACTGTCCAGTATGAGGGGCCGTTAGGGACATTATTCAGAATGTTCTTCTCACATACACATCTGAAACCAAATGCATTTACTGAAAACCTCTCACACAATATACTGAAACACTCTTATACAACAAAGTGAAATTCAGTATATTGTGTGAGAACATTTCAAAGTGTTGTGTGAGAGGTTTTTAGTATGCTATGTGAATGCCTTTGGTTTCATTTGTGTATGTGAGAGGAAAATTTGGAAAAATGTTCTCTTCTCCCTTCTCCTCCTGCTCCACACCAAATGGCAAACAGATACAGTTTGAGACTAGCCAATGAAAAAGATGAGCATTTAAAGAGACAGCTGTTGTTGGTGAAGACCCAAACAAACCTCAAATATCATGAATGCTGAACTTGAGCATTTGTCAGATGGTCACAAACGTGTTTCAAAGTGAATGATAATGTTGCAGTTAACTGCTTGATGTGTAAATAACTGTTTGTTGATAAGGTCCCATATCATTTCAAAAGGTAAGTGTAGTCACGACTCTGTGACAAAGATTTAGTGGCATCTAGTGGTGTAGTTGTTGATTGAACTCCCCTTAACTCCCCCTCTCCTTCATGTTGTCTGCAAAACATCAGCATTAGTTCTACTAATGCCTTTATAAAAAATGTAATGCGTGTTTTTGGCTTCATATAGACATCATTCATATTGTGACCGTAAAACAGAAAAACAATATCCATAATCCCAACTACACAACTCACCCATCTGTCTGTGTGTCTATGTGTGTGTGTACATGTAGATGTGTCAGTAGAAGTGTTGCTCAGGCTCCCCTGTAACTCTGTCTGTCTGTCTGAACACCTTCCTCATGACTCAGCCAAGGTCTGCTTACATTCACTGAATGTGTCTATGTGTGTGACTGTGTGTGTGTGTGTGTGTGTGTGTGTACATGTGTAGGGGGTGACTGAGTGAGATGGCTGGTGGTCTGACATACGTCAACAGAGTGTGATGCATACATGCAGACAACGAACAAAACAGCCCATACATTCACACTGCAGTCAGGGAAAGCTGGGGGGTGTGACGCATGAACAGGCAGACAAATATAATGTCCCCCCAGTCCCCACGTTTCAGCCTCTAAATAGGCCTAATTACTGACAGCCCTGCTTTACAGCTCGCACTCTGACAATGAGTCACCTGTAAACTAGCTGATTTTATTGTCGTATTCTGAACGGAAGCTATGACCTGCTCAGAGCACGATCCAGAACATTTGTTGTGTGGGGGTGTTTTTACATCAGCGTCGAGCGAGAGGCCCTGCTTTCATTAATCTGCACCTTGGATACAAAGACAGAAATCACATTCATCTCAAATCCAGGTGTAAAATTCATGCAATGAATCCAGATACTTAAAGCACACACAGGTGAGTGTCAGCACAAACTGAAGCCAACTGACAAACACTCACAGAAACAACACATTTCAATTTAACTGTCAACAATTTGCTCATCTTGTTTTGATGGAGAGGCAACAGTCCAATTCCACAGTCAGATGTCTGCTTCAGCCATTCCAGCCCAAAATAACTTCGGGTCTCTCTACAGAAAAAACAACTCAAATTTTAACCCCAGGATCACCCGCCAGTTTAATCTAGAGTAGACAACAACACCGTCAATCATGCAGTCTGTTGGTTTGTCTGTGTTCACCTGCTGCAGCTGCCATTGGTCATGTCTGACATTTGCTGTAAGGGAGGATCACAGTGCTCCCCAGAGGAATAATCCAGACAGTCCTCTGACCAAACCTCCATGCACAGTTGTAAACTTGTTAACAATGTGGTCACACCTGAACACGGTCCATTTCAGAAGTGTCCCAGAAGTGGGTCTTATAATAGAAGTTTAAGTCTCAAAACGAAACACTCAAAGTCAGTATTTTAATTTATTCATTGCATCAAGCAATTCTACTTATCAGCACAATGGAACTCTACTACCGTATGTCCTCCTTCCATCTGTCCTGTCAACTGATCACAGGCCTACGCTTACATGTGAAGGACTTAATCTCTTAAACTTAAAACTGGTCATAAAATCACATGTCATAGCTTAATCACTAGCCTGGATCTGTTTACATAGGGACTTGGAGTTGGCTCTAGACACATGAGCTCTGAAATCTGAACCTGGATCTGACTGTGAAATGACAATGGGAGATCACACAGAGGTAGACTGTGTTGTGGCATGTATTAAAGGCAGGGACAGCCTGTGAATGTGTGTTCAAGGGCAATGTGTTGAATTGAATCATTAAAAAGCTGATTCATTCTAATAGATACAGTGTACAGCTTTTTATAATTTGTTGTTGAAAAGAAGTCACAGTGCTACACAGACTACCATGCTACAAGAAACACTAAGATGAGCCTTAAACCTAGTTTGACACAGCAGTGGCCTCACGATGCTGTTAAACAACACTGTTCAGGCTAAACCTGTGACAGTACAGTCAGTCTGTGGAGTGACACCAACATTCAAGTGTATGTTGCATTCTTTCTAATGGTCAGTGAGGGGCAGCACACTTGGCTGCACATATTGTATAGAGCTACATGCAAAAATGAGTCTACTTCCCACTTCAGTTATTTAAACAGTTTCCTCATGAGTTTATGGTCTCAAGCCTTCCACACAGCCTGATGTCCATTTAGAGTAAAATAGACAATATTATAACAATATGCTTATTTATACCATCCTTCTAAGACCACTCTGTAGGCTAGTGATAGAGCTTTAGATATTGGATAAATAACTGGAGTATAAAATGCTCGTATACTGAGTTTAGTACTAGTTCTGGTTTGAGGTGGCAAGAACAGAGAGGTCAGCAAGTGAAAGATGTGGGGAGGTGCTGTGTGAATCTGAAATTCTTCATTTACAGCCAAAGAGATGATAAATAAGGGGTAAGAGAACTGACAACCATTAAAAGATGATGATTAACTTTACTGATCAGTCATTGGGGAAATTCTTATTCTTATTCTTAGTATACTACATATCAAATTACTGGTTGACAGCACTGTATAGTGTGAAGGTAAATGTGAATGTAGCCTGAACTACACTACCCTAACCCAGACAAACCATCAACAGAATAGTACAATAGCACACATCTTCCACGCAACCCTATCCCACCTGGACAAGAAAGAGAGCTATGTGAGATTGATGCCATTGACTACACTTTACAATTTAACACAATATTGCTATTATCTATGGTCCATTAAGCGTCTGAAGTTTGTGGATGACACCACCCTCATCGGATTCATTTCTGATGGTGACGAGTCCGCCTACAGGTCAGAGGATGACCATCTGGTGACCTGGTGCAGCCAAAACAACCTAGAGCTCAACGCTCTAAAGACAGTGGAGATGGTTGTGGACTTCAGGAAGAACTCACCTCGCCCCATCACCCTCTCTACACACTCCACAAATGACACCGTGGAGTCTTTCTGCTTCCTGGGAACTATCATCTCCCAAGACCTCCAGTGGGAGCTGAACATCAGCTCCCTCATCAAGAAAGCACAGCAGAGGATGTACTCCTTGCGGCAGCTGAAGAAATTCAACCTGCCAAGGACAATGATGGTGCACTTCTACACCTCCATCATTGAGTCTATCCTCACCTCCTCCATCACCATCTGGTACACTGCTGCCACCGCCAAGGACAAGGGCAGACTGCAGCATGTCATTTGGTCTGCTGAAAGGTGATTGGCTGCAATCTGCCGTCGCTCCAGGACCTGTACGCCTCCAGGAAAGATTGTGGCTGATCCCTGCCACACCGGTCACAGACTCTTTGAGTCACTCCCCTCTGGCAGGAGGCTGTGCTCCATCAGGACCAGAACCTCAAGCCACAGTTTATTCCCATCTGCTACTAGCCTTATCAACAAGGCCCGGAGCCCCCCCGACACTCTCTCACTCTTCACACTGCACCTCTGCCTCTACATGTCACATTGACATTGCATCCATAACTCTATGCGTTACATTAACGCTCAGATTGGACTTCTTTGTTGTATAATATCTTATACTTGCATATTTAAAATACCCCTCTACTGTGAACATTTGCACATTTGTAAACATTTGACTGGTACTTACTATCACTGCCCAGCTGTACTGCTCTTTTTACTTTTAAAACATACTGTGCATATACATTTATACTGTATATATTTTTCATTTTTAATAGTTTATATTTAGAGAATATTTGTCATGTACCAATGACACCAGAACAAATTCCTTGTATGTGTAAAATGGTACTTGGCAATAAAGCTTTTTCTGATTCTGATTCTGATTCTGATTCTGATATCTATTCTGGCCACAAAATTCAGAGACATGGGAGTACACATCTCACTGTACATCCTTGACTTCCTGACGGGCAGACTTGATTTGATACCAACACCATTGTCAAGTTTCTTGAATGTTAGCAAGACTGAGAAGATGATAGTGGAAGGAATTATGCCTGCCCCCCCCCCCCCATACCACTAACACCCTAAATGAGGACAATTGAGTGTATTAAGAGTATTGCAGGTACACACGAAAATACATTTCACTATGATTGCCATTTTATGATTACAACTGACAAATAGTAAACTGAATTGAACACTGAATTTTTAATTATTAAACATTAATCACTACCTAGGCATGGGGCCCATGGAAGTGTGGAGCTCCTGGCAGGCTGCTAGTCAACAGCTGTCTTGTCTCTCTCCCAGCAGGACTGGAAGTCTCTCAGAGTCACTTAGATCGAGGAACTTTGGGAATATGTTTCAGATCTTTGGAAAATATTGGTCTCTAAGACTTTGATAATGGTTACACTCAGTCAGGTAGGTCAGTCTTAACTGTGCAAAGGCTCACTGCGGCTGGCCCGGGTTTGGCTCCTGACCTGTGGCCCTTTCCCGCATGTCATTCCCCATCTCTCTCTCTCCACATTTCCTGTCACTCTTCAGCTGTCTATCAATAAAGCTTAGAAAGGCCAAAAACATAATCTTTAAAAAAACAAAAAAAAAAAAAACGTGTGTGTATAATTGGCTGATAAGATATGAATTTGTCACATTCAGTCATGGTGTTTTAATTATGCACTCTTGACTTCTTGTGTCGCCTTTTTTCTATGGCTGTCAGTTTGTTTTGAGTTTTGGTTTCATTATCTGCCGTTCCAGAAAGGCATCATTGGTTAATTGAATAATTTGGTTGAGCCTGATTAGCACTTTTGGTTTGAGGTTGAACACATCAAACATTCTTTTTTTTTTTCTTTTTTTTAAAAATTAGTATTTAATGGCCTATTTCTGACAGTACTGTTCCATGAGGTCCACATGCTTCTGTAGTCTTTCTGTGAACGAGAGCAACACCAGGTCACCAGTACAGAACAAGAATTTAACTTATGTTTACGTATTGTTGAGGGTTAGGCCATGTTTATTTTGTGTCTCTGAATGGTATAATTATTAGCTCATTCCATCCCTTTTTTATGAATGTGCTTAATGTCTATAAACGTGTATAATCAAAAACACCATTTCTGTCTTTGATAATCTCACAGAAATCTCACAGCCGACCTCTTCTTCCCTCTCATAATCCACATTTAGGGCAGTCCCAGGCTCAGACACTTTTTATAGGACGGGTGCCATTCCTCTCAAATTTTGACCTGTTGAACACCTTGTGTGCCACATAGGAATCAATTGGAGCCCATGAATGCCTGTTCAACATTTCTATGTAATCGATCTAATATTTGAGATAGTTGTCTGGACCAAAGTGGTGGACTGACAGACTGACACACACTATTCCTCCACCCATGCAGCAATTTAAAGTGCACTGCCAAATAAACTGCTCGCTACAACATTGCCCAACAGGGAAAGAACCAAGAGCAGCTAGACAATCAGACAGGTTTGCTGAAGTTTATCTGGATTATTAAAACCAAGGCGTACTGTATGTGTGACGCCACCCAGAGGTTTCTGAAGAGCTGTATTGAAGGTAGTCTACCAAGATGGAGCTAACTGCTGCCATCTTGGTAGTCTTGCCTTTGCCACCTCCTGGCTAATTTAAATACCAGCAAAGATGTGGAGACATGGAGTGATGCCTAGGTGCGCTAATAAGCCATCCTTAACAGTACTTACCTGTCAGTCAAAGAGGCCATGCTCTGAATTCTTCATAACTTTAAGCCTTAATATAATCTGAAAAGGTGAGTTCTATAAATATTCACCCTCAGTACAGTTGTCATAAACAGGGAAATTGGCTATAGAGACCAAAACTGTTTTTGTACCAGGCTGTAAACATGTTTATTTCTGCTGTGAAGCTGGACATTTTAACATGGGGACTTATGGAGACTGACTCACTTCTGCAACCAGCCTCAAGTGGCCGTTCGAGGAACTGCAGTTTTTGGCACTTCCACATAGGCTTCACTTTACAGCCATGGACATTGCCGCCTGGTACATACATCTACTACATACAACTCTAGGTACAGTTAGTCCTCCTGGACGTTTCCCATAAAACATTTTTTTCAGGCAAAAACCTGCAGATGAATTTGTTGGAAATGTGTCAGGAACAGAGTATTGATGGTGCTTTGTAGGCTATTATTCCAACGGTCTTGCCTTCCTGCCAAAAATATGTGGGGAGCTGTCAGCGATTGAACAACATAAACAACTGTGTGGAACCTGACATCCAGGCTTAATAGAACAAAATGCCTAAAATTAGTACGCCTGTGTGAGATGACTCCATATATCAGAAACGACCAAAAAAAGTTTTCATCACATCTTTGAGTAAACACACTGTTAACTGCTTTAACATGTGTGGGGCTATGCAAAAAGATGGAGGTGGGGAGCCTGTTGAGAAACTTCCTGTTTTTCCTTATGGATGATGCATGAAGCCAGTGCCATTAATCTCAATGCTATTAAAATGCCTGGATTTTCCATTTCAGCAGAACTATCAGACTCTGGCTGCTTTGTTTGCTATTATACAGAGGGGAATCGAGGCCCTGGCTATTTTAAGGCTAAGAAAAAAAAAAAAAAACAGTGATCTTAGCTTTCTCCTATTTTGCAGCCAGACTACATATTTGTTTTCCTGTCACGGCAGGACAGATGTATGACTCATAAAATGTATTCTTAAAAGAGGAGGCTGAAATGTCAGAGCAAGTAAAATTCTATATGTTTAACAGTGCTGAAATGCAATTTCAGTTTCAATTCTATTTCATGTGCAGAGATTTTGAGATTTGTATAATGCTGCAGCAATATAGGAAGAAGGAAGGAAGAGCTTCTACTCTCAGGCTACTAGATCCAAAGACTTATTACTAAGTAAGATTTATTACTTTAGGTTCATTAAGGTGACTTTTTACTTACTTAATACCCATTGTTATTCATTACACTATTATTATCAGAGCTTGCAGAAATACATTTCACTACAATTGTACCTGCATGATTACATGTGACAATTAAAAAGCTGCTGCCCTGGCCTGGAAGAAACAAATGATCTTGTGAGTTCATGCTTTATTTCTCTGGCAGGTGCGTCTGGCCTCCGTCCCGTTCAGACAGTTTTCCACCCAGTCAATTGGCTTGACCAGATCCAAGATGTTTAACGTTGAATCATTTATCTGTTTTGGAGATGGGTTTGATACATTGACTGTACAAAGGAGCTCAACATTATTGATTGTTAAGACATTTTTGTGCAACCCTGTAAAGCCTGGAGCACTGTAACATTTAAATAAAAACAGAATGCAATGATTTGCAAAACTGTCTTTTTGACCTCAACTCAGTTGAACGATTCAGTTGAACAAAGTACAGATATTTAATTTTACTTTAGCCTGAACACACCATGGCCTGTTTAAAATGTGGACACACCAGACCAGCGCACACTTTTCCACTTTCCATCAGTTCATCTCAGATGATCTTGAATCAGAGAAGTCAGCTATGTTTGTGGATGTTGTTGATATCTGTCTTTCTCTTTGCATGGACAGTCTGAACCTGTATTTGTAGAAGAAGCATCAAACGTTCAACGTTCAAAGAGATTGAGTTCATACTATTTAAATGTGTCTAATTTGTTGACATTACTTGTTAGTTCTGATTAAGCTGAACTTTTTCATGTCCTTTCTTATTTTATTTGTGTCCAGAGATAGATCTTCATGATTTGGAAAAGCAGTTAGAGCACAACTTGACTGCACTTTTTTTGTAAAGATGCAGACTATCCTTCACATACCTGAGCACTCTGTACAGGAAGTTATCAAAGAGCTTAATATACATTATTTGTCAGAGCCACTTCTGCATCATAAGGTGAAGATGATTCTTAAGAAGTATGATTCGGAGATAGATGAGTCCACTGTGAAACAGGTGAGCAGTGCTGTTTCAGAGACCAACGTAATGACATTTTGCAGCAAAGTTGGAGCAAAGTTGGTTTCTTAGCAACCACAAAAAAGAGAGCAGCGTATGTGTCTAAAAAATTTCCGCTGGTAATGCCTGTAGAGTATGTAGTTGACAAAGATAAGAAATCAGTTGTATATGTTCCCATACAGCAAATGCTGCAGAAGTTGCTGAGCAGGACAGATGTGTTAGATAAAGCAATGTCTGAAGAAATACATGTTCCAAATGAATACAAAACTTACGCATACTTCAGAGAAAATGGCTGTCTTACTAGTGATGAGTTCACAATTGCCATTGGGCTGTACTTTGAAGTCACCAGTCCGTGGTATGTATTGGGTATTTGCCAATATGCCAGCAAAATATAGAGCATCACTCAACTCTATCCAGCTTGCTCTTATATACAACATAACCACTGTGAAAGAATGTGGTTATGCTAAAGTGCTGGACCCACTTATACATGATCTGATGTCACTAGAAAAAGATGGTGTTTACATAGAGGCCTTAGGTACAAGTGTGAAAGGAACTGTTTTGTATGTAGCTGCAGACAACCTAGGTGCTCATGCACTGGCAGGATTCTACGAGAGCTTCTCTGTTGATAAGTTCTACAGATTCTGCATGGCAAGTAGAAGTGACACTCAGGAACAAGAGGTACACTCTGGTGCCTTTGAGCTCAGAGACAAAGACAGGCATGACAGACAAGTGCAGGAAGTGAAGGAAGACCCTGAACTGGGTAGAACATACGGTGTGAAAAAAGAGTGCCTTTTGACGGCAAAACTGGAGCACTTTGATGTTGTTAAAGGTTACCCTCCTGACCTCATGCATGATCTTCTGGAAGAAATAGTTCCCGTTCAGCTCTGATTTCCAAGGAATGTTTTGATCTAGACACACTGAATCAGGCTATCAGGTCCTATACATACACCATTAATGACAAAATTGACCAGCCACAGCCTATTACAAAAGGCTTCACCACAAAAGGCACAATCAGGGGAAATGCGCATGAGAACTGGTGCCTAATGAGACTCCTTCCATTTCTTGTCGGTCAGTATGTTCCTCCATGGGAAAAGGCATGGGAAGTTGTCATGCTTGTCAAAGACATTGTGGAGTTAGTAGTTGCCCCCAGGTTTACTGAAGAGACACTAGCAGAACACAGAGAACTACTGCAGTCTACATTCCCAGAGTTAAGATTATGACCAAAACACCACTACACTGAACATTACCCTCAACTTATTAAGGCATTTGGTCCACTGTGTGATGTCTGGACTATGCGCTTTAAGGGCAAGCACAAATTTTTCAAAAAGGTTATCCGTGACACTCAGAACTACAGGAATGTAGGCCTTACACTGAGTTATATCCACTTGAGTTCCGGTTGAGTTATATCCAGCCTTTCCATCGGGTTATCCATTGTTATTTTGCCTTTTTTATTTTTGGGGTTAAATCCGGGTGGGGACTTTGATCTCCGGCTGGCATTTCAGGGTTTCAGCCCCTCTGATGTGTTGCCTATAAGACGCCTCAAGCCCGGCACGCCCCAGAAGATAGGTATGTGAAGTTTATGTTGGGTAGGATCTGGGGAAGTTTGTCTTTTGTGACAGCTGTTGGTGTGTGTCATATGCGCCGCATGTGCCCCTGGTGGTTCCCGGTTGATTATGTATGAGGCAGCAGCAATTATGTTTGTGGTCTGCTGATATTTCTCCCAGGGTGTTTGATGATGGCAGCGTTTGACATCGAAGCATTTGTGTCTGATCCATCATTAATTGTGTGTGATAGACGTATGAAGTATTATGGTGTTCCGGTTTCTAACTCTCTTGTCAAGGCTGAGCTAAAAGCGGTTCTTTTAGATGAGTTGGTCAGCAGGGGGTTTTTAGCTTGCCGGGTACTCGGGATGCTCAGGTTGAGGCAGCAGCCTCTCCAGGTGAGAGCCGCCCAGTGGGAGTGGCCAAGCAGCCGATTACTCCTGCTGTGAAAGAGATGGGGACGACGGGGAGGCCTGTCAAAATACCCCATTTTGTCACATTCTCTGTGGAGTCAACTCCTGGCTCAAAAGTGGAAGCCAGACTGAAAGTCCGTTTGGCTCATTTGCAGTTAGAAAAAGAGGAGCGCGAGTGTGAGTTCAGGGAAATGGAATTGAAGAAGTTAGAGGCAGACACAGCTATTAGGCTGTGTCAAGTGGAGCTGCAGGCATGCACAACTCAGGCTGGTGAGGCTCAACCTGCGGCGTGTCCATCTGTCACTTTCGATGTGAGTAAGCACATTTCCTTGGTCCCTGAATTCCGTGAGGCAGAGGTGGAGACTTATTTCACCGCATGTGAGTAGCCAGAGGATGTGTAGGCTATTTTGCTTCAATGTAATGTCTTTGCAGGATGGACTTAATTATGATAAAGTTAAGAGTGCTATTCTGCCATCATATGAGCTGGTACCTGAGGCAATACAGGCAGCGTTTTTGCATCTTCATAAGGTGTCCAATCAGACCCGCATCGATTTTGCCAGAGAACAGGGCATTCTCTTTGACCGGTGCTGTGCGGCCTGTAAGGCTTACGATTTTGTTGCAGTGTTTTGTCGGGTATTTAACTGTTTGGTGTCTCTTACAGGACAGGCCGAAGACCAGCGCCTAGTAACTGCGCTGCGTGACACTGCCTGCTCACAGTCCCTCATTTTGTCCAGTGTGCTGCCATCTGGTACCGAGTCTGACGCCAGTGCTGTGGTTAGGAGAATTGAGATGGGTTTCATACCTGCACCTCTGCACCGAATCCATGTGCAGTCAGGCCTAGCTGTAGTCCTTGGTTCTGATGCACAGGTGGGTTTCACAGTCAGGCAGTGCAGCAGTTGAGCTCTGTGAGGATTGGGGTGTGGTCTATCAGGTAGTCCTTCCGATTAATTGTCGCCAGCATGTGTTGAAGCTGGCTCATGAACATTTGTGGTCAGGTCACTTGGGTGTAACTAAAACATACCATCGAGTTCTCAAGCATTTTTTCTAGCTGTCACTAAGGCGCTGTTGAAGTTCGTAAATACGTTTGGTCTGCTGAGGTGGTGCAAACTGACCAGGGGACTAATTCCTTTCCAAGGTCTTTAATGAGACCCTGCAGTCTCCTGGTATTTCTTATTCGGTGTCAAGTGCTTATCATCCCGAATCTCCGGAAGGTGGTTGAGTGGTAGTTCCAGCCACATGATGAGGTGTTGGTCCGCTCTTACTGCTCGATTCATTGGTCCCTATGCAGTGGAGAGTAGAATCTTTGACACGGATTATGTCATCCAGATGTCGCAAGAAGACTCGTTTGTGCCACATTAATATGCTTAAAGCTTTCCACTCACAAGAGGTTAAACAGGTTGCAAGTTCTCCAGAGCCCACTGTTACAGTCACTCCTTTGCTTGTTTGTGTGGCAGATGTGACTGATGATTTGACTACACCCTCTGATGTACAGCAATCTGGCCGCTTGTCCAACTCCGAGTTCTTGTCTAATGCCAGCAACATCTGTCCTATCTGTCCCCAGCTAAGCGTCAGGATGTGCTCGACCTCTTCACTGCATACCCCACTTTGCATGGGGATGTGCCATCCCGTACCAATGTGTTAAAGCATGACATTGATGTGAGTAATCATACTCCCATTAAGCAGCATGCGTACCGCTGTCCTGTTGATAAGAGAGAGCTAATGAAAGAAGAGGTTGCTTACCTGGTTGATCATGGTCTTGCCTGACCTAGCTGTAGTCCTTGGAGTTCTCTCTGCTTGCTGACTCCTAAGTCCGAAGGAACCCCTCGGTTCTGTACAGATTTCCATAAGGTGAACGCAGTGCCTGATTCTTTTCCCTTACCTCGTATGGATGACTGTATAGACAGTGTGGCTCCTGCAGTGTGCATCACGAAACTAGATCTGTTAAAAGGGTACTGGCAGGTCCCTTTAACACAGCGCGCATCAGACATTTTGTCACCCCTGATGCATTCCTGCAGTACACAGTTATGGCCTTTGGCATGAGAAATGCCCCAGCCATTTTCCAGCGCCTCATGCAGCGTGTGTTGGGAAATGTTCCAGACTGTATAGCGTCGGGCGTCTACTTGGGTGATGTTGTGATCTATTCCAAGGACCGGGTGAGTCACATTTCCAGTTTGAAGGATGTGTTCCGGCGATTGGCAGATGCTTCACTAACCCTAAATCTGGCTAGGTGTGAGTTTGGCAAAGCTATGGTCACCTACTTGGGGAAGCAGGTTGGCCATGGGCAGGTTCTGCTCATGACAACAAAGGCTGAGGCTGTGTTGGCTCTCCCGATGCCTGCGACTTGGGGTGAACTCAGACATTTCCTGGGCATGGCACTTTACTATCGGTGTTTTTGTAGGAACTTCTCTGTGGTGGTCGCACCATTGAACAAACTGTGTAGCCCAGCCATTCCTTTTGTCTGGGATGATGACTGTGACCATGCTTTTAAAGCTGCCAAGTCCCTCCTCTGCAGTGCCCCAGTGCTGGCTGCACCCGATTTCTCCAGGTCTTTCAAGCTGGAGGTGGATGCTAGTGCCATAGGAGCTGGAGCAGTGCTGTTGCAAGATGGGGTTGATAATGTGTGCCACCCCGTCTGCTACTTCTCACGGAAGTTTAAGAAACATCAGCTGAACTACTCGACAATTGAAAAAGAAACCCTGGCCATGCTCCTTGCACTACAGTACTTTGAAGTCTATCTGGGTTCTACTTCAGTACCAGTTACGGTGTACACAAATTACAATCCAATCGTTTTTCTGATACAGATGTACAAGTGCAACCAGCGGTTGATGCGCTGGGCTCTAGATGGGTATCTACTGTCAGGTTTATTTTTCACCCTTATTGTGTCTCATTTTATCCAGAGAAACACTTTTTTGTTAATGATCAAGTTCACAATTGCCAAGATGGAGGAGTGGGGTTAGAGAGAGCGTTGGGGGGAGAAAGGGAGGTAGAAGTGGAGGGGAGAGTATGGGCTCTCCATACAGGTATCTGCTCTCTGTTCTTTTTTTTTCACCCTCCTGTTCTCTCTTCTTTCATTCTCACACACTTCTTTGTTTTTCCATGGATACATTTGTTACTTGTAAATCTTAAGATGCCAGTGTTCAGCAGGGCTGAGTTTTATTTTGCCAGTTTGTCAACCAAATTTGAAGAGGTACAGTACAATATTGTAGTGACTGGAGGTAAAGAGGAAAAGATTTTTTTTTCTTTTCATGCCATCACTGGAAACTACACACTAGAAGCCTATTAGGCCATGGCTTTGTTTCGTTTGTTGCTAAAAAAAAAAAAAAAAGACATGTTCAATAAAAAAAAAATGGATCAGTGTAATGTTGCAGTTGTATCTATGTATTTTACGTGGCTCTATTGATTGAAAGACATATTGAATTGGTAATGGAGTAATGCTTACTTAACAAGCTGAGTTAAATAAATGGGTGGAGAATGATCGTTTAAACTAAGTATCGTCAGTTACTGTAACTCGGTTATTAGTACATTCAACTTAAATGTTCTATTCTATTCCATTAAGGGCTCAAGTACATTGAACATAGTCCACTTCACTTATTCAACTAATGCTTCAATACTTAAACATTTTAAGTAAGAGTTACCTTGCTTTTTTAGTAATGTCACCCCGTGTGAAAAGAATCATACGTATAGTTCTGAGCTAATACCCAATGAACAAGAATTTATGATTATCTGTGTTATCCACAGTTGGATACTAAACATTCAGTGAGAATTCATGATGAACAGTTGATGGAATTAATTCCAGTGTTTGACAGGCCTGTCTCTTTTAATCCCCACAGATAATCTGCTAGAGGAATCATGTTAGGTGTGTGCTCCAGACACATCTGTAAAACACCAGTCCCTGCTCACTGTAACTGGATCTGTGTCTGTTACAGCCTTTGTTCCTCTGTCTCTTTGTCTGGAGAGTTGAAGCCAGACAAGTGGAGCAGTCCACTTTCACTCCTCACTCCTGCCATCTATTGGTCCTGCTGATGCTGCTAGCATGGCTCAGACAAAGAATGAGGGCAGGCAGCCAGCAGCACTCGTACAGAACAACAGAGAAGACAGAGTGAGGGGGGCCATGAAGATGCTTATTATGGCTGATCAGTCCGAGATGTCTGTGAGATGAGGTCAACAAGGTCCTGGATTGGTGCCTGATACGAGGTCACCACGGTACAAGGGTGAAACTATGGAGGTTAGCAGAGGGTGGGGGCAGACGGAGCACCTGGACCTGCAGACAGCTGCCAGAGGAAGATATCCTCCCCTCTGCCCTTTCTTCTACAGCCACACACACACACACACACACACACACACACACACACACAGTCTGCTGGATGTTTATTTAGGCCAGCGACTTTCTAACACCGCTCAGAGCTGACCCACCTACAGTCTGCTTCTGGAGTTAACAGAGGAGCACTTTGGAAAGACAAGACCAGAGAGATCATTCATTCAGCACTACTGCTGCTACATAAATAAAACCAGGACCAATGCAGGAGGGCTGTGAGGCTCTGCCCAAACATGATGACGAACATGAACACTTGATTTGTCTACACGCACACACACACACACACACACACACACACACACACACACACACACACACCTTAAGCAGCACTAATGAATAAAAATATCAACTGTAACCATTTTTAAGGACACTAGTTTATCACACAACTTGGAAATGATTCTTGTAGTCTTGACCATTATTTCTATGTGTTATAACAACATGATGATCATCACTTCATTTGAAAATGAATGCGTCTGGAATGTTCTCTACCTGCACAATGTAGAGTGACATACAGTATGTCTGTTTTATGACCTGCATCACCTCACTTCTTCATCGTTCAGTTAGTTACTTCACTTTTCACAGTAAGCTTCACAGAGAAGCACTGTGCATGTTTGTGAGGAGGCCAGTCAGCTCTGTGGAGTTTTGCTCTGCCCTTCACCCCTGTATACAGCTGGACGCATTCAATTTAAACACCCCATCTAGCAGGGAGATCAAAGCTTTACTGCCCACTTTCACACACAGTGTCAGTCACAGTTTAAAAAAGAGCCACAGGGATCTAATGTTAGCTACACTGTAAAAAACAGGCTAAGGTTGGTGCTAATGCCAGTGTCTACCTAACATCACTAATGGTGATCTAAGACACTGAGGTGATGATCAAAATGACAAGAACACAATGGTAAATACTTTTAACTATATGTACAAACTGAAGGATGAAAAAACAATGTGAGGTGATCACTAGGGTTGGAGATGAAGGCAATGTTGCTGTTGAGTTGACATTAAGTCAACAGACGTGTAGTTTGCAAATGGGATATTTCACACTACACAGTACTGCACATGGAACCAGTGTGCACAGCTACTGTGAGTGCAGGAGGTCAAGGCTGGAGCAGGAAGTCAGCTGGAGCACAAACACCATGACCAAACACATCTGGATAAGTTCAGATGAAAATCATCGCTTGTCATAAACCATGCCCGCTCCGACGGACGTCTGTCGTCACATTCTGGTCAGGGAATATAAACAATCCAAACACACACACGCACACCTCCTGTGCTAAGATACCACTCTGCTAGCTCCCCACAAGCTAACAGTGAAGTGAGATTTTATATGATGGGTTAGCTTGTCAGAATACTTTACTTTTGATTATATTTATGTAACTGCCATTCAAGATGAGACATCAAAATATGCTTATGATTTAAAGGAAACAAATTATGTTATAAACTAGTAATAACTGGCTAGCAGGTGTTATTACCTCCATTCTAATCAATGGAAGCAGTTGCCGAGCAGTATATTTACATGTGGATGATACTCTCTACTTTATCATCACTCCAACACAAACATTTGGCTCCTGTTCAGCTCCATTACACGATTACATTCTGCCTTTAAACTTCTTCAGACATCTCTGCACAATCTCAAGCTCATACTGAAAGCTGACAAAACAAAACGTGTTTCAAGAACCCATAATTCCAGCCAGCATCTGCCTGACATCCATACACTGAACAGCACTGATGGAAACGGTCCAGTCTTATAAATACCTGGGAATTTGGCAAAGCACTTAAACAGCATGTGGAGTACAGAAACTAAAGATAAAAATGGGTTTCTTTTATTGGACATAAAGCATGTTTCTGTCCTGATGACAGGATAATGATTGTACACTCGTCCATCATGTCTATGCTTGGCTGTGGATACATTTTTTATTCTCGGGTTGCTCACTCAACATTAAAACAACTCCATGCAGTTTGGTGTTTTGATTTGCACGTCATTACAGGAGATAAATATCATCCCATCCTCGCTGTGGACTATATGAAAAAATAAGCTGGTCCTCAAGAGAACTACATCGTATTATTTGTATGAAGAAAAGTCTGGCTCAGTGTTT
Organism: Protonibea diacanthus; assembly: GCA_028641955.1. Classification (NCBI taxonomy): domain Eukaryota; kingdom Metazoa; phylum Chordata; class Actinopteri; family Sciaenidae; genus Protonibea; species Protonibea diacanthus. The sequence continues at coordinate 30,788,716 of CM053976.1, read as the reverse complement.
TATTTATGCTGGTCACTGGTCACCACAACAGATCTTAGGACTGTTCTATTACCCCACAGGTAAATATTGAACTGCAGACTGATTTGCAGCTCATAAATGGAATGAATGAAGATCTTTCCAGTTTTCTGAAATATAGATCTGCTGTCTAAACAGTTATCTAACTTAGCTAACATTAGCTATCAACAATCTGTAGTTGATCAAAGACAGGATCACCATGATGTGTCAACAGGGACCTGTGATTAGATTTTTTACCACGGTTTACTAAGTTAATGTTATTTCCTTTAACTTTTCTTACTTAACAGAAGTTGATATTTATATCTGTACCGTTTCCATGGTTACCACATGTAGAGCACTGAAGAATGTTTTTGTAAAGAACAGTGTAGTTATTGACAGAAGTGTTTACAGTGCTGCTGAACTGCTGCACATTTTAGGACTATGATCATGAATCTGTAAACCTAAATATAGGTCAATGAGAACAGCTGTGTTTGATGATCACTGAACCTTGTGAAGCAGTTCACAAGCCCAAGGACACTTCGACACACAGACAGAGGCGAACCATCATCATCTAATCAGATGAGGTTGTGTTCTTAACTTAATAGCCACACGGTATACAATTTGTTTTTTCCCAAAAAAACTAAAACATCCATTTTCAGATTTCTGCGTGCTGAATGCAGTTTTTCAAAAATCTTGGATATTGCAAAGCCTTTCACACACACACCATTAAAAACAGACATTACGCCTCAAGGTGGGAATCACACATGAAGAGGTAACTCATTTTGTATGGAGTCCTGAAACTCTGCAAGTGGAGAAGTTGTTAAATGAAGGGGAATCCTTCTTCTTCTTTCCTGATCCATCATTTTCTTTCTAGCTACGTCTTTGCTCAAGCGGACAAACAGACTGCTTAATGTGAGCTTCAAAGAGAAAAGGCAGGGAGAAAAATCTAGATCAGTCAGAATGAGAGAGACAGTGCAGGAGAGAGGAGAAGAGAGAAGGGTACGTGAGGGAGGAGGTGGTCAATATATTTCCAAAGGGAGAGAGGAGGACTGATGAGGTGGAGAATGTTTCATGGCTGTGGGATCCCAGCAGGGCTCGGCTGGGACTGGAAACTGTGTCAAGGACGACTAAGGAAGAGACGGATGAGTCAGGAGCATCAGAACACTCTCACTATCACACACACACACACACACACACACACACACACACACACACACACACACGCACACAGTCTCACCATGTATTAGTCGTGGATCAATTCAATATCTGTTCACATCAAAGTCAATTCATTAGTGATTTTTGACAGATCTATTCATTAACAGCAGCATCTTACTCAACTAAGACGAGTCCGTATGAGGCAGCAGATGGCACCGTGCCCTTCAAAAGACAACACAAGATTCTCGTCTTTCTCCTTTGGCAAACTCCCTCGTTCCATTATCAGGTATTTAAGAGGAAAGCGTTCATGACTGACACTTTTTACAATGTCTTTACAAAACTCAGGCAGCCAATTAGATTTTTTTTAGAAGTAGCAACTTTATTTATTTTATTTTATTTTTTCATAAGAAGCATATGATGTCTTTCCGGCACACTGACTGTCAGTGTTAGGGGAAGTGTACATGTGGCAGGTATTTAAAACAGATGGAAATAAGCAGACAGAGCTGTAACCCCGAGTTGATGACAGCCACAAACCCATTCATGTTGGGACCTTGTGTTGTACTGTATATGTGTAACAATGTTGTACGGGATGCTCAGTTCAGTATCTGATGTTGTGGAGAAATTGCTGAACTCCTGGCGAGGAGTTCAGGAGTCTCTGATGTCTTATGCTGTAATATTTATTGACGCTTGGCCATGGAGAATTAGAGACACTCTCATAATGCATCAGAAGTGCCTGAGTCGGTCTCACATTCTGCCCAACTCATCCTGGTGGATAGACTTTAAACCCCAAGATAACACCACAAATATTATACGCCCAGAATTAGTTAAAGAGAATGTTTTTACCCATGCAGGTGTTATTGTTAGCATATTCTAGTCTGACAGACACAGATGTCTGTTTATGTTAAAGAAACATCAACAGCAAGCTATCGATTATGTCTAGGAAGGCAGCACCAGATTTCTTCAACCCTGGCCCCCACAGTGTTGAGATAGACTGGCACCTACTGTTGCCAGTCAAAGCCAAACAACTAGTACTGCCGAGGACCTCAAGGCCCACACGTGACCTTGTGTAACCTAAGAATAGAAAATTCCATAACATCTGACATCCTTCAGGTCGGTTGTAGTTGAATTGCTGTCAAATTAGCCTCTCTTATCAGACTACTTTTTAGTGTGTGAAGTAAAAACAATTCTTAGATTCAAGTTCCACACAGAACTGGGGACTGTCCGACCATTCTTTGAAGATGACCTTTTCCAGATTTTCAGCTGAACCAGAGTCTCATTTAGCCACACCTATTGCCACACTTTGTTTTAGCACTTTGCCAGCCTGGCTCGTAGCTAGTAACACGCAATGGTAATTTCTTCATCTCAAACTATTCACTGAAACAAAAACTGGTGGTTATACTACAACAAAAAATGTCAATGACTCAGTAACTTGTCATGTTACAATTTTGACAGTTTGACATCACATGCTGTGCACAATACACTAAGCAGAGTAATATATACACTCCTGATCAAAATCTTAAGACGGTGAAAAATTACTAATATTCACATATTCGCTGGTGGGACCAGATTATAAGTAGAGTTTCGAATGCAAAAAGAAGAAACAGGAGCAAGAAACAGCAAAATAGAATTAGCAGTTTATTAAAAACTGCATTTAAACTTAAACAGGCTGTTTATCAGCAGTTATGATCAAAAGTTTAAGGCCACAGCCTTAGACATTTTTGTTCTTTAAGCCCTTCTGTTGCAGATGCCGTCTTATGGTGACTGGGCTACAGTCAAGAAGTACAGTAAGTTTGGGTCAAGAATTGGCCTGTGTCTTCACAGATAGCTCTGCAGCGTCAGCGTCGGACGGCGTCAGATCTTCCAGGTCAGTGCAGGTTATATTTTTTTGGGTCTATCACTTTTTTTCACTTTTTGTCCCATAACCCTCCCATAACCCTCAGGATCTTTTAAGAAATTTAAAATGACTGCCTGCATCCAAGCTTGTCAGGGATAGCGCGTTGCGAGAGGTCTTGCTTGTGCAGCTCAACATGCTTCCACATTGAAAGACAGAAAATCTTTTTGCCTTTGTCATCAGGGGGTCATGACTGAATGCCCTATTGAAAATGACATGAAAGCCAGATTTTTGCGCAGATTTTGGCTTTTTAACCCTTTAACGCTTAATGTTGCAAAATCGCTTCAATTCAAAATGCAGCTAAAATAATGCATGTGTTCCCTCGATGTCGGTTGATGCCTCTTCGATTAATAATCTCCACTTAATTTAGTCTCTGCTTGAAAGCAAAAACACAACTAATACATTTTTTAACATAATTGCATATAAATTCAGGCGTCAAGGGGTTAAGGCTGTGGTCTTAAACTTTTGATCAGCTGATAAACAGCCTGTTTGAGATAAACACATAGTACACATCATGATGTAGATGAACAGAGATGAAATCCATAATGTAGGTTTGTCAAAACAATTAAGCTGGTTTCTACCAAAACAAATGCATGACAGACAGACATGAAACTGATATCAACCATCTGACCATGAGTGAGACAGCAAAACAATTTGAAAATGTTGGATTAGAATTTTAAGAAGAACAAAAAAGTTTTATGCAACCAGGATAAAATTTCCCCAAAGATAAACACAGTCCTGATCTTTGAACACCACAATTCCCAAAGAGAAGATTCAAAGTAAAAGTAGACTAACGGCTGTGCTTTATGGAGACGTTCTACTGTCTGAAGTGGAACACTTCAAGTAATGGTGTCATTATTCATGATCTGATCTGAGTGCACTGAGATGAACCCAGCTGGTCTCTGCCATCATCCCTGTGTGGTTGACATCAGTAAAAGCATTCAGTTGGTGTGTTCTGCTAAAGATCTGGGTCACTAGTCACCGCTGGCACACAGAGAGAGAAGCCTAATGCAGAACAAATGTTTTCATAAAGTCGCCCAGTGTTGAATCAGCATCATTCATTTCACTCAGTCCTTTTTTTCACTACTTTTCCCTTTTTTTCCTTCCCTTTCTCTGACTCGGATGACTCGGGCTGCGGCTGTGTCTCTTCAGACAGCTGCTTCACATTAGGCCCTGATGATGAGAGTTTGATGTTGCCCACGTCTTTAACCCCTGTGACAAACTGCTGGCCTTACTAAGCTCACCATTAAACACCATCGAGCTGCTTGTGTGCTCTTCCTCAGCTGCAATCACAGATAAATCCCAACGCTGGCTGGGTGTATGGTACTAATCGAAAACACTGAAGAGAATTAAACAAAGGACTTTTGTTAAGATAGTCTGAGAGTTTCCACGGCTCGGAGTGTATTAGCCCCAATAGATGCCATTCTGCCTTTTAATGGGAAACCTTACACCAACATCTAACAGTTTATTAAAGATCTTGAGATAAATGAAGAGAAAACACACTCAAGCTTTAACTTTAAGGTAGTTTACTGTCCTATATCGTGCAGTTCAATATATTCTACAAATATGCAACAATAGAAATATTCTGCACTACATGGCAGAAAAGTAAGTGGACACCCCTGTTGAAAACAACAAGCTTTAATCTGCTGCTTTAGCTTTCCACCAGATGTTAGAACCTGGCTGCAGGGATTTACATCCTTTTAGCCTCACTAAAAAATTAGACAGGAAGCAGCAAGAAACAGCTGAGACCACTCACAAAAACACACAGGCATGCTGACATTTATAAAAAGGTAAGTAATGTGAACGTCCCGTTATCAGGAACCATACAGTATGAGGGTGTAGTTGGCAGATTTGCCATTGGTAGAAATGAATGCAAGATTAATGTCTGCTGTCAACTACCTAAATCTGTTGCAGTTTAATAATGTTATACAGCTGCAGCTTGACTCAGGTTTAACGGAGATAGTGAGCAGTATTTTAGGTTGGAATGCAAAGGGGTGGAAAATGGTAAATTTCCAGAAACTTCCATGGGTAGTTAAGCTGGGGAATTTGGGAAATATTCCAAATAGTAAACTTTCCATGGGAATTATGGAAATGCATGGGAATTTATGGTAATTAACTGGACATTTATAGGAATTAACTGGAAATTGGGGGTAAGCTAGCATCATGATAAGATCATAAACGGTCAATGAAATGATGCTAGCTATAGCTTATTTAGCATGTAACTTATCAGCTAGCTATCTACTGTAGGAATACATTTCCATGTGCTATTTGCAAGGTAAACATTAATGCCATACATGAAATATATTTACCCCATAATATCATCAAAACTACCCATGGACTACTTTATGTAGTCCATGGGTAGTGTGGTCCAGGTGCAGAAATCACCTGTGCAGGTAGGGGGCGTGGCCTCAATAGCCCTGCAGTAAGCAGTGTGCTGTGTGCATGTGATGGAGGAATAGCAGATATTCAAGTACCTGCATGAAGTCTGGTTGTTTTAGTCAGGATTATGCTAAAATATATCTCCCAACTATATTAAAAGGTCCCTGTTAAGGGCCAACCTTTAATTTTGTAAATTCACGGTTTATTCCCATAAATTCCTGTTGAATCCCATGGAAAGACATTTTGCAACCCTAAATTTAGGCAACAAGGGAGCAAATCCGATGACACTGCTTTGCAGTGGAGAGGTATCAAAATTCAAAGTGAGCAAGCATGACACAGTGTACAGCTCTGTTCAAACAGCCAGAGATTAGAAATGAAAAGAACACCTGTCACCAGGCGTAGAACCAACACTGAAGAACATTATTATCCATAATATCACCATATACTGTAGCACTGACCCTTCCCTTCATTGCTGCTAAAAGGACTAGTCCAAAGTATGAAAAAGCATACGGAGCCCATAACTTCACTACAGTGCACACAGATCATCTCCAAAAAGAAAAAGGATGAAATAACTGTGGCTTGATATGAATTAATCAACATGAGATCTGTAGATTCCATAATAAGACTACAAAGAAAGTCAAACCTCTGTTTCACCTAGATGGCTGATAAACTGGAAGAATTCTGTTATGTCATTATACACTGTAAAGAGACCCGACAAACTCCCAACGATCAACTCAAAGACAGGCTGAATCAGACGACACCATGCTGTGATCGTTTACGAGAGATCAACATGGAAATGTGACCTGGAGGCATCTCAGCATGAAGACTGTGATTTAATGTGGTTTTAGAGACAGTCTTTCAGTCCGTCTGCTGCTGAAGCTGCTGATGTGAGCAGATGAAAGAGAGAGAGAGAGAGAGAGAGAGAGAGAGAGAGAGAGAGAGAGAGAGAGAGCTCTTTGGAGTTGTGAGTGAGCAGGGTCACTGTGGTAATAACTCAGCCATGGAAAAGAGGAGCAGTGACAAACACAGCAGCTGTCCAAATGACGGTTACTACAAGATGCTTTGGTATCACTTCTGCATATGTATGACTGAAAAACACTTCCAAGTTCCTCAAGGTGAGGAAAGTTTTTTTGTTCAATGGACTACCTTTAATAAGTTTTTCTGATGATATAATGTATAGACATTTCAAATGTCACCAGTTGTATGTCTGAAATGTATGTATTCATTTGATTGAACAGAATCAAACATATTGATAACATTCGGTATAACGAGCCACGGGGTAGTGTGAAAGTGTCTTACTTTCAGACCATGTGTTATTAAGAATCGGTTATTTTTGGCCACTTGTAGCGGCAGAAAAAGCTAAAACTGACATACTGTCACATTCTAAAGATGTCTATAGAAGTCTATAGAACAGTTACCTGTTTACACAGAACAGCATGAGCATAAAGTCAGAGCTGTGTCTGTGGTCTGATTAATGAGTAGAATATTCACTCTCCTTTTAGCTCTATGTTGGTCTCCACCTACTCCCTTAGTTGCTAAATACTCCACAGGGCTCACCAGCTACCATCTGACTTTGTCTGTCTGCTCTGCACAGTGACACTGAAAACATCTCCCCACTGCTGCTGACAACAAGGTGGATGGAAGCAGAGCAGAAAAATCAAAACAATTCGATTGGTCATTTATTTCACTGAACTGCTTGGTGTTCTACTTTGGTGCCATCTGGTGGTAACATGAAGAGGTGTCATTCTTGACACAACCAGCAGCAGTGGATATCGCTATCCTAAACATCCTTTATGGGGCTAAACAGGGCTGAGCTGCTAACTAACACATTTAGTTTGGAGCGACCCAGTTATGTATGTATGAAAATATACATGAACATGTATTATTGATTCAGTAGGTGCTGCTCCACCTGCCTAAAAGACATCTATAGCAGGTGCTGCAAAAATAAGGCTAGGAGAATCTTTAAGAAACCCAAACACCTGGAAAACAGCTCTTTCTCTCTGCTGCCATCAGGAAGAAGATTCTGGATACACCAGACCATACAGACCAGATCATACCAGAATAATTCATATTACTCTATTTCACATCAGTTTTAATTAAACAAAAGGCTTACAGAAATACATTTAACTATGATTGTACCTGTATAATTACATGTGACATTTAAACTGGATCTGAACAGCTGGAGTTACAGCCCTTCTTCATGATTGAAGATGCATGCACACACAAAGAGAAGCACAGTGCTTTGTCATACAGTCAGTGTGCTGTGCTGCCATGTGGTTAACTAGAAAGCGATGTTTCCGACATCAAATACCTCTTTGTGTGTATATTTGTGTGAGAACGCTGGGTGTAGTTCTTTCCCTCTCCAATTACTTGCTCCAGCCGTCAGATAATAATGGGGGTCTAATCAAGGCCAAGCCCGGTGGGGTTTACACTCTGGTGCTCGAACTTCCTCCCTGCCCGCAGTCCACTAACAGGACAGGAATGATGGCTCCCACATGGTCCAGACACACAGAGAAAGACGGAGTGTTTTTTTCTTCTTGGATGTGCAGAAGTTGTTTGCACACTGACTGCCACTAGCTCAACTTTCTGCTTAGTCATCAAGCTTCTGAGTGGAATGTACAGAGATCCCTGAGGAAACAAGCTATGTCTTACTTCATCATTACTAACCATCAGAGTTAAAAAGAAACGCCTCCCTCAGGCGTTTTTAAACTCTATCAATCTGCAGTGAACACCCAATGACCCACTTTGCTGCATTCACCGTTTGACAGATTCAGAAAATATGGAGGTGGAGAGCTCAAGTTCCTCTTCTGTGGAACCAGCTCACAGATCTGGTTCTGGATCCGACCCCCTCTCTACATTTAGAGTAGGCTGAGCTGCTACTAGCAGAGGACAACACAGAGGACAACAGTCTGTGGACAGACAGTGACAGGTGAGGCTACAGAGAGTGCACTCCATGTACAAAGGTTAAGTCCTTACTCTGCTTCAGTAAGGTGGTTCGACTCCAACCTGTGGCCCTTTGCTGCATGTCATCTCCTCTCTCCACACCTTCTTGTCACTCTTTAGCTTGAAGGCAAAACTAGATCGAAGCTTGTTCTCACTTCAGTTCAGTGAAAGTTGGTGAGTGAAGCTGCTGAGGGAGAGGTGGCGGGGGTCCCAGTGTGGTCGAGGCAGGTACAGGTGAACAAGCATCCTATTCACAGAGAGAGTCAGAGAACGCGTCATTTTCAGAATCCAAGCATTGCAAATCAGGAAGGAACCCCAACTGGCTCAAAATCCAACAGTTCCAGAATTGGCTCTGCCTCAGCCAGCATTGTACAAATGACATATGCAAAGCCATACTTGTATTGAATTTTTTTTTTTTTAAGAATGTTTTGCAGAGGGTTTTCGGTAAAAGTAAAGACATTTAAATACAAGTTGGACCTGTTGTGTTGATGTGGAGTGACATGTCTCCTCAGAGTCTGGCCTCAGCTGCATCAGTATAGATTTTTATTTATTTATTTTTAATTTATTTTAAATATAGCTGCAACCAATTCATCATGTTAGGCCTATGTAATAATTATGCAATAATAATGTATAAAAAAATCACCTTGGGATGTCAAAGTGCCTGGTCTGAGCCTCTGCTGGTCTCAAAGATAACCAGACCCTCTTTATTTGAATATAACAGACACATAAAAAAGCTGAGACATGAAATAAAAGTCCTAAAACTAAAAACTTTATTATTTATTAAACTATGTTAACTGATGTATTTATTATAGATTTATTGTCTCATTTATTCTTTTTAGGATTTATTTTATTAGACATTTCAGAGGCATGTGTATATTCAAATATGTATTTATTTAATATCGACTAAAATCACACTGCATACAGATCATGCAGCTGCTGGCCAGTGAAAACAATGAATGGGCCGAAATATTCCCAGCCTCTGCCTTGTGGCTGCAGCAGGGCTGATCATCTCTGTCTCCAGTGTAAACTCCATGAACAGGCTCTCTCTTTCAGCACTAAATATATATTTCACATTTCATTTCTGTTGCTTCAACACATCTGTGGAAGAGAGTGGAAGGGAAGCACCTGGCTGCATGTCTGCGATCATCAATAAATGGACCAGAGAGCGTTTGGTTTTTGGTCTCGCTCTTCTCATGTGGGTAGATGGAAGGGAGGGTTGGGACCATGCTCACAATCTAAGTTTAGCATGTTTACAGTAAGCACTAACCACAAAGTACAGCAGAGTTTTCATAGTCATAGACCAGAATTTGACACAATGATAGCACTATGATCATGAATGAGATGCAGAATTTCACTTAATAACTGAAAAAATGTACCTATTGGTAACACTGAGAAAAAAGTCATTGGACAACTGAAATCATGATGATACATCTTCTAGAGATCCAACACTTGTTGAGATATTTAACCTCCTGATGCTGCTAAAGGGAAAAGTCAAAGGATCACTTAAGCTGATCCTTAGTCCAGGAATGTCTTCATGACAATGCATTCCATAGCTGTAAGATATTCACTGTGAACGTGGTGAACTGACTGACAGTGCCATCCTCACCGCTGGCCTCAAAACAACAAACAAAACAGCTCTTCAAGTCACATTTCCTCACAGGAGCTTGGGTACGTTTTATCAAATTGGTCTCAATACATTGCTAACATATCACAGGACTGTCGTTTGATTTTAAACAAGGAACATTCAGCTAACGTGATGACATGCTCAGGTTTCTGGTACATGTGTACAAAACAAACTTTTACTGAAGGCAACTAACTGCCTGTTGGAGAGGTAACTGACAGATCTCCAATCCCAATCAAACACAAGATGATTAGAGCCATAGCATGACATAGCAGATTAGTGGTACTTAAAAGTCTGAGCTATAGATTGAATGTATCTCTCTGTATCTGTGCAATCAGCCAAAGGATTCTGGACTCCAGACTCTGCACTGTGTAGGCCACTCCACTCCCAAAATCCATTTACAGCCCATCTGTGAGCTGACAGTCCAACCTAAATAAGGAGCAGGGGGATCCATGATGCTCACTCAAGGGCGGATCGTCTTATTGATAATTTGTTCCTACTGTGCATTCTGCCCCACGTCCTCGCCAACTCATGACTGCACGTCAATATCCTAATGCACGTCTCTTTCATAATTCATGACGGTCTCGCTGGAGGATATCACACAGGCAGACTTTCACTTAGTGTTTGCAGCACTCTGCTCAAAGTGGCCGGGAACATTAATGTGAGGTCACATCAATACTGCACCAAGTAGCCACATTAGATTCTATACAAGCATACACAAACTCTGACATGCCACAGAGAACCTCTCTCTGTACTCACAACAAATCACATACAGAATATAACTTTATTCATACTGGATTATCAATATTTAATATTAAATTGCACAGAAAGATGACCAAGATATGAACTACTATGTACTTTATTACTTTACTTCATGAAAACAAGGAGACTAAAGCTCAACATTGAACGGCTACAAATATGGATCTTTGCCATGATTGTTTAATCTGACAAATATTTTGTCAATGAACTGATTAGATTTTTTTTGTCTATGAAATGTCTTGAGTTATGTAAATATTCATAGGACAAAGAAAAAAAAAACAACTCCTCATATCTGAAAAGCGGAAATTTTTTAATCATTTATCAAAATAACTGCTAATTCATGTTTCTGTTCATTGACTGATTGACTGCCGTTTGAGTTCTAAAATACAATACAAGGACATTCCCAATAAATGTCCAGCACAGGTCAGTGCAGACATTGGTAGCCAGCTATAGCTAATATAAGACACGCTGTAAAATCCCAGAGTCACAGTTTTGGTCCGTTCTCCACATGCCTTCATACCCCAGCAGGAGCGTCTCAGAAGTCTTTTACCCTCCACACTTTGTTAACTTGCTCATATTTGGTCATTTTTCTTGGTGTATGTGCTTCTGCCATGAGTAAGTAGCTGCATAGCTAAACTGTCTGTTTTTATGATCTGGAGGTGTTTTATTTTGAAAATTGACTGTGGTGTTTCTGTGCCTGACTTCCTGCCAGCTCGATCTGCTCTGTGCTGTTTGAGGTTGCTGGTCAAAGCTTCCATTAAAAACAAACCAGCTGGGTATTCTCCACAGAGCAGAGCAGAGAGCTGCTTCTGAAATCTGCTACGGTGCTTCTCATGTCTAGAAAGGGTGTGATCGGTTCTGACGGCCAAGGCACAGCCAGAACACTTTTTGACTAATTTCAACACCTACAATCCATAATCAACAACAACAGTCATAAACATCTATAAACCTTAAGTCCAGTCACTTGTCATGACAGTTATGACAATTTCACTGCCTTCAAATTAAAGGTTACCAGAAATGAAAAAATGACTGACAGTAAAATTATAGCCAGTAACAGAAAAGTTCCACTGTGGACTTTGAACCCAGCATGCCTACCTGTATTAAACAGCACCCAAGCTACATTTGGAATATTTGTCCAGAAGAATATGAGTTGTTAACTACTGAGGCTGCAGCCTGCAGTGTTATAAATACTCTGTAATTAGCTCTAATGTCTGTATAAATGTGTAGACTAGTGAAAGAGTTCATTCATTGATATATGAATATAAACGCAGCCAACAGAGCCGTCTACAGGGAGCACTAAGTCATATACAGTAAAGAATGCTTGCAGAAATGATGTGTGGGATTGTCAGAGTGTGTGTGAACATGTGTGTAATCATTTAGCCTGAACACATTGTTCAGCTGAATCGAGAGAAGAAGGTGTAGGAGAAAAGGCAAGAGCTCGAACACAAACTTGGATGGCTTTAAAGTGATGACGTGGGAATCCAGGAAGGATCTGAGTTTGACTCTTTAAATGTGAGCTATGCAGAACAGACGCACATGCTGAAGAGCGGTGGTATATAAATCTGTACTGACATTATTGTAGAACACAACACAACAACATGTTGGTCAAAATGTCAAAGACTTTCCACAAACACAACCAAAAGACCAAATGCAGGGCATATTGGTCCAAATCGAAGTAGCAGAGGTCAAAAACTGAGATAACCCTGGTGACATCATCAGGGTTATTTTTTTTAAGACACGAAAAGAGAGTAGTTCTCCCTAAGACCAATAAACTGACCACGATGTTTGAAATATGTGGAAAGAAAAAAAATGTGACTGTGTGGGATGAAAAAAATGTCAGGGTTCACTGGATGTAGTTCACTGGGTTGCAAAATTCTGTGAATTTTCAAAGTTGAAAACTTTCCATGGGAATTAACAGGAATAGACTGGGAATTTACAAAATTGAAGGTTGGCCCTTAACAGGAAAACTTGGAGTAGTAGTTGGAAAATATATTTTAGCATAATATTGACTAAATCAGCCAGATTTCATGCGTGTACACTTGAATTCCTCCATCATGCACACAGCACACTGCTTACTGCAGGACTATTGAGGCCACGCCCCCTACCTGCACAGGTGATTTCTGTACCTGGACCACACTTTAGAGCCCAGAGCACACACAGACTATTGAAGACACACATGTGAGCTCATGGACTACATAATATTGTTCAATAAAATAATTCAAGCTCAGTAAAGTTCTACTTACAAATAAATCTGCTGAAATGTTTTTAATTGTTTTATTTTGCATGTCTGCTTATGACAAAACAAAATGTTTAGATTTATGTTTGGATATGATACAGTTTGTTTACCCACAATTTACAGTTAATTCCCATAATTCCCATGGATTTTATTATTTGGAATATTCCCCAAATTCCCAAGCTTAACTTCACATGGAAAGTTTCTGGAAAGTTTCATTATTGACCTTATGTGGACAAAGGTTTTTGTAGCATAAAGTGTGGTGACTGGATGTTTTGTATCAAAATGCTCTTTGGGAATCACAGCTGTCCTCCCTCCTTTCGTTTTTATGTACACTCTCTTCTACATTTCAGTTCATCGTTTGTGCTCAAGATTCAGTCAGTGTTTCATGTCTTTCCAAGCTTCAGAAGAGTTCCAACTCACCTCAGATTATCTATGAGAAAACTTCACAATAACTTATAATTCTGCACAGGATGCACACAGAAAGGGCCAATCATGTAAGCCCACAGACCCATTTATCATATCTTATAGACTTGTAAACTCAGCAGGGAACAGCCACATTAGCACAATCAGCAGAGGAAGAATCAGACATATTTACCCAGGACATTTCCTGCAGGCACCTCCTCCAGCTCCTCCAGCTCTCTGCCCATCAGCAGGTAGAGGCTCTCCATGGAACAGCAGGAGAGATGAGGCACCTCAGGCACACAGTCTGACGCAGTGCAAGCCTCTGGCAACTGGCAGAGATAAGAAGTGAATCAAGTGTTGGTTCATCATGGTTAAACGTGAGTTTTATTTCTTACTCAAGCCCTCCTCAGCATCAGTTTACCATTTTTACTTGAAAATACTGTGAAATGATTTAGTTCTTTTCTTTTGATGGATTCATTGTTCACATGTCTATTATTCTCGTAACAACTTAATTCTTTGTGAGGTCTTTATGTCTGCTACAAAGAGTTCACGTGAGGTTCAGTGAGAGTGGTAGGACTTGATGTCCCCTGTGGGTCCATGAAGCACTCAGCAGTCAGTTACACTTCCTGTCAGCTTGTGACATCATCTTTACATTATCATCTTGGTTTGTTTGCAGGAAGTCAGTGTGAACATCAAACAGCCAGAACTAAAAGGCATCGGTACATCCAACGTATTCATATTACATCATGAACGTATTTGTACATTATACATGCACTGTTGTGGGTTTACCTTGCTCAGGCCCTGGGCAGGGTCATACTTTGGGCCCAGTACAAAAACTCTCTGTCCTTTCTTGACCACTCCACTATAGACCCGCGCAAACGCTACGAAGGTCTCTTTCTGCTCCTCGTCGTCCTTTAACGAAAGATTCTCCATCTTATCTGAAAGACAGAAACAAAGTGATCTTGAGTCAATCTCAGGGAATGTTTTATAATTTCCTCTTTAGTTGTCTGACATTTATTTGACATTTAACAATTTTATGACCAACACCTCTACCTCCTCATTCTTTACACCCATGGAATTCTGAGCAATGTTCCTTTTACCCTTTTTCCTTCCTCATACTACAGACCCTGTATGACTGCTCTCATTGTGTAGCCTTAAACCTGAATCAGTCAAAGCGCTGATATTTTGATGCGACGATGATCGATGACAATGATCCGACTCTAACTGACTGACACATGGTTAGTTTGGGTTGGCTAGGTTCAGGAATGAGGAGTGAGATTGGTTAGGGTTATAGTTATAGAATTTCAGGGTGAGACAGTCAGAGTCAGAGTAGGGGTGATGACTTCACCACCATGGGAAAAACAAAGACAGACGGGACACTGCTGGGACAATAGCATGGTTCCATGACGTGATATTGGACAGGTGGTATCAATTTATTCAAATGTAAAGTGAAAGTTCCTGTGCTTGAGTATAATAATAGAATAATATCCCATGGACTGAATGCTGCACTTTTACACAATGATTCACTCCTTTGAGCATGTCACACTTGCACCTTCACCCTCTCTCCACAGCTCCCTGTCAAAAACACCACAAACTGTCACCTGGTTGCACAAACTATCCAAAACATTGCTGCTCGACTTTTGTGTTTCAAGAAATCAAAAGAGAAAAGAGTGGAGAGAGATGAGCTAACCTGTGTTCAGTCCTGCAGATTGGACTTCCTGTGGCGTACTCCCAGACTGGGTGAGGTCTTTTTGGCTTTCTGTTGCCGTCTGATCAGCTGTCATCCTGTCAGCATGTCTCTGTCTCGCCAGCTCCCTGCGCTGGGCAATCTCCTCCTGAGTCAACGGCCTACATACACACACACACACACTGGAGGTCAGATACACGGTGTGACAAGGACACATGAAGTCTGTGGTTGTAACGATTATCTTATTAGTATGTGTCTCTCCAGGTACCAGTGATGAAATACAATGACATACAGTCTGAACACGCAGACTTCTGCTGATGTCCTCTGTGTCAGGACTTTATCAGGCGGCTTTGTGCTTATTCTGTATTTGTGTTGGTAAAGTTTCAAACCATCTTTGTGATCACAAGTTTTGGTTTAATTCAGACAGCACAATAATGTACTTTGTTCACTTTGTGAGAAATTCTACTTGAAACATGTTTGAATGCCACACGAACTGGAATGGTTTGTCATTCATGGAACAAACTGTGCTATCAATCACCTGTCAAACATCACAAAAGTTAACCAACTAAAACTTTTCATTGCACTGTATGAAGGAACTGATACGTATGCACGTATACACTTTGACAGAGTGCGGAGTTGATTAAATCAATTAAAATAATTTTAGTTTCTGTCAATTACATTTTCAGCCTATGAAAACTAGAAGATGAAATAAAAACAAAGGAATATGTCAAGGAATAAAAACTAGATGAAAATGTTCTGGAGTGATAAGAGATCTGATTAGAAGTCACCTTTTTGTGGAAGGGAAGTTATATAATAGTTAGCTGTGTTGAAATGCAATACAGAAACCACTGCTGTCCTGCACTTATTAGAGAGGGAATGACCCTCCAGTATATCATGAACTTCTATAGAAACGTTAAAAAAATAAAGGCATGTTGGTCATAAGACTGTCAGAATGAACACTACTGGAGTGTGGGACTGTCAACACCTGAAACATTGAAACATTCTGACCAGAGGCCTTTTCTCAAACAGAGAGTCTGTTCTGTAAACATTCTTCAAGTGGAAAACTTTAAATTCAACCAGATAGAGGTACCTCGAGGGCGAGCTGTAAAAACAGAGCACAATTATCCCCACATTACTTTTGCGACATGACCTGTGTGTTTTTGTGTGTGCATGGGCTGTGCGGTAGGAGTGTTAGCATATGTGTGCATGTATGCCCTCTTCAAAAAGACCGCAATGACTATAGCAACACAGCTGCTCACAATAGGCCTGAGTGACGGCAGCCGACACAGAGTTCAGCTCCACGATGACAAACCACTTAAAACAGCCCATAATTTGCCCCTGACTACAGCAGCAACCCTGCCGACTCACTGGGTCTGATTGCACTCTTTTGCATATATTGGATATAAATGGGGCCGCAGCCTGAATTCGGGATTCTTACATGAAACCACAAAAGAGCAAACCCCGCTGGATGATGGCCCGACGTGCAGCTTCAAACTGCACAAGTCAGCTTGCCCAGTAAAGCTCACTTCTCTCACATCATTTCCTCCCAAACCAGAAAGACAAACAAACCAAAAGCAGACAGATGTTTAAGTGAAGGTTATCAATTTATTTATTTGAGCCCAGAACTGCTCAAACATCTAAATAAACCCGCCGCTATGTGGTATATACAAGGCTTTATGCTTCCCATCAGACCACAGCTAAGTCACAGTTTTTTTCCCTTCGAGAGGTCAAATCAGTTGCTCATCAGTAATAATGGGAATGCCAGGACTCGGTTTCTGGCCTCTCCTGCTGCGGTTATGAAGTAATGGCTTCCAAACACTGGAGCCGGATGATCACAACCACAAACGGACCTTTTAACATTGTGAAAAGGGAGAAAAAAGTGTGCTGGAAAATTAAACAAATATATTGATATTAAAGCTGTCTGCAAAACACACTTCATCGCTTTTTACCACTAAAAGATCTTGATTGAAGATGTTTTCCATTCTGGATCAAGTGTATGAAAATGTGAGTGAACAGTGAGATGAGATGCTCTCTGACATCTGCACCGAAGGCTACATTTATAAAGCTTTGATCCAGCCGTCACAATGGAAAGTACTCATCTTATAGAAGGCACTCTCAATGAAAAGACGTGAACACTGAAAGGTCCTGCAGGTCTAAGAGTCTGATGAATGTCATATCAAGCAATGCTTTACAGGAAATGCTATATGTTTAGTTTTTTGTTTATACAGGCACAACATAATTTCATAATTCATAATTTAATAATCAAACTGACACTCTTTACACAGTATTTACATAAATGTAATACATTTTCATGTCAACAGATGTAGTTCTGTAGTGATCCATCAGGATCAGGTCAAAGCAGCAAACTCTGTGGCTGTGAAATGAAGCCAATGAGGAAGTGCCAAAAACTGCAGTTCCTCTAATGTCCACTTGAGGCTGGCTCCAGGAGTGAGTCAGTCTCCATAAGTCCCCATGTTAAAATGTCCAACTTCACAGCAGAAATAAACATGTTTACAGCCTGGTACAAAAAACTTTTTATAATTTCCCCATTCATAACAACTGTACTGATGGCAGCGGCTAGAGTGACCACACTTCACAACGGCCCCAAAAAAATCTGTCATGGACACTCCATCTCCATCTTTTTATACAGTCTATGGGGAGATCAGAGCTACAGAGCTCTGGCCTCTCTATCAAATCACTACAAAACTTATTTTTCTATCTTAGGAACTGAAGGCAATATTAATTGTTTTAACATGATTTTGAGATGCATGTTAAGTGTCACAAACTACCATTTTGTGGTTAGTGGTCATGCTTAGTGGTTCTTTCCATGCAATTCTGCTTTACACAGTAGTTCTTTAAGTCACATTGTGTAATGTGGGGCGGCTGTGGCTCGGAGGTAGAGCGGGTCATCCACTAATCAGAAGATCGGTTGTTCAATCCCCGGTTCGATCCCCTCCAGTCTGCATGTCGAAGTGTCCTTGGGCAAGATACTGAACCCCAAATTGCTCCTGAAGGCTGTGCCATCAGTGTGTGGGCAAGATACTGAACCCCAAATTGCTCCTGAAGGCTGTGCCATCAGTGTGTGAATGTGTATGAATGGTTAGCTCCTCAAACTGATGAGCAGTTGGCACCTTGCATGGCAGCCAATGCCATCAGTGTGTGAATGTGTATGAATGGTTAGTTCCTTGAACTGATGAGCAGTTGGCACCTTGCATGGCAGGCATGTATGAATGTGTGTGAATGGGTGAATGAGATATGTACTGTAAAGCGCTTTGAGTGGTCAGAAGACTAGAAAAGCGCTATATAAGTACAGTCCATTTAATATGAGAAAAGGTATTCCAAATAATGTTAGACAGCCAGCAGTGAGTAAATGGTGATGAAAAAGAAAACATTCAAATTCACACGATGTCATGACTACTGTTAAGCACTGCAGTAAAGTGACTGAAAATCAATGCAAAAATAAACAAACTGGCCTCAACAAGATGCTAACTTTGGTCTTTATTATACACACACAGACTACAGACTCCACATAGTTTTATATTATCTGTATATTCACATAATATTTGTCCCTCCAGACAAATAAGGAAATCTACAAAGCCTTCCCTCAATAAAAACTACAGCCTTATGTGATAAAAACATACTCTCACTTAAATATCACGTTTCCCACATTTTGGCAATAAGCTGGTCAATAAGCATCACAAGGGACACAAATGCCACAGTTTCCGTGGCTTTTGCTGATCAGTTGGCAGATCTCTCTGAAATCACAAAAGCTTTCATGTAGCCAGCATTTGGTACTTATTACAGCTTGAAATGTCCATGAAAATGTCACTTTTAAGGCACAGTCTGTAATGGCTTTTACAGATAATGTTCACTGAGTGTGATCCAGGGTTGGACAAAGGTTAATACAGTTATTCATTTACAACTGTATGTAGTATGTTTCCTTTGACATTGACACTTCTCTCAATAAGGAAACGTGATTACGTTTTCTCATAAATAGCAACAAAATAATGTTCTCCATTTGTGATGGAGTGAAGTTTGAACTATTGATTGTATCAATTTGTTGGGTTGAAAGTGTCACACAGTGAAACCACCTGTTAACTGCAGGCTGTCAGGCCATGATGGCATACAGTATGTTTATGAAGCAGTTCTCTGGAAGCAGCTGTAGCCCTGTGCTGCCACAGAAATGTCAGGAGTGTGCCGGCTGTAGGTAGAGGGCTAAAGAGAAAGGAACTCTTGCTGGCTCATTAGCTCAGATTTCGGACAGGCCCTTTCCTTCCTGCCTCACAGTGTGAGATGACCTTTCATTCTTTCTCATATCATGCCTTTCTTCTCTCTCTCTCTCTCTCTCTCTCTCTCTCTCTCTCTGTCTGTCTGTCTCTCTCTCTCTTTTTTTACGTTATCTGTATCACTTCTTCTGCACTCTCTAACCAATCTCTGACAGCCAGTCTATATCTCCTCTTCTCTGTTTTCCTAGGAGTGCATCAGCAGTGTCTGCAATTAGGATCCAGTACTGTGACAGGAGGGGGAAGGAGAGCAGAGACAATGCCAGCCGGAGGGCTTGAAGCAGGATCTGCCTACTCTGCATCAGATATGCTAGAGATCAAGAAGCTGAAAACTGAGGGAGAGGCAGGGAGAGGGAGCGCATGCAGGGCACCACAAGTAGAAATGCTGTATGCTTACTATTTATTTATGGATTTCAGCGCATCATGAAGACACAAGAATAAGCTCTGTTTTCCCTTAGACCTCCGAAGTTCTGAATGAGTTCAGATGTTCATGGTTTGTTTCATTTCATAAAATATGCATTTTCTGTGGGAGGAAAAGAGTCTGACCCCAGAATTGGCAAATAAAACAACACTGCAATGTCTCAACTCATAAATCAGTATTTTCATAGTGGATAATGTCTCAATACAATTAAATCCCATTTCAAAAATAACAACCAATAAACAAAACCAACAATGAAATGACCCGACTAACAAAGCCAGATATATCTTACATATTACTGTTGCATTGGGTGACATGTTTCTTCATTACCATGAACACATCTAAATCCAGAACCAAATTCCATTTTAAACTCTGAGACTTTTTCAATCCTTTATCAGATCTTATCAGATCTAACAACTTTCAACATGTCTATGTATGAATGACTGAAACTGAAATATTCTCTTAGATCCACAGTCACCTTTTACCTTTTAATGGCTGAGAGCAGAAACACAATCGTTTTTACAGGCAGGCTATTTAACATACACCACGCTCCAAAACCAACTGCCATTGTTCATGAACACTTGTCACAAATCACTTCTTCTATTATCACAATGAGGTTAATAAAACGTCTGCGAGAGCTGTACCACTAAATTATTTCCAGTCAGCAGGAAGTGAGCTGGCTCAGCTTGATGCTTCTGTTCTACATGCCCGAAACCACAGAAGCCAGAGGAAGACTGAAGAAGCCTGAAAAATGTCTTCATGTATGCACCCAGTAAGCATCCTTCACTGGAACGAGCGGGGTGCTGTCTGAGAATGGTGTATTCAGCTTCTTTAAAGTAACATATTGCAACTTTTCTATCATGAAATAACAGTTTCCCTATAATGTGGATGCTAGACTGGCCTGTAATCAGGTGATCAGGTCTCTGTCATTCGTATGTCTATTCTCACACTATGTAACTTTGGGTGCAGAGTCAGGAGTAATACATAACTTTAGCTTTATAGCACTAAGTTACAAACCACCAACTATGTGACTGGTTTTGGTGAAACTGGATCATATTTCATGGAGAAAATGTTTTCTGGTTTCCTTCTGATGTCCTCCAGCAACTTTTTGATTTACAGAGTTTCCTGTTAGACAGTAAAGTAACAGCTGTGTAGCTGATATTAGCTAATGTTAATAAGCTCAGTTAGCTGTACTGCCCAGGACGCAATATGTATACACAACTAGATGACCCACCCTTCTGTGCCTCTGATTTCCCCAACCTGATATTCTTTAACCTAAGCCTAACCAAATACAGACCTCATGCCTAATCCAAACCAAATCAACCAACGAAATCATCAAATGCCAACCAATCAGAGGCAGAGTAGAGTACATCACTCCTTTGCCAGCCTAGGAAAAGAAAATTAGCACCTGCGACCAGGTGCTCTGAGCAGCAGGGGAGTGTGTGTACTGGAGTTTTGGACCACTAGAAGGAGGAAGTTTTCAGGCTCAGAAAAGAGGGAGGAGGCTGATGGACAGAGGTGTGCAGTGTTGTGCTAGAACTGGAGCTGGGCAAGAGGGTAATGTAACAGGCCCAGCAGTTCTACGCATATAATGATCAGAGAAGGGAGTGAAGAGGATGTTGATGGAAAAGGCTAGGAAGAGAAAAGGAGAGAGTGAGTGAGCAGGAAGCCGCCGGACAAGAGTAAATGTGGGACTGACTTTTAGTGGATGGTGAGAGCTTGGTGAAATAAAAGGCTGAAAGACAGACGCCGAGCTAATCTATGAAAATATGAGTCAAGTTGCAATCATGTGGAATCATCCATAATTGAGACATGTTGCAGACTTGCTTGAGTCAAACTGGTAATGCTGCTATAATTTATTGAGGACAGTTATAATGCTTGTCGTGTACAGCTTCAGCATAATTGAGCAAATGCAGATCATTCTTTAGTGTACATGAGGTGGAGCACAGACAATGAAGTCTCTCTGGACCTTTATTAGCTCACAGACATGGTACACAGGCCTGGCCATTAAATCAGCACTGGGACCATACTTGATGACTCCCCAACAATCCCAGTCCCCTGTAAGCATCTGCTTTTAATGAAAAATGGCAAGACACCACTCTTTGATTTGACATGTCATCCTGAACTTTTAAGTATGAGGACAGATTTGCTATTCATCTTGTTGGAGAAAGTAGGAGACCTTGTTTCCAAGATTCATAAAGGGCTTGAAGACACCAGGCTCAGATTAATGGGCCAGACACTGATGAATAGAGTCGTGTGATGTTCGAGTGCATTGAGGCAGGCGAGACATGCAGGCCAATCCAGGCCTGGCCAACTCCATCTATTACTGACTGTGGAGGAGTCTGGGTTTGTGGTCTACCCCTCAAATGACCTCCAAGAAGGACACAAAGATCAGGCGGGGCTAACAGCACCAGCATCCCACTCAGGGAGAAAGAGCCAAAGAAATAGAAAAGGTAAAAGGTACAGAGTACAGATGACGGATTAAAAATACAGACTTGAGAGACAGGTCATGCCTAGGCACGTCACAACAGACACACAAGTTATTGGGATATTGACAAGAACCTCCATGAAACATTTGATTCCTTCCTTATTTTTTGTTAACTGACATTGAAGTTAGAAGAAATTAAAACTTGTGGCTCTGGGAATCTTGTCTGACAGCATGGTACAGTGGTGAAAATAGCCTAAAGGCAGCATACACTTGGAATTAACTTGAGTAATCTTTTTCTTGAGTAGCTGAATAAGATTTTTAGTACTCCACCCTGCCTGTACTGTAAAGCTACAAATAAAACTAAACAAATGTGCAGCTTACATGGTGTAATGCTGATGATTTTGTCCTGTTATCATCAAATTCTTTTACAGAGACTGGAACACCAAATTGGCATCAAAGGAACCGCCCTAAACTGGTTTAAGTCGTACTTCTTAGATCAACCAAAGTTTGTCACGAGAGAGTCCCACAAGGTTCTGTACTAGGACCAATATTATTCAGTTTATATATGGGACCATTATTAGGAATCACTCCATTAATTTTCATTGCTATGCCGACGACACCCAATCATATTTATCAATCAAGCCTGATGAAACCAATCAGTTAACTAAACTCCAAGCATGCCTTAAGGATATAAAAAGTTGGATGACCTACAATTTTCTGATGTTAAATTCAGACAAAACTGAAGTTCTTCTAATTGGACCCAAACACCTCAGAAACTCTTTCTAGAGACTTAGTTACTTTAGACGGGATCACCCTGGCCTCCAGCTCCACCGTAAAGAATCTAAAGAAGAGTTGTTTTTGACCATGATTGTCCTCTAATGTCCACATAAAACAAATTTCGAGGACTGCATTCTTCCACTTACGTAACATCGCCAAAATCAGATGCATCGTGTCTCAAGCAGATGCAGAAAAACTAGTCCATGCATTTGTTACTTCTAGGCTGGACTATTGTAACTCTTTGTTATCAGGCTGCTCAAATAAGTCTCTTAGGACTTTGCAGCTAATTCAGAATGCTGCTGCACGTGTTCTGACAGGAACAAAGATCAGAGATCACATCTCTCCCATTTTGGCTTCCTTGCACTGGCTATCTGTGTCTCTCTATCGCTATCACAGGTTCCACTGCTACTGTAATCATTCTATCATTCATTGTAATTGTACAATATGTTCTGTGTTGTGTTGTGTGTGTTGATTTGTTCTGTACATGTGACATCTATTGCACGTCTGTCCGTCCTGGGAGAGGGATCCCTCCTCTGTGGCTCTTCCTGAGGTTTCTTCCACCTTTTTCCCCTGTTAAAGGGTTTTTTGGTGGGCAAGTTTTTCCTCACTTGAACCGAGGGTCTAAGGACAGAGGGTGTCACTCCCTGTACAGATTGTAAAGCCCTCTGAGGCAAAATGTGTTTTGTGACTTTGGGCTATACAAATAAAATTTGATTTGATTGATTTGATTTGATCTGTTGACAGCTCACTATGATGTCTTTGTTTAACCAGTATATATCTTGATGTTTAGGAGTGGAGATCATTTTTTGATCTTGGTGACACAGAAAAGCTCCAGGAACAGCTGAGTAATATTTAACACAACAACATGACAACATTCTGTGTGACCACCACCAGCTGATTACAACTAATGTATATACTAATGTTAATAGAAGATATCTGTATAACTATTTTGAAGTGTTACAATACATATTTTCACATGTAGAAAAATCACATTTAGAGTCTTCAGTGGTTACAATTCCAAATTGAGATATCAATAGTTTCATTTTGACTAGTCAGACCTGAATTTTAGATCTGCATCTGTAATGTAAGAACAACTGTATATATCTGCAATGAACAGCACTACCAGTAAGAACTGAATTATTGAACAATTGAAATGAAGCTGGTTCCTAAAAAGTTCTGTGTAACTTCAGGCCGCTCTTCCCATTCCGATCACATACAAAGCAGAGGCATGTCCACAGCCACGAGGGAGAGAGGAACAAGAGGGCTGCAGCAAATTTCCACTTGGGACAAATTTGATAGCAATAATCAACATTTTGATTAGTGAGAATCGACTTATAGATATCTTCAGTTACATTTAGTCATTTAGCAGACGCTTTTATCCAAAGCGACTTGAAGAAAAGGGAACAATAAGAAAGCGTTAGTGCAACAATAAGTGCTATGACAATTATTAAAGGGGTAGCTTTCTCATGTCCAATTAGAATTACGATCAGTTAAAATTACATTGAGCATAGTTTATGAGGACATGAATTATACTGTCTTTAACTGAGCCTGAATAAAATTCAATAGTAAAAGTTGACAAGATTAAGGTGAAGTTACAGATTTCCACTACTGAGAAATAAATAGTAGAATTACGACTCGTCCAAACAGCATTGTGGATGTGTTGGCTTTAAAAAGCAGAGGAGGAGTGTGTACTGTAGAATAGAGACATGGTGCTGTCATTTTATTTCATAAACTAATTTTATTCACCTCCACTGTAGACAGACAGCTCACAACCTGGACAAATAAAACGGTCTACATGGAGAGACGTACATGTAATGTGTGCGAAACAATAAGGTTGTGCGTCTACTACACTGCTCCAGCTGTGATTTGACCTTGTTCTTCAGAAGTTGTTTAACTTCAGACTGAGCGTGAGTCAACTCTTCTCCTTCATTTAGATCACATACAGAGCAAATATATCACACATGGTCAGAGCCACGAGGGAGAGGAAAACAACAGGACTGCAGCACCATCTACTGACTCCACTCTCTGTACTGACACAGACAGACAGACAGACAGACAGACAGACAGACAGACAGACAGACAGACACACACACACACACACACACACACACACACACAGACTGAATTACCTCTGTCTGTTGTGAGGCAAGGCCTTTGCGTCCACGGCGAACATCTTGGACACAAAGACGATGGCTGGAACATCCTTGTCGCTCGAACACTGGAGGAACGCTGGAAAAAGTCAAACACACACACACATGCACACCCTCTTCAGTCATATTCAAAATGTATCAAAGTATGACATCATTCAGTTGATCAGAGGTGAAGGGCATTCAAAAACATCATCTTAAATATCATCAGCTGTCATCCAAGCACAACCCACACATATAGTCCTTAAAGAACATTAAATTTCAACATTTAAAAATGAGGATTTTATAAAAAATGTCGAGTTTTTATATATTTCATCAGTTGACATTTACATGTCTTGAAAAAACCTCTCTATTGCCTTCAATCTCATGGATTAAAGCAAAAGAAATCTTTTGACTGAAACTTTTTTGAAGCTGCAGCCAAGTCATGTTTGACACCTGCTAAAGAGATAACACAATGCACCACTCCACACATAACCATGTTCTCTAATGCAGCCATCAAGTTTAAATACTTGACCGAACAGTGTTGTACAGGAGGATGATCTGAACAGATGTTCTATTCACACTTTTCTTTATTGTCTTTTCAATCTATGAAATCAAACCGATACTTTTTTTTTTTTTTGCCAAGCTTGTCTCAAGTTTTACTCTTTCAAATAATCAACCATGTACAGAACTTTTCAGTACATTATTTTTCTACATCTTCTTCTTATCATCATCATCACCATTATTATTAGTAGTAGTAGTAGTATTATGAGTATTATTGTTTTAAGTGGACGTCTGCTTTTGCCGCGTTGTGACAGTTTCAGTGTGATGGCAAGCGCTCACCTTTCTGCCATCACTACCACACTTATAATAATCACAGTGAAGCTCTGAAGCTGGAGATTTGTCACACGTTAGAATACACTGAGGTACAATCAGGCTACATTCATGATTTTGTACAATCATTCAAACCTAAAACTTCTTATTGACAATCATTACAAAGTTTCAGAGTGTCCCCATAACCATAGTAACTCACTGTTAACACCCAATGACAGTACACCTGAGTGGTAACCACAGTAACTCACTGTATGGGAGGGGAGGGAGAAACACTGAATGAAGCCAGAGAATGTGAAAAGAGCTGCGTGAGCGGGTGCAAAAACAAGTGATTAAATTGGTCAACATGACATAAATAACTGGAGATTTACTAAAATGTATGAATGTATGACTGCTTATGACAGGCGTTAACTCTGTTTAGTTAATGGGCCACATACAACCTAATTTATGCTCAGGGTTTCTGCCTGTTGTAAGGAAGTCTTAACATGCCACCATCGCCAAGTGCTAGGTCCTGGTGGGTCCCTGTAAATAATTTTATAAAGAGTATGATTTAGACCTACTCTATGTGGAACTGAAATTGAAATGAATGGTCCATTAATTGTAAATGGACAAAGTGTGGAGGTGATGTGGGTTGTATGTGGCCCATGAACTAAACAGAGTTTGACATGCCTGGTCTAAGACCTAAGGAAGGTGTTTGACATTACAATGATGTCAGATGTTATTTGAAGGAAGCCTGAAGAAAGAGAATAAAAGAAAGCCTACCAACTAACCTAAAACACTTCAAACACTGACTCACAAATGCCCCAACAAAGATAGATTGTGTTCACTGCATCAGCAGTGATACCCTGGATAACTTTCTGGCCAGTCCCTAATGGGGATGAAGTTTTCACTAAAATGCTGCTGACTGAGTATTGTTGACCCCTGCTCCTGGATCAGTATCATCCTTCCCTATTCAACAAGGCTATAGTTTCATGTCCTGTAAGTCAAACAGCTTGTGGTTACAGTAAAAGTAAATTTCACACACAGGAGTAATAAGGAGTCATTTTACCTTTACTGTCAGCGCACGAGGTCTGTAGTGCCACAGTGACAGTTTACACACACAAGCATATGCACACATGCGGCACACACACACACAAACATTGTTGATCTTTTATGAATCTTTATGAGTCTGAGAAGACCTGTGGTTCTATATTAATGATTAATTAATAATTTACATGTTACATTTTGTTTGTATGAAAATAAAATCTGACTGATAGATTTCACCTCTAAACCGCTGAAGAGTGAGCTAAGTTCCACCTTATTAAGTTATTAAGTCTTCTTCTTCATCAGTTTTGGTGATGAAATCTTCACTTAGTTTGAACTTTCTGGTGCAGGTCTGTGTGTGTGTGTGTGTGTGTGTGTGTGTGTGTGTGTGTGTGTGTCTGTGAGAGTGTGTGTACCTGCTTTAAGTTCCTGTGTCTGTTCAGGCAAAGAGTCAAATCGTCGTGCTCCGACACTCATCAGCCTCTCCACCCTCTCTGCAGACATGTCTAATGGACTGGGCAGCTTCTCACACACCATCGCTGTAGTGTGTGTTAAAGAAAACACAGTCGCTGCACAAACACCACCTGAACTGAGGCAGAGAGGAAAGGAGTGCACACCGGGTACCTTTAGTTGATAACCAATAAAGAGAAAGGATACAGAGGACCGCCTGGGACAAAGGTAACCACTGGCTGCAGATGGCAGAAAGCAGGACTTTGGGGTCGGAGTGACGCGAGTCTCTGGCCATCACCTTCACCCCGAGTGATGACACCACCTTCTCCACCTTCTCCTTGTCTCTGGTCACAGAAACATAACAGGCATTTTTACAGAAAGAACACAGACCATACATAGCAACACATTCTGACCTGTACCTGTTCAGCAATTTTATGAACATATCACCCACCTCCTGGTTACAACAGCATCATATAGACTCCAAATGTTATCCAGCACAAGCTGCACAAACAGTGGCTTCTTTCCTTTGGCCTGCAGCACAGAGGGAAACAAAGAGACACAGAACGATGGAGGACGGGGAGAGAAACAAGAGTTTGACTGAGCCACTCTAACGCAGCACTTCATACATTTTGTTGAGATTACCGGGTCATCCTGTAATTTCTGATGACGGTTGTGTTTTTTACTTTTTGCACATTTTGCTCTTGTTGTATGACTGTAGTGTACCATTTTTATAAGTTATTTCCAAGCTAGGTTGGTACAGAAAATGCTTTTGTGATAAGAGGAGCTGCATAATCAGGATATGCAACATAACAATATATGTTGCCAGAACCTCGAAACTCCCTATGCATCTATTGTAGACCAATGCATTGGAGCTGCAGATAACAACTATTCAAATAAAAGAGAGGACAACAGAAAAACACACACTGATACACAGACTTCAAAGGGTCGACCTGCACAGCCCATTCACAGCCTGTGAGTGGGCTGCTCTCTAAAAAGCCTCTCCATTTCATTCATGACCCCGAATGCCAGTGAACAGGCGAGTAAGCATGAATACGAGGTCAACCTCTCCATCGCTCTGCTCAGCAGGCATTGTTGCCTCCTCTGCTCTCTCCTGACAGAAACCATGCTGGACAGGCAAAAAATGTATAAAACATTCATCACTCAGTATCTGGAAGATGAATGTTGAGTCCAACCTGAGAAACACACAGATGGAGCAGGACATGAATTAACAGGTACATTACTTTAGACCACTAACCTATCTGACTGCACTGTGTGTAGTGCTGTGTGTAGCCACTGAACACATAACTGTCATAAAGTTGGGCAACTGAGGCCGTATTCAGACCAAATCAGGCATCGTAGCAGTTAACTTAGTGTGTGGCAGTGAAGGGGAGTGTGACTGTGCTCATCTGCTCTGAACTGTCACACAGTCAGAAAGCAGCTTTTTATTTCTCTTACATTCACTATCGAGCTCAAGCTCCAAAAACACACTGGATGCTGCATTTTTCATAAAGTAGCCATAATGATGGCATGGTTAGACCCCTCCCACACGACCCCCACCTGGTAAATGCTTATGTCTTCTTCAGCTCCTCACCTCCAGGTCGTTACGTAGGCGTTTACTTACAAATATATAGTCTGGAAGTCCACGCTAACACTGATGACATTACACTACAATGCCCATTCAGAGCCACAGAAGTGATTGTGTAACTGTTTATGACTAGCAAACTGATATTCACTTGAATGTCAATCAGTAGAGACTAGTAGTAGACTTCTTTGTGTTGGCCTGACATACATTACAGTGATGTTATTTTTCCAATGTGAACCCTCTAAAATGAGCATATTCATGTGTCCTAATAGAGCATTAAACTGGGTTCAAGCCTCAAATTTGATACATTAAGATGAGCTCAGTCGGGTCAGTTTGAAGGAAGTCAAATCAAGGCCTTGTGTTGGCTCTACTGAGTGGGCAGCAGTACGTTAGCACGCAGGCGGAGTCCATTAACATCTCACAGAACTCTACACTGCACTCATTTAAGAACTAAATGAGCAGCACAATGAATATTACAGGCAGAACGCCTGCACTGTGGAGGGCTCGACTTTACCATTACTCAGTCAGTGTCATACTTTTGACATACACTATGATGATAATATTTCAGTATTGTTATATCACAATATAAAACGTACACAGGAACACCTTTAAAACAATCAGAGACATGAAGTGTGCTGCTGCCTTATGTGACGCTGTGAAAAACACACACGTACAATGATAACCTGTAATCAAATATGACTGAGCTCAAGTAGAGGAACAGTATTAGATCACTGCTTGTGAATGACTTCAATTCAGTATTTGTAATAAGATGTATTACTATTCCTATTAACAATGCGAACATGCTGATGTTTGACAGATACAATGTTTATCATGTCCACCGCCTTAATTAAAGATGGTAGCATGCTAATGCTTGCTAATTAGCACCCGCGTTCTACTGAGGCTAATGCCAATGCCTACAGTACAATACAACAGTACAGTACAGTACAGTACAGTACAGTACAGTACAGTAGTGGTATTTTTTGACTGAATACACAGTATACAACTGAAATAGTTTACAGTAATTTACTAGACACAAACACAGTAGATTACTGTGTAATTCACAGCTGAAATTTACAGTGCAGGGATATTATCATACACTAAAGTATTGTAGCAGAAATTAAATGAAAAGTCAGTCAAATTTGTGTTGAGTTTGATGTGTGTACTAAATTTGGTAATCCATCTAATAGCCCTTTTCCATACACACATGCTGGCTCAGCTTGGCTCAACTGGGTTCGACGCGGCACTCCACACAGCTTCACAGGGAAGTTTGTCTGAATGTAGCTGAAGCCACACTTAATCCTGTCAAGTGTACACAGGGAAAGCCTGTAGTAGTAAGAGATATTTAGTTTTGGATCAAAGTGAGCGATTGACCCGACCACTCTGACAGCAATGCTACTAGCACTAACAGAGCAACGTGGCAACTCTGGTGCTTTCAGAGTTGCCACGTTGCTCTTTCAAATCAACAATGACGGCAGGTTTAGTGCAAAAGCTTTGAGATCAGCCTTTTAACACAATATTAGTCTGTGTAAAGGCAGAGCTAGCTAGTAAAGTGTAAACAAGAATAATAACTGCATACAGAGAATCACAGATGCTAACACGCTCAAGGTTTTTATACTGCTGTGGGTTAGGGAGGCGGTGGGATTATGTATGGAAGAATTATCCTATCTTTATTCAAGAGTGTAGATTTTCAGTTTGAGAGCATGATTTCTCCTTTTCGTGCTCAGATTTATTCTCCTCGTGCTCACATTTTGTGCTCGCACTCAGATTTCTGCTGCTTTCTTTCAAAATGTGTGCTTGGACTCAAAACATCACATGCTTGCGCTCACATTTCTTCTTCTTGGACACAAACATTTCGCTCGCACTCAAATATGTCCTGTGCGCTCTCAAATTTTTTGTGCTCACACTCAAACAACACGTCCTCTCAGGTTGAGGTGTCTGCTCAGACTGAAGGATGTCCCTCCCTGTGCTTAAATTAGTGTGTTTCACCAGCCAATAGGGAGACAGCTAGAGTGTGGACCCATCTTGGGTGCGTTCCTTTGCCGTTTTTGAGCGCTCCGTAGGGGTGGGTATGTGGTCTGTTTGTAAAACTGCTTCTCTCTTAAAATACACCAATTTACCATATTAGCCAGCTATTTGAATCGTCACCTATTTAAGACACCAGCTTATTTATGTATAAATGATCTTAAGTAATCCTAAAAAAAGTTATCGCAATTTAGATTTTTTCGAATTTCATATTAGCATTATATTATAAATATTCTTGCCGGAGTGGCAGTG
The DNA here is from genome assembly GCA_028641955.1 of Protonibea diacanthus. Lineage (NCBI taxonomy): Eukaryota > Metazoa > Chordata > Actinopteri > Sciaenidae > Protonibea > Protonibea diacanthus. The sequence continues at coordinate 30,757,457 of CM053976.1, read as the reverse complement.
TTACGATAGTTGAATGGTTAAATACAATGCTATTGGTTGCATTTTAAACTATGGGATGCCAGTTTGCATCCTGGCTGCCGCACTTTTGCTGCATGTCATATTATGATTTTATATTTAAATTAATAAATTACTGTTACAGTAGTGGAATCCGTGTAACCAGCTGATTCTCTTATTGAAACATTTAACAAAAGATGATGACTGAATAGGCTAGGCTACATGATTAAAAAGATATAACGAAGAATACGCTGTGATGATAATGATTTGAGGATAGCATCGGTGCATGAGTTAGCCTATATATTGGTCAGGCTTTCACAAGAAGAAGACTTTGAGCGGGATTCGGAGCGCGGCAGCCTGCTGAGTGGGACACGAGATGGATGGCCAAAGACTTCAAGTAAGTTCATTTCAACTTTTTTTAGGATTACTTAAGATTAATTATACATAAATAAGCTGGCGTCTTAAATAGGTGACAATTCAAATAGCTGGCTAATATGGTAAATTGGTGTATTTTAAGAGAGAAGCAGTTTTACAAACAGACCACATACCCGCCCCTACGGAGCGCTCAAAAACGGCGAAGGAACACACCCAAGATTGGGCCACACTCTAGCTGTCTCCCTATTGGCTGGTGAAACACACTAATTTAAGCACAGGGAGGGACATCCTTCAGTCTGAGCAGACACCTCAACCTGAGAGGACGTGTTGTTTTGAGTGTGAGCACAAAAATTTGAGAGCGCACAGGACATATTTGAGTGCGAGCGAAATGTTTGTGTCCAAGAAGAAGAAATGTGAGCGCAAGCATGTGATGTTTTGAGTCCAAGCACACATTTTGAAAGAAAGCAGCAGAAATCTGAGTGCGAGCACAAAATGTGAGCACGAGGAGAATAAATCTGAGCATGAGAAGGAGAAATCATGCTCTCAAACTGAAAATCTACACTCTTGAATAAAGATAGGATAATTCTTCCATAATTATGCCACAGGTGTCAAACTGTTCCACAAAGGGCCGGTGTGGCTGCAGGTTTTTGTTCCAACCAACCAAGAGCACACAGTTTGACCAATCAACCTGAGATCAGTTGATTAAGTGAGTCAAGTCTGGTGTGCTGCTGCTTGGTTGGAAAGAAAACCTGCAGCCACACCGGCCCTTTGTGGAACAGTTTGACACCCCTGGATTATGCTCAAGGTGGCCTCAGCATGTCATCAAGCCACCCTTTAGGACCGCCCACAAGATCTTGGACTGAAAACTGGTGAAAAACTGTTTTAACCTCTATTTCCACATTTCAGTAATATATCCTTCAGTCTTTTCACAGCAGCAAAGTGAAGTGTCTAATCTAAAGCAGCTGGACTAAAACATGGAGACTTGGACAAAGTTCAGTTGAAATCAGTGTTCATAAAACAGGAGAATGGTGAGGCAGGAGAGCTAAGCGAGGCCCAACTGGAGCTGATATCTGCTGACTACAGTACATGCCAGTAATTAGAAAATAACAAAAATCAGCTGTTATTTGCACTATAAATCCTATTGTGAGGAGTCTCTTCCTTTGCAACGGATCAACAGCTCTACCGCCATGTTCCCTATAATAGATTTGGATGTGTGTTTAAATTTTAAGTATGTAATTAGTCAGGTTTGATGGTAACAGTAACATTAAATAGAAAAACTTTAACCCTAACCCTAAGCAAAAAGGTTTTTATGCTCTCTTCTGGGAGTCTTTGTCTTTCAGTAAAAAGAGTTGAAGCTCTTCTTTTTTCAATAAGTTGTGACGTTGAAGTCACATGATCAGCTGTGTCTTCATGGCTCTATAACCCATCCATGATGGCTCCACACAGATCTGATGTAACCCTTCTCACATTAATAAATCAAACAAACACAAATGTCTGATTCATATCTTGAGCTTCGACTGGCGCTCTTTCAAATTACACTGTCTCACTGCACCCTCTACTTCTCGTCTTCTGAAAAGAGAGTTGGGGCCATCTATGGCTCATCTCGTGAACCAAGTCCTGATACTAACATAACTGGAGAGGATGGCAAGAATTCATTCACATTTTCTTTTGATGACTGTATTCAGTTAAATAGTAAGAATGAATGGAATTATGGCTAATTGTCCACTCACAATCAAAGTAGTTGCAGCAATAGTTTTCAGTAGATTTAGGGTCGGCTGCAACATTTGAATGCTTCTCTCTTTAAAGTTGGATGTGAGCGCATTTTACACAATGCCAGTGTTTTAAAGACATGTGACTTGTGAAATTTATCATAATTTGCTGAAATACACATGGGGAAGGTAAAATTATGGGATTTGTAGTTTTTAGTGTTGGTCCATCTTGGTCTCTGTGTGTACCACAAAAACAGGGAAGGGGAGCAACATTGATGCCAAGCACAGCAGTTACTTTGAGGACAAAAACAATGACTTCAGACCCAGATTATGACTGCTCACTCGCTAACCTCAGCCAAGTCTCAATGGGTGACAGTCATGTTTGCGGTAATGATATACACATGTATATATACACATGTATATATTTGAACTACCAGTGCTAGTTTCAGTGAAAATATGGCACATATGTCAACAAGCTTTCAGGAGGTTTTCTGCAAACAGTGCTCAGGTTTTTAAAAGTCTTTTTTAAAGGGTGCCTCAGGTCTTCAAGGGTTAAACATTTCTTTGGAAGTTAAAATATGTCAAATACACAGTGTACTGGGAGAAAGATTGAAAACACATGTTAAGAAAGATCTACAAACACTCATAGCTGTGACATTACCTGAGCTCCCTTCATGATCTTCTTTGCTTTTGCATTGAGGTAGAAATCTCCCCACAGTGTTTTGAGCAGCACCTCTCTCTTAATGCCCATTCTCTGGCTGTAGATGTGTGCAAACTGCTGGATGCTACAAAACACAGAATCAGACTCCACTTACACTTTGTATGCAGCTTCACAGACAACAGAAAACATTGATCTTTAATGTGAACCACAGCACAGTGCTTGCTTTGGCTAAAGAGCAGCTTTGAGCTCCTGCTCTAACAGGATCGCAGTAAACATGTCTGGATCTTAGCTTCCTCCTTAACTCCTACAGACGGTGAGCACCAGTTGGGTTCAGAGGCAAGGAAGACTCTTCTTCTGCTCTCTGCTGGGACCTCATTTGTATATTTATAGCCAAGAGTGATCACAAGGACACAGCTACCCTCAGAACCAGGTCTTCATGTCCTCATCATTGACGGTCACACACTAAACTCATCATGAAACATCATTGGGGGTTATATAGTGTCACACATATTAAGTCTAAGTTGAGAGCACCATCTAGTGGACATCTGAAAATCTATTTAGGTTTATCTAATGGTTCGGCCGAGCATACAGGTTTTGTATTTGGTATTAGGTTACTGGGTTGCTGAGTATTTACCAATCTTGGGGCCCATACTGACACCTAAGTACTCCTGTTCTGGAATACTAGCCCACCCACAGTTTTGCTGTGTCAATTAGTTTGAACTACTTTTCTTCAAATTCTTCAAATTTATTTAAAAATACACACCATGATATCAACTGAAATAATAAAGTTGTTCAAATTATGGCTAAAGGCTCCTTTACAAGACAGGGCATTAAAAATACATGAAATGAATGCATTAGAAATCATTGGACGAGCCTTACCTGAAACCCCATCCATCTATGGCACTGGCAAAGACCACGTTTCCCTGGTCAGGTGAAAAGTAGAGGTGGGAGTCGTCAGCCTCCTCCAGCCCGGCGCTCCAGTCATAAACCTGATCTCCGCTCAAGGACTCACTTTCTTTCTCCTCCTCCTTCTCTTTCTCCGCTCGCTCCTCCAGCACTTTGGACGTGAACAAAGCCCCTGTGACTGCGTTTACCTACGAAGAAGAATAGGGACATCAACAAAACACAACTTCGGTGACTGAAGGCAGCTGAACACAAAGATCACTGACGTCAAATATACTGATGGTGCCCCCTCACCTGTTCCAGGATCTTCTGCAGGTGGGCGTAGGCTTCCTGCGAGGTGAGCATCAGCTCCATGATGAGACGGTCGATCTTATTGATAACCAGAACAGGCCTGATGTTCTCCAGCCACGCCTGACGCAGCACAGCTTGGGTCTGCGCACAGTTAAAAAAAAAAAAAAAAAAAAACATCATTACACACTGATATGTAAACCTGCATTTCTATTTACAAAGACATAACTTATATAAACAGAAGTTATACATGGCTGATCACAAAACATCCAAAGTCCTATATTATACTGAACACAGGAGGGAGCAGCTCGTCGTGCTCTGCATAAAGGGAACAAAACAACACTGACACTAACAGCCAGAGTTATGACTTGTCTCAATGCTAAGCTAAGCTAATAACTCTCTGCAACAAAGCAAAATTAGGACCGTCAATCACCAAGCATGACCTGTAGATGAAATGTTGGTGAAGAAACAAATCAAATAACAAAACAATAAATCAAAAAAAAAGGATTTAAGTTGTTGACTGGCATTCTGATGATGTTTGAACTAACATGGATTTTAAAAAGGCTCATGTCTCATTCTCATGTTCAGTGGTGGAAAGTAATTAACCTCCTTCAAGTGCTGTACCTGAGTACAATATTCATCTACTTAGACTGAGTATGTCAATTTTTTGCTCCTTTACACTTCTACTGCACTACAGTCATATTTCGTGAGAATACTGTATAAGATATGAGTGTATATATATATATAATTAAAATTTGCTCCACCCTTTTCCAGCTGCAGCCTTAAAGTGTCATATCAGTGATACAATATCAGTATGATTCATTGGAAAACCTCAGAAGCAGCTTTGAATGTTTATACGAGGGGAGAAATAGTAAATCCAGTCTCAGAGGTTAGGTGCTGTGATCTCCTCCTGGTATAAGACCATTCACTTGACAGGCGTTCCACAGTTAGGTCACATGCCAACACTTGAGACGGTCTCATTCACAAACAAAGGCCATAAGAGGAGAAAAATGTAAAAAGCTGGGAAATTTAGATGACCTACGTCTGCTGCCAAAGTTCTATACTTGAATGAATATTTAAGTCCGAAACATGTTGGAGCCTTGACAGTGTGAGGCTCCACTGTTTATCTGAAATTAAAGCTGACAGTCAGTCATTGCTTCATTTCAAATATCAAGTTATATCCAATGTACCACAGTACAGGAGCCCAGGCAACAAAAAGAATGAGGACCAGCAGTAAACAAGATGAATCTCCCACAAACCAACAGCTCACAGAGTGAGACATTAAGTCAACAGTGACATTTACCTGAGGACACACTCCCTCCACGGCATCAACAACTACAATGGCTCCATCACACAGCCTGACAGCGGTGGAGACTTCAGAGGAGAAGTCGACGTGACCGGGAGAGTCGATCAGATTCACTAAGTACTCCTGATCTCCTGAGGAGACGAGAGGAAGGCACACAAACACTATTAGACAGACAGACCGACAGAGTCTTCTCCTCACAGAATAACCTTGTTTAGACCAAAGACATTACAGTCACGTCAAACTCTGGTTCAGTATCACTGTAACATAATAAATAATATTCTGAAGAGTACAGTCTAGACCTGTCCTATATGGAAAGTGTCATATATAAATACTGAATGTGTGGGTCTGCTGTAAAACCATCCAAAGCTGGAAACTACAGCAGATTATTGCAGACTGAAGTCCTTAATTATAATGAACACCACAGAGTGAGAGCTTCTAACAGTACGACATGTTTAAGAGCTAAAACACGACCTTACCATGTCTGTAATGCAGAGAGATGGCACTGGACTTCATGGTGATTCCTCTGATCTGTTCATCCTCCCTGCTGTCCAGATACCTCAGCTGGTGGATGAATACATCACAAATAATGACTGGAATCACAGAGCGTGACTGTCACAATCAGGAAAAATAATGTCACTTACCTTCCCAGCCAGTCGACTTGATATGATCCCATTACTTGCCACCAAGCAGTCAGCCAAAGTTGTTTTGCCTGCAAAAACACAGATGATTTCACTGTTACAGCATACGGCTTCACATTCTGGCTGACACCAAATCAAATTTCCCAAAATAATAAATAAATAAATAGGAGGGATGCACAATATTGATTATTGGTTGAACCAATATTATTATGTATTATCTGATAAGATGGAATTATAGCTGATAAATTACTGATCAATAATCTGAATTTATTTTGAATTCTTATGCAAAATGTTTGATAGGTTTTATGCTCAACAAAGATTTTCAAAGTAAACATCACTGTTTTTCCACGAATCATCAGGTTGTCATGTCAAATGATCAGTTATTTTATTAGCATCAGCCATGAGAAGCAGTTATCATATCTGGTGAAAATAAATCCACACATGCCTCCCTGATCAACATGTTGTATTTATTTAACATACAGTGTATGTGACTTCTACAGTACCAGTCAAACATCTGGACACACTTTCACACTCAGTATTTCTACATGAACACTGGATATATCAAAACTATGAAATAACACACATGGAATTATGTGGTGAACAAAAACAGTGTCAAAATATATTTACATTATTTTGCTTTACACACTATCAGCTTCATGAGGTCATCATGTGGAATTATTTTCACTGAACAGGTGTGCGTTCTTAATGTGTTTAACCATCAGTTGTGTTGTTCAGAGGTACTGTTGGCATACAGTAAATAGCCCTGTTCAACTATTGTGGTAATTCATATATGACAAGAACTAAGTGAAACAACAGGGGAGATGCCCCTGATCTGGTAGGATGTTCCACCAATGGGGAACAACAGACAAGAAGAGTTGGACTGCCTTGAATGAACAGGTGGCAGAGCCGGGCGTCGCTCATTGGAGGAGTGCAATGGTCTTGAAGTAACATATGTCTGTATGAGGACATTTAAGTAGGTAGGTGCAGAACTGGAGTAACTTTGTAGTCAGCATTAGTGATTTGAATTTAATGCGACAGGTAGCCAATGGAGCGAGGTAAGGCTTGATTTTTCTGATGTTGTAAAGTGAAAAGTTTTTCACCACCCTGGTGACAGAGGTAATCAATTTTGATAATGACCAGAACTAAACCCAACTGCAATGGCTTGGGATGAGGTGGACCACAGAGTGAAAGGCATTCAGGCTGTGGCTTTATTCATGTTCTGTTTGAATTTTTTCATTGGTGTTGGATAAGATTGGAGGATTGGAGTGAATAGAGTGACTGTGTCGACTCACCGTGATCGACATGTGCCAGGATGCACAGGTTCCTGGTGTTGGCGGGGTTCCTCTGCAGTGCAATGATCTTATCTAGACTGGTGAGTCCCATGGCGACACCTGAAACAGAAGTCAACACTAAACACACTCATAAGTGTTTCGCTTTAATTAGCGACCGTGTTAACTGGTGACACACAGCCGCATGCATCTGTGGTTGTCGTAGTTACGACAGTTGTTGAAAACAGGAAGCGGCTTAGCTGTCCTCGTGGATGTCTCTATGTTTAGTTTTTTTTTTTTTTTAAACGTCACAATGTCAAAATGTGACATTTGACAGCTTAGCGGTTTTTTTTTTTCACGTTTCAGCAGCTGTCATAATGACGACACAGATCCAGCGTTTATCTGACAGGTCGCACGTTAGACCGAAACACCGGTTGTAAGCTGCTCATGTGTTACAGTACATGAAGTCATGTTACAGGCAGGGACGTTAGCTGGCCGTGTAACAGTACAGTAAGAGCAGTGAATGACTTTATTCCTTACAGTGACAGTACACAGGACGTGAGTAGCTCACACTGCTGTGACTGTGACTAACCGGTGAACTATGCTAACACTGCGACTAGCTTCATTCACAAGCCTCACAGAGAAGAGTGAGACCAAGTCTACTGCCTCAAGTCTGCCAACAATCCCGCCAACACACGCTCCGCTGCAGCGTTCATTGAAATACAACCAGAAATAAGAATATTTCATAACATGTGGACAGTAACTCACGCTGTTGTCCCCGGAAGTGGATTAGACACGTGACCAACGTCCGTTCGCTAAGATTGGTGCTACGTTCATGGACATGTTAAAAAAACATCGTTATTTTGGCACTTAAGTTTTTTAGGTTTAACTTGTCAGACAATAAGATAAAACACGTTTATGATTTGTCCATGACAAAAATAGTTGAACTTAGAGGCGGTAAAAATCACTAGAATATAGTAATAATTCGACTCAATATCAAAATCTTTCTACTATTAACAAAGTATGCATTAACTGACAGAAGTGTTTATTTTACATGTGTCTGTGAATGCAGCATATCGCTCAGTGATGTAACGCACTATTCGGCTGGGCAGTACGATTCTTTTCAGTGAATCGGTTCCCTCGACTTGATGGTGTCAGTTATGACACTCCGTTATAGAATACTGTACTTTAGTATAGTATAGTGTGTGTATGTATATGAGATAAAATAAGATAGGCCTTAATGATCCACAGCAGGAAAAATCACTTTGTCACAGCAGCTGATATACACAAGTTTGATAAGAAATGACTCATTCATGAGAAATATATAGAAAGTTATGCTCGACAAATTCATGAAGTCATGCTGCTGTTAAAGAGTCTGACAGCTGTTGGAATGAAGGACGTGTGGTAGCTCTTCTTACATGGTGGGAGTAGCAGTCTCAAACATGCATGTTCATTCGTTCATCATTATTTAGTGTTAGAGAGTGATGTTGCCAGTTTTTGGAACACTCAATATCCGGATTAACAGACGTTCTTATTTACTATGTAGTGATACCTACTATGGCCAAATGAACCTGCTAAATATCCCTGGGGCAAAAATTAGTTGTTAGGCCCAAATTAACCCCCCCCCCCCCCCCCTCTCTGTGCACCATGTACACTATTTCTGCACTGGAATCTGACATGGCCCAAGCTCAATAAGGGGCCCACCTGGCAACATTGCGTCAGTGCTTATTCACATACTCCAAAACAAAGTTACAGTAATTCAAATGAACATAAACCAGCTGTCACACTGTGAACCTGAGGCTTTCTAGGGCCTTTCTAGGGTCCTGCTGACTAGTTTGTTGTCTTACCAGTCCATTTTGTTGTTGAGGTGAACACCCAGACATTTGTATTATGCGTTGATGCGAAGGTGGTTGTGATCACACCAGTCGATTAAGTCTGTGAGCATGTGAAATGTCAAAAAACATCATCCCCATGGTGCTTCCAGTGTTTTCCAGGTGTGAGAGGTTTTTCCAGCCTACTGTCATTTTAGTTGGTTGATAAGCCATAAAAGACTGTGTGTTTTGTGGTAATATTAAAACTTCAAATTTTCAAAAGTTTAACCAATGGATACAAACTGTTTCTATTTCTATGCTAAGAGTGAGAAATGACAGGCCAGTCAAAACACAGAGTTGGTCAAACCCCGCTTTCGGCTGAGCGTGATTGACAGATTACGATTCACCTGCATGATCAGGTGTGTGGGGGGAAAGAACAGAAGAAAGGAGACGAATCATAGCAAACTGGGCATAAAAAAAGAAAAGAGAAGAGAATTATCAAGTGAACTATGCGTTTTAGCAGCTGTAACCTTAGCTGATTTTTCCTCGGTCGATCTTGGTAAGATAGCAGTGTTGTGCTAATGTTGCTAACCGAGTACGCTGTGTCAATCAGTCTGCCTTCTATTTAGTTGGTCGATGCTAGCGGCCTAGCTGCTAATATCAAGCAAAATAGTAATGTTAATGCTGCTAATTAGTCAACTTAACAGTATTATATGAGAAGAGGGTATTGAATTACATGTATTTCTGATTCTGATTCTGAACATGCAATCATTAAGTATTATACTATATGTTATGCTTGGTGTTACATTATTGTTATGCTTTGGAGTGATAGTTGTACAACAAATAGATAAGATAAGATTAAATTCCTGTTTGTAAAACTAAACAGGTCAGGTTTTATAGACAGAGTGAGAACTTCTTCAGGAAATTCCATTCCAGTTGATGAGCCTCCCAGCGTGATTCTCCTTGGAACTGAGACCCGATTCATCAAATAGCCTATTCCACCTGGTGGTAGGGTGGTGCCAGCCGCCAGGACTGTCACGCACATTCACACACATTCACTCATCCCAGGAACATTCATGAGAACATTGGACACTTGAATACTAATTGTGACAGTGATCACAGTACAGACTTTATTGACTTTTTGACTGACCAGATTTATTATTTTAAAGGGCCCATTTTTATTTTATTGCCATTCATATATTATTTCATGTTGTGAATTATCACCTGAAAGTTCACTTTACTAAAACATACAGTTTGCAACCTACCTTGTCGTGTATACTTTCCTGTGTGGTTTTAACAGTCCTTTCCCTTACCAGTGTACTAACCATGAGTGGGTTACATAACCATTTAACCTTTGGAGCTGGATCAAGGTTTTCTTTTTCAAAACCAATGTATAAAAAAGGTACAACCACATTTATGAAGTGATCAAACCATATTTATTCCTTTGCATTGTAATCCAAAAAATGATCTCTCATTCTCTCAGTTAAGCTGCAAGTCCATGTGCAGTGTAAGGTCACCACATCAGATATACTGTACAGTCATCAGTAGCCAAGGAGACACTAAAGAATGCATTTTGCCGAGTGGCATTTCACAATGGAGCTATAAAACTTTTTTTTTTTTTTTTGAGATTGGGCTTAAACACATGCAAATAAAACCAGGTGAGTGGTAGCAAACATACCACCCAATCAACATATACACGTGCTTTATATTCTAAGATCTTTAAACAGGAGTTTAAAAGACACCTTAACCATTAATAAGTAAGAAAATAAAAGTCTCAAACAATCTACACACACTCAATATACGATATTGCACTTTAGAACACACTATATACAAAACATTTTACATTGCAGCACATTGGTATGATAACCCAAGGTAACATGAATAGACCCATCAGTCAAAATCAGTGCTGGTGCCTCTCAGTCCAGAGTCAGTTTTCTTCACTTCACTGTAATATCCAAATCATTTTTACAAAACCTTCTGTACTGCCATGGTTGAGATTCATCAAGTGGTGTTGATGAATATGCAGATATGAATCCATGCTCTCACCACTGAAGGTGCTAAAACAGCAGTGGCTCTTTTCTCATCAGTGACATGTGACTATGATCACAATCCAGTACCTTCATACAAATGAATGGTCTTTAAGGATTTCATCCTAAATTCTGTTTTATAGACATTCATGACCTGATAATACTATATTATAAACTCTGCTGCCTGATTCTGTGAGCAGAAAGGTTTCAGCAGCCTAGTGTCAGATATTCTCTTCATACTGGCTGATTCTGCAGCTCACAGCTTGTGTTCAGTGACAATGCAGGAAACTTTCTGTCATTAAAAAGGGAAGAGTTTTGAAATTTGGTACATATGCATATTCTGTGTGTGTCTACCTACAGTCGACAGTGGTCAGCACCTCCCCAGTTTAACGAAGCCAACAGGGCTGCCAGCCCAGAAGCTATGCACTGATGTGGATGAGTGTATTTTAAGCACGTAAAAAAAAGGACAAAGAGATCAGTATGGGTTTCAGTGTATACTGTATTCTTGTTGCCATCTGCTGTAGGTAACATACTGATTATGCATATAAGTACCTCATATAACCCCATTTCAAAATACCTGAACTATGAATCCTACACAACATCTTACCGTTGTCCTTACCATCTTTGCCGCAATGACTACACGTGATTCTACATTTCATTGACCACTGGCTCATTCTAATCTTACTCAGCTTTCTCTTGAAATATATTTGGATCTTGGACTTTCTTCCTGGCCCTGGCATTTAATGCCTCAACCAAACATTTGCCCTAACCCCAACCAACTTCAGCCAGGTTCGCCCTGAGACACCCCACTGCCTCCTGCATTTTCCTTCATTTCCATCTTTCACCTCTCTCCTCTACTTCGCTTTCATTCAACTCTACATTAATGTCTGCTTATTTGCCATCAACACTGTCTTACCCTAACCAGAGCCACACAGACAGAGCACAAATAGATCATTTCAAAAACATTGGCATTGAACATAATCTTGGATTTTGCTGAATCGAGTTTCTGGGTTTTGTGTCAATGTTTTTGTGTCAATATCATGAGATAGAAGAACAAGAATTCATTGTGTCTACCAAACTTTTATACTGGGATGGAAAAGCTTTCCGAACATCGACACCATGGAACCCTGAAACCCACACTTTCTTATTCTCTTAGCATTAGTAGCTCTTTAAAGCAAGATGACACACCTAACCAGGAAAAGTCAGGGAGGTTAAAGGATAGTTTTAGTTTATTTCAACTTTCAACTTTTGGCCACCATTTTCTCACTCACTTTCAGTTTGACCTCCAAATATAGTGGTTTGGACAGTATGGCTAAAACTGTGTGATTGCCTGAGTTCTTGTTTACAGATGTCGTTGTGTTGCCAGCTCTCAGCAATTACAACAGTGAGTAGAAATGATGGTCATGAGTATGAAAATTAGATCTGTGTTGTAATAAAGAGGAACTGTTTTTAGATGAATCATATGATAAAAACACGTTTGAACAATGAAACAAATAAATAAAGTAAAAGTTCAAAGAAATAAAAGTATGACTGAAATTTTAGATGTAGTTTTATGTAGCAGCTGATATGAGGAACTTCATTCATATCAGCAGTGGATGACATGGCTGGTTGATGTCTCTTAAATGCTAAAGGTCAATAGTGACAAATCTATATCTCTTGTTTACAGGAGAGCAGTGCTGTGCATTCTACAATAAACAACATCATTATATTCATTTTTGGCTAGGCCACCTCTTTCAAATGTCATTGGAAACAAAATGTTTTGTTTTTGCAGGAAAGTCCAAAAACTCCATTTGATCCACATAGTGAACACTTTATATCAGGAGGTTGGGTCCAAATCAGAAAATGAAGCCCCTCTTCCCTCCATCCTTTTGAGGCTCCGTTGAGTTTCCTTTTAGGAAGAGAAAGAATTTGACTGAAGCTTGTCTTGTTTACAGATATGCAGTTCTTGAAGCATCAACTCACAGATGATTTCAGTCTTCATTCACTCTCATGTAGGCCATCGGCTACAACAAAATATAGTGTGGTTATAACTGCGCACGGCCACTAGGTGGAGTCGGCATCCTGTGAACATGACCCACAGCATCTCTGTTTGTACATATCCACATAGCACAGCTTCAGTCTCTTCACCACACTGCAGTACTGGGTGGTGTCCTTGCATTCACCTGCATGGGAACAGTGAGGATGAGTTAGGGTTCAATGATAAGGAGTAAGAGGGAGACACATGCAAACACTTACTCCCACAGGATGTGTTGTTGCAGTGCTGCCAGGTGGATGGTCGCTGGAGCCAGGCACAGTGCTGGTCAGCCAAAGTCCGGCCACTCCTGCGGTGAACACAGTCCATCCTCCGGGACTGAAAGCCACTCCCGCAGACTACCGTGCAAGGCCGCCACGCACCAGGACGCCACTGGACATCACACAGGTCTGAGGAACAGTTGCGTACTGACACAGGCCTGAAAGAAAGTAGATTTAGCCTTAGTCTTTAGTGCTGTGCATTCACTACTTTCACATTTTTTCACTTTCCATAGAAGTCGCAAGATTAAAGAGATTAAATTCATCATCTTCATACCTTGCAATGAGCACTTTAGATTAAATTGACCTCTACAATCTAATGTAACCCAGTGCAACAGGTCTGCCTATAATCTACCTTTATGAAGCAAACATTCTGATAAGCAGGTTTTAAGAGATGTGTCAGCTGTTTGTTGTGGAGGTCATAGTTAGTGTTGGGTGGTTTTGTGCTTTACTGTGTTACACTAAAATGTGTTGGTTATGGGTAAGCTGTTGTATTGGATTGCATGAGTTTTTCCAGGTGTGGTGGTAGGTGTGTGTGGGTGTGGGTGTGTGTAGGTGGGTGTGGGTGTGGGTGAAGATGCATTATTACATAATTATGTTAATTACGTTACGCTACTCTTGTCCTTTTCTGTTGGTTTTAGCCTATGAGCTACATTAGCCTCAGCTACACCAAAAGCAGTGTTTGTGTTTTAAATGCAGTATCTATTATGTTGTTTATTGCTGTGTTTGGCTTCTTATATCTGACTGGGTGAAGTCTTTTTGACAACATCAGAGTCTGAATCTGCCTTGTTTTGTGTTGTGTGGAGGAAGATCCACTGAACTCAGTTGAATCAGTGAATCTGGGTCACCTGGTTCTGCTGGATCAGTGAGCGATCCACGGGTCTCTTGAGTCTCTTGAGTCCCCCGTGTTTACAGCTCTGTATGGATTTAGTCGTGCAGGATGGATCTGTGGATCTGACTCTGAATCCAGATCTGTGATACTGATTCTGAGTCTGCAGGAAGTTATAATAGTAAGATTACCTTCACAGATAATAGTGAGATTACTGGCAGCTACTTAGGTGGATGGACTGTTATATGTTGTAATGAGACTGTACAGCTTAAAAGAAGAGTAGTGAATGACAATTTATTTAGTATATGTGGCCTGGTGTTGGGCAGGTGTAGGATGGAAAGGATCCAGATTAATACCGACTTGTTATGCAGAGAAAATAAACAATAAAAGTTACATACAAATGCACTGTTCTATAACAATTTTGTTTTTATTGTCACAATTATCATTTTTTTAATGACAATGTAACCAAATCTAAGCCAATCAGGCGTGAACAAATCTAAAAACCAGTTCTGCCTTTCTTTCACATCTGGAGTCAGATAACAGAATAAACTGTATGGAATATGTTAAACTTGCATGAAGTTGATACAAATCTTCACCTCATGTTCATTTTAAACATGACTTATTATGAGTAATGCAAAGTCTGTTAACATTTAGTTTAAAACATATCACTCTGTCTCTTCTCTTTCACCAGATCATTCACAAAGTAATATTTTCTGTCACATCTACAGATATATAACAGCAGCAGTTATGTCCTTAAAGGTTCAAATACTTCGTTATGTCAACCAAAAGAGCCAAATCTTCCAGCCATACAGTATCTGACAATGCTAGCAGGCCATAAATCATAAATTATTTAGAATTCCCTTTGTTGTTGTGTTTTTTGCAGTGCTGACATAGGAATGAAACCTCTGACTGTCATCGTTTTTCTTTATATTTTTTTGTTTAGTCAAAATAGGACATGGAAGTCAATGATTTCTGAGAGACTGTGTGTCTGTCCTTTGTGTTACTTTTTCAATTTTCCCAAGATTTCATTCCTGTGTTGACATGATTGAAGCTAAAGTGGAGAACAAACCATCTGGGTAATTAGGCTGTCTGTAGTCAGTTAGTTGTAGTTAGTCTGTAATGAAGCGTATTACTAAATGAACTGGGTTTAGCCAGAGCAACAAAAGGCTGCTATCAGTAACAACTGGAATACACTACTAGCAGCATGGTGAGTTCACATCATCTGGAAGTCAAAAATAGAAGCAAAGGTTTGATTTGAATTAGACTCTGCCTTATTGATCACTATGATCTAAATATTGGAATTCTTCTCCTCCTCAGTTCTTTGTCTATTTGAACCCTCTGAAAATGATGCTGATCATCTGGCTTTAACATTACTGTCTTTTGAGGGCCGTTAGCCCAGCTTTTAAGTTAGTGCTGAAGCCAGTGTTACATTCATTTTATGACTGCAGTGAATCTATTGGTTCCAAACGTGTCATGTTATTTTACTGGGAAAGTTGTCTTTACCATGAGCTCTGTGAGCCCTCAGTGTCAAATGATTGCCTGTAATATTTGCTTTGCTGTCAGACAGCTGTTGGAAGTTCTGAAGTTAGCACCAAATTAAAAGTTTGTCTGACAGCGACGCTAAGCGTTGAACATATTCTTAATATGGTGTACACTTACAGATATTGATTATTGTGTGACAAAATCTATTTTTCTGCTGACCCTGTCCACAGCAGTGCATAGCTCTACTTTTCTGCTGTAGCTAGAAGAACCTCATACAACACCACTTCAAAATACCACAGCTATACCTTTGAAGGTTCCATATGTAAGATTCCGAGGCATTCTACGTATGAACTGGTTGTAATGTAGCTTTAAAAAAAACCCTTCCGACTGTGAAGGACAAAAAAAAATGAATTTAGCATAAACTATTTATTGCAGACATAATTGAATGAATGAATATTGCATTTTTATATTCAGTTAGGATATTATCTTCTAAATTCAAATCCTAAAATCATTTTAGGAGATGTGTTTCTGGAATGTCATCCTAAATCGAGACACAGAAAGTTTCTGAAAAAATGCCCCAGGTTCCAACCAGCTGTACGACTATAAAAGAAACTACAAAATAAAAAATATAACAGTATATGACCTTTTATTTATTTCTTTTCATTGGTTTTTTTTAGGGGAAACCAGAGCACATGGAAAAAACCCACAAAACTTGATGTTATTTTAGTTCTTCTTCTTCTTCTTCTTCTTCTTCCACCTCTTTGGTTTCCTCAACCCCAGAAAGTGACTGGTTCTCTTCCAGACAGAAAGTGGTTCTGCTGTCCTCCTCTGGAAGATTTCCCTCAGCTGCATTCTGGGATTCGAGGGCGGGTGCAGGACTGCTGCTCTCCGGCTAGTTCGCACAGCATTTCCTCTGTAACTTCAGCCTCTTTTGTTAGTTCAAGGGGCTCTGCATTAGGGATAGATACCTGCTGCTTCCTGGACTCATGCTCACAGTCATCATCACAGCCGGTGATTTTTGGGGGAGCCTCTCTCTCAGCCTTGAGCTCAGTGGAGTGCTTCAAGTACCTCCTCAGCCCTCAAGTTGTGGATCTCATGCTGAAGGGTGTCAGCCTGCAGTGTCACCATGATGACATCTGTTTCATACCTCTGGCTGATCTCACCGTGTGAAATGCAGATCTTGTCCATTTCTTGCTGGACAGTCTTGTTCTTCTCTTTCTCTGTGTCCAGCTCAGCAGAGAACTTCTCCTGGTTCAGTTTGCCTCTTGCAGCTCCTCATAAGTTGTTTGCAGGAGTTTCTTCTGCTCGAGTTCCCTCTCCAGATCAGACTTAAGGGTGTCAGCCTGCTTTCTGACAGTTACATCAGTTTGGTGAGTAACTAGAGACTGGCTTAATATCGTCTTCATCAGCAAAACACGAGTTGTCAAAGCATGTCATTCTGGTTGGTCGTATATGGTCATCATCAACGGAGCTCTCAACATCTGTGTTGTTACCACTGGCGTGTGGATCTCCATCAGTGCTGTTCTAGACAGAAGACTTTTCACTGTTGTTCTCCATGTCTACATCGTGACCACTCAGGCTGTTGGTGAGTGATTCTTCACAGATGTAGCTGTCAATGTCAGAACATCTGTCGTGATCTTCACTGCTGCAGTCTTCACTATCTAACTATCTAAATTATCATCACAGAAACTCTCAACGTCGGCATCTCGAGCACTGGAATTCTCAGTAAATATTTCACTGAGACTGGCAGAAGATGGCTCTATGTTTGAGTCAGTTTAACGTCCACATAAAACAACTTTCGAGGACTGCATTCTTCCACTTATGTAACATCACCAAAATCAGGTGCATTGTGTATTAAGTGGATGTAGAAAAACTCGTTTTTGTTTTGTTTTCTGTTGTAACCCTTCCAATAAGTCTCTTAGGACTTTGCAGCTAATTCAGAATGCTGCTGCACGTGTTCTGACAGGAACCAAGATCAGAGATCACATCTCTCCCATTTTGGCTTCCTTGCACTGGCTACCTGTTAAATCTAGAACAGAATTTAAAATTCTTCTCCTTACATACAAAGGTCTTCATGGTCAGGCACCATCATATCTAAAAGAGCTCATAGTACCTTACTACCCCTCTAGACCACTGCACTCTCAGAATGCTGGGTTCCTTGTGGTTCCTATAGTTTCCTGGGTTCAGGAGGCAGACAAGGTCAACACTTTTAAGTGTAGACTTAAGACTTTCATTTTTGATAGAGCTTATAGTTAGGGCTGGCTCAGGTCATCCCTTAGTTATGCTGCCATAGACTAGACTGCCGGGGGACTCCCCCTCTGTCCCCTCTCTCACTCTGTCTGTCTCTGTCTGTCTCTTTCTGGGTTATGCCTAGCCAGGCACGGTATTGGTTGAAGATGCAGTCACATCTCCCTTTACTGAAAACCCTCTCTCTCTCTCTCTCTCCATTACCATCACCATCAGTAAACATACCGGTCTCATGAATGCATGTCAATGCATGTTACTAACTAAACTTCTTCCCCGGAGTTTCTGTGCTCTCATCCAGCAGGTTCTCGTGGATCGTGGCTGCTGCTGTGGTCTGCTGCTGACGTCCACTATATATATATTATTACTGTCATTATTGTTACCATATCTCCATTACAGTTCATAGTTAGTTAATGATTTACTGCTGCTTTGCATCTGTGTCTCTCTATCTCTATCACAGGTTCCACTGCTACTGTAATCATTCTATCATTTATTGTAATTCATTGTCATTTTATTATTCATTGTAATTGTACAATATGTCTGTGTTGATTTGTTCTGTACATGTGACATCCATTGCACGTCCTGGGAGAGGGATCCCTCCTCTGTGGCTCTTCCTGAGGTTTCTTCCACCTTTTTTCCCTGTTAAAGGGTTTTTTGTGGGCAAGTTTTTCCTCACTTGAACCGAGGGTCTAAGGACAGAGGGTGTCACTCCCTGTACAGATTGTAAAGCCCTCTGAGGCAAAATGTGTTTTGTGAATTTGGGCTATAGAAATTTGATTTGATTTGGCTTGACTTTTCATAGCTGGAATACGTCTTCTCACTTGAGTCCATGTCAGTGTCGCTGTGAGAATCATCTGACTCTGGTTCTGAGTCTGGATGATTCAAGGGTGAAAAAGTAATGCACTGAAGTGCCTTATCTGGATATGAACTGGTGTCCATCTTATTTTCCAGGTGAACCATGGAAAGAAAAGGGTTCTTCAAAGAAGACTGTTTTTCTAAGAGGCTTAGGAATGCTATCCTATCGTTATACTCAATATCATTTTTTTTTTTTTTTTGGCTGGGTATGTTCGTACTGCATCCTCCAAATTCGAAGTTGAAAAACGTCAACATAAATTGGACTTGTCACCCCTTTGAACTCATCTGGGCCCAGTATTTCAAAAGTGATCTGACAAGATTATCCTGGTCGGATTGGATTAAATCTAGATCTGATCTGAAAACTGGGTATTTCAACACAGATCCAAAGAATCCTGATCCTGAAGATCAGGATTCCGCTCTGATAATCCAATCCTCCCTTTAATCCAGGTAAAAGGCTGGATTTGGGTATTTCAAAAGTTAAGGCAGATATCTGGATCAACTTGATACCAAAATTTCAGGATGATTTGGATCCCACCTCGAGGTGGATTTCACTTCGATTGATAAAGTCTCAGCTCCACTTCTCCTAGATTGTTACTCAAGCTGCACATTGAAGCACTTCCAGTTTTCCATCCTTCTGATTAAATGAAGACAAATTTGACTTCAGTCAGAAGCTTAAAACTGCACTTTTAAAATGTTTGGAAATAGCTTGAATATGATTTTGAAACATACAGCAATGTATTTCAGTGTTTGTGTACAAACGGATTATTTTACTTCATCAAATCATAATTATATTTGCTCACCCATCGGGTCAGACTGAAGTCAATGAGCTTAATTTTAAATGGCTGATCCTTGTGGTTGACCAGGATTATATTGCCATGCTTTAAATCTGTATGTAGGATACCAGTACTCTTTAAAGCATAAAATGCTACCACGAGCTGCTGAATTACAGGGCGAATTTCATTAAGACTTAATGGAATCAACCTTCAAACCTCCACCATATCAGGGAGACCTGCTATGAATGGAAAGTGTCATGAGATGACTTTTTATATGAATAAAATTGACTTAAATTGAATGTACAAAGGCTCAGTCCTTGCCACAGCGGCCCAGGGTTCAAATCCAACCTGCGGCCCTTTGCCGCATGTCATTCCCCATCTCTCTCTCCCCACATTCTGGTCACTCTTCAGCTGTCTCTGCACAATAAAGCTTGAAGTAATCAAATCAAATCAAATTTTATTTATATAGCCCAAAGTCACAAAATACAGTTTGCCTCAGAGGGCTTTACAATCTGTACAGGGAGTGACACCCTCTGTCCTTAGACCCTCGGTTCGAGTGAGGAAAAACTTGCCCACAAAAAAACCCTTTAACAGGGAAAAAAGGTGGAAGAAACCTCAGGAAGAGCCACAGAGGAGGGATCCCTCTCCCAGGACAGACAGACGTGCAATGGATGTCACGTGTACAGAACAAATCAACACAAACATATTGTACAATTACAATGAAATACAATAAATGATATTATGATTACAGTAGCAGTGGAACCTGTGATAGAGTTAGAGGGACACAGATGCACAGCAGCAGTGAATCATTAACAGACTATAAACTATAGGAGAGATATGGTAGCAATTATGACAGTGATGCTATATATAGTGGACGTCAGCAGCAGACCACAGCAGCAGCCACGATCTACGAGAACCTGCTGGACGAGAAAGCACAGAAACTCCGGGGAAGAAGCATAACTAAGGGATGACCTGAGTCAGCCCTAACTATAAGCGCTTTCAAAAAGGAAAGTCTTAAGTCTACTCTTGAAAGTGTTGACTGTGTCTGCCTCCCGAACCCAGAATGGTAGTTTGTTCCACAGAAGAGGAGCTTGATAGCTGAAAGCTCTGGCTCCCAATCTACTTTTGGAAACTATAGTAACCACAAGAGACCCAGCATTCTGAGAGCGCAGTGGTCTAGAGGGGTAGTAAGGTACTATGAGTTCTTTTAGATATGATGGTGCCTGGCCATGAAGAGCTTTGTATGTAAGGAGAAGAATTTTAAATTCTATTCTAGACTTAACAGGTAGCCAGTGCAAGGAAGCCAAAATGGGAGAGATGTGATCTCTGATCTTGGTTCCTGTCAGAACACGTGCAGCAGCATTCTGAATTAGCTGCAAAGACCTAAGAGACTTATTTGAGCAGCCTGATAACAAAGAGTTACAATAGTCCAGCCTAGAAGTAACAAATGCATGGACTAGTTTTTCTGCATCCGCTTGAGACACGATGCGTCTGATTTTAGCAATGTTGTGTAAGTGGAAGAATGCAGTCCTCGAAATTTGTTTTATGTGGACGTTAAAGGACAGATCCTGATCAAAAACAACTCCAAGATTCTTTACGGTGGAGCTGGAAGCCAGAGTGATCCCATCTAAGGTAACTAATTCTCCGGGAAGAGAATTTCTGAGGTGTTTAGGTCTAATTACAAGAACTTCAGTTTTGTCTGAATTCAGCATCAGAAAATTGTAGGTCATCCAACTTTTTATATCCTTAGGGCATGCTTGGAGTTTAGTTAATGGGTTGGTTTCATCAGGCTTGATCGACAAATATAATTGGGTGTCATCAGCATAACAATGAAAATTAATGGAGTGATTCCTAATAATGTTCCCTAAAGGAAGCATATATAAACTGAATAGAAGTGGTCCTAGTACAGAACCTTGTGGAATGCCGTGACAAACTTTAGTGTGCATGGAGGATTCATCATTGACGTGAACAAACTGAGATCGATCTAAGAAATATGACTTAAACCAGCTGAGGGCGGTTCCTTTGATGCCAATTTGATGTTCCAGTCTATGTAAAAGAATTTGATGGTCAATGGTGTCAAATGCGGCACTAAGATCTAACAGGACAAGTACAGAGATGAGTCCTTTGTCTGATGCCATTAGGAGGTCATTTGTAACTTTGACTAGTGCGGTCTCCGTGCTATGATGCACTCTAAATCCTGACTGAAAATCCTCAAATAAACTGTTCTTATGGAGAAAGTCACACAGCTGATTAGCTACAGCTTTCTCAAGTATCTTAGAGAGAAATGGAAGGTTTGATATTGGTCTGTAATTGGCTAAAACCTCTGGGTCTAGGGTGGGCTTTTTAAGAAGAGGTTTAATTACGGCTATTTTAAAGGACTGTGGTACATATCCTGATAATAAAGACAGATTAATCATATCCAATAAAGAAGGGCTGACTAGAGGTAAGACATCCTTGACCAGCCTGGTTGGGATGGGGTCTAAGAGACAGGTTGATGGCTTAGATGAAGAAATTATTGAAGTTATTTGATGAAGGTCAATGGGAGAAAAACAGTCTAAATATATATCAGGTTTTACAGCTGTTTCCAGGATTGCTGTATCAGAATGCAGATCAGTGCCTGTCGAAGGCAAGGCGTGATGAATTTTGTCTCTAATAGTTATAATTTTATC
Source organism: Protonibea diacanthus (assembly GCA_028641955.1). Lineage (NCBI taxonomy): Eukaryota > Metazoa > Chordata > Actinopteri > Sciaenidae > Protonibea > Protonibea diacanthus. The sequence goes on along the minus strand of CM053976.1, from coordinate 30,735,336 downwards.
ATTAAAGAAGCTCATGAAGTCATTACTAGTTAGACCTAAAGGAATAGATGGGTCAATAGAGCTGCGGTTCTCTGTTAGCCTGGCTACAGTGCTGAAGAGAAACCTGGGGTTGTTCTTATTTTCCTCTATTAATGAAGAGTAATAGGCTGTTCTGGCATTACGGAGAGCCTTCCTGTAGGTTTTAAGATTATCCTGCCAGACTAAGCGAGATTCTTCCAGTTTGGTGGTACGCCATTTACGTTCAGAATTACGTGCCACTTGCTTTAATTTGCGAGTCTTTTGGCTATACCATGGTGCTAACCTCCTCTGTTTAATTATCTTCTTTTTCAGAGGTGCAATAGAGTCGAGAGTTGTCTGTAATGAGCCTGTAGTACTGTCAACAAGATGATCTATTTGTGAGGGGCTAAAGGAAGCAGACAAGTCCTCTGCTACATTGAGACATGGCATTGAATTCAATACTGAAGGAATCACTTCCTTAAATTTGGCTACAGCACTGTCAGATAAACATCTGCTGTAGGAGTTTCTGCAAAAAGGCTTATAGTCCAGTAATATGAACTCGAAGGTCATTAAAAAATGGTCAGATAGAAGAGGATTCTGTGGAAAGACTATTAGATGATCAATTTCGATGCCATATGAAAGAACAAGATCAAGAGTGTGGTTCAGACAATGAGTCGGTTTATTTACACTCTGACAGAAGCCAATTGAATCTAATAAAGAGATAAACGCAGTACTAAGACTATCATTGTGGTTGTCCACATGAATATTAAAATCACCTACAATAATTACTTTATGTCCTATGTTTTGAGGATCAAGCCTGATGCAAATTCTGCAAATTCAGATAAAAATTCAGAGTAAGGGCCAGGAGCTCGATATACTGTAACAAATAGAATTGGCTGTAATGTTTTCCAAGTTGGGTGAGTGAGGCTAAGGACAAGACTTTCAAATGAATTATAATTTAGTTTAGGTTTAGGATTTATTAAAAGACTTGAGTCAAATATGGCTCCAACTCCACCACCTCGACCGGTACTATGAGGAATATGAGTATTACAATGACTGGGAGGAGTGGATTCATTTAAGCTAACATATTCATCCTCCTGCAGCCATGTTTCAGTAAGACAAAATAAATCAATATCATAATCAGATATTAATTCATTGACTAAAACAGCTTTAGAGGACAAGGACCTGATATTCAAGAGTCCACATTTAATTTTCTTATTTTGGACTGTTGGAGATGTTGATTTAATTTTTATTAAGTTTTTATGATGAACTCCTCTTCTGTTTGTTTTATCTTTAAATAATGTAGGTGGACGGGGGACAGACACAGTCTCTATACTAAAGGACTGGGTGGGCAGCTGCTCTAATGGAGGCGCAGAGAAGCGTGTAAGACTGCAGCTCTGCTTCCTGGTCTCAACTCTGGGTTGTCACGGCTTTGGTCGACCAATAAACTTGGCCATATTTCTAGATATGAGAGCTGCTCCATCCAAAGTGGGATGGATGCCGTCTCTCCTAATAAGACCAGGTTTTCCCCAGAAAGGTGTCCAATTATCTCTGAAGCCCACATCGTTTGCTGGACACCACCTCGTCAGCCAGCGGTGAAATGACGACATGCGGCGATACATGTCATCACTGGTCAGTTTGGGGCTATGCCTCTTTCGTGTAGTCACCCAGCCTCCTGGCTGCTCGGGAACTACCGGGGGACGGCTAGCCGAAGCTACCTTCGGTGGTACCGCACCGGCTATAGGGGACTGGCTAACTATAGCAGCTACTGACTGTTTGGTGGTGCGGTACCGTGCCTCTAACTCACTGAGCCTCGCCTCCGAAGCTACAAATAAACTACATTTATTACAAGTACCATTATCGCTAAAGGAGGACGAGGAGTAACTAAACATGAGGCACACAGGGCAGGAGAGAGCAGGAGAGGAGAGAGCAGGAGAAGAGAGAGCAGGAGAGCAGAGAGAAGCCATTGCTATAGTTGGGGAAGTTAGTGTGACTAACAGAAACTGGGAAAACTATCGGGTTGTGGTTGCTAGAGTTAAGAAACTTGTTCGTGCACAAACAGAACAAGTGTATGGACAGTGTAGAGTTATGTAGATAGTCACTGATGTGAAAAATATACGAAAATCTGTTTAGGTGAGCAGAGCAGAGAGCACCGTGGCAGCAACACCGATAACCGGAAGTGACAGAATTGCGCTTAGTAATGTAATGTAGCACTACATATTGTATATTCATACAGGTTTACAGGTTTAAAGGATCAATCCACCTGAATCTTTATTCAGGTGAAAATGATCAACCAAATTCAACTTTGACCTACCAGACATATAAGTGTATAAGTGCATTTATATCAGCTACCACTGCAAAGTGCTGGCCTAACTCCAGAGGTCAAACCAGCAACGCGGAAATTAATGGATGACAGCTAGCTGAACTAAAGCATCCTTGGTTAAATGGTTCACATGTGCTCAACCTGTCTGATTGTTGTAGTGATGTGATGAGTACTATGATATTTTAACTGATAGAAATGGACAAAAGAATGATCTCTTATAGAAGTTCATCAACATTATTAGACAAGTCTTCTATAGCCCTGTGTCTGTAGAAGAGGCAGAACCTGGACCAAGTGTTATCCATTGATGTCAAGAACAATCTGTGGTGGTGGGGTGTGTGGAACTTTTGATAGAAGATTAGACCTCCAAGGAGATTTATAAACTAGTGTATGGGGCTTTAACCCTTTGACCTTATACAAGATCAGTCCTAACCCCAAATACTTTCAATGTTCAGTATTCTAACCTGTGTCTAATGTGTGTGTGTGTGTGTGTGTGTGTGTGTGTGTGTACCTGTCCCTGAGTGCACAGTCTCTGTTCAGTGAGCCATTGGTGTGTTGGCAGATGACAGATCTCTTCTGTACAGTGGTGGTGGGGCCTGAACACCTTCCTGAACACTGAAATAAAGAAACATAGAGTTCACACCACAATGCACGATGTTCTACACAGAGTGTGGCATGCTCAGTTTGAATGTACCTTTCCCCATGGACTGGTTACCCAGGTTGGACAGTTATTGGCGGTGCACTGCTCTGTTTCTGCTGGCCGGCTCACCCTCTCACAGGAAGCTGCTGTCAAAATCCTCAATGCACCTCTGGCATCCAGCTGCTGACAGGAGACCTGCCTCTGTTTCCAGCCACCGCCACACGATGCAGAGCACTTGGACCACTCTGATGCCGACCATCTGCCATGATGATAAGAAAAGATGAATAAAGGCAGGGCTGGCAGAGCCAGAAACAGCAGGAGGCACAGGGTGAGAAGATTCTGCTGAGAGTTACACTTCTGTTGTGATCTGGCTGTTCTCCATGAATTTATTAACAGCCCGCTCACTCTGTGTTATCTGCCTCATCAATGTGTGTGTGTGTGTGTGTGTGACTCTACACATGAAGCCTGTAGCCATACAACAGAAAAGTCAAATATTTATCAGTCAACATCATGCTACTCTTTTTGATTTGATTATAATCAGTTTAGTGACAATTAGGAACTACTATTCTGGGTTTTAGACACTTTGTGCCTCATGGATGAAATTTAGAATTAGAAATAAGAGTTCAAGAAATCTTAGATGAAGAAGTTTAATGGTTGAAAGAGCTGAAGCTCCAACTGAGTGACAAACCACTCAGTGTAAATACTGTAAGAGAGGCAACATTTTGGTTGCTTGCATAAAAAATAAACTTAGACCTCTCTGTAATAACAGGAAATTATTTTTTCCACTCACTCATTTAGACATGCATGCAAATGAGAGATGGTGGAGTGATGGGCAACCACACAGAGCGGCACTCTGAGAGCAGTTGGGGGGTTCAGTGCCTTGCTCAAGGGCACATTGGCAGTGCCCAGGAGGTGCAATGACTGAGCCTCGCCCTGGGAGAACTACCTTCTTGATCATGGTATCTCCCCTGCCAAGTAAGTATACAGTATATAAGTATGTACGGTATATATAAAAGCTGCCATTAAATCAACATTAGGTAACCTTTCCCTAAACATGACCGATTATTATTGTATTAATCAGCCATTATATTACTACTATTTATTTTTATAGCTCCAACTTTCCTTCTGTCCATCATGGGAACACTGTACTCATCAAAGTTATTGCTGATCTCTGGGGACACAGAGACATATCTAAAAATAGGTCCTACGTTACAGAAGCCATGACGAGTTAGATGATAAGTACACAACAGTTTTCCCAAATAAGCTGACACTTTTTTTCTGAAGCTATAAATAAAAGTGAGTGAACTCATGAAGTCACTGATGATCCCTGACAGTATGGGAAATCAGTGCAATGAGCTGCTTGTGTACAGCAGGTCAAAGGCGGATCAGGAAGTTAGTCTGGAAATTGTGATGGATGGAATGGTCCCATGTCCCTGATGTCTACATGTGAAGTGTACCTGGGAGGGCAGTCCCTTCTGTTGCAGGGAACTGGAGAAGTGACGGGTTTGGGTATGTGCTGACACATGCTGTGCTGAACATCCTTTCCATCAGGAGTGACACACTGAATCCTCCGCAGCCAAGTCCCTCTGTTCCCACAGGAAGCACTGCACGCCGTCCAGTCTCCGAAACGCCAGCCGAACTCTGTGGACCCAAATGTGAAACTCTCAGATTCACAGGATCAATGGAAATGTCAGAACACTTATCGTATCAAATGTATCCCTTTTTTTGTTTGTTTGTTTTTTTTAACTCAAATATTATTCATTTTCGGCATAAAACAATAAAGAACACTAGTGTCAGTGGGAGACATGTTCTTTGATATCATATCTAAATGTCTCTGAAATCAATCAAAGTTTTCAGTGGTGTCTCTGCAGTGAGATTTGTATTCTGTCCATTTTTTACATTTCTTCTTGAATTGGAGCTTAAAGCGGAGTTTCAGGAGCCGGACCACACCTCAACCGCGCCACTTCCGACAGTCCTATAAATACCTTCCTAACCCTGTGGTTCCCTTCACGCTCGTATTCCGCACACCCTTCCCACCCACCACAATTCTTTCACCTTTTCTCCTCTCTTCCCTAGGGCCCGTCAGGGGGGTCCGTTATGCCCGGATGCTACAGCGGATTCCCTACCGTAGCTTCCCCACACCGCAGCATCAGACCGAAGAACTTCACGAGATCATACTTCATCCGCAATCATTCATTTTGTGAATAAATAATTTTAACGCATCTTGTTGAGTCTTGACGAGTACTTGACGAGAGAGAGAGAGAGAGAGAGTCCTCCTAAGAAGCTCCACCCTTTGCTTCAGACAGACACACACATTACCTCATTAGGAGGTCATATGTATGATCAGCACTAAGTGGCTCAGCCTTGAAGCATGTTGTCCAGTATGGTTAGTGAACAGACTGGGCTCCCAGAAGGTATGAATGGGTTAGTTTTGTACTATATTTTCTAACTGCTCTTCTAATTTGTCATGTTAGCGTTGCCGCTGCTGTGACTCAGGAGGTACAGCCGGTCATACATTTATCAAAAGCTGCTTGTGAACTACACACACTCCACACATGGACGCAGATCAACTTAATGCTCACCTTCAGTGTGAATGTAAATCCAGGCAGACAGTGTTTGTCTGGTACTGTTGATGAGGGTCTGGCATCGGTACCGGCCTGAGAATTTCATCTGGAGTGTGTTGACCTCAAGGACACGGCCTCCCACAAGCATCCTGTACTGCAGACCCTGACCCAGAGCAGAACGCTGGGTCTGGACTGAACCTGAAACTTCCTTCAGGGTATGATTGTTGTAGTCCCAGCGCACTGGCAGTTTGTGGTCAGGAATTACTGGACAACCTGTTAAAGACAGAAGCAGGGTGAATGTTAATATTCGGCATTTTAATGGACTGTTGAAAAATTTAGTATGAACACTCACGTCTGTTTACATTTGTTTCCATTCAATTTATTTATTGCTTGTACATATGGACACTTGTGTCCTCATGTACACTCATGTGTACCTATACGTAGATTATCTCCAGGTTTGACAAAGACACTTGTTCCGCGGCGTGAAGCCATGAGGACCCGTCGTCTGTTTAGCTCTTGTGCAACTGGAACAACCCTGCTTCCTCCAGCGGGGTACGGACCTGTATACACACACCCGAAATGTTTTTATTCAGATTTTGAATGCCACCTATGATTTCATGGTGAGAAGTTATGTATATGTATTTGTATGTGAACCCACCATAGACCTGCAGGACAGTAGAGGCGGTTGACTTTCCTATGGTGTTGGTGGCGGTGCAGGAGTAGGTCCCTTGGTTGTGCAGAGAAATATTTTGGATCCACAACGAGCCAGACGGAAGAACAACAGCACCCGTGTCTGGTGGTCCATTCTTCCTGTGCCACGTCACTGTGGGCTGAGGAACGCCTGACAGACAGAAGACAGAGGGACCAATAAGAGGTACAGGCAGTGGTGTAGTTCAAGTGTACACAGGTATACAGAGTATGAATACTTGTTTTTCAGTCAGTGCTGTATATATAGCCACATCACTCAGCAGTGTTTTATTAAGTTTCTGGTCTTAGGATGGTAAAGGCATGACAGAGATTTTCCCTGAAGTCAAGTAGCATTTTTTTGTGAAGGAGTTTATCCTTTTCTGGATAGGCCACTTTAAAGGTCCAGTGTGTAAGATTTAGTGATGGTGAGGTTGTGGATTTCAACCAACTCAACTGTACCCCTCCCTTTCAGTAGGAGAAACTATCGAGTAGCTTGTCAGTTCGAGGGTTTCTTAGATACTTATAGGAATTTCATTACATTCTGTAAAACTATAGGTGATAGTGAATATCATTGTTACTTGTTCTGCATTGTGTTAGTGCTTTTTTTTGCTGACTTAGTTAGCTGGTCTTTATGCTTATAACACTAATACTTCTCCAGGCACAAGTACACCACTGCCTACAACATACCAACACTTACTGATACATATACAGAGACTGTATATGTATGTACAGGTGAAGAGGACAAGAGGGGGCAACCACTTTGTGTCTAAGAGAGACTAAAAAAAGATTTTTTTTCATCAAAAAAGTATTATTTATATCACCAATATCATTACTGGGTAACTGTGATTATAATTACTGGGTAAAGAATTATTGTGTAACTATTGATATAGCAACACAATTAGTTCTGATATCATCATAATTTAAAATGCGGACATAACGCAAAAACTTTGGTAAGTGACATCATTGCTTTAATAGCTGAAGCTATAAAACAGACATGCATATTTTTGAAATGAGATTATGAGATACTGGATACTGCAGTGTTTCCTTGTGTGTCTCTCTGTGCCCATGTGTATCACCTCACCACCTGCTCCTGTGCAGATCATTCAGTAGCACTTGTGATAACAAGCTTTACTTCCATCTTTGTGTGTTCAGAAACTTGTTTTTGTCGTGATTAACTTTTCCCTGTGCTTCAGCAACTCTGCCCATCCTTCCCCTGCTGCATCCAGCTCTGTCTCATCCCTAAACCTGCCTCCTGAAGTATTGCCACCACCAGCTCTGCACCAGTCTGGTACCCCTCCCTGCAAGACCCCATTCTGTCACTACAGTATATCTTCTGGTTCAATAAACTGTTTAAATGAATTCTGGTGTTTGGCTTGTGTTTGCTGATAGTCTAACAGTTTTGGGATACAGTGTTGGGTCTAAATTAATGTTAGAGAAGCGTCCTCCTAACCAGAATGCAACATTCTCTGTGATGGTGACGACAGAGGCTCTCCCTGACATTGGTACTTTGGAGGACATTATCATTGAGGGAAGATGACAAGATTTCTGTTGTGTCTGTTTTAATATTTACTAGGTGATTATAAAGGTACTGACAATGTGATTTTTTTCTTGGGCATTAGTTACCTCATTATTCACGTCTTTTCTTGTGGCAGATATTTTATTTATGTTTTATATTACTTCCTGCCACTGCTGATTGTCAGTTCTTCCCTGGTTAGTTTCACCTGTGTCTTGTTATCCTGCCTTCACTTGTGTGTTTAGTCCATGCTCTTTGGTTTCAGTGTCAGTTCGTCACGTTTGGCTGTATGTGAAGTGTTCCAGAGATGTTCTTCATGTTTTTTGACTACTACTCTTGTCTTCTTGGACCTTACCTGCCCCTTGATTTCTTTGCCTTCCTTGGACAGCTCTTCAGGTATTGACCTTCCCCTGCCTCATCAAGCCTTTTGTTCACTGACATTTGCAATTAAACCATTGTTCTGCAGCAGGTCTGCCTCTGTGGTCTGCATTTGGGTTCTATTCCTCATGTTCTATCCTGCTTGATATTTGTGACAGTTTTTCAGATTTTTTTTTTTTCATATGTGAAGCAAGTATTTCCTGTGATAGGAAAAAAACAAGTGCAGGGATTAAGTTCACTGCAGCGGAAGGGAGATGATCTCTGCCCACTACATCTTCCAGCCACCCAGCCAGACCAGACCAGCCACAGGCGGTGCCACCACCTCAGGAACAGGGCTTGGACCTTAAGCTACTCCACTGCCCATCTGACTCCTGACTAAGGAGTTGCAGAAAAATAAAATGGAAGAAATACAACTCACTTGCTAAATCAGCAATGGAAAATCAGAGACTGTTGTGCCCACATCTAGATCTGGCTCCATTACAACTCCCCACCTCAAGCCAAAACTCAAAGTTAACCCTTTGTGGAATCTGTTGTATGACGCTGTTCCCCCAAGAATCTGTATCCATAAAATCACAAAATCTGAAATAAATCTAAATCTGCAACAAGTAAAGGATTTTAGTTATTATTATTATTATTATTTATAACTTTCTTGCAGGTATATAACTGCCTCTGAAGCTGTATTTCAGTTACAGCTGGCTGCTGATCAGGACTTTGCCACAGCTTAGAGTTTTACTCAACACCTTTTAGTTTAAGGTGGGACTCTAGTGATGTAGTGTATGTATTTCCTTATACTACCAGATCAGACATCTGTTGGCAATAAAAGACAATCTTAAACACACAGAGACAAACTCTGGCTCATTTCATCCAATCACCAGGTGATGAAAATGTCTGGTAAAACAGCTATTTTGAGCTGGTTACAAAAGGCTACTGCCAACATGACATCAGCCCTGTGTGTGTGTGTGTGTGTGTGTGTGTGTGTGTAATGTTTTAGAATTTTAGGAGTTAGTCTCTCTAGTTAGTCTAACTCAGTGTTAAAGACTGGAAGAAAGCAGAAAGACCCAGCTTTACTTCAGCTTTACCCAGCTCACTGAGTAACCCTCATACACAAACGGAAAAGTAAAAACCATCTTTTGTTGTTAGAGGGGATATGTGCTGGAATCATTTATTGATGAACAACAGTCAGTGTTGTTACTGTACACAGATTCCTACAGATTTGTCACAACTGACTGATAACAGAAAACTGCCAACTGCTGCCAAAACGCCTTTTCTGGTACATTCCGAGCCAGACAGTTACTTTCCGGATAGAATCCAAGAGGTTGGCTCTTTGGATTGCCAAGTCTCCAAGGTCATCATTCCAGCTGCACACCTTTGTCTTCATTGGGCCATGGAACATCCAAACCACCTTCCATATCTTCTGGCTCAAGCCGGTCAAGGAGATCCCACCTCAGAGTCAAGACTGTCTGACAGTGACAGTAACAAAGTTTCAGTATGGAAAATGTGTTGATAATCAGGACAGACCATACAGTTCCTTGCCTCTTTCTAGGTATTACCACTCATCTCTGGTATTGTCACACACTTGTCCCATGTCTTCTCCTTGCTGAAGGACTATGGCTGGTGCCTGGGTGCTCTCCTCATACACCTGCCGAAATCCTCGTAGAACTGCTGTTCTTCTTGGGTGGCAGAGAAGCTGCATTGTTTGCATTGACCTTCAATGTGGCGGGCTAAATTAGGAAGAAATACCCTCCTCATATAGAATCTCCTGCACAGAGAATACTTTCTGTTGCTGGCTTGTATAAAAACTGTAATCAGCATAAAAATGCTGCTTTTTGCTGTGTTTTTCATAGTCTCTTGGGCTCCATCCAGAATAGAGTTGTGATCGCTATGCCTGAGTAGGTGCAATGTCATGTTGTGTTGGATGTTCCCCATCACATTGGCTTTGAATTTAATGTGTTCTTCTATCTGGACACTTTTGGTACCAAGTCAAGGTATCCATTTGGTAAGTATTTCCTAAAGAAACACATCATCACTGATGGTATTTTGGATGGTGAGCCAAACAGTTTCCTGACATGTTATGTAGTATGACCAATAATAGCACTGCAGTACAAGGCGTGGAGTGGCAGCACTGTATCCAGCTTTCTTAATGCACCCAGCACAAATTCCCTATTGGCAACTTGGTACTCTTTAAAACCTGACTGAAAATACTGATACTGCTACACTTGATTTATACACTGAACCCCAAAATGCTCCCAGTGATTAGGCCACCACTTTACATGATAGCTTGCTGGCTTGTGTATGTGTGTGTCTGAATGAAAGGCACATTGTAAAACACTCTGGATAGAAGTGCTACATAAATGAAGTCAACTCAAGTCCATAAAGTCAAAAAAACCTTCTTTTTATAAATTGGGTGAAGCAGTCGTTTAAAGGAAGCATTATTTATTATGGTGTTCTGACCCACCTGTGACAGGGCAGTCCAGCGTGAGGTTAGTGCCCAGGCGAACGCTGACTCGTCCCCCAACTGTGACCCTCAAGCTGTGGCCCAACACCATCCCATGGTCTGAAACGTTTCTCCATGACACTGCAATGGCTGGTGGATCTGAAGTTTCACACACAGAGTAAGAGCAGCAGTCACTCACATGTGGTAATAATTGTGACATATGGATCTCTTCTGCAGCACTATTATTTGTGTGAAATCACCATCACCATCAGTAAACATACTGGTCTCATTAATGCATGTCAATGCATGTTACTAACTAAACTTCTTCCCCAGAGTTTCTGTGCTCTCTCGTCCAGCAGGTTCTCATGGATCGTGGCTGCTGCTGTGGTCCTGTATGACGTCCACTACATATATTATTACTGTCATTATTGTTACCATATATATCTCCATTACAGTTTATAGTCAGTTAATGATTTGCTGCTGCTGTGCATCTGTGTCTCTCTAACTCTATCACAGGTTCCACTGCTACTGTAATCATTCTATCATTTATTGTAATTCATTGTCATTTTATCATTCATTGTAATTGTACAATATGTTTGTGTTGATTTGTTCTGTACACGTGACATCTATTGCACGCCTGTCCGTCCTGGGAGAGGGATCCCTCCTCTGTGGCTCTTCCTGAGGTTTCTTCCACCTTTTTTCCCTGTTAAAAGGGTTTTTTGTGGGCAAGTTTTTCCTCACTTGAACCGAGGGTCTAAGGACAGAGGGTGTCACTCCTTGTACAGATTGTAAAGCCCTCTGAGGCAAACTGTGTTTTCTGAATTTGGGCTATACAAATAAAATTTGATTTGATTTGATTTGATTGGATTTGATTAGAAACCAGAAGACATATATATTGCTTGATTACAGGAACTTTTAAGGTGAGTAATCACATTTAATATTATACTTAACCTTTGAGTTTGTTTGCACCAAAATTAGGTTCTACTGCATCCAAAAATCTGAATGTGCGTGTTTTTGTTTTTGCTATTTTAGCAGTGTGGCAATATTATTCTCAGTTCACCACTTTGAAATCACTGGAAAACTTCTCAATGGACTGATATGAAATTTGGTACTACATACTGTATGAAATCTGATAACTTAAGTGATTGTCTGACTTTTCAGCCAGCATCATAAATCACATCTTACTTTTTCTATTTTTGTTCAATATTTTGGTTTATGACCAAACACCTAGCAATACGATAATATCAGCCACAATGAATTTTATTTCCAGTGTATTCAAAATATATGATGGTGACAGGTATCTTAAATTGAAGTTATGGATGGTGTGCCTAATAATGTTACTCGAGGACACACCTGCGACCAGTAGCTGAAATGTCTCGGAATCAGAGCCGTGTGTGTTGGCAGCTGTGCACTTGTACTGGCCTCTGTCAATCGCTCTGGGCTGAAGGATGTGAAGTCTTCCAGAGCTATCCCAGGACACTCTGCACACACAAGGAAAACATGTTGGTTTGGACATTTTTTTGTTTTATGTCAGTTTTCCCCATATGGAAGTGAAGTCCTAACTAATGCAATCATCAACTGTCACCTAAATCACTAAATTCAACAGGAATTAAATGTTAACTTGTTTACAGTACACACACACACACACAAATTAGACACAGGTTAGAATATTGAACATTGAAAGTATTTGGGGTTAGGACTGATCTTGTATAAGGTCAAAGGGTTAAAGCCTCATACACTAGTTTATAAATCTCCTTGGAGGTCTAATCTTCTATCAAAAGTTAAGTCCGACCGCACCCAGGCTATGCGTCCCCTGCAAAGTGGAAGAAGAGGTAAGGCGGCTTTTGGTAATGTGTGTGGACGGTGTTAATGTTCAGAACGGCAGATGCCGGGACCGAAAACAGTGAAAACAGCGAAAATGAGCAAATGCAGCAAAGCTAAAGTAATAAGAATACCAGAATTTTCAGACTATAAGCTATTTTTTTCACACGCTTTGAACCCTGCAGCCTTTCCAACGGTGTGGCTAATTTATAAATTTTTACTGGCCAATGGCCAATGGGTCACTCTCTAGCAGTAAATGCAAAAGTGGAGAAAGATTATGTGCTAAAGAAGACACTAGTTTTGTCATTTTGCGCATCATGCACACACAGAGGCGCCGTATAGGGGGGAAAAGTTAGGACAATTCCAAGGGTCCACGACTGACAGGGGCCCCAAAAAATAGGTAAACACCAATATAAAACTATTAAACCATCATCATTGAGTATATATATTTCAAATATAACAATTAATTTAATTATCTCTTTGTTTTTAAGTGTTTTGGCAAGTAAAAGTTAAATATCCCCACTGACCAAAAATACCCATCCATATTGACCGACCACCCCCCTGTATCTACATCAAATGGTTTGGTCCTGCATGAGCGCGCTTATCAGTGACGTGCTTAGTAGCGGTTAGTATACGCCAGAGCTGCAGTATTCAAAATGTCACTTAGTAAACTTAGTAGACAAAGGAAAGGATGTCAATCTCTAACCCAGTTTTGAGTAGCCTAGTCTGTGCTGTGAGCGGTATTAACTCTTTTCCTCTGCTCCCAAACCTGTGGGCGTTCCCGCCGAGTTCACTGAAACCCCGCCCACTACCAAATGTCACCTGTCAATCAAAGTCACCAGAAACATGGACGCTATGTCAGAGAGATTTCTGCTGCTAGCTCAGCTGCTAACTCAGCTAACTGACTAACTTTAGGCTGTAGTTGTAATGTGTGCTGAATGTATTTATACCTCTACAGCAGCAGGAGCTGGTTTATGCTAATTTTCAGACCCACCCACTAAATCAGGGGTCACCAACCTTTTTGAAACCGAGAGCACTACTTCCTGGGTACTGCTTAAGGCTACCAGTTTGGTATACAATTCTGAAATAGCCAATTTGCTCAGTTTACCTTTAGCTAAATGTAAATGTAATTATTAGCCTAATAATTAATGATATTCATCTCTGTGAAGACACTGATCATGTTAATGATTTCTCACAATGAATATCAACAATGATTTAACAAGATAGGAAACAGATAAATATCAATATGCAACACTTTATTTCTATATTTTGTAAAAAATAAACTTTCAGATAGCATGGTAGCTTGTGTGACACGTTGTGAAATGTCTCTCCACATTGTGCCGCTTTGCCATCGCCACAGTCGCCGCGCAAATAAGACAAACACATGCTCCATTCACAGTGGTAAAAAAGAAAACTCTACCTCCCATTCGTCATGAAAATGATATGTTTTTTTAATATTTTTTTGTATTTTTTTCTGCCATCTTTTCATGGGTCAGTCATCTCCTCATTTTTGCTGCGCCCGCTAGCTTGTTTCGTCATAGTGTCTGGTCATGCGCATCATACTGACCTTTGAACTATACTAGGTCATAGTTCATTTATATTAAACATTTTTTAAAGTTTTTTTTTAAATATATTGTCATTTCCAGTTTACGTGGAAGTGTGATTTAAACAAGAATAGCAATCAAAATAAGTAAGTGTAAGTGGCGCTATTTGAGCTATTTTTAGAACAGGCTGGCGGACGACTCATGTGGTCCTTACCTGCCCGCGGGCACCGTGTTGGTGACCCCTACACTAAATCCTGAAGACAGAAATGTTGAAACAGTTTGTGAAGCCTAGCTCCATCTAAATGGTTGAAATGCTTCTTACACCCTTTTTAGAAGTACATTAATGACCTTTAATATGTTTAGAAGAAAATGTCTGAATTTACTTTACATGATCCATAGTAAAATAAACGTTTAGCATGATATTCATATTAAATCATTGTCCCTGCCCCTTTTAGCAGACTTAACAACAGATGAGTCAGCAGCACCCCAGTCTCCCCATAGCTGCACCCCCCCTCCCTGTCCCAGTGAAGAAGGTGAGCAACATTGTGTTCAGTGACATGCCAGTTAGCATCATTGCAGGGAGTCTGTGGGGATATGTCTGTCTCTTTTGCTCTTTTTACCATTTCAAAAAAGAAAATGAAATATTTATTAATGATTATTATACACACATACATTATACACACACACACACACACACACACACACACACACACAAACAAAAAATGTGTCGTATCTAATGTCAAGTAAGTATCAAGTAGTGGTGATACAGACCTGTAGGTAATTTGGGTCAATGTTCTGTAGTGTTAGAGTTATTTATTACTATATGGCATATTTTAATATATAGACTGTATATATCACAGTATATATGTATACATCACATGCATTATGTACATCCTACAGAGCCAGAAGGAGGAAGAAGTGTGGAAGCAGAGGAAGAAGGGAAAGAAAGTAACAAAGAAAGTAACAGTGATGATGACAATGAGAGGTGCATGTGCCTGTGTTTGTGTCTGTCAGTTAGTGGCTAGCGCTAATGCGCTAGCTGCTCTGCTGTCTCTGTCTGTCATTTTAGACAGACAAGTTCAAATTCAGTGCCAATAACTGCTAAAATGGCTGCCTAATGTTAGCAATTAGCATGTCTTTCATTTTTAGTGGATAGAAATTATGTTATGATTTAACACAGTCGTGCTGGATTCACTGTCAAATCCGATGACTGATATATATTGCATCACAGGCATAGCAACAGCAGATTTAAACACAAACAACGCAGATTGACGGTCACTACAGAAAATGTCTTGCTTGAGCTGCCTGTGTTACTGTCTGTCAGTTAGTGGCTAGTGCTAACGCGCTAGCTGCTCTGCTGTCTCTGTCATTTTAGACAGACAAGTTCAAATTAAGTGCCAATAACTGCTAAAATGGCCGCCGCCGGGCTTCTGCCGACTGGCTTCTGCCTGCCGGGCCTAATCAGCAGAGTAGTTACTTAGAATGTCAGTTGGAAATGCGAGAAAATGCTGAAACCACTAATTTTAGCATTTGCAATGTTAGCAATTAGCATGACGCATTAGCCACTTATTTTAGCAGTGTTTTAGCAGTATTTTAGCACCACTAATGTTTGCAATTAGAATGTCTTTTTAGCCACTAAAAATTAAATAGATGCTAATTGATAACATGCTAATGCTAATTGCTAGCACATCAGCACTAGCCACTAACATGCTAGCTGCTCTGCTGTCTCTGTCTCTGTCATTTTAGACAGTGCCAATAACTGCTAAAGTGGACGCTGCCAGGCAGTTACTGCAACTATGACAGTTGGAAGACAGAGAGAGAGAGAGAAAATGCTGAAACCACGCCTCGAACAGGAAGGATTTCTGGCCAAACCGTTTTTCCAATCATTGAACTGGCTTAACTTTGGGCATCTTGAGCCCTTCCTGAACGTCTAGATATGCAGTTTGTGTGTAAAATGAAGAAATGTGACCTATTAAAATCGATTCAAAGAAAGGTTACTTCTGCTTTCCTCCAGAAATGTCCCCCCCCTTTTTAACATGGGAGTCTATGGGGCTGTGGATGGGTGTTGGTGGCAAATCTTTGTGTCTGATGCCAAAACTATAATACTGACAGCTTTAGCAGACGAATCTGAAGTGAGAAAACAAATTTTCCTACGTTTCTATCTATAAATCATGCCTGTAGTGTGAAATTTGTGGCCAGTTTCCGTTTTATTTTTTGACTGATTTTTTTCTCTCCTCCTCACTCTAGCTGATGGTCATCCACTCTAGCACAAACATTCCACGTGATACACACCCATTATAAACCCAGAAATTTGAGTAAAAACCTGCTCAACTTTGAGCCTCGATAGTTTAAAAACGGTAAAAGGTGTCGATAAGTGAAGTGAATCACTGAAGAGAAGGGTTCAGGGTTTTCCATTCATTCCTATGGGAAATTTTTTACGGGATGAAAACACATGTTTTGATATATCTTTTGTCGGGGTCCTCTCGCCACTTTGGGCCGCATTAATTACCGAAAAAGGGCGGAAAATGAATAATAAAACTCCCAAGAAACACGCAGAAGAATAATAGTTGCCTTGTGCCTCGTGTCGTAGGCACTCGGCACTAATAATAAAACTGCCAAGAAACACGCAGAAGATTAATAGTTGCCTCGTGTCGTAGGCACTCGGCACTACCTAAAAAAGATCAAATCTTCCGTGTACAGTCTTTCTGTGTAAATATCTCATGTTACAGCATGAAAACCTGTGGCTTATATTCAAGTGTGGCCTATATATGTACAAAATTTATTTTCTTTTAAAATTTAACTGCTGTGGCTTATATTCAGGTGCGCTCAATAGTCCGAAAATTATGGTAATAATTTTATCCGATTACTTGATTAATCAATGGAATATTCAATAGAATACTCGATTACCAAAATACCACCACTTACCAAAACAGCCCTACTGGCTAGCGCTAGGCTAATGGTGCTACCCTGTAGTGTGTTTATGTACTGGCTATTGGAAAGCTACGTAGATAAATGTAATTAGTTGCAAGTAACGTACATAACATTTTTCAGCTGTTCCCCTTACACCTGTAACATACAAGCTCAGCCAGCATGTTTTCTCCACAACCGTACAGGTGGGAAATTTATTTTTTACTTATTAGTAAGTCATTCTTTTGTCTGAACTCTATTAGCCACGTTACTTTATTACAGACATTTGACAGAGTAGACTATGGGCCTTTATGTCTAAGAGGAATAGAGCTGTAAGTTATTTTATGCATATTAGTAGTCTGTTGGATACAAATGAGTTGACTGGAGCTAGCTTTGCCAGAGTAGGCAGTGTCAGTCTGTCTGAAACCTCATAACGTGTATGTTTACCAGATATTGAAGCATAGATAATATGTACTTATTGACATGAACAACTTGAATAAATTGTTGCATTCTGTAACTGTAAGAGTAGTCTGTAAGACTACAGCAGGTTCCAGCCCACCAACATGCATGATTGACCACCCTAGCCTGCCTTGAATCTGTGTGTAATCTATCTACAGAGCAGACTATGGGCCTCTACAGCTGAGGGGAATAGAGTAGTTCTTTAGTAAGTTCTTTTATGCATAGATGTAGTCTGTTACTATTGTGATATAAATGAGTGAGGATTAAAGTACAATAAAATGCTGTTCCCTCTATCTTACATTGCTTATTGTTAATCTGTCATGTTGTTACTTGTTATCACGTTACATATCAAACACTGAAAGCACACAAAACAGTTCAGATAGACTTAACCTTTATTGTCATGAATCCTTCAAACATCACAACTTTTGAGAACAAACTTATTCAATTTACTACCTAGAACAGCAGTCTGAGAAAGTTTTGGTCAGCACTTAGGTTTCATAGAATTTCAGAAGAAAAGATGGACACATGTTATAAAAGCATGTCACTGTGTATTTTAGACTGACCATTATGTACACTTTGTTTTAGCTGTTATAGATACTAGGCCTACAGGAGCTCTGTAAGCTGGTGTTGGTAACCTCTTGCTTCCCTGGTCTTCCTCAGGGGTGAGGATCTTCAGCACCTCATCCACGTATGGGCCAGAATCTAGGAAAACCTTCTCGAAGATGAGGTCCAACATAACAATATAGGAGGGAGGAGGGAATTGCTCACCAGCTGATGTTGTGGCTTAGGGACACCCAGCACTTTTATTGAAGTGGAGGGTTGCACACACACGCACGCACGCACACACGCACGCACACACACACAAACTGTCTATATATATACATACATTGAGAGCAACATGAAAACAGAGTCCCTAAAACCGGATGATGAACTGATGTTGTCCTTGCATTGTAGCTTTGTTTACTTTATGTACCCAGCTCCCTAAGACTGGATCTAGCTTCAGACTATGCTGTAAAATAGTGAGGGGTCTCTCTTTCTCTCAAACTGAGGGGGGACACAGACAATAAAAGTGAGGGAGTGCTGTTAACAGAAAGGTGAATGAGAGAAACGTTTTCTTACCGCTAACAGCTACGTTCAACACACAGCTGCATGTGGGAGCGGTGAGTAGACACGTCTTTCTTTATCTCTCTAAACTGAGCAGGAACAAAAAATGTTCGTCTGACAGCCAGCCATCCAACTAAAAACCTACTGGCGTTATGTTAGTGTGTATCACAGGCTAGTACAGCTGATATGAGACAGTAAATAGCAGTTAGCGCCGATTAGCATGAGCTAACGCTAACTAGCCATTTGGTACAGGCATTGCTTGCTAGTTGATCCACATAACGGGGCGGCAGTGCTGCCTGTCAACATGCAGGTGTGTGCTGAACATAACGCTAGCTAGCTGGTAGCGTTAGCTCGTGGTAATCTAAAGAAACACAAAGCACACTTACATTTCCATCGTCTGTAGTTTTCCATTGACAGTTGGTATTACTCCTCTTTCGTGTGAGGTCTTGTTGTCGTCCTGTGTTCTGTGTGGCGGGTGGAGACTGGGTGTTGGCCTCTGCTGGAGAGTTCAGGAAGTGGGTCTGGACTAAAAGCTTGCTACATCGCAACCGGAGCGGAATCTGACTACCGTGCTCAGAGACAAGCAGCAAGAGGCGGGTGTGGCTGGAGCAGCTCACGCAAGTTGGACACGGTTGTTGTTTTTAATACTGTGGGGTTTGTACACACCCCAAATTCAAAAATGTTAGTGTAGAAGTGCTGGAAATGTGATTTTTGCATAATATGTATGTATGTATGCAATCTTTTAATAATATAAATCTTTTTTTTTTCAAGTTTTCCTCTGAGACAGAATTCTCTGCAGTATTTTCACTCTCAGCACAATATCACAATCAAAATACCACAATAAGGGTTGAGGCTATTAGAACTGTGTGAAACAGTTTAGTTGGTGTGTCACCACTAGCTACAGTAGTTACCTGTCAGTGTGCCGCAGTAGAATGCCATCTTTGGTCCAGCTGATTTTGGGACGCGGGAAGCCCTCTGCAGGACAGAGTATGGTCAGGGATCGGGTGGCGTTGGTGACGAGGGCACTGTTCCCAACGCTGATGTTAATGTTTCTCTGAAAAGCCAGCAGTATGGTCTGCTGCTGTCTGATGATCACTGGTCTGTTCCCAGCTGTCTCAGAGGAAAGGCGCTCTGACCAGTTGGGCAGTTTGTCTGAGGGACAAATCAGATACCAACATCAGGAACAAAAGTGTTCCACCAAATACACCTCCATATACCTCCAATATATGACCAATATACTGCTCTGATATTGCTCTTTAAAAATGTTTTCGTCATAGTTTATGTTAGTTAAACTGTTTTTCACCTAAATTATGAAGTATTAAATAAGGCCATGGGAAAAAAACACAGTTCTGTCAAAGTAATTGTTTTTTTTTTTGTTTGTTTGTTTTTGTCACCTGGGAGTAAGAATCATTATGTTTTTGTAACTTTAGAATGAGACTAACAGATATTCCCACTCAGCGACACACCCGCTGAGAGGCCAACTCTGGTCATTGGCAGCTCCATTTTACGAAACGTGAAGTTAGCGACACCAAGGGCCATAGTTAAATGCATCCCGGGGGCCAGAGCGGGCGACATCAAGTCTAATTTAAAACTGCTGGCTAAAGATAAATGTAGATACAGTAAGATTGTTAATCACGTCGCCAGTAATGACGCCCAGTTACGCCAATCGGAGGTCACTAAAATTAATGTAGACTCCGTAGTTTTCTCTGAAACCCTGCCCAATGTGACCAGTGATGACACATATAGCCACATGTCGTCATTCCACTGCTGGCTGTCGAGGTGGTGTCCAGCAAACGTTGTGGGCTTCATAGATAATTGGACACCTTTCTGGGGAAAACCTGGTCTGATTAGGAGAGACGGCATCCATCCCACTTTGGATGGAGCAGCTCTCATATCTAGAAATATGGCCAAGTTTATTAGTCAACCCAAACCGTGACAACACAGAGTTGAGACCAGGAAGCAGAGCTGCAGTCTTACACACTTCTCTGCACCTCCATTAGAGCAGCTGCCCACCCAGTCCTTTAGTATAGAGCAGGCATGTCAAACTCAGTTTGGCTCTGGGGCTGGATCCAGACTTTCTGTTCTCAGGTGGGCCGGATCAGTAAAAGAATGTCAACTCCAAATATTTAGCTTTGTTTTTCAGTACTATGCTTTATCATTCAGTTTGGCGGTGAATGTCTTAACAACTGGTTTATTTTAACAGTTGAGGGAATGCAGTTTTACACCTGAACCAACTCACCACACTAAACAAACTGAAGTGGGAGCTATGAAAAAAATATTTTTGCCTTAATTGTCATACTGCTTTGAAATAAATAAAAAAAGAAATACAAAATAAAAGTTATAGCAGTGCATGGGCAATAAGATTAGACTACATCAGATCAAACTACTAGGCTGGGCCTACTGAAGCCGAGAATATACTGCACAATATTAATTTAAGTTTTTTAGTCTTTAATATGAAACCAGATTAATCTTATTTTTAATGATCTGTATTCATGAGTGCAAACAAATTTCGTGTCATCACACTTTTTTTCTCTCTCTCACTGCACTCCTGCAGTCTACTTGCTGCTGCTGGCTCCTGAAACTTGGCATCTTTTTGCCTTCACAAGTGCATCGATATTAGGTGTCAAATCCTGAGTAGCAGCACATTTAACAATGTCATTCAAGTGTTTATTTGTTAACTTTGAGCGCTGATTTGTTTTATTATTGTTCATTACGGAGAACACCTGTTCATAAAGATAAGTAGTCCCAAACATGGATAGAACCTTTGCAGCCATGGCTGTTAATTTGGGGTAACCTGGCAGGAGATATTGATAAAACGTATCCAATCCCACGGACCCAAATTTATCCTTCATAGCGGAATCGCACCACAAGTCAATAAGCTCGAGTTGAATGTCAGCTGGCATATCAGAAGGCTTCACTGTAAATGGCGAGCGAAAAAAGCCAAATGTGTTCTCAAGTTCACTGAATACCTGAAACCTCTGCTCAAACTCTCACAGCAAATCTGTTATGTTGTCTTTATATTTATCCAAATCATTATCGGGACGGTCCGGTGCCTTCGGACGCACGGCTGTGAGACAAGAGAAATGCGCGGTGTCACCATTGGATAGCTGCGTCTCCCACAGTGACAGTTTCATCTTGAACGCACTTATGCTGTCGTAATATTGAGTGACAACTCTGTTACGGCCCTGCAATGTAGTGTTAAGTGTATTCAAGTGTTGTGTAATATCAGCCATAAACGCAAGATCCTGCATCCATTCCTTGCATTTAAGTTCCTTTACTGGGCGTCCCTTCTGCTTCATGAACTGTCCAATTTCCCCTCATAGCTCAAAGAATCGCTTGAGTACTGCACCTCTGCTTAACCACCGCACTTCAGTGTGGTATGGTAGGCCAGCATGAATGTCATTATCACTGAGAAATGTGTCAAACTGACGGTGATATAGACCGCGCGCTCTGATGAAATTGACAGTTTTCACAACCACACTCATAACATGGTCCATTTGCAGTGTTTTGCAACATAACGCCTCCTGATGCAAAATACAGTGAAATGCCCAAAACTCTTGTCCTCCATTTGCAGTCTATACTTTGGCAACGCCTGCCTTTCTCCCGACCATTGATGGCGCACCGTCGGTAGCCAGGCTCACGGCACAGGACCAGTCCGCTCTCACCTTGTCCAGTGCTCCAACGAGAGCGTTGAAAATGTCATCTGCTGTTGTGGTGTCATTCATGGGCACCAATTCAAGCAGCTCCTCGGTGATGGTCAGTTTCATCAACACCTCTAATGAATATGGCCAGTTGAGCAATATCTGTGACATCGGTGCTCTCATCTATTGCAATTGAAAATGCGATAAATGCTTGATTTTCTCTTTCATTTGGCTGCTCAAGTCACTTGAGAGTTCTGTCACCCGATCTGCGACAGTGTTTCTCGCTAGACTAATATTGGCAAAGGCAGGTCGCTTTTCAGGGCACACGACTTCTGCAGCCTTCAGAATGCATGTTTTTACAAACTCCCCATCAGAAAATGGCTTGGATGCCTGCACCAGCTCGTTGGCAATAATGTAGCTGGCTCTTACAGCCCCATCAGCGATATCGCGGCTGCGCGTAAAAGCAGACTGCTGTTTCTTCAGACTAGCGACCAATTTGTTTATCTCGTCTTTCCTTATTTGTCCTTTCAAGTGGTCATACTTGTCTTTATGATGAGTCTCATAGTGGCGCCGAATATTAAACTCTTTGAACACTGCAACTTGCTGATTACATACCAAGCACACTGGTTTTGCATTCACTTCTGTGAATAAATAATTCTCAGTCCATTTTTCCTGGAAAACTCTTTTTTTTGACAGTGCCATTTTGGGAAGGGTGTGTTGACCGATAACTTGTTTAGTAGTGGTGAATGGTGAAGAAGATTGCCGGTTTATTTTTACCTGGACACATCACGTTGCGAATGTTTATTTCCTGTGACTAACTCGTGTCAGTGCCGCATGCTGGACGTGAGCTCTTTTACACATTTACTGCCCTCTAGCGGCCGAGGGAGCATTTGGTTTGTATTTATTTTAAAAAATCATAACTTTTGATAGAAATGAGCTAGAGACTCGCTTCTTTTTTTTTGACATACTCAGAAATGTTTGCCGGGCCAGATTAAATCATCCAACGGGCCGGGTCCAGCCCGCGGGCCGTATGTTTGACATGCCTGGTATAGAGACTGTCTGTCCCCCGTCCACCCACATTATTCAAAGATAAAACAAACAGGAGTTCATCATAAAAACTTAATACAAATTAAATTAACATCTCCAACAGTCCAAAATAAGAGAAAAAAAATGTGGATTGAAACCTTCAAATCTGAATTTGCAGAATTTGAATCAGGCTTGATCCTTAAAACAGATAAAGTAATTATTGTAGGTGATTTTAATATTCATGTGGACAACCATGAAGATAGTCTTAGTACTCCAGGTTTCTCTTCAGCACTGTAGCCAGGATAACAGAGAGCCACAGCTATACTGAACAAAATTCATCACCTCTGCATTCATTCATACAGTAAGTCTGGAAACAGCTGTAAAACCTGATATATATTTAGACTGTTTTTCTCCCATCGACCTTCATCAAATAACTTCAATGATTTCTTCATCTAAGCTGTCAACCTGTCTCTTAGACCCCATCCCAACCAGGCTGGTCAAGGATGTCTTACCTCTAGTCAGCCCTTCTTTATTGGATATGATTAATCTGTCTTTATTATCAGGATATGTACCACAGTCCTTTAAAGTAGCCGTAATTAAACGTCTTCTTAAAAAGCCCACCCTAGACCCAGAGGTTTTAACCAATTACAGACCAATATCAAACCTTCCATTTCTCTCTAAGATACTTGAGAAAGCTGTAGCTAATCAGCTGTGTGACTTTCTCCATAAGAACAGTTTATTTGAGGATTTTCAGTCAGGATTTAGAGTGCATCATAGCACGGAGACCGCACTAGTCAAAGTTACAAATGACCTCCTAATGGCATCAGACAAAGGACTCATCTCTGTACTTGTCCTGTTAGATCTTAGTGCCGCATTTGACACCATTGACCATCAAATTCTTTTACATAGACTGGAACATCAAATTGGCATCAAAGGAACCGCCCTCAGCTGGTTTAAGTCATATTTCTTAGATCGATCTCAGTTTGTTCACGTCAATGATGAATCCACCATGCACACCAAAGTTTGTCATGGAGTCCCACAAGGTTCTGTACTAGGACCACTTCTATTCAGTTTATAAATGCTTCCTTTAGGGAACATTATTAGGAATCACTCCACACTGCCACACTGCCTTAAGGATATAAAAAGTTGGATGACCTACAATTTTCTGATGTTAAATTCAGACAAAACTGAAGTTCTTGTAATTGGACCCAAACAACTCAGAAACTCTCTTTTTAGAGACTTAGTTGCTTCAGACAGAATCACTCTGGCCTCCAGCTCCACCGTAAAGAACCTTGGAGTTGTTTTTGATCAGGATCTGTCCTTTAACGTCCACATAAAACAAATTTCAAGTACTGCATTCTTCCACTTACGTAATATCGCCAAAATCAGACGCATTGTGTCTCAAGCAGATGCAGCAAAACGTCTAGAAAAACTAGTCCATTTGTTACTTCTGGGCTGGACTATTGTAACTCTTTGTTATCAGGCTGCTCCAATAAGTCTCTGCAGACTTTGCAGCTAATTCAGAATGCTGCTGCACGTGTTCTGACAGGAACCAAGATCAGAGATCACATCTCTCCCATTTTGGCTTCCTTGCACTGGCTACCTGTTAAGTCTAGAATAGAATTTAAAATTCTACTCCTTACATACAAAGCTCTTCATGGCCAGGCACCATCGTATCTAAAAGAGCTCATAGTACCTTACTACCCCTCTAGAACACTGCGCTCTCAGAATGCTGGGTCTCTTGTGGTTCCTATAGTTTCCAAAAGTAGATTGGGAGCCAGAGCTTTCAGCTATCAAGCTCCTCTTCTGTGGAACAAACTACCATTCTGGGTTCAGGAGACAGACACAGTCAACACCTTCAAGAGCAGGTCATCCCTTAGTTATGCTGCCATAGGACTAGAGTCTCTCTCTCTCTCTCTCTCTCTCTCTCTGTCTATCTGTCTGTCTCTCTCTCTCTCTCTCTCTCTACTGCTACTGTAATCATTCTATCATTCATTGTCATTTTATCATTCATTGTAATTGTACAATATGTTTGTGTTGATTTGTTCTGTACACGTGACATCCATTGCACGTCTGTCCGTCCTGGGAGAGGGATCCCTCCTCTGTGGCTCTTCCTGAGGTTTCTTCCACCTTTTTTCCCTGTTAAAGGGTTTTTTGTGGGCAAGTTTTTCCTCACTCGAACCGAGGGTCTAAGGACAGAGGGTGTCACTCCCTGTACAGATTGTAAAGCCCTCTGAGGCAAAATGTGTTTTGTGACTATAGAAATAAAATTTGATTTGATTTGATTTGACTTTTATATCTATAGAAGGAACAGGTCCTCTTCCACAGAGTCTGTCATGTTAAGCCACTATGTTTCTACAGTAGCCCTAAACAAACACTAAACTAAACACTGACTCTAGATAGGACCTTTTGTGTTTTTGCACATTTTGCAGCCACTGTAGTTTCTCCTTAACATCAAGAAGGAGACATTTCAGTTGAATCAGTGACACTAATTCTTTAAAACATTGTTCCTATAAACAGTTGAATTTTTGTCCTAAAATAGTGTGCATGGTGCAGCATATGATACTGCAGGATGCCTTATCAACATCACTTTACTTTTTATTGGTTGGCTCTACAGTACTTGATTTTATTTGTAAGTGCAGTGAGAGTGAAGAGCTCTGAAAAGCCCAGTAACTGAGGGAACAATAGAAATAACTCACCTTTGTTCATATTATTCTACTATCCACTATCATATTATATTCCACTCTGTCTGACACACTGCAAATTGTATTATCTTGTTCAAGTTCTTCCTATGATATTAGAGTGACATATAAACATATAATAAATATACAATATTTAGTATCTTTATGAACGTCTTTAGAAACTCCGCCAAAATCAATTAAATACAATTTTGTGGGTTTGAATAAGCTCTGGCTGCACAGCATGACTTAGGCTGACCTAAACAAGGTTTATAACAAAACTTCAACATCTTCTTTCCTGTTTGAGAGTGACCATGGTAAGAGTGCAACACTGTGGCACTCCGACATATGGGAAAAACATTCTGGTGAAATGCTAACAGAATCATGTAGCAGTAGTTTAACATTTTGTTACTATCAGCACGATCAAAATATGATTCAAGGCTCAATGTATTTTATAAAACCTATAAATCTAGTTTAACACACACTTCCCAGCATAGGCAGCTGGGGATATATTTACCTTTAGCTTGTCCTCGTCCCTCTGCAGTCCTGGTCCAGAGTTGGGCAGCAGACATGTGGATCAACAGTGAAGAGATGAGTTGTGAGGCCTGCTCCTGCTCAATCTCTCCTCTGTCAGCCTGCAGGGTGATATTAATCAACCTCTCCTCCATTCGAGGATGCAGTGAGGCCTCCTGGACACCAGGGGGCAGCAGAGACACACTAACCCCGATCAGCTCCAGCTCCAGGTGTGAGTTGTGCCTATAACAACTCGGCAGCATCTCCTCCCATTTGGTACTAGGGCTGACAGTAGATGGTCTGTTATTTGATCTGCTGTCACTACCTATCAGCTGGAGGGTGAAGATGTCTGAGGCAGGTCCCGCAACACACTTATACACCCCAGTGTCCTCTGTCCCTAGAAAGTGGATCTTCAGAGAGCCAGACTTAGTGATGGCCAGGCGTCTGGAGCTGGACAGGACGCGTCCATCTTTCAGCCAGCGGATGAAGGCTTTGGGGAACTTTCTGACAGGGCATTTGATGACCAGGGAGGTGTTGGGTAGAAGGTACGCATGGCCACCAACCGTCAGGTGCAGGCGTTTCTCCTTTCGAGTCTGGATGTAGATATGATGAATACCCATGAGCACTGGACACTGTTTTATTCCCTCCTTGTAGCCTCTGGCCTTTGCTGGATGTCGCGTTGACTGCTTGACTTTGTTCTTCACCAGACCCTTCTCTGTGTTTTTAGGTCTCATTTCTTTCTTGTGTTCTGTTGTAGTAAACAAGAAAGTGGACAACAAATTACCGTGTTTATACAAAAGTTTGTATTTTGTATTGAGACATAAGAAAGTCCACAAAAGCAGAGATACACACAAACAAAAAATCATTTAACTGTAAAATATGAGACCAGGCTTCGTTAAAAATTTGAGTTACCTGAACTAGTACCTGTACTGTTACTACTAGTACTAGTACTAATATTTATTATGAGTTGTTCTAAAGTAAAACTTGACTGAAATAAACAAAATAAGTTGTTTAAGACAAACTTAAAGGAACAGTTCAAGTGGGAAATTGGGAAGTGGGAAAGAGCCAATCAATGATCAACCAGACAGAACTGCCAGTTAAGTTCTCCGCCGGCACAAGAAACAAGGCAGAATTATGCATTAAAGGGACTAAAAATGGTAGCAGATTAATATAAATAATAATATATAGTGTTTTCATTTGCAGATGATACACCTGTGTACCTTTAATACTGTCTCTACTAGTGCTGATGTCATTTTTCACTGACTATACTTGGCTGGGAAGAAAATTCAGTGAAACACACATATCCAGATTTCTAAGTTCACTATCTGCACGGGTATGGAATTCTTTTTTTTTTTTTTTTTTTAACAATACCCACTCTAATGGATGGTATTATCAAGAAAAAAAGTGATTCACTCCTGAAAATCAGGTTTTAAAATGTCTGTCATTCACAAACTGCAGATATTTTTGTGAGATTTGCAAAGACCTCACATTCTCATGCATTGTTTCCAGATATGCAGTTTAAATTAAGGTCAGTGGAAATTATCTCATTTTGCAGTTCAGAGTTTGCATGTTGCAAATTTGCTGAAATGAGACCTAAAACACCTGAGGCACCTGAAGACCAGAATCCAGTCCTGGAATCTGTAGGTGTCACATAGCCAGTCATCATAAAAAGAGTGAAGAAATGATTTGGCAATAATGACACACATTTTCAATCTCTCCTGAAAGACATTCATGGAGTTAAACTGGGTTGTTCCCATAAAATGTGACAAATTATTGTATCAAGAATGAAACTGTGATTTTTTTTTGCTTTCATGAATCTACAAAAATATCCAGACACAGTCCCTGATCTGAGGTCAGAAATGTGTGGGGGAAGTGGGTTTCCAAAGATATTCAACCAACCACTTTTGATGAAGCAGACTACACCTACATTAATACTATTAACCAACAGTGAGCAGGGACTAGCTGGAGAGAACATTTTATGAAATACATTTGGACTCTCAGGAGTTGCTGTGACATTTGCAAGGCATTTAGTTGTGTTTTACAGTCTGTGTCCCAGCTGAGGTGAGTTAGTGGAACTTAGAATTACAGATTCTGATTAAATTGTGGCTATGGAACAATGCTGTGTGCATTGTTTTTCACAAGCACACAGTGGATATAAATGTGCAAACAGTGCTTTCCCTCCTGTAGCTTGGCCATAGCCTTTATGCGAACTCATCATCACTCAATGAACAACCGCCGAACTCTGCTATTTTCAGATGTTCTTCGCACATGTTGGGATTACACACACTTACACACTTCCCAGCTACTTGAGTACATATTGTACAGCACAGGATGTTAGCATGAGAACTGAAGATAAGTCCGGATGGGTTTTCAAAGTGAACATTTTTCCTTCAAATATACATGTTCAAAGAGAGAACAGGATGTGTTGATAGCATGATAAAGTAAGTTTCTGCAGAGGGCCAGGGAATGTATATGTAACTCAAGCCCCATGGGTAATCACGTTCCAGCCATTCACACATGCTGTGTTCATGAGAATGTTAAATGCCTGTAATCTGGTCTGTCACAGCTACTGTTCTTGTTCTTGTTAGTTTATATCAGAAAGAACAACCCAACAACTCTGTTACTTCAGTTTAATTGGCTTAATTTGAGACTGGGTACCAAAAAGTAAACTAAGGAAATTTGTGTTTGGTAGATTATTTATTTGTTGTAACAATGCTTCTTGGCAGTAACTCTTCAACCATTGGAAAGCCTGATTATTTCCCTTTTAAACAGTCCCACATTTGGAAGGAACATGCATTTGTGGGATACACAGACCTGAGTATGTGGGTTGCCCCCATGAAAAAAATGTCAAATCTTCTCTGAAAATGCCAAACAGGTTTTCTATACTGTTGACTCTAGTTTGGTGTTGTTTGGCGGACATATTGCCAATTTAACAATTCATCTAACAAGCAGGAGTCTCAGTAGCATCTGGAAGAACCTTACACGGCCACAACAGCTTGCAGCTCCTCCTCATGTTGGTCACCAGCCTTGATTCTTCAACCAGTATTTGTGGCAAGTCACTCTGGTTGTGTGGGTCACTCTGCCATGAACAGCATGCGTAAGCTGATCCCACAAGTGTTCAATGGGGTTCAGATCAGGAATATTGGCAGACCATTACATCCTTTCCAATCTCCAAATTCTGAATGAAATTCTGTTCCGTAGGCAGAATCTGGACTCATCACTGAACATAACATTCCTCCACTTGTTCAGGTTCCAGTGTTATGTGTTGCTGAAACCAGCACAAATGGGCCTCATGGTAAAGGGAGACCAGAGATTTGCTGCGTGCAGTCTGTTCTGGGTTGTCTGGGCAGAGAGCTGTCAGCCATACTGTCCTGCAAACCTTGCCTGCAAATCTGAAGAAGACTTAAGTGTTCCTAAGTGTTGACAGGGTGACAATGTGAATGATGAAATGTTCTTCTTAGGGTGCCGTCTTCTTGGAACGCCCACTTTGTGGCCTGTCTTCCACATCCCTGTTATATGGAACTTGGTCCTCAGTTTGCAGATGGTACTAGTGCTCACTCCAAAGAATGCTGCAACCTGGTTTTGTGGAACACCAGCTTGAAGTTGCCCTATCGTATGGGTCCTGTCCAGATCAGTCGAACGCAGCATGCCAATTCCTGGAGCAGACACCAAGTGACCACTGTAGCAGGGCCCATGTCCACAGGTGCAACAATCACGTGCCAATCAGGCAGTATCAGGTAATCAGTA
Organism: Protonibea diacanthus; assembly: GCA_028641955.1. Lineage (NCBI taxonomy): Eukaryota > Metazoa > Chordata > Actinopteri > Sciaenidae > Protonibea > Protonibea diacanthus. The sequence continues at coordinate 30,705,363 of CM053976.1, read as the reverse complement.
TTTCATATATAGTTCATTAAGCTAATAGCTAATTGCTACCTTATCATCAAACAGGAACATCTATATTATTTAGTATTTATTTATATGTCATACTCACCTGTATGAATATGGGTTTATTATTGGTGTGCAGAGAGTTTTGAAACTGTGTTTCAATCTGTGTGTGTATATTCTGATTTGTGAATGTGTACACAAATCCCTTCTGACCTCTTTGCATTCTTTCATTCTGCCTGGTTTTCCTTGTTGTATGGAGATTTTTGAAAACATATTTTCCGTTACTTTTTGGCTTTTCATCCACAAAAGTTTTAGGTTACTATAAATGACCTTCAATTTGTGCATGCCCATTGTTGCTTTGTGTAATGAGCATTGAACAATAAACATTAGTAAACATTTCACCAAAGCTAACTAATAAGCTAATTTCCATCTGTAGTGTGTAGTAGCGTAGTGGAATGTCATCAGTGCAATTAACAGTGTATTAACAATACATAAAACAATATAATGTATAACCCATTGGTACCCCACTGGTAGTTGCCTATGTTGCCCTGCAACCTCTGTGTGTGGGGAGTTGTGTTGAAGAAAAGGTAAATCTGAGAGAGATGTTTTTACAATATAGTTGTTCCAGGTCTATCTATGGATACTGTAGTCAGTTTGATGGATTCATTTACTGAGGTAATATATTTGATTTACCTGGTAGTAGTAAAGGAATGAATAGATTTGAACCATGCATCTGTTGGTGTGACAGGCAGCATTGGATAGGAGTAGTTTATATGGACGATCATTTTCATTATAACAGATGCAATTCATTCTAACTCATCAATTCATTCTAACATTATAGTGTTTTTAACAACAGAGTGTACTTAAGATAAAACAACTCTGGCAGTGATGAGTTCTGTTCTGCAGATTCCACGCATCTTCTGAAAGTGAATGGTAAAATGGTAAAGGGACTGTACTTATATAGCGTACACTATTCATACACTGATGACATTGGCTGCTCATCAGTTTTTAGGACCTAACCATTCATACACATTCACACACTGATGGTGCAGCCATTGGGAGCAATTTGGGGCTCAGTATCTTGCCCAAGGACACTTCAACATGCACATTGGAGGGGATTGAACCGGGAAGATCTGCGCTGCCTCCAAGCCACAGCCACCCCAAAAGTGGAGTACAGAAAGTGTGTTATCAGACATTTGTGTGTTATCAGACATTTTAATGAGATTAAAGGTTTGTTCTAGCAGATACTTAAATACAGTGAGATGCTGTCTGCATAGAGGCTAATCTTATGTTGGAGGTTTGTCGTGTAAATTCCTTCAATGGCTTTGCTCTGACTTATAGCTGCAGCAAGTGGCTCTATGTGGGATGAGCAGACCTGAGTATGTTTGCTATCCTGAAGATAGCAAACAATGAAGGAGAGAGTGGCCATCCTTGCCTGGTGCCCTGGTGAAGTGGCAAACTCTGATGTGATTGCATTTGTGGTGACTGTGGCTTTGGGTGACGTGAATAGTGTCATTATCCAGTGGACAAACAGCTCCCTGGAGCCAAATTTGTGTAGTGTGTTTAAGAAAGTCCAGTTAACTGGATCGAATGCTTTTCCTAATCTTGCCTGCCTGATTCCTGGACACTGATTCTTCACCTGCCCTTTATCTTAAGTCTACCCCCCTCTTTGCCCACCTGGGTGTGACTTCTGTTTAGGGTTTAAGAAGTTGATCTTTCCTCTGGACCTATAATGTTGTAAAACCTAAACATGCATTAGATTTGTACATGTGTAAAGGAATCTGAAAAATTGTAGCCAAATACTGTAAATGTCTTTCTATGGAAAGAAAAGACATGAAAAACTGTGAAAAACAGACAACTCTTAAGTTCTCCCTTTTCTTCCCAGTATCCCTTTTTACATGTGACTTTGCCTGAGATTGAGCTTTCTTATGAAAGAACTTCTGTTTATCTTCTGTTAAACATAAGTACACAAAGAAATTAGAAAATAGGTGTGTGAGTTCTTACTGGGACAGGCCATCATGCGGCAGGTTCGCACAAGTGGTGGGGAGGACAGCGCTGAGCACAGCTCCCTGGCTACTGTCACCTCGTGACCCATGGCCGTCAACTGGCGACACAGTGGCTCCCTTCGCTGGATTCCCAAACCACAGGATACTGAGCACTACAAAGTAAAAGAGAAAAGAAATGTTTATTACAAATAAACCAAAATCAACATCCCTATTATCAGACAGAACATTGATGATTCCACAAAACCTGGTTATGTTTAGCAACAATGGTTGTGGTGCAACACAGCTTGGACTTTCTGGTTTGCTGTTGGCTAAAGTTCCCTATGTTCAGTTTTACTGAAGACAACTGATTGTGCTTTCAAATATTGCAACTTGGCCTCAGTTGAAATTGGATATGTTTAGATATGTTTCTGTGAAAATATTGACAGTCTTCAACCAGCCTCCATTATCTCTTTCATTTCTCCACTCGCTGGTGTTCACCTTTCCCCATTCTCCTCCTGCCATGTAGGGTAAACAGTCAATGTTGCTGCAACTTCTGTTGGTGGCTGGTTTGTCCCCCCAGCAGGCCTTGTCACCCAGCCTCCTATATGCCCCTGTGGATAAGAGCTGCTTACAGTAGACCTTCTGCAACTGGACACCCCCACCACAGGACTGAGAGCACTGCAGTGAACAAGCACAAGACAACGATCAGGCTCTCCAGATGCTGTGTAGGCCAACCCTTTTCAGCTACAGACAGTTCACACAGGAGGCAGCCTTATTTATGATCTGGTTCAAAGTCAGATCTAATTTTGTGCAAAGGGGCACTCCTGATCCATACTTCTGTTCTTAGCATTTTCCATTTGAAGCCATGATTTCACTGTTTTTGAACTATTAATTTGACATCTTGTCACATTCATCTTGTCACATTTTAGCTTGTAACTAATCCTGGATGTGTGCTTGATGCTATATGTATGAATGTGACTTTGTAGAAGGTTGAAACAAAATATTAGTGAAAATACAAAATCAAGCAATTGAATAGTTAGCATAGCATCATTTTCTGTAGCAATGTTGTAATATTCCTGAATACCTGCTGCCAAGGTTCAGTCTCCCAGGCTGGAGGACAGTCCACTTGGTTGCAGGGTTGCAGAATGGCAGGTTTGAATTCCCTGCACTCGTCCTCTGAAACAGTCACAATATCCTGCTGGTCAACAGACAACAGACGCATGCAAAACACACCCCTGGTCTGTATGCCAACGCCACATGACGCCGAGCAGCCGGTCCATGCTGTCACCTCCCATCTGCAGAGAGAGATAATGGAACAGGTCAAAATACTGCTAAAGATCAAGATGCAAACTCTGGGAGTCTGTATCTCTCCCTCTCTCTCTCTCTCTCTCTCTCTATATATATATATATAGAGAGAGAGAGAGAGAGAGAGAGACATGCAACCAACAGGTCAACTAGTGACTCTAAATTTTCTATTTATGTGTGAATGTGAGTGTGAATGGTTGTCTTCTGTCTCTGTGTGTCCTGTGATGAACTGTTGACCAGGGTGTAGCCTGCCTCTTGCCCAAAGTCAGCTGGGAGCCACCAACATGGTTGTTTGTTTTGTGGTTTCTTGTGTAGGTCATAAGATACTTCTGTCTGTTTGTTGTGTTGCCCTTTCTACATGAATTCTGTAGTGTTTATTACACTCTGCTGCTGTAATAAGTGAATTTCCCCATTGTGGGATGAATAAAGCATAATCTAATCTACATCAGTGGTTGCAGTGCAACATCAGGTGTTACTGTGTATTTGATTCAGGTCCAGAAATAGAGTTAGCATTTTTCTATGAAAACAAAAATTAGAAATGTGTGCACATTGCTAATTGAATCAGTACATACATAGATACTGATCACACACCAGTTTTATTTGCAGTATGGATTATTTGTTGAGTTCTCCTCTCTGCTTTAGCAGCAGGAAGAGCCTTACTTTACTTTACTTTCAACTCTTTTTAAGCGGATTACCTTTTTATGATCATTTGCTCAAGACTTTAGCCTCTCTCATACAAATCAGCTCATGGCTGGAGTGGAAACCCAGAGCTAACAGAGCCAGCTGACAGCCAGCTCCCTGATTCCACTCACCAGTGTTAGGCTCAGTCAAGCCATAAACTGAAGGTAAGGCAGACAGCTGCATGACACAGCAGGTCTACAACCATGCAAACACCTTATCCAGATAAACAAGAAAAGTAAAGTGAAAGTCTGACCACTGATAACAAGTCTTTACGAAGATTTGTGCACAATAAAATAACAATGTCACACATTTCTTTCTTAAAAAATCTGATTGAGGACACTCTGATGTGGAACTGGACCTCAGAGACATGGGTTTCTTTCACAAGTTCATAAAATGGGCCAAATTCAAGGCAAGAGAAGAGCCCCTCAGAAGAAGAATGATGTATGGCAGTCACTTGCAGAGAGAGCGGGGGTTATAGACAGACAGAGCAGAAGAGGGAATAGGGGAGTTTACACTCTGTTCTCACTGTTGGTCTCCAAAACTCTCAGGCAGCAGACTACACCCCATGTGTATGTGTGTGTGTGCATGTGTGCGTGTGTGTGTGTGTGTGTGTGTGTGTCCCAGCACTCTGCAGCTGCTTCCTGTAAATGTCCATTAGAGGAGGAGAGTGGTAAATCACTGTGTGTGAATCAGACGTGCCTCCAGTTTGTAGGACTAGTAGATGGGCAAATATCCATCTGCTGCCTGGAAATGCAATGACTTATAGTGCACACACACACACACACACACTGATGGTTAAGTATGTCAAATATTCCGACCACCTTTAACTTCACGTGAAAAAACAAACTCATGTCCTAATCGTACTCACTGATGTCTCAGCCACCCTCCCTTTGCCTTTACTGACTGCACTAAGCACGTACTGTAGTACACATCATCATGACAAGTGATATGAGGTGCATCAATCTCATGGGTTAGCACATGGTTAGCCTATCTTAGCATAATGACTGGAAGCTGGGGGAAACAGTAAGCTAACAATTACAGGCTGGAACTGTTTCTCGACAAGACAACTGGTACACAGTGATTATGCACAACTGCCTGGAGTCCTGTCATCGTGATGACACTGCAGGTTTGGTAACATTGTGCCTGTACAGTAACCGAAACAAGACATGTGCTCATTGACTGTTTCTGGAGAATCTAGCTGAGGTGCTGCAGAGAAGCACCGGGCTGATGGATGTGATACACTACTGTTTAAAGTACAGTACCTCCATTCAGAACTGAATAAAACAGGCCACTGAAACTCAGTGCATCTTTATTTCATTCATGTCGAGAGGTATGACTCACACACCTGACCTTGTCATGACACAGGTGCGTTTCTTTTTACGGTAATGAAAAAAACTCAGAGTAAGACACTAAACATGCTATCACAGAATGCACAGCCTGGTTTTGTGCTCCTGATGGCACGCTATATTTAGCATTGATTGGCTGCATTCAGAGAGCTACTGCAGTTTGACAGCAGGCAGATTCCTCTGCATCATATCATGCAGGGATGAGCTCTGTGCCACACCTGTACTGCCCTGATCTCATATTGAAAAAGGGATGCAAATGTACGTTGTTGACTCTGTATATTGAATAGTGATTTTTCATAGTAACACGCAAAGCTGGTGTTAAACATGGGTGTATTTGATTTGGCGCTTTACATGTGGATTGTATATTGAGTCTTTCATCCAGTTTTTCTCCACTACAGCGGCATTACTGGTTACTTCATTGAAACAAAACACAACCACATACAATAAGACCTTAAAATAGTAAGAAGCAAAAAAAAAAAAAAAAAAAAAATGAACAAACAAACAAAAAAAAACATACGGTATTGACCTATATTGGTCAGTGGCTGTATACTTCAAACTAGAATTCTGTAACTTGAACCCTAACCCTCCCACATCTTTCTGGATGCACCCATCTAGCTGAATGTTCTCATGTGCTTTTTAATGGAAACTGAACTGCATGCTGTATATTTATTATTGCTGGCTTGACTGGATGTTGCATATTATCTGTTGCTAACAGCGGAGCCCTGCACATGCAAAACGCTTACCAAAGGTCTACCTACAGCGTCCTACTTTTCCTAATTCGCCCTGCTACTTCGTATGGTCATTCATCAAGCTGCTGTTTTTTTCTTTGGAGACGACTTTGGAGAAATGGCATGTATAAAGATGGATGACGCGTTTCCACTTCCTCTCACTGTGCAAAAATGAAGCCAAAATGGACATGAACACTGCCATCTTGCACTGATGACTTAATTCAGGGCCTCAGAGTCTGTGCAGTAGTGACTGGAGGTTCTAGCTGCGGTTCCATCCAAATGAAACACAAGCACCTTCCCTGAACTTTCCTCTTTGCTGCCGGTTTTACACTGAAGGCTTGTTAAAATGAGATAAGTTAAATAAGTTCACATTTATAGAAATATCACTGATGTTATCACAACTCAGTGCACAGACAAAACATCCATCTTTAGCTTATACAGCAGTGTAGCTTTAGCTAGGTTAGCATTTTTTCATACATTTTGTATGTTGGCAACTGGTAGTTAGCAATGCAACATAGCTCCATGAAATAAGTCATTATTTAGTATTAGTTGTCCTCTTTAACAACTAAAACATGGTGCCCACTGTGAGGTCCACTTTTGACTGTAGTATATTAATTACACTGTTATGTGTCTTGGCAGGACACAGGACTTATGTTAAGGTAAATAAAATCAAACTCATATCAAAATGAGTTTTTCCTTAATATACACTATAGTGACAACTGTCCTGCTGTCTGTTTATAGTGTGTGGGTGTGTCTGAGTGTACATTGTTGTACTATTATAATAAAATATCATTTAGAATCAATCACAATCTGTTTTTAAACACGAAGCAGGATACTTCCACTTGATGGAGGAATAGAAGTGTGTGTATTCAGTATTTTACTGTAATACACAGTAAAATACTGCGCTGCTAACTTCTGGACCAAAGCTGTCCTGGAGTGATCTTTTGCTTACATAACCACAGTTGTATTGATGAAGAACCCAGCTGTGCTCAAACAATGACAGGTTTTCCAAAAGACTCTCCTCTCCCACAAGCAAATCCATCAACAAGTTAAGATGGTGTCAGATGCAGCTGTTGTGATTCATATTGGCACTCCTGTGACTTGCTGCAGGACCTGAGAGAAACAGATTCACCAGACGAAGAACCATACTTCGTTTTTTGTGCACGATGCATGTCTCATTGGTAAACTGGCATTTTCCTGGGGTGCATTGAGGTTTTGAAGCTTTTACTGTGCCGGTTTGATATCTCGGTGACTCTGTGTGGACTTAAGTGGGATAAGAGGCGTGAGCGAGTCAAGACCAGGCCATGAAAATTATGAGTTGTGCCTGCTGGGCCACAGGAGGAAGTAGTATAACTTTATTGTTTACACTGTAAAGCACTGAAGGGACGAGGGTTGGGTCGGCAAAGTGTCTTGGGCTGCTGCTCACAGACCTTTTCATACCAACATCCAGGGTTTATTTCTGATATGTCATGTGTCAGACAGGTCTCTGTCTGACACTTCAGATCAGAAACACTGATATGGGTCGTTTTTGATGGCAGTTATTGGTATTGTATTTAGTTATTTGATTTTGTGAATAGGACTTGTTGCTTCCTTTAATGCAAAATTTCAAACACTCAGTTTATAACACAAGAGTCAGTTTCTTTGCTGATTTTCTTTCTTTATTGGAAGATGTGGAATGCTTGCTGTGTCTCAGGAGGCAGAACTATTCTCCACCTACTCGAGTCTGCACACTGAAGTGTCCTTGGGCACAGCTGGCTGTGTTAAGTTACTTCCTGATGAGCACCTTGCATGTATGAATGGGTGAATTTGAGTTCATTGAATGTGTTAGAAGCAAAAGACCAGACAGGTACACTATAAGTACAGACCATTTACCAAGAATGAAGCAAGTAGCTGCAGCTGTTGTAGCCAGAATCAGCCAGGGAAAGCCATGGGAGAAAATGACTTACTAAGCCATTCACTGGTGTATGCTGCTTAATGGAAGAGCTGTGTTATTAGCTACAAACTAATCCAGCCTGCATCTCCAGTACAGCCAGAGGGACAAGCGGCAATCTGCTTGCTGCCACTAATACGCCCACTGACTAGCCTGCTGGCTTCACATGTGACCAGGTTGGTTCCATCAAAAAGACAGAAGGTAAATCCACCTAAATTCAGACTCTTGTTACACTGGCAGGGAACTAGTGGCTCAGGACTTTTTGTTCCTTTTCAGAGCTGGAAAGTTTTAAAAGCCAGGCATGTTGTCCTCTGGCCAAGTCATTAATGAATCACCCGTATTGTTCAGTGACCTTTTGTTCCCCCTTTTACAGACAAAATGTTTGACTGAAAAGTTTAGATCGTTGTAGGGTTGGGTGATCAAAATGAATTGATTATTTTTATTTTTTTGCTTTTGTAAAATACATCATGACAATCTGATTTCTCAAAAAAAAAGTCTGCGCAGTAACACTAGCTAGCCAGCTTCTTGCAGATATGAGACTGATGTGCTATCACGAAACACAAATTGCAGAAGATGAAGATGTTTGTGAACTGTACTGATCATTCTGTGCTGAAAATCTTAAAATTCGATTTTTTTTTCACACTTAGCTGTGTGTGAACTATACTTTGTCAATGTGCAAATACAGCCCCTGGGGCAGCTCTGTTACATCTTCCGTCTTCTTTTCCTGATAGACAAGACTCGTAATTCACACAGCCACAACTCCAGAGGGTGCTTGTCCACTAAATGCAAACACAGGTCATATATGAGAACCATGCTGTCTATTTTTGGAGACGGTCTTTGTCTTTTTTATGGCAGCATCCCTCCATCAAATGAATCCTTCCAATTCAACCTGACATATACGGGGCATTTTATTTGTGGTAGCTACTGAGGGAATTAATTTTAGTGCATTTTATCATAGCATGTAGTATTATGTTGTTTTCATCTATGGTTTCTATTTGTTAGGGATTCATTTCTGTCATTTTATGGATAAATACCTTTAACCTTGAGTGACTTTTTATGAAACACTGAGACCAATAAATAAAATTGTTTGGGTGGACCTGGAACGCTGAAAAGACCACAGATGTCTTTGTCAGCTAACATGTATTGTTATTAATAGATATAGATATAGATATATAAAACCCCAGTGCAGTGCCCAGGAGCCACAGAGTCTACTCCTCCTTCTTTATTAGCCAAACCATTTCACTCAGCTTGGCCTGACTGCATGTCTTATTGTGTTTATTCAGTAAGGTACCTGTTTTGGATGGCCAAATATGGCATATAAATCAGTCTACAAAGAAAGAGCTCTCTGCAGTGGTCCCTAACCCTCTGACTGCAGTCTCAGCTGTAATCCCAGTGTTTATTCAAACTAATGCAGGCAGTTCTGTTTAGTTTTCCTCAGAACTTCATTGATGAACTTCATTTCCAAGTTATTCTAACATGGTAAGAAAAAATGATTTACAGTTTTAAAATTTGGGGTTAATTCCTTGTTTCATCTCTGCTCTGTGCACGGAGGAAGAAGTTAAATTTTCTTTCAAAGGAGACTAAATAAAGTGCAGAGGAATTGACTGCTGATATTGGAACCACCTGCTTGGTGTGTATGTTATAAATTACTGGCTCTAATTCTGAGGATTGTAACAGTAATTTAGGGGTCACTGCTGACATCAACTTTGATGTTCTGAGGCCATTTTCCCCCCTTCTCCTTTCAAAACTCATTAAGCTGCAGCAAAGGAGCACAAGCTCCTGTTTCCTCACCGCTCACTGTGCATGCAAACAAAGTGAAATCTTTGAGATGTAGCGTAGCACCCAATAATACCACTGAGTCCTTAAATTTCTACCTACCCCACTGTTGAGGTTTTGTGATTCAACACAGTTTGAGCCTGCACTGGGTATGCAGTGAAAGTGGACTGGCAATCATCATTTAGAAAAAGGTGTTGCTGGTTTTGTTTTATTCATGTGTATTCATGTATCCATGCAACAGCAGCTGTGAGCACCAACCAGCCAGATGTGATATTCCCTCCAAAATACCAAACTCATTATTCCACTAATAATTGGTAAGAGGACTTTTTACTATTTATGTAGCACCTTTCTGATCTATCGACCACTCACAGGCTTTTACAGCACTGTCACATGCAGACACACACACACACATTCACACTAATGGCAGGGGCTGTAATACAAGGTGATGCAGTGCATCCTATGCAAATAATTCCTTGAGTGAATAATTCTGTTGTACCCTGCTGTAGCCGTCCTGTGCTGCAGCACCAGCTTCTTTCTTGAAACAATAGTGCAGGTCTCTCTGCTGATCACTGCTGCTCGACTAGATACTTTTATTTTAAAGGGTAGCCACAAAGTTTTGGTTGGTACTGTTGCTAATGATAATTCTACCCCAAGGCCCTGACGTAAGGAGTTCTTTGTTCTAGCATAGAAAACTCTTTTACTCACCTTGGAGGGCATGGCTGGGGGTGACAAATGCGGATCATTACAGGCGGCCTGCTGGATGACTCACATAAAGAGTCCTCCACCTCCACACCCAGCTTCTTGTTCACACACCTCACAACTGCTTTCTGTTTCCCTGAGCAGAGGACAGTGGACATAGACAAGAAACAGTTGGACATGAAGGGACACTAAGTATAGACAGGGCAGGGCATTTTAACTGGAAACATCCATTTTAGAAATCTCACCAGAAGCACATGTGGCTGTGCAGGTAGTGAAGCCCCTGTAGCCCCAGCTGTACAACTCCTCTGTCTGGATATATGTGGCTCCATGGTCCTCAAGGCTAGCAGACATGCCTGGAAATTTTGTGCATGGCCCCTGATTGCAGGGTCTCTCAAGATGTGGTTTGTCTTGACCACACTCCTCCTCTGGAAGGTCCACCTCCGTCTTGGTGAATGAGAGCAGCACCTGGCACTTCACCTCCCGAGTTTGCCTGCCAGGTCCACAAGTGGCACTGCAGGGCGACCAGGGCCCGGGGATGAATCTGAACATAGAGAACAAATTCAGAATCTGTGCATGATGTCATGAAGCTTATATCATAAGGTCACACCTGAGCACATATTTATTTGATTTACAAACACACATCTTCTTTCTTCTTTGAAACCTGTAACCTGCAGCTGATGACTGGGTATGAAGGCAGTTTTGCCTGCCAAATGGGCAACAGTCTCTGACAAATCACTGTTACTTGGTCTAAACGTATCATATCGCATATCACTCTGTTCATATCCAAGAATTCATGTAAAGCCTGCTTTTTTATTTGTCTCAGTGTGAAGGCTAACCTGCCACAGTGATGAAATGATCAAAGAGATAATAATAACCTTTATTTGAAGTGGTGACACTGACATTTAAAGCAGCATTTTGGAAACATTTCAGCTTGAACTGAATTTCTATAAAAGAGAATGGTGCAATCTGTATTTTATTCACATGACTTTTCTTTTTTGATCTCTCCATCTTCAACACACTCTGTGGAATACTCCAGACTGTGCAGACCTCAGGTCAAGGTGGGACTGTACCACTTTGTGGGAGGCTGCCAATTTATTCTCAAACTGTTACTGAAGTTTAGTATTATACTCATACGCTTTTTTGTACACAGAGCAGCAAAACAGCGAGCTGCTGTGTTACTGTGGCTTCCATTATGGCTGGACTTGTGTAAACAGTCAGTACCAAGCGGCAACCTCTGGTGTTGGGAAATGAAACCACTGCTGGAGTGCTAAAAATTTTAATTCCTTGAGCGTCCACTTGAGGCTGGCTCCAGAAGTGAGTCAGTCTCCATAAGTCCCCATGTTCAAATATCCAACCTCACAGCAGAAATAAACGTGTTTACAGCCTGGTACAAAAAACAGTTTTGGTCTCTATAGTAATTTCACCATTAGTGACAACTGTGAGGGGGAATTGTTGAATTTAATTGTTTTAATTCACTGGTTTAAATGATATTAAGGCTCAGAGTTACTGTCAACATGCCTGAGCGGTCTGGAGGGAAAATGACCCTTCAGGTGGCGATGGACATGTGTTTATTAACACACATACAAAAGCCAATCCAATACTCCACAACTCTCTACAACCAACAACCAATTCTGAGTCCCTTTTAAGTGTGTGTTCAGTGGTGTTTTTCAATTCATTTCAGTGGGGGTCGTGCGTTTCTGAACCGGCAGCCCGCAACACAGGCGTTACCGCAAAATACGTCGCCGTCTCGGGGAGAGAAGTTGAGCCAGATTCAACTTTTGGGAAAACGGAGCCCCAGGTCACGCTCCAGCTGCCAATCAGACACAGAGATCGGTCAAACCTCCACAGACAGCCTGAAATGTCTCTGAAGCAGAGACTATCCAGGTGGATTCACAGACTAAACTCTGATCATCTACTTGTGTGTGTGTTCTCACTTTGTTTATTTCATGTACCAGCTTCTAAATCTGAGTCTGACTTGCAATTTACGCCGCAAAATATAATGACATGACAAAGATGAATTAGATTTGTGTCCGATGATTAGAGAGAGAGAGAGAGAGAGAGAGAGAGAGAGAGAGAGAGAGAGAGAGAGTTTTGGTAGAGAGACGCATCTCATATTTGTGTTCATTTCAATCTGTGCATGAATATGGCTGTAGCGGCGAGCCCGTTGTTACAGTTATGCATAATTAACAGCATCGCCGCTTGATTGACAGGTACGTGTAGTTGCAAATGGCTTATTAGAGCACCCAGAAGTCATTCAGCTTGCCTCAGGTCCACTGATGATCCACGTCTTTACCGATACTTAGATTAGACGCGAGGCACAAGAAGCAGTACATAAATATGGTGGTGGTGCATATTTTCATCTGCAAAACAGCACGGGTGACGTCACTCAGACTCTGTCCATTCTTTATACTGTCATTAGTCAGAATTTATTATTATTATTATTATAAATGTTTGCTGTTAATATCCTTTAATAAAACATACTCTTGTACATGTATACTCATCATATGCATGCTTTGAGTTTCCTTGTATTCCATGTACTGCAGCAGCACCATTGCACCACCTGCATGTAGTTGCACTAAACCTTTGTCAATAAGGGCCGGTGTTGTCAACAACACAGAAATACCTTCAATGAAGTGAATGATATTCTCAGATTGATTGGTATTCTCAGAATATCAAATATAGGAATTCCTTTTACTGAAAATCATTTGTTGGAAAAGTGTTGAAACTTTACCTTCCAGTCATGGAGGAGGACCAGCTGGCACTCTGCCAGGTCATGAGTAAGGATTATTATGGAAAGCTCACTTCAGAAAAGTTGCTAAATATTGTGACAAAGTCGCTAAGTTGTCAACTGGACCACTGATTAGTGTGTAAACAACCGAAGCAGCAGGTTAGAGGGAGAGCACAGGTCTTGTGCACCTGTGTGTCAGCTGTTGCAGTGCATAGTGGGATTTGTAGTTTGAGTGGTGGGAGAGCAATTCATTAATAATAGATGTATGAAATTATCTGGCCACGGAAAAAATATTGATATATATCGAGTATCGCCATTCAGCTAAAAAATATCGAGATATGACTTTTAGTCCTTATCGCCCAGCCCTACTGACCTTGAAGTCCGTTTCATTGTGACTTGATTTTATGTTGTCATGTAGCTTTGTCCTGTGTTTCTTTTTGCAACTTTGTATTATATTATTGTGCTGTGTCTGACAAGGACTACAGATGTGAATTATCTTAAAGACATAATCTTGGGGGTGGTGTTTAGCTCAGTTGGTAGAGCAGCCGCCCCATGTGTGAAGGCTCAGTCCTTGCTGTGGAAGCCCAGGGTTCGAATCCGACCTGTGGCTTTTTCCCACGTGTCGTTCCCCATCTCTCTCTCCACATTCCTGTCACTCTTCAGCTGTCTCTATCAAAATAAAGCTTGAAAAGGCCAAAAAAAAAAAAAAAAAGATATAATCTGATAAGGTGCATTGGACATTTGGTGTTCACATGGTCCTTTTATGGATTAATCCACACATGTATTTATATTTGTCATCATGTCTTTTTGTTTCAGTTATTTACTTTAGCTTCAGGACACTTTCCTTTTTGTCTGGACACAAGTCCCATGACAGACTTTATCAAAATTGAATTGTTAGTGTTCCACATTTGAAGAGCAATGCATTTTTACTTCTCATTTCCGTCTGTATGCAGCAGATAATATGAACAAGATGAAAAGCTTAATTTGTTTCAGTTCACTGTGTCTGTTCCCCAACCACCCACCATCCTAGTGAGGTAACAATACCTGCTGTTTGAACACCTGACAAAGCTGAGATTAATAATGTCAGCTGCTTTATGTAATAAAATCCTAAAGCTGCTGACTGGCAGGTGCACCAGAGATAATGTGCAACGGGGAGCTTGTTAGAACAAATGAACAGAAATGAGCAGAGGGAGCGATTTCCAGGAGGTCTATAGGGCTCTACTTAGGGGAGGTGGAACATGTTAAGACAGTCCGGTCACTGGACAGTAGATTACAGGTAAGTCACACAGACTTAGACAGAAAGGAAATGAAAGGAAAAGAAAAGTATGCATAAATAAGTAGGGATGCACTGATGCATCGGATCAACATTGGCATCGGCCGATGTTCGCCTCCTTAACTGACATCATCCACACGTCTCTGGCACGTCGTGTATGTGCTGCAGTTTTGGTCCGTCCTGCACGTGACTTCAAACGCCACCGGGAGACTTTCAGAAGCGTTTAGCCCGCCAGACTTTGTTTACTTGCTCAGATTTGGCCATTTTCCCGGTGTATGTTCTTCTAAACATACTTCTACATGTGTAAATATGCTACGTAGTTACTTAGTTTCACTTCTGTCTGTTTTTACCACTGGCAGTTTGCACGGACTAAACTCTGATAATATACCTGTGTGTGTGATCTCACTTTGTTTATTTCATGTAGCAGGTTCTAAATCTGAGAGAGAGAGAGAGAGAGAGAGAGAGAGAGAGAGAGAGAGAGAGAGAGCGCTTTGGTAGAGAGACATAGAGTAACAACACAGAGAGTGAGTGCTGGCCTCGATAAAGCTGTTATTAATCAGAGAAATAAAAAGTTATTTCCTGATTGTTGCTGCCGTTACTGCTACCGTTGCTGGTTTCCCTGTCCCTGTCTGAATGTAGCCGTATTCAGCGTGTAACGGAGTGTAGAGACACTTCTGGGACGCTTCAAGAAAGATCCACGTTATGCAGATTGCAATACATGTAACAAACATCGGTATCGGCCAAGTTGTTATTTTAAACATCGGTATCAGCCCAGAATTTCACAATCACTGCATCCCTATAAATAAGTGTAGAAACAGAATGGAAAGGAAATGGTGTGAATCGGTCACCAGATCTTAATCTAACGAAAGACCTACTGTATGGGAGATTTTGAAGTGTTCATCATTACTGGCAGAGGTAGAGCACACAGAGGTGGAGTTAGCATGTTGGGCTGTTAAGTATGTGCCCAAATAGTACAGAAACCATTTACACTTAATCTGATCTGAAATATGTTTGTTGTTGTAGGAAGTTTTCTCTTTATAAATATCAAATCAAATTTTATTTGTATAGTCCAAAGTCACAAAACACATTTTGCCTCAGAGGGCTTTACAATCTGCACAGGGAGTGACACCCTCTGTCCTTAGAACGTATATGCTATTTTGCACAAGTACTGTGTTGTTCATGGCAAACATTACTGTGTAATGCTTCATCCAGACTGACAAGTGAGGGCAGAAAGAGACAAATATCCCTCTGAGCAACAGTTAAATTAGTATATAAGAAGTCAGTAGTCATGGTTAAAGACATTGGAGACTGCAGAGTTTACAGAGAAAAACTCCAAATGATGCAAATGATCTCAGGCTGTTTACAATTTCTTGACTGGAGAACACACTCAAAAGGGTATTAGGGGGGGAAATGGTTCCAGTAAACAGTAATTGTTCCTGTCATGTAGCACTGTGGGGCAGATGGACTATATGGTTTAATTCAAAGATACATCCTATACATCTTACAGTTATGGTTGATGTTCCACCTGCTATAGTTGTCATCGTTGGGTCTGTCCCAAGTCTTTAACTTTTCTTTTGGAACCAAAACAATTTCAAAGGTAAATCAACATTTGTTGTCTGAATTATAAAAAAAAACCACACTCATTATTTTATTCTCTCTCTCTCTCTCTCTCTCTCTCTCTCACTCTCTCTCTCCATTCCTTTCACTCTTTGAGTTTCATTGTATTTTTCCACTACCTCCATAAACTAATCATCTTGTTGCGAAACAGAAAAAACAGATCCTCTCTCTGTGTGACCCTCTGATGTGACCCTCCCCCACAGCCGTCCAGATCTAGCATCACTCACTCTTCACCACCAGGGGGTTCTTCTGTACAGCCCATGACATCAAAACCTCCTTAAGGTAACATTGCAATGGGATCTAATTGCTAAAGATTCTTTTCATTTATTTTATTATGAGAACGCAAATCAACTAATTTGATCATTCTTAAGTTCATTCAATGAAATGTTACCTGAGTTTGAACTATATGTAAATTAGCCATCATTGAAGGAAAGAAGAAAAGCATCAATCTTATGTTGATTACAACCCTTTAAATGGTACTGTACATTTTTAACACACTGGTGACTGACTGATGTGAATGTTTCTCAACAGCAACACACCAACATGCTACTAGAGCCACCTTCAGGGCTACAGGGTTTTTTTATGTTTATTGCTTGAATAATTATTTAATTTGTGCATCAAATGAATATGGCTTATATAATATTTGGCTGCATATGATAAAGATTGCTGAGGCCTGCAGTTGGTGTATTTCTGAGGTTTGTGTGTGCGGGGAGTGTTTGAAGAGCATGTTTGCAAAGAGTTTGACAAGCATATGTGTGTCTGCCAAATATTTGAGGTGTGTGTGAGCTCTGAGAGCTGATGGATCCTGGGGAGGCTATCAGAGCTGACCAGGCACCGAGCAGCAGGCAATAATCACATGCTTATCATCAGCAGCGGAAAGACAGAAAACAGAGCCGGACAAATTCACACAGCTCTGGACGGGCTGGGTGTATTAGCATGTGGGAGTTTCTGACCAACATGCTACTTTCTGGGACAAAATCCAGACTAAAGACCAGTTTATGGTTTTTTTCATTTTCAATGAATGTAAGCACTCTGCTTTATCAGGTCAACTGGCCTTATTACTTCCATTTGAACAAACTGTCATCTGAAGCATCAGTTGGATTTTACAGCTTTACACGAGTTTGTATAAAACTGCAGTGGTGTGGTTTCAGATCAGTCTGGTCAACTGCAGAGTCCAGTCTCTTAAACAGCAGTGGGGTGGGTCAGACCAGTAAAAGACTTCTGCCAAAGGCTGGTCTCATGTATCCTCAGTCATTTCTCCTGAGAGATCCTTAATAATGGTGGACCAGAACAATTTCTGTATCAAGCCACAGAGTTAGTGAAAAACGACCAAAGAAGAAAACTGTATCCACAGCGCAGAAACTCACTTTACCTGTCCCAGGTTCCATACTACACAGTAATTGTATACATAGTATCGGTCACAGTACACTGCTTTCAGTTATTGAAAAGAAAAATCCACAAACTAGGATTTTATACTAACAGGAAATGAAACAGTTAGTGTACCCATAGACAAGTGCCACTGTCTATTAAACTTCACAAAGAGAAAAACAGCATGTCTTTCTTAAAATTGATGACAGAGTTTATTTTGTGAAATATTTCTGCAATTGTCTTGCAGCACCTTTATTTTGATTTCTTTTGATAGTTTGCAGCTGTGAGCATTTGTTGAACCCGACTGTGTGACCTGTTTTCCAACAAATGCACAAAACCACCAGTGCAGTGAGCAAATAAAATGGACTAATGGGATATAACAGTGAAAATGTAGTGGATTCACACTCCCTTTTTTTGGAGCAATGCGGCAGTGTGAGTGTGCTGGATTTGCTCCCATTAAAGCGTGTTTGTGTGTGAAGTCAGACTATGTTGCTAGGATGTAGTTCATGGTGCATGGACACCAGAAAAAAAATCACCATATTACTCCATGATGAAATATTATCTTAAAATAAAAAAAAACATAACAGAATACTTAAAAGATTGAGGTTAGGCCTGTGGGGGAGTCAAAACAATGATCACTATTTACACGCTGTATATTTGTTTCATGCGGTCTCCCCTCCAGGCCATGATCATGTTCAGCATTGCTTAGCAACTGGTCAATCTAAATTGGTAAAAAAAAAAAAAAAATACAAAAATATCAACATATCAGAAAACTTAGGGTGGAACTCTTAAAGTGGAATTTTCAGACGTGTCCTGGCTTCATGTGCTTTCAGCTGAATAAGTGCTGTTTAATCTATTTTTTTCCTTTGCTGAGAGGTAGATTACTGTATGGGTATATAAAATGTGTACTCTATACCGTAAACACTTATGGGTGAATGGCTATGTGCTTCTACCGTAAGTCTGTTTATATGACCTAGTCTGCAGAGGGTGTTTTATTTTGAAAAGTGACCACTCTGTGACACTCACCCCCATTCTGATGAACTGCTTTGAGAAATCAAGAAACAAAGACAACATGCCAACCAGCCTGGACCTTCACTAGTTTGCATTCAGAACTAACAGATCCACAGAGGATGCCATCTCCACTGCCCTCCAATCAGAAGACCTATCATGGTTATCTCACAGCTCCAAGCTGGTAAAGGAAGCTCAGAAACAACTGTTCTGGCATAGAACCAGCCCAGAGCAGAAGGGTTCTGCAGCAAGTGAGTAAAATTGTCCAGAACATCACTGGTACCATCCACTGAGTTTCAGTGATATCTGTGAGGCGAGGTGCCTGCACAGAGCCCAAAGGATACTAAAAGACAGAACACACCTCTGTCACAGCCTGTTCACCCTGCTGCTGTCTGACAAGCCATACACAAGTATCTGCTGCTGAAGCACCAGATACAGAGCAGCTTCTTTCCTCAGGCTGTGACACTCCTCAATTCATCCTGCTTTACAGTACTGTACGTATCTCATTCACCCATTCACACACATTCACACACTGATGGCATTGGCTGCCATGCAAGGTGCCAACTGAATAGAATAGAATAGAAGAATAGAAAGCTTTTATTGTCATTGTACAACAGACATACTGTAAGCACAATGAAATTACATGGGGCTACAGCGAGGTGCTAGTCCTAATATAAGACAAACCACAATAAAATACAAATACAATGCTAAAACTGTAGAAAAATATAGGTTCTATAAAAAAGAAAATACAGGGGGTATTCATAAAAGTGAATGCCACATCTTGCTTGTGTTTGCATAGCAAATGGTAAAGGCAGGATGTTACAGGGTTGTTGTGCATTTATTGCACTATTATTGCACATGAGGTTATTTTGCATGTTGGGGGGCTAGTGCATGTGTGCATTCAGAATGGTGATAGCTTTGGGGAAAAAAACTGTTCCTGAGTCTGTTTGTCCTGGCTCTGCTGCACCTGTAGCGTCTGCAAGAGGGCAGCAGGTCGAACAGGTGGTTGGCGGTGTGTCTCTCATGATGGTCTGCGCTCTGCTGAGGCAGCGAGATGTGTGAATGTCACTGAGGGAAGGGAGGGGGCAACCTACGATCTTCTGCGCTGTCTTAACCACTCTTTGGAGCTTCTTTCGGTCTGCCTCAGTGCAGAGGGAGAACCACACAGGGGAGTAGTAGGTCAGGATGCTCTCGATAGATGAACGGTAGAAGGTGAACAGCAGCTTCTGGTTGATGTTATTCTTCCTGAGCACTCTCGGAAAGTGCAGACGCTGTTGAGCCTTCTTGACGACAGTCTTGGTGTTTGCGGACCAGGATAGGTCAGCAGAGATGGTGGTGCCCAGGAAGGTGAAGGTGCGCACTCTCTCCACTGAGTCGCCATTGATGGTGAGGGGAGACGGATCTGCTCTGTGTTTCCTGAAGTCCAGGATGATCTCCTTAGTCTTTGTGGTATTCAGGGCCAGATTGTTCGCTGCACACCACACGGACAGCTGCACGATCTCGTCTCTGTAGGCTGACTCGTCTCCTCCTGAGATCAGCCCCACTACAGTCGTATCGTCTGCAAACTTTACGACGGTGTTGCTGCTATGGGCCGGTCTACAGTCGGAGGTGTAGAGGTTGTAGAGGAGAGGGCTCAGCACACACCCCTGTGGGGAGCCCGTGCTGAGTGTTCAGGTGGAGGAGAGGTGGGGGCCAAGTTTGACAGTTTGGGCCCTGTTTGTGAGAAAGTCCATTATCCAGCTGCAGGTGAGTGGGGGAAGTCCGAGGTCAGACAGCTTGCTAACCAGGATGTCAGGGATGATAGTACTGAAGGCTGAGCTGAAGTCTATGAAGAGCATCCTGACATACCTCTCACGATGTTCCAGGTGGCTCAGTGCGGTGTGAAGAGCGATGGCTATGGCATCTTCTGTTGATCTGTTTGCTTTGTAGGCAAACTGATGGGGACCAAAGGAGGGGGGGAGACAGGCTTGGGTGTGTTTGAGGACCAACCGTTCCAGGCACTTGGTGATGGTAGATGTGCAATGGGGCGGTAGTCGTTGAGGTTGGACACGGGTGTTTTCTTAGGGACGGGGATGATGGTGGCAGACTTCAGGCAGGGTGGGATGGAGGCCTGTGCTAGGGAGCGATAGAAGATGGTGGTGAAAACCTTGATGAGCAAGTTGGTCCGCACATCTACGGTGTGGTCTGCTAGCTGTATGGCTGTGTCAGGGATCAGCAGATGGAGCCAGGTTTTGGTTTTGATGGAAACACAGCAGTGTCGGACGTGGTGGTTTCCCTTGATGAGTAGTTCCAGCTCGTCCATCTTGTGGATCAGAGATCTAGCATTGCTGACAAACATACTCAGGGGAGGAGGCCTGTGGGGGTCTTTTCTGAGATGTGACAGCAGGCCAGAGCGGCAGCCTCGCTTTTGCTTCCTCTCCCACCTCCATCTCCGCCTCTTGCCAGTGCCGACAACAATCCACGGAGCTCCCGCTGGCCTCGCTATCTCTGTTGGGATGTTGTGTGTATGGCGGGATTCATCTGTTATGGCGATCTTTGCATTGAAGCCAATGTCTAGAAGTGCTTGCCGGCTGTAGTGATGTGTAGCGGACACGTAGACAAACATAAAACACAAAAATACCAGCACGTTTTTCAATGCATGTTACTGACTTGCATGCATTCAGAGAGGATCAGGCGTTCCGGCGACTGGTGGTGGGGTTGTGCAGTGTTGTGGGAGTGTCACTATTTGGCTCGTTGCGTGATGTCATTTTGGTGACATTACCACCTCAAACCACAATGTGGCAGTAGTGCACCTAAAAGCCCACAGTAACCAAAAACAGAGAAGAAGAACTTTGACCCGGAGGTTTTTTTCATTGTTTCATTGAAGGATTGTAGATTTTGGGATAGACTGTAGCGATCAATCTCTCCTCCATGGTTGCTAGCTGAAAGCAGAATGTTTACATGGTAAACAAGGTTTTTCTTCCCGCCTTCCCGTGGGCGTCTTCCGGTCGTGGAGCCATGAGCCTCTGCGTCTGTGCGTGCCGCCATTACTGCTCTTGCTTGCTGTTGAGCAGGTCATCAATTTGAGGAGCTAACCATTCACACACATTCACACACCGATGGCGATCATCTGATTATTGGACGACCCGCTCTACCTCCAAGCCACAGCTGCCCCATATAACCCTGTGTTGTAGAGTGATAAATAAATGAACATTGTACTTTGTAACTTGTAAATGTACATATGTGTGGTTGTGTGTACTCACGTGGGGTCCTCTGTAGCAGTTTGGTGTTCCTCAAGTTCGTGGGCTTGTTTTAACCACGGCACCTTGGCCTCCACTGGAAGAGATTCTGACAAAGAGACAGAAAATGTGTTACATCCCGTCTGACACCAGTGAACAGGACCCAAATTCATCAAGCGCCTCAGAGTAGGAAACTGGACCTGACTGGACAAAAAGTGATGCATATTGTCCCTACCTTTAGGTATAAAAAATTAAAACATGATCAACTTGGGATAATCATGTCAGGATTTAGAGCTATCCTTAGTGGGAAGTGTGTTGACATGGACATACGGCATAAACTATACATCGATTGGATTCATGTGTTGCTTAACATAGCCCTGATAAAAGAGTGCTACATCACACGGTTTGTAGTCTGGTGATGCCGGGCGACCTAAACCCTCCACTACCATGCAAATTCAATTATTATTACAAAGATGATAACAGTCAAATGATGACACTATCAACAATCAGTTCAATAGTTGTTCAGACCTCTGTTTCTGGATTCTTGCCACCTCCGGCCCTGTTCCATCCTAAATCACCCTCACCTCATACGTCATATCCTTTGAGAGTTGTGCTGAAACTATCCCCAATAGTTTCAATAAACTGCTTTAACTGGCCCCTGGTCTATGGCTTGTGTTTGCATTTTGCATACACAACTGTTCAACATAAAAATAAGGAACGTTATGAAAATGAATTAGGTAGGGAGGGGCTGAACCTTGTATTTAAGCATGGTTGGTGGTCATTGCATTAGAGGGATAACACCCTCCAAGTTTGTATATTCCATCATTGTAATAGATAGAATAGACGTGGTCAACATGTTTCCTTTCACTTTCCCCAAACAATATTTTTGAATTAGAGTGTTTCCATTAAAACCAGCCAGTAAGTAAGTAACATTTCTGATGTCTACACTAGAGTACACATCATGTGTGAGAGACAGCACATACTTGAATTGCTCAGCTGGAGTCCAATGCTGGAATAGGCTGAGACATACAATACGCATGCACACAGAGCTATGACATTCTTTGAGAAAATTAATAGCTTTGAAAAACTCCAGCAGTTTAATGAACTGCTTATTTACAGTGATGGTGATGTGTCATAAATTACCAGGCACATGACTGAAGATGATGCAAATGAAGCTTGTTCTTTTTATGGTGAAGGTGGTGACTGTGTGCAGACACACACACACACACACACACACACACACACACACACACACACACACAATCACACAGAACCCATGTATGTTAAAAGGCTTCTACTGACCTTGGATCAGTATGTTACTAGTACATGCAATGTTTTAGTACTGAGTGGTACGGAGATGCAGTAGTACCTCAGTGTACAGGTACAGTACATGTTCATGCAATGCTGAGAGTACTTGAAACATGCAGTAGCCAAATACCAACATACAATCATGAGACTGACGAGAGAATATCACATCACATTAACAGCGTGTGTCTGTATTCATGTCTTGTACATGTCTGTTAGCCTTCTAGGGCTAATAAATGTTCCACTTTTATCCATTAGAAAATTAGACCTTTGTGAGTTTTAAACACTTCATTCTGGTGTTAGTTTCCTTTCAGCACACACAGCTCTCTGTCAGTCGTCAGTCTTTTACCTTGGGGCTTGTGGCAGGCGATAGGGACCAGACAGTCTTCTTTAATGTGAGGTTTGAGTGACACCTCACAGCCTCCAATGTGCTGTCCACGATGGTCAATGCACAGAACCACCCGGTAACGCAGCCCATGACCGCACGTCACTGTGCACTGTGGGGGACGGAACCACACACGGTACTTCACGTTACTCATTTTACAAGTGGCATCAGTCAGTGGAAGAGATTCATGCTGCATCTACAGTAACAGTTATTTTTATTATTGATTCATCATTCCAGAGTCCATTGATTCATTTAGAGTGGTGAAGGAGTCATGTTAATTATATTACATTTTCTGTCAATACCCAAATTGATTAATCTGTTAATTGTAATTGTAATTAATTGTAGCACTACAAATGTATTATTATTTCAAATTAATTCATTATTTTACAAGTGAATTTTAGCAGAGTCAGGTCAGTTTCCACCTTACTCATGTAGAAGGTGTAAACAGACACTTACTGACCTGTGACCACTCCATGGCCACCCACTGAGGACAGGCGAAGGTGTTGCAGATCTGTCGGGTGACAGGTCGAGGAGAGTGGGTGCACTTCCACTCCTCCACCTGGGAAAACTGTCCATGGGTGTCCTCCTCCACACACAGCACGCTGCGGTCCTGCCAGCCGCCACCTTCACCGCAGGACACTGAGCACTGCGTCCAGGGGCCCTGCTCCCATCTGCACACACACCAGATAAGGGCCAAGTTCACTTAATGCTCTCTCAGGTCATTTAAAAATAGATCTGTACAACAGTGTTTGATAACAGTACAGGCTGCACCTTAATAATGTCAGAATGTTCACATCTCAGGACATGCTATTTTATGTTAAGATATCACAGGAAGTTCATGTTACCTTACTAGAGCTTTTCAAGGGACTGGGAGAAAAAGACAAGGGACAACTGTGCAGTGTAAATAACATGGAGTCATTCTGACGTGTGATCAGGTGAATGGTGTCGCCGTCATTCCAGAAAACAAGCTGTGTGGATTAAAAGTACTTTTCCCTGAAATGTACTAATACAAATGAGTTGTCCATGAAAATATTTCTTGAGAAGAAGGACAGTTGTTTATGACTGACTAAACTTTGTAGATCTTCTAGAACCAGATAATGTTTTTCAGGCTTACTGTTTTATTATATTATTATTCTTGTTATTATTATTACTACTACTACAATCAGTCATATTTCTATTATAATTCTAGTTGTATTTATCATTATTCTTATTGCTTCCGTGTATCTGTGTCTTTCCTTCTCTCTTTTAAACCTTTATCTAACCAGGAAAAGTCTCATTGAGATTAAAACCCTCTTTTTCAAGGGAGTCTTGAAAAAGAGGTTTATATATTATAACATTCTGTGATACTTTCCAGGGTGTATCAGAGTATGTGAACATTCAGTACAAACAACATGACACACACACACACACACACACACACACACACACACACACCTGTGAGAAATACGAGAACATAGATAGGATGGGAGAAACCCAGGAATCACCTTGTATGAGAAAAGATAAAGTGGATGTGCCTGTGGCTCACAGTGGTGAGTCAGGGCTTAACAGTTAGCAATAAAACTGACGTGAGCATGGTGAGCTGTGTCGACCACATGCAATGCCTCAGCAGGGGCATGTACAGAAGATCCCCATAAATCAATATAGGTAAAAATGTGGCAGCAACAAGTCTCTCTTTTACATTAAGAGAAAAACACAACTGAAATAAAACTTGAAACATCATTTCATTCATCAAACACTGAACAGTAGCTGTAAAGTCAGAAACCACAGGAGGATTGAACCGTTCCATTTGGTTCCATTTAATGAGCGGGTTCTGTTCAAGGTTTCTGTCTCTTAAAGGACATTTTTCCTCCCCACTGTAGCCAAAGTGCTTGTTCATGGTGGGTCTCTCTGAATAATATTATAAAGAGTACAGTCTAGACCTACTATTTATGGAAAGTGTCATGAGATAACTTATGTTATGTTACGTTACATTACGTTACGTTACGTTACGTTATGTTATGGGCACGATATCAGTTAAATTGAAATGACTTATTTGCAGTAATATTATCAGATGACAAACCAGTTCAATGCAGTGATAATATAAACACACATGCACTGCAACATTTCACATACAGAACTGATTTACACATCTCACTCTGACCAGCGATTCCACACCCGCTCTACACAAGCTTCCGTCATGTGCAGCAGCGTGCAACACTTCTACACAGCCGAGCACATGTGAAGGAGGTGAAGCAGTCACCAGTGATCACGGCCTGACACTGATCTCACAGAGCTGAAAACATCACATCTCAGCAGCACTCCGCTGACTACTCTTGGGAATTCTATAAAAGAAATGAATTCATATGCAAAAGTGGAGCACTCTGTCTCCCCGATGAACAGACTGTAGACGAGAGACACCAGTGTTGACTGATGGGTGATGCTTCACTTTGGGAGACAGTTGCTGTGGAAAAGCAAAATGTGGTGGTTGGTTGGGGGTAAGCATTTAACAGTCAAGACTTTTTTGGAAAGCCTTTTATGTTTTTCAATGCATGTTACTGACTTGCATGCATTCAGAGAGGATCAGGCGTTCCGGCGACTGGTGGTGGGGTTGTGCAGTGTTGTGGGAGTGTCACTATTTGGCTCGTTGCGTGATGTCATTTTGGTGACATTACCACTTCAAACCACAATGTGGCAGTAGTGCACCTAAAAGCCCACAGTAACCAAGAACAGAGAAGAAGAAGAAGACGCTGATAAGAACTTTGACCCAGAGGTTTTTTTCATTGTTTCATTGAAGGATTGTAGATTTTGGGATAGATTGTAGCGATCAATCTCTCCTCCATGGTTGCTAGCTGAAAGCAGAATGTTTACATGGTAAACAAGGTTTTTCTTCCCGCCTTCCCATGGGCGTCTTCCGGTCCAGCTGAGGGTTTTTGATTGGCTTGCAGAGCATGACGTGGGGCTCTGTTTTCCCAAAGGTTTGGATGTGGATCAACCCCTACCCGCATGCCAGCATAGCTGCCGTGGACCGCTGGTGCAGAAACAGACCACTCCCACTCAGATGAATGGAAAAACCTTAGTTTTTGCTGGAGCGGAGGTTCCTGTCTAAATCCCGCCTTAGCTTCTTCCCCAGAGCTTTTCTGCTTTCTCATCTTGCAGGTTCTCATGGATTATGATCATAGTTGTAATTAATATTATTATTAATATTGCTGCCAATGCCACCAAGTGAATGCTCATGGTCGGAATTGTTGGGTCTCTGTGAATGATATCCTAAAGAGTACAGTCAAGACCTGCTCTATATGGAAAGTGTCATGAGAAACCAGTTCTACACAGTATAACATTTCAGCAGCACCTACAGAATTGATTTCTATTTATTTTTTTCGTGTGCAGCAGCATGCAGCACTTCACCACAGCCAAGCACGAGTCCAATATTCACTCTCCATTTAGCTCTGTTTTGTCCTCCAACAATGTTTCACTCTGTTCAACTAGATACTAACTTTAGAGTAAAGTGGGTTCATATATATTTATTTATGTATAACACCAAATCATATTGGTGGATGTTATATTAGGGCATTTTTTGTTTCCCTTTTTAATTCTTTTTTTTTTTTTTTAAGTGAAACATAAAGTTCAGCCCAGCTCACAATCGTGATGATTTATGTTTATTTATGAGTTTATTTTCTGTATTGAAAGAAAATATCAAAAATAGTCACATATAAATAAAGAAATAAATAAAAATGTGTATTTTCTACCAACAACATGAAACTGTAAGGCTAATGGCTTTTCTTGTGTGGACAGTTTACAGTATTTCTAATGACTTGAGGATGCATCAGTGGACGTATTCCAACCAGTAATCATATCATCACATCAGATTTCTGCCCACTCACTTCCTGTGTTCTCCCCCACATCCTGTCCAAACTGGAAAGATGTCAAACAATAGAAGAAAGACAGCAGAGAACTGCTGTACTTTACTGTGTGTAACTATTAAAATGAATGATTGTTTGGGATTGTTTGGAACTCACCGTGGCAGAGGTTGAAAGTGATCATATGGCATCACCTCCTTGAATCCATCACTGGAAACAAAATATCACAAAACACTGTAAATTACTGAGACTATAAAAATCCTGGAGGTCATTAGAATCTTAGGAAGACATAGAAGTGTATACCCAAACAAAGTGGTTATTAACATAACTTTGACCTTCAAGGTTATAAGAAAATGGTAAATAACTGTCAATAGAAACTGCTTTGCACTGAGCATTTCAGCTCTTATGGAGATAATCAGATATTTCATTCTTGCATTTTGTCTTGTAGGCATGAAATTTGAAATGATTTGTGTAAAACACTGACTGTATTGACCGAGAGCCAGTTTAAGTATAGCTCCACCTTTTGGGATCAATCTAATGTCTGTATTCAGAGTCACTGGACATCGTCAGCTAAACAGCTAGCTTAGCTCTGTCCAAAAAGAACAATCTCACTCATTAACAGGTTTGTTTAATCCACATCCTCCATCTCTGCACACAACACACAACCATGAGAGAGGTCAATGGTTGGTCTTCAGTGGTTGAGGAGGTGTTCTCATACTGTATGAAGACCTGGAGGAAGACCTTCTGAACTGATTGATGTTAGAACTGATGGTACGATGGTTTAAAAATGTTCCTGAAACGTTGATTTTGGTAATGTCAAAGATGCTAAGTACAACTTGTAATGAGCCCTACCTCTCTGGACAAGGGTCCATGTTGCACTCCTTGAGTTTTGGTGTTGGTTTGGTGTTTTCAGGATAGCTGTCACAATGGTGCTCAGGGAAGGTCTGGTTGGATCGAATATCTGTGCACTCTGCGGAGTTTAGCTGATATCCTGGTGGAGAAGAAAACAGGCAGTTTAACTGTTTCTTCTATATGAACAGATGAAGCTGAATCTGAGGATCAATAAAGTCTAAAACAATGCTGCATCATTATTCAAACATAAAGACACTCATTTACAGTTACTGTCAACTGCCTCACCTCCTCCACAGGTGACCGAGCAGGGGAAGAAGTCAGTCTCTCTCCACTGGTACCTGATTGGCTGGTAGAACAGAAACTGGACAACTGTGTCCTTGGGGCCTCCGTACTTCATCTGTACAATATATAATATATAATATATATATATATATATATAAGTAGAAGAATCATGTTAATGGGGCACTGATAAACATTACATTATTATATTACATTACATTATAACATTATTATTAAACAAAATATTATTTTAAATTGCTGGAATGTTTTTTTTTAAGTTTTTCAATTCCTGAAAAGTTTAGTTTGAATAAAATGTAGCAATGTAGCATGAGCATGCATCCATTATTCATTACTAGCTAAAATGTAATGGTTCAAAAAAATACTGCATTCATGCAAAACTGTGGAAATTAGCTGAAATATTTTCTGCCATATACAACCCCTGAAAATATTAGACTCCCAAAGTACAACCAGTTTCACGGTTGGTTGTGTACCATCATAGTGTAAGAACCAGAATGCTACTGTATTTTAACATCTGCCATAATGGTCATACTTGGAGAGCTGAACATTATCTGAGGTGGTATGCGCTGTAAAAAGTTTAAGCAACACTGTGATAGTGGATGATGACACATGATGTGAAAACACATGTTCCAGGTGTCACAGGTGGTTTGCCTGGATTTGATTTGAAAGTAAGTAAGTGAGCTTCTTCAGGATCTGCTTGTAGTTGCAAAAACAATTACTATTAATTGGATGAAGCCTAACAGTCCCATTAGATCAACAAATCCAACACATGTACACAACGTGACACATGGCTGCCCACTCTAGATCCAGAGCTTTTAGCCAATTACAGACTGACATCAAACCTTCCATTTCTCTCTAAGATACTTGAGAAAGCTGTAGCTAATCAGCTGTGTGACTTTCTCCATAAGAACAGTTTATTTAAGGATTTTCAGTCAGGATTTAGAGTGCATCATAGCACGGAGACCGCACTAGTCAAAGTCACAAATGACCTCCTAATGGCATCAGACAAAGGACTCATCTCTGTACTTGTCCTGTTACATCTACTAAACATTAAATGTGTGTGACAGTGGCAACAAAGTCAAACAAATAAAACAAGGATCTTATGTAAAAAAATACATATGATTGTAATAGACACAGGTCTAAATGTTTTTTTGCCCTGACCACACTAATAAATATACTACTAATAATAATAATAAAGCAAGGTCTTAATCAGGGGAGTTTGATGAAGACAGTGAGATGTGGTTGAATGCTCTGGAAAAACAAAATATGTTTATTATGTTAATATGTTTATATTTTGCCAAGCTATAACTTCCAAAGTCGAGACTGCACCGTCAAACACAACCAGACTAACAAATCTGAAATACAGCAAGGAAGTCAAACCTGATGTCTGTCAGAAGTGACAAAATGTTCACATGCACTCTGAAATGCTCAGTGAAGGTATGTGATATCTCCTCCTGTAGCATTTATGTAGCAATCTATGTAACTCATGTTTCAGTTAAAGTAGTGGTTAAACAGTTTGCCTCTGTAGTTTTGGCACCGTTTTGTAACTGGTGAAAACATGTATGTATGCACTGTATGTATGATTTCACATAAACGTAAATCTTTCAGTCATTCATTAAGTGTTTCAGTAAGTTAAAGAGTTCCTTTGTCAGAGGGCAAGGAGCTGCCTCAGATAGTCAAACGTGTGCCTTCTAACAGCCCGTCCTTTTCTTTTGATGATGTAAATGACATGTAAGTCATTCATCACAACCTTGCAGCTTCGGTCCGACTTAATCTTAACTAATGTAGTTGAGGGACAATAACTGCCATCCAAGAGCACAGGGGACAAAAGAATTTGAAAGTGTAGTCTGAATTAGCCTCTGACTGCATCAAATTAAAAACAGTGAACATCCAGCCCAGCAGAACATCACTGAGAATTCAATCTGCCTTCCAGCGCATGTGACATAACCAGAAACTGCTGTTACAGCATGTACACATTAGTCCCAAACCATGGTGGCAGCTGCAACAACTGTTAAAGCATGTGCACAGACAAGCTGTGTTTGAATTACATCCAGAAGGAAAGCCTTGTTGAAATGTTTCTCTTGTATCCACTTGAGATCTGTAATCACCACTAGAAGTATGAGTAGACGGAGTGGATATTGGGAGTCGATGCTCTGATTCCAGCGTAAACTGGACAAATCCTTTTCATCTGCATGTCAGATCAAGCTGTAGGAAATCAAGGATTTGGATTTCACTCCTCGCTCTCTGTACATAAAACAGAGGCCACTTTTGGTTCTGAGTGGCCTCTGTTTTATGTACTCTGAGTTCAGCTGTCTCAAGACATTGTATGTGAAAATGTCTTATGTCTTTAATAAACTTCAATGTGTCTGCTGACAGTGATGAAGAAACGTGTTAACGTTTGTTGTACAGTGTGGCTTGTGTTTTTAAAAGCTTGTAGACAACAGTGGAGCTTCTATGGCCGAAGGGAAGAAGATCTGCATACATAAACAATACTTGTTAGTAGGATCGAGTCACTGTTGGTTTGTGTTTGACATTTATTGAAATACAGAAAATATAGCACTATCCTTGTAGAATGGTGTTAGAATGTGGTCATAATGGTCATAATGGTCATAATGGTAATGGAGGCCCTGCTTGTCCCTGCAACATAAAGGGCTTCTGAAACAATACAGTCACTACAAATAGGAAGATTTATTTCTGTTTATAACTAGCAGGCCTCTCTAACAGTAAAATAAGTAGTGCCGCTGGCAACAACCTCACAGTCTCATTAAAAACTTCCCTTCATTGTTAAATATTTTGCAACAGACTCATTTATTTAGATTGTGTCTCTTACATTTATAATAAAATATGTAGATCAGAAGCCAGAAGCCCTGAGGCTGTTTGCTTTAAACCTTGGCCTGTCCCCTTTCCTTTGTTTCACCTTGATATTGTAATCAGCGTTGAGTGGGCCATGTGTCTTTAGTGTCTGCCTGTCCGTCCCTCTTTGGAAGTCCAGCGAGGTGTTTCCTATCATGTAGGAGCCTGTAGATAGCAGACTGGTCTCCTCCCTCCACCCCTGAAGGGAGACAGCTTCGATAACTGGGGGACAAACACAGCGAGACAGACATTTATTAACATAAAGTAACTCTCAATACTTTTTTGTCTTGATTTTAATTTACATATTACCATTGTCATAATGCAAAAACTCTAAATAATTATGAACAAATGGTATTAGATTGTTATTTCATACAAAAATAACGAATAACTTCTGACTTGAGATCTGGTCTGCAGTGAAATTTAAACTTCTACAATAGCCAGAAAACACAATTTCATGGGGAGAGATATCATCAGACAAGGTAGGATGCACCAGATAATACAATTCTGCAAGAGCACAACTGAAGACAAGAATCAATAAATCAAGACAAGACGTTCACAGGAAAAAAAAAAGCAAAGAGTAGGACGGAAAATGTAAAATACGATACAAATAAAAGTTGGTACCGATTTGCCCAGTAAAAACCTCCAAAAAGAAGCCTCCAGGAGAAACACCCAGTCACTCACACCAACAGAAGTGACTCATTTTGTGCAGGACGATTAATTCTACTCAGAACTCTAAAATGTCTTCTCCACTTCTGAAAGGATAAGCCAATCCACTCTGGGAATGAAATTTGTCCACTTGTATCTTTGATGTCAATCTTTTGTTCTCTATCCAAAGCTCAAGATCACGAGAGCTGAAGATGGACTAGTATATTGAGATCAACCTACCTGTCAAACTTGTGTTCTGTCTTACCCTCACTCTTGAACCTGAGATACTTCTACTCCTTCACTTGAGGGTAGCAACATTCTGCTATGGTCTGGTCTGATTCTCATTTTCAATTCTTAACACTCAGCTGCAAACTGTCCCAGCTGGAGGTCATGACTCAATGAAACTGGCAGAACATGCCAGAAAAAGCGCTCTTTGAAGCCCATCATATCAGAGATTCTGTCCATAAAATTTGTGGCTTGAGCATTGGGCTTACAGACCCTTCAGGTCTGTACCACCAGACTGATAGTGCTCACACAGTGTGTATTCACAGGAGCACAAAGATAACAGGAAAGGTCAGTATATGACTCATGTATCCATCCTGTGTCCTTCTCATCACATCTCATCCCAGTGGTCTGAAAGCAAATGTCGGCCGCACTGCGAGGCACTGTTAGGTTATTGTAATCTATAATCCCTGATGACAATGAGATAGCTGGAGAGCCGGCTGCATGTGAGAAAACAAATATTGAATAGATAGTTACGCCTCCTGTGATGGCTAATTATTTTCAGATGGAGAGAGGCAGAGCACCAGTCATTGATCATGGTGCATTTCTACTTCTGAATACTTTGTTTGGATTTCTGTCCCTTTAGAATTAGAAATAGAACATTTTCTTGCCAATAAAAAGAAGAAAAAGATAATCTTAACAAATCACTTGTTTATTAAATTGATTATACCTTTTCCCCCAAAGCTTTTTAAACATCTTGGAATAATTAACAATTGCATAGCTTTGCCATATTATGAAAGAAGTAATTCAAAGTCAGTGTAAAGAGGGCTTTGTTTTGCCAGTGCTGAAAAGATGATTAGACTGCTGATAATATTTAGTTTCAGGGGAGTCCATGAACTTGAGAGCTGGGTTAGCTGAGCTGTAAATGTGTGTTTGATTTTCTCTTTAACTGTGGTCTCTCCCTGCCTTTAGCTTCCCTCTCCAGTGTTCCCCATCTGCCACGCTGATCTCTCGGTAGTTGATGAACGATCTGCTAAAGTAATTCTTAGGTCACTCCTCGTTTCGGAAACATCTGACAAAGCACACATCCAGTAAATCCTGCAGCTCTTCTGGGTATTACACTGTCGGAACTTGAGTATATTAGCAGGGAAAGGCTTGCGGACGTGTGCTGGTTTATCTGCATTCACCGTGGGATCTTGCACTCCTTTAAACTGACAATAAATAGGTCAGGGAAAATCCAAATGACACAAACAAATGCTCTGAGGATGTAAATCACAGAGTTCAGGCTGTGTAGCATGTTTTTATTTATTTCACATCCAGAACAGGGCAGGCTTTTTTCAGCACATCAATGGCAACAGACTCCCAGCCATACAGGACATCGTTCAACAGCATCATGGCTGCAGAAGGCAAAGCATCATCAAGGACCACAGCCACCCAGCTCGCAGACTGTTCTCCTTGTTACTGTCTGGCAGACGTTAGGGGAGGATGGCTGCACGCACCAGACAGAAGAACAGTTTTTACCAGCGGCCCATCAGACTTCTGAACTCATAATCTAACATGACTGCAGCTAGTGTATCATGACACTTTGTGCAATACTTCTGTATTCACTTAACTCACTAGTCGCTTCACCCTTACACACAATCCTCATCTTCATTGCTTTTTTTCCATTTTCATTTTTTTCATAGCAATAGCAACTTGATATCACAATGAGTTCAATATATTACAGAATGAGGCACAAACTAAAGTGAATGTTTTATTGAAATGGTGGAACTGTTGTGTTAACAATGTGTGTGTGTGTGTGTGATCACATGATAATTTATCTTTCAATAAGTCCTTTAAGTCATTAAACTGAAGTGCAGTTGATGGTCATCACGTCACAAACAAATGATTTATTGGCATTAATTAATTAGAGCATCAGGTTTAGTGTGTGTGAAATCATATATAATATATATATGATATATTCCAATATTTCCAAATGTATTATCTTTATCTACTTTAAAACGCAAAGATCGGTCTGCATTATAAGTAAATAGATGGTCCCACTATGATCACTGTTTCCACAACGATTAAAACAATTCACCTCTATCTCTGTCTCTGTCTGTGTCGAGCTTCCTCTTTTTGTAAAGTTGAATACAAAACCAAAACAATGTATCACAAACACATAAAGACACGTATACATGTAGACCCTGATTCATCAGACTGCACTCACCATTCTCTACATTCAATCCAATCACCAAGTGAAGACATTTTGAATGAGTTTTTCTTATTATTGAATCTAAACATGAATATGAGTTTCTGTTAGCTGATGCACAGTAAACACAGTTACTGTTTGTGCATGTACAGGTAAGTCAGCAGGGGGCATTAAACATGCAACAGGATGTCGTCACTCACTGATCATATCAGGTCCTTTGGCATTGAGTCTGAGGAAGCGGCTTCCCACCGGCACCTCCACCACCATCTTCAGAGCTGCAGGGAGACACACATTGGAAAGGTTTGATTTCTACCTACTGAAAAGTAGCAGAAACATTGTGGAAGAACGCTGCTCCATCCATGGTGCCCTCTTCTAAACAAACTGAATTGAAATCAGCATTATTTACATCCAAGTTTGGAATCAACACTTGCCAGCTGCCTTCTTCTTCTCTTACTTTACTAGCACAGTGTATCTCGGCCATTGGCAGGACCTTGCATCGTGTTACCCGTTGTATCCTTGTTGGATCCAATAGCACCCTGAAATCCTCGACCAAACAATCTCAGTACTGTTGACATTCCTGTGACTCTGCTTTTTCACTTTTTTATCCATCAAGGCTCAGCCAGCAGGAAGTGACTGATTAACGGCGACATGATGGATTTATTCACTTGTTGATGTGTTGCTACTGTAACTAATTATAGTGATCACTTCTCACCACTTGCAGTACATTAATCTATGACCCAGACAAAGCTGTAAAAACATACAATATCTGCACATCAACATAATGCACTATCATTATAATAATTATAATGTTCCAACCAGAGTTTGAAATCACACTGCTGCTTTTGGATTTGTTGCTGTTTATGCTTTATGCTATTTGTTGCTCTTAACATGTCACCAAATTGGGTGCTTTTCCATTCAGCTAGTTTCAGGAAGTTTATGATGAGTTTTTGTAGGCAGGGGCGGGGCTAGGTTTGACAGCTGATGAAAAGAATGGTATGAAAAATGACTGATACATGAAATCTAGGACTGAATCTGTGGCTTGCACAGTTGATAACATCTTTGAAAATGTATTTTTTATTTACGCTAGTATGCTGTTTTATTTCTAACATGTCAGACCTGTTTCATTATCACTGTTGTTTTTATCTTATCCAGACATTTGTTTGTGGAAAATTACAGGTCTGGTTTTTAGATTTCATCCTCACTTGATAGAATGATGTAGCATGAGCCAATCAGAAAAACCCATGCAATGCTGGAGCAGACATTTGCATATCATTGATTAGTGGTTCCAAACCTTTTTCCTTCAGGAACTCCTTTTCTATCATTGAATAAATTGTGACATATTTCCTGTATATTTCATATTATATTCAATAAGTAACAATAAGAGAACAGAACAGCTGATAAACTGTAAACAATGAACCAAACAGTGAAACAATAACTACATAAAGTCTGTGTCAAACGAGAGATTGAATATATATAGAGAGGATTATTTCTGTGAATATTTCATCAGTATTTCTGATATTTTTTTATGCAGTTCTCTGTTGGTATCGTGTAATTTTCAAAGTTTTAACAATCATACATATTTAATGAGCTGCTTCTTCTCAGTGTTTTCTTCTCATTGTTCTGAGCTCTTTCTTTTCTAATGCAGGACAAGGCTGTTTTGCAGAGAGTGAAGACTGTGAATATACTGTAGTTTGTGATCAGGTCTTCACCGTGTTCTCATCCTGTCACATTTATTTAACTGTGCATCTTGAACAAACTATTTCATTCAGTTTCCTGATGCTGAAATATAGGCAACCCTTGTTGGTGGACCCTGATTTGGGTCCACCAGGTAAAATCTCATATAATTCAGTGTAACACCACGTTCTCTAAAGCTACCATATACAGGTGTATTAGACATAATATGCAATCATCTGTCTGCACAGGGAGAAGTACGAACTTTGCAGTTTTACCACAGATCACGTCAATAACATGCATGAATCATTGCAAGATGATGCAGTCTAGTGTAAGTGCATTCAAATTCTCTGAACACTGCAGTCATCTTCTCCTAACTCCTGATGAATTCTCCTTCACATTGTTCCTCAACCTCATGATGTATCTCATCGAGGTCAAGGAAAAGTGCTTAGGAAAGGACTATTTTTTGACTATGCGACCGTACCCCTTGTGTATTCCTGGACAGCACCTTTCATTCTCCAGAAACATAATCTCATCTCTCATTCACCGACTTCAACTGTTGGAGAACTCCACAGCACGCATTAATGAACGTACAGTGAAGTCCACTCAACATGCTGCTCATCTGCTGAGTCTCCCTGTATCACAACAGATCAACTGCAAAAGTCTAAGCACTTCATACGCTATCTCTTGCTGATCTCACAAACCTCCTTCAGGTTTATACACCATCCCATCTCTATTTCCTCATTGCTTGTATGTCAATTGTATTGTTTTTTTTTTGTTTTTTTTTTATGATATAAGACGATCTTGAGTGCCATTAATGGCGGCACTATAATCATATTGTTAGTGAATTTCCAGCCATACAAGTCTGAGCCAGGGATGCAAATAACACAACCTTAATCTGGCAGGTGGCAGAGGTGATTAAATGTTCGTTGAATTGTGCGCACAGATGATTCTTCTGTAATCAGGTTAGCTGCAGGCTAGCCGCTGGAAGTGCTGCTAAATTAATCCATTCCATCCATCATATAATTGCTGATCCTTTGCTCTGGGTGGTGTGGGAGCTGGGACTGCTCCCAGCAGACATTGGACTAGAGGTGGGGTCCAACCTGAACATGTCACCATGTTCCTCATGGCACATAGAGACAAACAACCATTCACACTCACATTTATACCTACTGGCAATTTAGAGACACCAATTATCCTGTTAACTGGAGCTGAATTAATCTATATCAATATCATTAAGTTATCATTATGTTTGCCCTTGTCCACTCAACACTCTTTTTATATAGTGGAAATGCTACATTAGGCAGCGACATTAGCCTGGCAGCTATCAGTGCAGCTACACATTGCAGTGCAGGCTCACTGTGTAAATGGTTAATGGACTTAAGCTGATGTTTTACACTGCACATCGCATTCACACACTGACAGCAGAGGCTAACATGTACTGTACACTATTATCCTTTCATTAGGAGATAAAAACATCCATAGGTGTGAATGTTATTTGACATGGGGCAGTCCTACATGTCCCCAGTGTCAATTCTGAAACTAGGTTTAAAGGTCCAGTATGTCAGATTTAGAGGGGTCTTCTTACAGAATGTGGTAGAAATTCAATATAATATTCAGAAATGTGTTTTCAGTAGTGTTTAATAACCTGAAAATAAGAACTCTCTGTGTTTGTGTTTCTACAGTAGCCAAGGGCAGACAAACTAAATCTTACCTCTGAGTAAGACACTGCATATATTCTGTTTTACAGCCACTGAGTGGCTGAGAGGAGCAGTGACTCAGTTGGCTGCAACTTCACACGCCACCAAATCCTACACACTGGACCTTGAAGCTGGATTTTTGATTAACACTGAGTCTCATAACCTCCCATAGGTTTTAATTTAAAACTTAAACTTCAAATGTAGCCGCCTACACTTTACATTTGTCCTGTGCTGTACGTGATCAGGCTGCATTGTGCTCTAATTACATTCCCCACAGGCAGTGTGTTATATAGAGTGATAAAGAGTGAAGGTTTCATTACTGAATGTGACACTGTCCTCTGTCCTGTGCGGATGTTGTGTTTGAATTTATATGTTGGGATATGGTTAGGATATGTTATATATGGGAACATCTCAACAGTAATGAGAAAATTGCAGCATTGCATTTATTTATATATATAATGTGTATAGATATACACATTTATATATTTTTTATATACCTTTATCTGTGTGTAGTAGGTGTGTTTATGTTTAACTGCTTGTTGTCTTTATCTGTACATATGTCTATATCTGTATATGTATATTTAGAGCAACATGAAATGTATGTGAACACATACCCAGCTAATAAAAGCGATCCTGATTCTGATATGAGATTTATTCAAATGAAATGAAACAATAATGTTAATGCCCATGATGATCACACTTGAAAAACTGACTAGAAAAGCCAAAACAAAGTCTAGTTTTCAGACGATGAAAATCAATTATTGGAACTTTAAATTTGAAAAAAGCGATCAATTGCAGCTTTCAATGGCTGAAGTAGACCACCACACAACAGTTACTGCCATCCTTAAATCTGCCTGCTTTAAAACTGACTTCCACTGTGCTGTCAGTGAGCCTCAGTGAGACTGAGGTCCTGCTCTCAGCATACACAAACAGCACAGAGTTAAACTATTAAAAATATTTACTGCTATGGAAGAATTTTTTTTTTTAGCCTGCACAAATATTTTTCACACCAGAAGTGTTTCTCCCTCTGTGGTTAACAAAGGAGGTGGAGTAACGAGGCGAGACCATTATAGACAAATGGAGTGTTAATTCTGTTTTCCACATTTTATGAGACTTACTTTACCTTCTGGTGACAAATGAGCACTGCACTTAACTACAACTACATAAGCTGCTCTGGCTGTCAGCCACAGGGTTTGCCCCCTAACATAATTATGCTGCATCTGCAATGTCCTAATTTTATGGGAGCAATGAAATAAATTTAGCTGCAGCCATTTGCATTTTTTTCTGAACTCTAATGGAGATTAAATGTAAAGCCAAGTAGTAAAGAAGTGACCTTCAAAATAAATAAGGGAAATGAAGCACAGATAAACAGTTCTGAGCTCATTTTACACGAGTCTGCGGGATCTGCAAAGTGAGGCTTCAGGGAATAATGTAGCCAGTTCATTTTCCAAATGCAATGACTGATAAACAGTAGAGTCATGAATACTGGATGTGGGGGAACAAAGGTGATACTTTGTGTGTCTGTAATGGTAAATAAACTCACTAACCGAAGTAAACCTAAACAGTCATGACTGATTCAGCGTATCAGGTCTTCTCTTCTGGGACATTAAATCTGAGGGCAAGGTTACATGAAACTGAAACTTGGAATGGAAAACATACAAGTCAGGTAGAGTCTCTCTGGACTGTGGACCGGTTGTTCACTGTCCATAAAATGAATGTTATAGGCCTATGTCATGTTGCTTCACGGTGCCAGACAATCTCAGAAACATACAGCATGTATTCAGAATACAGAGTAAATCAATACCTAGCAGATGTGTTGTGATACAAACAAAAGCCTGCTGAAGCCTGTCAAGGTATAAGTCATGGAACAAGACATGAGACACAAGAAACTCTTTGTACCAACATAACATGCACTG
Source organism: Protonibea diacanthus (assembly GCA_028641955.1). NCBI lineage: Eukaryota > Metazoa > Chordata > Actinopteri > Sciaenidae > Protonibea > Protonibea diacanthus. The sequence goes on along the minus strand of CM053976.1, from coordinate 30,665,837 downwards.
CTTTTGTGTCCTAGCATGGCTCCAGAAATGGCAATTTTGTCAGGTCAATCCATTACTTTGGTCCAGACTGAAGTATCTCAACAACAACTGGATGAATTGTCATGAAAATGTGTGGAGAACTTCATTGTCCCAACAGGATGAATGCTAATAACTTTATTGTTCCCCTGGTTTCTTCTCTAATGACACCTCAAGGTTGACAGTTTAATGTTAGCATGCTAAACTAAGATAATAAGCATAGTAATCAGTATACCATCTCAACCTCAGCATGTTGTCATTCTAAAAATGAAGCTAACATGGCTGTAGAGTGTTAGGCTTGTGGAAAGGAATTCAATCCACCATGAAAGTCAGAGGTGAGATTTTGTAGAGTTGGTTGAAAGTTGGCGACTTAAATGTGAGTCAAGTAGGTTCAAGTAGGTAGGTGCAGTATCAGAGACAACTTTGTAGGTGAGCTTTAGCACTTTGAATTTAATGCGGGCTGCAACAGGTAGCCAGTGAAGCTCGATGAGCAGTGGGGTGACATGTGACCAGGCGCATCGACGTTACAGTAGTCTAGTCTTGAAATGACCACAGCTTGTGTCAGGAGTTGAGTGGTGTGTTCTGTTAAGTAAGGTCTGACCTTTCTCATGCTGTAAAGTGCAAAACGGCATGACCGGGCAACTGAGGCAACATGATTGGAAAAGGTTAGTTGGTCATCATAACCCGTAAGTTTCTCACCACCCTGGTGGGGGCCAGACATAGGGAGTCAATTTTGATGTTGATGTCATGGTGTATAGTAGGTTTGGCTGGGAAGGCCAGCAGTTCAGTTTTTGAGGTTCAGCTGGAGGTGATGTGCCTTCATCCATGTGGCTAAGTCTGAGAGGCAATCAGAGAGCCGTGCAGAGATCGAGGGGTCATCAGGAGGAAATGATAGATCAGTGTCATCTGCATAGCAGTGATAGGAAAAACCATGTGAGCTGGTAATTGAGCCACCACACTCAGCTGTATCTATCATTTCCTCCTGATGACCCCTCGATCTCTGCACGGGTCTCCGATTGCCTCTCAGACTTCGCAGAGATTCAAACCAGGAAAGAGCCAAGCCAGAGATGGCCATGTTTGAGAGAATAGAGAGGAGGATGCGATGGTTAACTGTGTCAAAGGCAGCTGATAAGTCAAGTAGAATGAGGACAGAGGCCTGTGCTGCTGCTCTTGCTTCTTTTAAGGCTTCTGTCACAGACAACAGAGCAGTTTCGTTCGAGTGACCGCTCTTGAAACCAGATTGATTTGGATCAAGAAGATTGTTCTGTAGGAGGAATCTGAGAGTTGGTTAGTGACCGCCTGTTCAATAGTTTTGGATAAAAAAGGAAGAAATGAAACAGAACGATAGTTCTCGACCTGAGCAGGGTTGAGAGAGGGTTTCTTGAGTAGAGGTGTTACTCGAGCTGCTTTGAATGCAGTGGGAAAAGTGCCGGAGGTCAGTGACTCATTTATCACGTGCGATAGCTGGTGTGATAGCTGGGCTAATGGACTGAAGAAGGGTTGTTGGTATAGGGTCCAATGAACATGCAGTAGGACAATGTCAACAGTTTGGATACCTCACTCTCAGAGAGGGGTGTAAAGCCAGAAAATGAAGTGCAAGCAACTGTGCTAGGTTGCAACAGCTGATTCAGTGCTGCCCAGCTGGACTGGAGAGAGACATGTAGTAGGACTGCTACATGTCACAGTGTTAGGAGTTGGGTTGGGAGTGAGCTGATCAAAGAATTGGCTGCTGATTTCTGCCACTTTGCCTGTAAAGAATGGTGCAAAGGTATCAGCGGTAAGGCTGGTAGGAGGAGGAGGAGGCGGAGGGTTGAGTAGTGATTTGAAGATGAAGAAAAGTTTCTGGGGGGTCAGTCAGTACGTTTACATGCAGCAAGAAATTTGAATTTCTGATGCTATCAGATAATGACATGCATAAGACTGGATCACTTGTCTGAGTATACGTGCCGTTCAGAGAATCGGATAAACGGCCGGAGCATGGCTGACTCCGTTACGCTAGGTGGCGCTGTAGCCCTCTCAACAAAGAGCCACTTTCAGTTGACCTCTACTTATCAGCAACAACAAACTATCTGAAGGCATTCAAACAAAGGTGGTGTACGAGGAGATGGACGATGCTACAGCTGCGTAAGGTGTTTACAAGCACTTTAAAAAGTCTGAACTAAGTTTGATACGATCAGAAATCAGAAACGTGTGGTACACATTTGGAAGGCTGGGCACAGAGGAGACCACCGGGCTCTCTCCGAGGGGAGGGGGACAGGGAGATGCCCGGCCAAGGCTCCATCCAGCATGGACTAAAACACAGCATGGACAGTTCAGAAACTCTTCGGAATGAGTTAAAAGGAATTTTTAAACAGACAAAGTAGTTTTCAAGACTGCATATTGCTAGTGGATCTATTTTCTGACACAGAGTGCGGCCATGACTGGTTTCAGCCAAGTATCCGGCTCAACTCTAGTTGCGGCAGAACGTAACCATTGACAGAGGAGCAGAGGGTTGCTCTGACAGAGTGACATTAAACTGGATAAAAAAGTGATCTGATAGGTGGAGAGGCGTTACCACCAGTGCATCTGTGGCACAGTTTCAGGTGAGAATCAGGTCAAGGTTTTTGAAGCCCTGTGTTTGATATGATGAATGCTGTCATTTTGTTTAGTTTTTTTGGAGCTAGAAATGACCAGACGAGACGAGAGTGTGGAGCTAGTGAGTGACGCACTTCACGTCAGGCTGTGGTTGGTTTTGAATTTTCAAGCAGTAAAAAATGGCGTTCTGACTGGTACAGTAACAGTAATTTGATCAGCACTGCCAGTTTTGTCACAGTTTTGTGAGCCTAGTGTGTTTAGCCTGACTTTAGAGAATGACTTGCCAATCACAAGGAAGCCACGTCTGACATACCCTATTATTTTAGTCTAAAATGGGATGATGATGCTGTACACACACACACACATACCTTCACACACATACACACTTTTGAGCTCAGTGTGAAATATAAGCCATCAAGTATGAAAACTGTGGCCACCAAAGGGTGGGGAAACCGACAGAGCGAACTATGATCTGTGATCCTGTGATCCTTACTATACTATACTAAAGTTCATAAAATATATTGTCAGAGAACACACAGATACATGTATTGAAGATTGCAGCATTATCTTCCTCTCAAAATGCATTTGCTGTCGCAAATTATTGACGTATAGGAGGCAGCATGAATAATTCCTAGAGACACTGGGCTGCCTCTGCTGATCTCCCCATAAATATCAATAATATCAAAACCATTTTCCTGTAACGTTGAGCCTTCACTCCATGAGCCTCTGTACTCTTGCAGAACTGCATAACAGCTGAACAGCTCAGTTATCTGATTATAGTCAAGTGGCCCTTCCTCTGCCAGCTCCTCTAAACGACCTGGCAGGAAGTAACATGTCATCACATGGCCTCAGTGACTTCTTGGAGAGCCCCTTTCTTTATTAAAGCCAGAGAAGGTTGCCTGGATTGAATTCCTCCCTCTCCAGCACATCTACAGTACAGGCTCTGTAAAGATCCAGGCACATTGCTGTGAAAATGCCTACACCTGCCCAACACAAGTTCCAGTCCGTTTGTTCGGACTAAAGGGACGAGGATTCTTGGATGAGGAAAGAAGACTAAAGTGTAACTGGCAGTCGCTGACAAACCCAGTGCTGCAAACCAGAGCTTTCCAACAACAATACAGAGTCTCTTTCCACTGTGTAGGGTCCCAGTCTATCCACTGTACTCAAGCATTACAAAGGCAGCCTTGTATTGGCCGTTAGGGGACACTGGCTATGATACAGCGAAATGTGCTATTAGCTTTGGGGTACTTAACAATAGCAATAGCAATACTCCTTTTTGATTTCAAAAGCTCGCACTGAACATCTGCTCACATTCATAGTTTTGTTTACTTCTTTCATCAGTTTGATTTAAATCAGAATTTTCCCAAATTGGCAAAACAGAATTTTACTCAAGCAAGTTCTCATATGTCTGCATGTGTTTAGGCACTGTTGGAAAGTTTAATGTTTGTGAAATTATAAAAAAAAATAAATAAAAAGTTTGACAGAATATTCTTAAATCAAGGTCAAGCAGCTTTTCCCAGAGCTTTCACCTGTACCTCATGAATGAAGGCTAATGAAGGCCTGTGGAAAAGGGTAGTTTTCAAAGCAGGTCAAAAACAAGCTTATCATTTGCACAAAACAAGGTACGTGAGTTCAAAGTTACAACTGAACTGAGTTTGTGAAGTAAAAAAACAATGAAAAATTAAAACTTTGATGGTTGATTTTATTTTCAGACTTATTAATGTGCCATCATTCTATACAAAATAATTGTGATTCAGACTGGCAAAGATTTATCAATATCAAATTCAACATTTAAAACTAAATATGCTTTGAATATTTGCATGTGTACAGTTGATGGACAAAGGAACAATTTCTTGAGGGGGTGTTGAGTCAGCCCTGCAGCTAGATTTTGTTATTTGACTGGCTTGTTATATTATCAGGAGGTCCTGTTATTTTTAAACCAGCCTCGGTCACCTTTGTGTTGATCAAGGCAATTGAAGCGTAGTTAAGATCTCGGGTGCAACTTCAAGTACATCCAAGGATGGAGTAGAGAATTAGCCTTTATCAGATTTAAAAGAACCAAGTAGCAGGATGACCCTGATGAAAACCACAGGCCAAAACTGTCTCACAATCTTTATACTACAAGTGTTGCTGGAGTTCGGATCACTTTAGATCAAGTCAATGAAGGAAAATGTCCAAACTTTTCCTAAATGTACAGGCTTTTCAGACATGCTGCACATGTAGCAAACATTTCTCCATGTTTTACATGTCTTAATAAAGACGTTTCAGTTTTACTCCATTGATATAAGATGTCTTTATGCTTGTATACAATTCCGCTTGAGCAAACACTGACACACCCCTGCTGTTCTCTAAATATTCCCTCATATTAAAACTTGGAGATATATTTACATGGTCACTGGCTAATACTGGTCTTTTTCAGGGAGTCAAGCCATATTCATTTCCACTCCCTGAGGCATGCCAAAGTGACTTAATTTGAAACATTTGATACAATACTACAGTTGGAGCCAATAACTCTGGTATGCATATATGTATTCGCTGCCAATATGTACTTCATTAAGTTGTTAAAACCTGGGAAAATGCTGAGCAGTCCTGGGAACATTTAAACAAACTTCCACTCGAGTGGAAATTGCAATTTCACATTTCCAATATTGTAAAGTTGCTATTTGTGCTGCTGGAGCCTCCACCTCTATCAGGCAGGCAGAGCTGAAAAGAGAGGGAACATGTAGTTAAGAAATCTTTGGTCAATATGCATACATGAGTTTGCTTTTTATATTAACACTTGTTGAAATGTTGAGAAGTGAACATTATGTATTTATTGGTTGGCTGGTTTGTTTAGCAATAGTCTGGAAAAAGACAGCATGTAATGAATACTGATCTCCTTGTCAGCATTTTCCATCGAATCTCAAATGGTCAGTGCTGTACATGCTGAACACTTTTGTTCTAAATCGAAGATGGAATCTAATTAAAACTAATTTTCTGCATGGCTCTTCATATTATGTGCAGCAGACTGTACCAACTCCAAGAAAACAGGGAAAAAAATAGAGAACAAAAATAACCTTATGAAAAGACCATGACCATGTTTGGCCAAAACACAATTATGACTTTAATCTCTGGGTGTTAAATTTAAAAACCTGTAAGGGAAAAAAAAGGCATTGATGTGTGAATGGTGTCGCTCCATCTGCTAGCGGGTGGGTTGCTGTAGCCAGATGGCATTTTAATAGTCCAGCCTTGATAAATAAATGCTGGAGGCAACCAGAGAAGAGGAGGCCAAAGCTGAGACAGCTCCTGTGGCCAACTCAGTGAGGGCTGACAGGTGAGAGCCTCGAGTCCCAGCAGACAGATACCCAGCTTTGTTGTGTACCTCCCATAGAGACAGGCTGGGAGGAAGGCCAGTCATGTTTTGTCTGCAGCTGTGAGACCAGCAGAGAGCTCTTACTTCAATAGGCCTGAACTGAAAGTGTATTCTCTACAAATAGCCCAGCCCATGAGCTTTCTAGGTCATTTTAGAGAGCCGGAGGGTTGTGCACTGTAACATTTGGACTGGGAAATGGGTGTAATTCAAAGTTGCATGAAGACATGTATGTGGATGAGGATGAGTCAGATACCTACATTGTTCCGGTGTAAGGCGGGGCAGGGCCTGCCCTCGTACTAGCCGGCACGTGGAACCATCGCCACCACAGACTCCGCAGTTATCCTCCCTGGCACCGCTGGCTAGCTGCCGATCACAGCCAACCTCCTGCACACACATCATAAATACACACTCAGAAAGAGATACCTGACTGACCAATGGATGGAGAGACAGAGAGACACGAGCAAGAGCTGGATACAGAGTACACTCAAAGTAAGGCTGGATCATATGTCACACTGACAGAAGGTCATTCTTTGGTTAATTGATTAGTTGACTGCAGTGTTAATTTTAACAGCAATATTAGATTTAATTGTAGTGTTAAGATAAAAATGTGTTCAGTCCTCTCTATCCCTCATGGTTTCAGTCTACTTTGAGAGAAGAAAGAACATCTCTTGATCATTATGTTTTGGTCCATCCGACGCCGCCAGGTTGCATCTCAGACTGCCCAGGAGCTCAGTGATGCCCTGGTCCAGATCTGGGAGGAGATCCCCCAGGACACCATCCTGCCCGACGTTGTCAGGCATGCATACAATACGTGGAGGCCATGGAAACTACTGAGTTCCATTATGAGTTGCTACAAAGAAATTTTGTCAAAATGGACTAGCCTGCTGCATCATTGTTTTGCTTTGATTTTGGGGATGTCTTTGAATTCAGCCCTCTGTAGGTTGATAATTTTCATTTCCATTAATGATGTGGCATCCTTTCATTCATAACCCTAACTGGCTCCTAACCCAGTCCATATCAGGAAAGATATCCAGCATGATTTTTTTCCCCATTGAGATCTGATGTGTTTTCAAAGTGTTCCTTTAATTTTTTTGAGAATTTTTTTATATGTCTCCTGTACTCCAGTATCTATACCAACAATTACAAAAAGTCATTTTCAGGTGTTTTGAGGTATTTTTCATGAAGTTTATTATTTCCTGATAAACCATAAAAAGTTGTTGATGGCTCATCTATGGCTGCTACAGTCATCTCTGTCCGGGCCTCAGTCATTACTGTACAAAAGCACAACTTTAGAACTTTATTCAAACTGGATCATTTTATACACAATATATTTGCTGCTTTTCCCTCTGATGTCCTCTGACTGCTCAGCTTAAACTCTTTGTGATTCACAGTTTCCTGATGGACGGATAGTTAATAAACTTCTGCTAACTCAATCTGTCATTAGCAGGTAGCAGAACTGGGCTCAGCAGCAGGACTGGACTGGGTCCGAGCACAGACTCTGACACCAAAGGTGAGTAATGGTACACAACCAATGTGATGGACTGAACTGAGACTTTCCTGATGGAGAGATCAGTGTAACTGAACTGACTCAGCCCCGGATTGCCAGGAGCCAAACCCAGTAAGAAAACCACTTCAGCAGGCTGCTGTATTCCCTGTCAGACTGGACAGCACTGGTTTCAGAGGTTGTGTTCTGGGTCCTTCTATCACTTCAGTACTACTCAGTATGTACAATGATTTATGTGACTGAACAGAGCAAATATATCCCAGAAGTTTTGCATTGTCACTGGACATAGACACAGCATTGTGTTGATATGCTAAGTTACCGTGACAAGCTGACAAAACAAAGTGACACACACACATACACACATGAACAAACAGCATTACACACCGCTGGTCTCTTCCCCTTTACTTGCAGGAATTGTGTTTATTTTCTCTTCTCCTTGTATACAGCTGGATTTCATGCTGCTGTGCGCTGTATTATTAATACATACACTCGCGCTAGAGGAGGGATTGACCTCATTCCGTCACTAAAAACTTCCTGCTACAGTATCACAGCAACCCAGCATCCTTTCCTCCCCTGCTGTCTCCATCACCGGGTGATGCCATTTCTTTCCTGCCTATACACAGTGCCATCTCTGCATGCCAAGATTGGCAGCAACTCTAATTTCTGAGCATACATCCATCTCCCATCAGTGTTGTGACGTATTGGTGGGAGGGTTTTCAGTTCTGGAGTTCAGTAATGCACCAGAAAGAGCAAATGAACTTCAAATCATTCAAAGGCTTGAAGTTATGAGCGTGTTTGTGAAAGTGGTAACTTCTTCTAGCCTGGTAGAAATGAGCTCCATTTGTGAGTTAGCAGCAAAACTGAAGTCTCCTCATACTGAGGACTTGTCCGCCCTAATGTTGATACACTGGAAAATAGCTATTTCAGCCTTCCACCTACACAGAGTTGATATACTGCCACAGTGAAACAGCCTCACCAGAAAACCGATCTGCTTAAATCAGATGCACAATGAATGTCGGTCTGCACATGACAACAGCATTTCTGTCACTGACATATATCTGTGTTTGAGAACGTGAGCATAAAAATGATTGAAGGTCACTCAATGATTGACCATCATTGAACTTTTACTTTCAGCCTGCATGGACTGGTTATAGTGGGACAGAGAGGCGTCAACAGAGTAGACTGGTACATTGAAAATGAACAAACTGAACCTAGAGCAGATTGTGGAGGACTTCAACAACAACAAGCTCATTTATCCTCTCCAGAGGATAATGTCAATAACCACTGCTGTTTAGCAACATATTGCTTTGTGCTGTACTGTTATTCTGTGTCAGAGTATGTAATACATGTGGCTTAGCAAGGCCGTATTCAGACCAAAGGCATTGCAGTGAATCACTGCAGGAATGTACAGCGTGTGTGTGTGTGCGTGTTTATTTCTGATGAACGTCACTAACGTAATGTAACATAAACAAAATGAATCTTCTTTGTGTCACTATAGCAAAGACTGTGATCCAGACACAGATGTTTTAGAAGCTGGTGAATGAAATAAACCATGTTAGAACACAACAGGTAGAGTATTAGAGTTTCATTTGTGAACTCCACCTGGGTCGTGCTCAGTTTCAGGGACATTTCAGTGGAGCAGTTTGATTGTTAGGGCACTTTCAAACCAGAGATATTTGGTCCACTTTAAACGGACCAGAGTTCCTGGGATAGTCCAGTCCATTTGGGCAGGTGTGAAACTCAAGAAAACAAGCGGACTCTGGTCCACCTGAAAATGTGGGTCTCTGTCCGCTTGCAAGTGAACCCTGGTGTAGTTCACTTACAGTGGGAAAGCAAAGTGACTATACAGCTGTTGGAACTGAATGACATTGTCCAGGCGGTTTGCTCTGTTTTCAAAAGTGCAGTGTGAAAGTGAAGCAAACCAAATGAAGGTGTGATATTTTTCAGCATTCCCCGTGCAATCCAACTGAGTCTGAGTCCCCTGGTCTATCCTGGTGTGAAAGCAACCACAGCAGTGTAGCGTCAGGTTGAATCTGGCTCACTTCTCTGGTACTGCAGCCTAAATGCACCAACCCCACTCAAATGAATGGTTTAAAATGTGTTTTCACCACAGTGACAGTGTGAATCATCTGAGTTTGGTCTCTTCCATGCTGCAGAAAGCGGTTGTATATTTATAACTGATAATCAATTGGCTGCACTGGCTGCAAAGGGCAGTCTTGTGTGTTACTCTAGGTGTCAGAATTCCATTTTATAAATTTCTGTCCACATTTGAAGCTAACAATGGCCAGATAGATCTGAAATGTTCCTTACCAGCAGGAGCCAAGTTGGTTGTGGATGACTAACACTGATGGCATAGTGTACAGTAAACCACACTCAGAGAGAAGCTCTCTGATGAGGCCCACTGCTCTCAGAAACTAAAGCCAGGAACAAACTGCTTCCACTCATTCAAACATGAAAGAGCAGCGACAGTGTTTGCCCACTGTGAGCTGGCAGCAGAGTAATGACCAGAGTAACATAACACAGTGATGCTCACCTCTGTGTTCTGATGAAAAGAGCTACACAAACATAATCCATCATCTTTCATCATGAAGGTCAACTTCACATTGAATCTACAAACTGCTGGATACAGATGAATGGTGATCAAGAGCACAGTAGTGAAACATTTCTATATTATTCAATCAAACATTTCTTTTAATATTTCATGGCAGAAAAATAACACAAATGATTATTTTTTAAAATCTTTTTAATGAAGTCATGTCCTTGGAACTGGCAACATTTTATTTATTTTTTTAAATGAGCTATTTTGGCCAGCCCTGCCGTGATGACTGCTGTGTTCTGACGACCTTACAGCCTCAGTATGTTTCAAATTAAGTGCTTGTCCTTTCAGTGGTGGAATTATACATTATACTGTGTATGATTATTGTAATGCAGTGACTGGTGAGGTGTCCAAACCTGGTAGCCAGGATTGGAACTTGAACATGTACAGTACACATGTTTATTAATTACAGTTATGTTATTGTATGTACACTTCATTTGATTTTACTCCCTTCTATTGTAAAATTGACATACATGAATGTGATGGATCAATCTCATGTATGAATGTATGAATGAATACTTTGATGTGCAGTCTTACTAGTTCAGACCCAGATGTATTTCCATGACACTTCAAACAAGTCAGAACTCAAAGCTATTACACTAAGTAAAAAAAGGCTGCACTCATCTGCCTTATTAAGAGCACTGTAATAAATATGTCAAGAAAGCCACTGTTTGCCAACACATTCATACCAAGTTCATTAAATCATGATGTTAACGTTAAAGCTTGTTGAGCTGCTCCCAAAAAACGATTATTAGAAGTTTGAGTGAGCCTTCACATCACTCCAAGCAAATTATTCAGTGTTCAAATTGTGCAAGCCAGTTCGTTTTACTCGATGTACGAGATTGTAGTAGACACTGCTGTGAGCAGAAATCCCTGGGAAGCTCAGTTTAGAGAAACAAAATGACTTTACTATTCATGTGCAGTGTTAGCGCTATTAGCAGGGTTAGCAGTGTTTTGTTGTTCATTATTCAAACTAATTATATAATTAATATTTCTTTAATAAAGAATCGCTCCTTTAGCACCCCGATGATGTTGAGATGCTACACAGTATTACATGCTTCTTAATCCTCAGAATTACACTCCAGCTCAGTCACTAACATTCTGATGTCTTCCTTGGGTTTTCTCGGATGCACAATGTAAATGTAAAACCAACAGATGTCTTCCAGTAGTGTGAATGGTGGACAGCAGAAGATACTGTCATTGATATCACTGTAGTTTCACTAAAGTGTGTGTCGCCATGCAAGAAAATGTCAGATTACTGCATCTAAGCGAGGCTGGGAAAACGGGGAAACAAGTAACCCAAACAGAAGAGACAGAAACCTCAGGACAACAGGTACAGACATGGCGGCTGGCTGCTATAACACTTCTACATACTGCTTTTTCCAACCCTAGATAAACTCAGAAATACTGAACTTTAACACAGCACATGACATCCTGCCAACAATATTGTTATATGGGTGTTGTGTCTTGTCTTGTCACTCAGGTCTGAGAACAGATTCTCATCAGTCTGCCTCCTATCTGCCTCTTTGGCCTCTGCTGTCTCTTTTTACTGGGAGGAAAACATGCACAAACATAAAGAGCATCTCCTTGTGTTGTTTCTTTAGTTGTGTGCATGCAAGTGCATGGACCTGAAGAAGTCTGAGCTTGAACTTCTTCTGTACATTGTGGTGGACATGACGTAACGTGATTTTGGTGGCTATTGTTTGTTTTGGCTACTATTTTTCATGGAAGTAGCTGGCTAGCTATATAAGATGAGGACAATCCCATTTCTAAATGGGGCTGTTTAAAAAGCTCTGATTTCTCAGTTGTTTGGGCCAGACGCAACTGAATGACTGTGTAGAAGTGGACAGCAATTCATATGTATGCAACCACTAAAATGTTCTAGAATAATCTTCTTGCAAAACTATCTGAATCTGCAAGCAAATGGAATAAAAACATTCACAGCTATTTGCACTATTAGACATGCAGTAAACTTTAAGCTTAAATGTAGTAGAGTATAGTTCCATTGATTCTCCTGTTACGTTCACATCCTGCAGTGCATGTTTGAGATGCCTCAATGATGCTACCAGTTCTCTTGCAGTATCTGCGTCTGCTCACCTGTCATAGCTGTTTACTCATACATTGGTGGGTCATCTCAGCAGAGAACAGGCAAGTCAAACACTCTGCAGCTTTAGGCTAAACAAGGCTTCACACTTACAGAAAAACTAGTTGCACACACAGAATGAATCAAGAGAATAGACAGTGGTACGTTGGTGGTGTGGTATTAATACACACATCAATAAACATGTTCAGGCTTTCTTTTTCAAACTAAGAACCATCTCCAAAGTCAAAGACATGCTCTCACAGTCCAACCTTGAAAAAATAATCCATACCTTCATATTTTCAAAACTGGACTATTGCTTCTCTCTCCTCTCTGGTATTAATGAAAAATCACTCCCATACCTCCAACTCATCCAGAAGGCAGCAGCTCGGCTTCTAACTGGTTTTAGCAGATAATATCACATTTCACCATTTTTAGCTTCCCCCCACTGGCTTCCTGTGAATTTTAGGACTTATTTTAAGATTCTACTGATCATAAAATTATAAGAATTTTATTTTGTTTACTTTAGTAATTATTATTATTATTATTATTATTATTATTATTATTATTATTATTATTATTTAATAGTAAATTCAGTTTCTTTGTTTCAGCCACTAGAGACGCACAACCTCCCCCTTCTTAACATAAGATACCAGGTCCTTTTGTCTTGGTAAATTGTGATGCCTAGACTCAACTTTACACCTAAATACAAGATCCTGCAGGATACCTCAGGTGTAAAACACACCAATGGGAGGTCGGCGCCAATAACTGCAATAGACAAAAGGATGTGAAAACACTTCCTGGAGGGGCTGACTCCTGCAGCAGACAACGGGATGTAAAAGGGGTGTCCCTCAGGTATAAATGTTTAGGTCTCCCCATGCTCAAGGTCTTTCTTCTTCTTTGACTGCTCGGGTTTTGATTGACTTTTTCTTTGCAAAGAAAATAAAAACCTTGTCAGCCGGCAGAAGTCTCTATTTCATTCTTCACCAGCAGCAGAGAAAATGTCCATAACAATTATTATTATTATTATTATTATTATTATTATTATTACAGGCAATTATTAAAGGAAGAGACCCACATTTTTGGAAATACTGGAGTTTGCCCTCAAATCTACAGTAAGATGATAGGTTTGTTGGTTAATAAAACTAAAATATATAAATAAATGAATATGACAACCTAAAAGTGGATAAAAGAAAGTAACTTGTGCTTTGAGTACTTTATTAATCCAGTACATTTTCAGTGGTTTAACAAACACTGAACAAACTGTAGGAGCAATTAGAGATGTCAAACTCGGATCCTTTTCGGGATTCAAATCTTTCTGAGTCAATCACTAAACAGATCCGGATCTTATGAGTCATTTGAGTCATTTGTCCATAAACATATAAATTCTACCAGTGAAACACAAGCCTGCCTGTCTTAGACTACAAACACGCTAAATATATTATATATATTTGAGAGCTGTTCTACGAGGAGGGCAGTCTACTGTTTGTGCATTTGAAATTTTGATGCAGGAAATAAAACTTTACATTTTCATCTTATTAAAAATTCTCTAACATTAAGTATGAGGCTGTAAGTAGTTCACAATGTTTTTATTTAGCTGCATTATATTCAACTGACACAAATACAGTATTCTATATAATAACTCACAGTCAGCATCACTTATTCAACTGTAAATCCAGTAAATGACATCATAGAAATGTGGTGAATATGACTCCATAATTATTGATGACACATTGTGCTAACACATAATGCTGCGAATAAAGTGCTCCTCTCAGTGTTGGCTATATTAGCCTAACCTCTAAAGTTTATGAACACTTTGTGTTAAATCAAGTGCAGCGAGTAAGAGCATTATTATTAACGACATATACTGTAATGCTGTAGTTAAAATTATGTTTATTGTGTTGATTACGTTAATTTTGTTACATCTGTCTCACATTGTTTTTAGCCTCTGAGCTATATTAGCCTCAGCTCCATAAAACAAGTGTTTGTGTTTTTTTCTGAAGCTATTCTAGCGGTGGAAACAAGCTAATTGTCAACAATAATAGCGAGGCATGTTGTAATGAGATTGTACAGGTTAAAAGGAGAGGAGTGAATGGCACATTTTATTGTTTTAATTTGCAGATGTGGCCCGCTGTTAGGCGGCTGTAGGACCGTAAAGATCTGGGTTAATGGAGATTATGACTCGTGAATCCCGAGTCAGTTAGAGGATCCGGGTTAATGATTCAGATGAATCGCAATTCATACACCACTAGGAGCAATCAATGAATTATTGCTTGGTCGTAACATTTTACTTATTTGAGTGTATGTTTTGAGGGAGGCTTACTGCTTTCCCCTACCTCCAGTCTCAGTGCTAAGCCAGGTTACCTACAGGATATGTTTGATTCTTCTTCTCCTTCTCTTCAGGGGTTTCTAAGGAGGTTATCAACTTTACATATTCAAAACAAACAGACATCCTCTTTTAACAAAATGAAACAATTACTTAGTGAGTTCAAAGCAAAAAAAAAAAACACACAGTTACAGTGAATATTTGGCACCGGGGCAGCTTGAGTGTTTAACATCTTGGTTTTGTTCAGATCCATGATATTCACTTTGCATTACTACTACTACTTTTGCAGTAGTACTGCATTTGCTACACTCTTTACTCCTACTCTGTCTTACTGTTATAGACATGTCTCAGCTAACTGTGGCCCCTCGTCCTGCCCATGGACTCATAGTTTTGTTCTGCTCTCTATGACATGCGTGGTGAGGCTTCTCTTCTTCAGCAAAAGCATGGTCATGGACATGGACACTTGATAAAAAGAAGGCACAGCTCAAACCCTGTGCTAATGTAGTACAAAGACAACATTTCAAATCACCATTTCATACCTGAATGCAACCATATCAACATTTTTATAGAGACCCAGAACCAATGGTTATATATGTAATGACACTAAATCTATTGCACAATGAATGACTGGCCATGATTAAACAGAGCGGCAGATGAGCTTGCTAGTACAAAACGTCACTTTTTGTGAGTTTAAGTTTAACTTTAAGGGCTTGTGATGCTGCCTGAGAAAGACCAAAGCATGCATACACAGCACACGTACTAAATTGTATTACATAAACAACACAGATGCATTATGGGTCATTTTGTTAATGGCGCTTGACCATGATTTGGCATTGTGAGCACAGAACCAGAACAGGATCTAAAGACTTAATGCAGATGCTAAGACACCACATGTAAACACTGGATATTTTGACTCGTCTCCTGTAGAGCGCAAAGTCCATCACTGCTCCATTAAACCTACAGCTACTCGACATTATCTATGTATTTCTTCAATATAGTTCACAGTCTTGACTAAAAGTGAGAGGAGCAGAGAAAGCTTAGCAGTCTGAGAACTACTTCTGTACTTCAGTTCCACTATACCAATGGAGCCTGATTTCAGGATGACAATTGTAGATGGGGAAAGGTTTAAGCCTCTTACAACTCCTGTATTAAGATATCATTAGAGGATATTGGGCAATTTCAAGTGTCAGATTGTAAATGCATCTGGCTTCACCACTGATGGAGGAGCTGCATTGTGAGCTGGTGCTCCAGGATGTAGACAGCTGGATTTGCATAAGCGGTGCGTGTTGTTAATGGATCTGGTGAGGATGCTACCTCATTATCAGGGCTGTTGTTGAAGAAGTGGAGAGGAGATAACACCTTTCTCTCTCCACAATCCTGTGCTAACACATCCAAATTCACTGTCAGCTGAGCAGGAACACACACTGTCGCTTTCTGCTACATCATGTGCCAAAAAGTATATACAAATAATTCTTTGGGAAATGGCTCTCTCAAGTGTGACACATGCACTCCTCCTCCTGTCACACAGTCACAAACAGCCTCTAATCAAGCAGCCACTCTGGGAGTGGAACTGATCCACAGTCCCACTCTGTACGTCCCAAAACAAAGCTCAACTAAATATAGAGTCTCTGACATAATTATGACACTGCAGGGACCAGAGTTTCCATGTTCCAGCTCATTCTTTCAGTTCATGATGGCCCATTATTACATGTGGGACCACATTATTGGCTGCAAAGAACAACGGCAATGTGGATATCTCACAGTAGAAGTTAGACAAACTGGACTAATGAGGACAGAATATAGCTGACAACTCTCGGAAATACAGTTGGACAGCAGTAACAAATGAAAGCATCAGTCCTTTCAGCAAACATGTTTATTGTTGAGCTCTGTAGTTTAGTAATAATTATGACGTTTGCTTGTTGAGAGCAAAGCAGGAAGTCCAGTGACATTAATGCAGAGCCACAGCGAGAGGAAGTCGCGATGGATGGATGGGTCAACAAAAACATGGGAACAACCTTTGAGACAGTTTCTGTTTCCCATTTCTGATTAACAGTCGAGTCTTCTAACTTTACCCAAACCATTATAATTCTCTTAAATGAACCAAAATCTATTTTGTTCCCACACTTTCACCAAAAATGCAGGACTGAATGGACACCTGACAGCGGGTAAAGACAAAGTTTATGAGTTGAAGGGCAAGTGAGCATTTCAGTTCTTCTAGAGTTTAGTTGTGCAGTTCATCACAGTTATTTGCTAAAAAATAAAATGATTTGTAGAGGGAGAAGTAAAAATGGACTCTGGGCAAACATTGAACCCTGCAATAACTGAGTTACACCAGAAAAGGCTTTTATTTATTAACAGTGGAGTCGACCTCTGTCCACTCATACAGAGGACAATCATATGTGATTTATGTATCCTTACCTGACACATTCCACTGATGCACATGTCAAAGGCATCTGCCCGGCATCGTGTCCCATCTAGCACTTTGGGGGCCAGTTCAACAATGAGACTTCTCCCTTTCGCCTGGCACCGCAGTGCACAGGGTGCTGATGGGTCATAAGGCACTGGGACCCACTCATAGGTGACACCCTGATACTTGATGTCATTGTGAGCTGAGCACTGCTGGGCCCGGAAATCACCTGACTCTGCTGGGCAGTCCTGAGGAGAGGAACAACAAGGACAAGGAGAGAGGACTTTTATGCCACAATATTTTATTAGAATTCATTTGAGCGTCACTTATTCAGTAGAATGCAACCCAAGAAAACATGTAAACAGACAAAAATAAAAGAAGACATCACCATCATCTTGACGTCATCAACATTTAAAAAAAACTACAAATACACTGCAATAAAATATGACAGAACAGAAGTGTTTCCAGAGGACACAAGTGCTGAACAAGGCTTGGACACGCCTGTTGGTGTCACAGTTTGTGACTCATGTTTGAAGGATCAGTGTCTGTTAATGTTTTACGGTAAATGACAAGTTGATGAAGATGTTTTCTTAATTAGCCTGTTTTTCCTGCACACTGAGCTCTCAGGGCCACAACTGTGCAGGTTCATGCACACTGCCCAGTTCAATTCAAGCGGCTTTATTGGCATCACTGTGTGCAGTACACTGTTCACAAAGCTAATGATCACATTGTGTATGCTAACAATACAAACACAGAATGAGAGCAAAGAGTAACAGGTGATAAAAACATGCAACATATGAATTCATTCATATGAAGTAATTCATTATTTATAAACATTAACGATTAGCCACATAGCTCATAGCATAGCATAGCATAGCATAGCATAGCTTGCAGTGATTGCATTGCAAGCAGTGAAAACCCTTTTTGTCCTTTAGTTCATTCACATCAGGGTTCAAATTTTGTGGGTTTTACATTTTTAGACCTTTATGTGAAATGATGTGTTTGCTCAACAAGGTTGTTCTAAGCTGGTAATATTTCTCTGTAGTCTGAAAAATGAGCACTAGGTTTTTGGTCAGTTGACTGTCAGGGCCCAGGTTTGTCAGTATTTAAAAAAAAAAATCTGATTAATATAGCTGTAGCCTCCTTGTTTTGCTAATTCACTGATATAGTCATGTGGAGGCTAAGGTTACAGGCCTGCCTCACACCACATCCCTCAAAGAAAGATTCTCTACTCTTTGTTCTGATCTCAATTGAGCATTTTCGATTAGTATACACTGAGCTCCTGTTCTTTCTCTATAGTGCCTGGAGGTGCCCACCATTTTAAAATAATTCTCAGTTCATCAAAACACACACACAAAAAATCCTGAGCTTTGTGTTATGGACAGTTTAAGTTGTCATCCATCATGATCACGATGCATAGTGGAAAGAGATGAAGACATTATGAGTTCAAGAGTTTTGTTCAAAATCACGTCACATAAGTGAATATCATTATAGTGCTTTATGTTTTTTCCTTTCAGATGTTTTTGAATTGGATTAAGAAGCTACAAATGCTACATCATTTCTATCTGGTATCTCATGACACTTTCCATACAGAGCAGGTCTAGACTGTACTCTTTATAATATTATTTACAGAGACTCAATAATTCCCTCCAAGAGCAAGCACTTGGTGACGGTGGCAAGAAAAAGCTTCCTTTAAGAGGCAGGAACCTTAACCTTACAGACACTTGTAATCAGAAGGCATCTAAGTAAATGGAGTCAGTATTTTTCATGAATCAGACGACTACATGTGATCTAAAGGGCAGTCACGCTCTCCAGCTCTCCAGACTTTTTCTTTTAGAACATTTGGGCTTTCCAGTGTGTTCACTGGTTCAGTACAGTGTGTCAGCACTTTCATTCACCTTGTTTCCGGCAGCAGCATTCAGCTGTTTTCAGCAAGCAAGCAATTTCATCTCATCTCTGAGTGCTAGTT
Organism: Protonibea diacanthus; assembly: GCA_028641955.1. Lineage (NCBI taxonomy): Eukaryota > Metazoa > Chordata > Actinopteri > Sciaenidae > Protonibea > Protonibea diacanthus. The sequence goes on along the minus strand of CM053976.1, from coordinate 30,647,014 downwards.
TCAGCTGGTGATGGCCATGACATTCCATGTAACAACCCGATCAGAATTTATTTCACCATATAAACTTTCTTTTCACAGTTTTTCTTTTGTAAGACAGTTTTTGTTATTTATTTATTTTTTGATGTATCGACCTATATTTACCTTATCATCCACTGTCAACAAACACACTATAACATTAACAAAAATGGTTGATAAACAGCCATTTTTAAAGTTATGTGCTTGTACAGGGACCATCTGCACTGCATGGAAGTTACAGTGTTTTCATGTCTTCTGTTGATAAGGTGATTTCTTGTAAAGAATGATGAGTCAATATAGGCAGTATAATAGGGATAGTGCGCTACTCTACCAACCTTGTCAAGCATGACAAGAAAGACTGCTAATCTCTGTAAGCACATGAATGCAGTTATATTAAAGATAAGAAAAAGCTAAATTGTCATCAGGCGATATCTGGCATGTTCTAAGACGCCTTCTGGTCAACTTGTTTCACTCCTTTTGCTCTTTTCCAATACGTCTACGACCAACTATTATATTATAATTTTCCAGGATAAGTTCTGCAGTCAGAAATCCATTTACATGATTCACATATCAAAATTATTGACTTCCTTTGTGTTTGTGTGCTTCAGATTGGACATGGCTGACCATGTCAGAGGAGGAAATGCTGCAGAACAAGTTGTCAATAGCTGAACACCTGATGGGACTGAAAACTCTGTCAGATCAATAAGAGATGCTCGCTCCTCCAGATGACAACTGGCAGACTTTTGGCAGCCAATAAGTCTGTCCTGACTGAGAACTGGACACATCTAGTCTGACCCATCAGCTTCACTCTGTCACACACTGCCAGTCCACATATGTCTACATATCCTTCAGACGCCTATATTGAGCCCAGGCTTTAGTTCACACAGAGTTAGGCTCCATGTGTGAATGGGGGAGATGGAATAAATATTATGTTGGGACCATTTCCCACTGTATGTGATTGATGCTCTACGATGAATCCAGACTAAACCACTTCAGTGGGGAAGTGGAGAAATAAGACTTGTCTTCCTCTGATTACAAACTGTGTAAAACAGAATGCTTGTGTTTCTGTGGTTTGGGAAAATGCAGTCCTGCTGTAGGACTACCATCATGGGGGTGGTTGGAGCTGTTGGTCTTTCATGGATCAAATGACAGCTGTTGATATTACATTGTGGACTGGTGAAGGGATTATTCACTTTGTATAACATTAAACAGACTTTATTATAGCAAATGAATTAATATGTCCCACACATACAGTGCATCACATATTTGTGGTATGATCTCAGTCATGGAGGGCTGAGAGAACATTTAATGCCTGCAGAGTTCCACATTCTTTCCTCTTACTGTATGAGTAACCAAATGAACAGGGCATGGTAGCTTAAATACGCTCCCAAGAAGTGTTATAGCATAAAATAGTTCCTCATGGCTCCGTGCTGAGCTTCCAGTCTTCTACAGCGAGCTGGGAGAGCACCTGGTGGAGCTGGTCAAAATCACTGAATGTAACATCAAATCTAAATTGCATCCACATCAATTTCTTTTGTTTTGGATTTCAACATTTTTAAGACACAAAATTAAAAACTAAAACTCAAAACTGAGGAAAGCAGAGACACAAAAGTTCATGACTAGCAACTATAAAATGCTGATGAAATATACAGTATATCTGACACCGTGAAATATGCCCTTATACAGGCATATGTTACCTCCCAACATTTTGCTGGCTCCGCCACTCGTACGCTCAGGACAATCCAAACTCTTCTGTTGTTCCCCGTTGGTTAAATGCACTACCAGTTCCTACCAGATCAGGGAAGTCTGTTTGTTTTGCTAATTCATTAAGATAGTCATGTGGGAGCTAAGGTTACAACACTGCCTTACACCACGTCCCTCAAAGAAAGATTCTGTACTCTTTGTTCATTTTCTGTCAGAATACATCGATAATTTACTTAATAAATTAGCAGGATGAGATCATCAGCATAAAAAAATGTGTTCTTAGACACTTTTTTTCAATGTCTTGTAATAATCCAGGGCTTTCCCTTTTGTTCATTCAGAGCTGAGTTCAAACTTCCTGTGCTTTTAATTCTGTATGTGTAATGATTGGTTTGAGTTGTTTCTAACCTGGTTTGTCTTTAGACTGGACCTTTGCTGAAAAAGCAGTAGGTTTTGGGTCATTTTAAGAAACCAGAATTACAAAAAACTCAGAGATTGAGTTAAGATATTTCAGTACCTTTCTTCAGTTGGGAAAGCAAAGAAAGTATGAAATGCTGATCAGATATTCAGTATATCTGACACAGTGAAATAAGCCTAGCAGCTTTAATGTTCATGAGGTACTTACTCCAAATACTGGAGATCAGAAGATTCCAGTTTATTATGTTGATAAGAAGAGATTCATTAGAGCTTGTTCCAAAAGCTTTGATTCAGGACAAGATGCTCATTGGTGTCAACCTCAGATTGAACGCTGATATTACTGCTATATACATGATCCGACTAAACAAGTTCTTCACCTACATACATTATTACGACAAACGAAAACAAAAAGAAGGGGCGCCGTCATGAAACCAAAAACAAATCTTCCAAATCAAACAACACAGTACATGTGTTTAACATGTCCTCTATACCAAGACTTACGTTCTGAGAGTCTCCCATCAGCCAAAGCTTGAAATAGTCTGCCTCCGACAGTACTTTAGAAACCTGCTTTAAGCCAACACATCCAAATGTTGTCAAGTTGATGATGATGCCTCAATCAGCAGGACCAAATCATTTGTCTGTGCCTTCCAAAACTATAAACAACTAATAAATAAACTATAGAAGTCACACTCACCATGTTGCTGCAGGTTCTGTAGCGGATGTTTTTGCCATCACAGCTTCTGCAAAGCAAAAGAAATAATACAGATAAGTAACACAACAGGTGACTGGTAGTTACAATTTTTGCTAATTATTAAGTCACCCTGCACAAAACAAACAAACAAACAAACAAACACACACACACTAACACACACACAAAAAACACTATATAAACCCACAAACAAAATTCCTTTCATTTTTGGATCTGGGTGGTGGCAGACTTCCTGACAGTGGAAATCCTTCTTGCATTAGATAGAGAGCATTTGCAGTGAGGTGAAAACATGTTTTGCTGTGTGCTGTTTCACAGAATAAAGCTCTAAAGTTGTGCTTTTGTACAGCAATCAGTGAGAATACCTTGTAGACATTTTAACATCGAGTTTGACTTCATGATGACTTTAAACCTCATTCCTGACATGCTATGATGTACGCTGAGGACACTGGATGGACACTGAGCCTGCTGCTGCCTCTGATGAGTGGAAGTCACTCAAAACCATTCTTCTAAAAATATTTTTACTTGTCAAATGGTTATGTGAAATGAATGTCTGGAACTTGTGTATGAATTTCAGTTTTCAGTGAGAATTTTCAGTGTGTAGTATTGTTTCTGTTTGGAATATTTTCCCACTTATTCACTTAGAATTTTGTTGAGCTGCTCTCAGTTTGCTCTGGATAAGACCTGCAGGTGAATTCCTGAAATGTGCAGTAAACGTGGTAACGTGGTGCCTCACTAGTAAGATACCCATGCATGCACACACCTACACACACACACACACTTGTTACAGCACACTCCACCTGCAGCACACATCATCCAGCCAGCAGCCATCTCAGCACTTCACTGAGCTCCAGCTGGCAGAGCCCAAAATGTCAAGCAAAACTGAACACACACACACACACACACACACACACACACACACACAGTACATACACACACACACAAACACACAGTTTCAAAATGAACCTGAGCCCTGTGTGAAATGTGCCATAGCAGAACGTTCCTTTCCCCATGACAGCATGGACACGCTGTTAAATCCGTTCCACCTTGTTAGTAACAATAACAACACCCAATCTGTGTGTGTGTGTTAACTGCCGTAAAGTGCTCATTTCTCCTGCCGGCTTACAATAACATTAGACTAAACTGGTAGCAGCTCATTTATCCCAGTGTAAAGCAGCCCGGTCTAATCTAGCGTTTAGGGCAGATAGAGAGCTGAGAGCCACACTGTGGCCTTTCAGCCTGCTCCAAGTTAAGCCAGACACAGACAACAGCAAGCCACAGCTCTGTACTAATGAAGCAATTAATAGATTTCTCCATTTGAAATGCATGAAATACTCAACTACGGTCGGACAAACTGTTTGTGTGTGTGGGGGTGTGCATGTGTGTGTGCTGTAGGTGGGTGGACTGTGTTTTCAGGGTCTGGGAATGTCTGTGGCCATTAGTCTTCTACTAAACTCACTAAACTGTGTGCCTCACACACGGTGAGAAGGAAACTCTGTTAGAGAAATACTGCAAAAGCTGTACTTTCTATTCCAGCGCTACCCAACCTTTTTCTAACAGCACCACCATCATATGAGCTCAAACACTGGACACTAACCATCGTGTCCATTGGTGTATCTACTGATTGTTCCACAAATGAATGTTTTGCATGATCAGAGAGACATATGAGACATCTGAGACAGTATGTCAGCGCTCTTTAGCTCGAGCTAAAATGTCTTTCTGACATAATTTTAGATTAACCAAATCTGTCATCTGCAAAGATCTCACTGCAGTGAAGTGTATGTACATTTTATTTTAAACAGTACAGAGACAGAGTCTAGAGCAGCTCCATATGGAAGGTGTCACAATGTAACTTCTATTATGAAAAGTTTATTTAAATACTGCAGACAAAGATGACATATCTATACTGAAGGAAGACACCCCTGCTCTCTTCTGAACTCTATAACAACTATATTTAAAATCACAGTGTTCAAAATATTCTATGTACTCTGTAAAATGCAATTTTATTTTTGCTGACTAAAAACAGAAATTCTTCCACACTCAACTTGCATGTAGATATCGGTCTCCAGTTTCACGGCAGTGATGGGTGGAGAAAGCCAGCGGTGAGCCATGGAAAGGTGGGACTAATTAAAAATCAGTGAGTTGCATCTTTCCCGGGTCTGATTCTTTTGTTGCATGTCCTACCTGTCTTTCCCTTCATTTTCTATCAGCTGTCAATAAAGACAGAAAATAAATCAATAACTGTGAGCTGTGTGGGTTGCCCCTCTCCACCAGGTATCTTACCCACAGTTGAACTTGATTTTCAACAGATGAGGATATGTGTGTCTTCAAATTAGTATTGGTTTATTAGGGCTATAAATCCTTTATTTATTATGCCTACATTTACATTTAGTCATGACGCTAACACTTCTATCCAAAGCAACTTACAGGGAGCAATTTGGGGTTCAGTATCTTGCCCAAGGACACTCTGACATGCAGACACCGATCATCTGATTAGTGGACGACCCGCTCTACCTCCTGAGCCACAGCTGCCTACTATCTATTATTGTGTAATTATGTAATTACCTAAATGTCTATGCAGGCCTTTGGTGGCATTCTGTTCATTCATGTTGCTGCACCTGCTGGCCTCCCTCACCTCAGATCTGCTGGCCTCAGGCTTGCCTCCAAGTCCTCTAGCCTGCTGGTCTGCTCGTCCTGGGATCATTAGCCTCCGGCCTGCCTGCCCTGTGTCAGATAGCCAACAGATGCTTCCCCTGAACCCTACCAGCCTCCAGTAGACCAGTTAAGGGCCTGTCCTGATGTCCAGTGGAACATCTTTTGAAGAGACTCACCCTGACATTTTCAAGAGCAATCCCTATGGAGTGTAAAATCTACGTTCACAGCTAAACAGCAGTGGACTGTTGATTATCTCAGCCACAGACAGATATTTCCTCTGCTTGCTGAGTGTTTCTGCACTGTATACACACAGACAGAGCTAGTGGGAGTTAATGGACCTTTAAAGGGGAGAAAGGCAACGTCTGGCACCAGAGGAGGGCAAAGACGAGCTCTACTCCAAAAGAAACACTGGACCCAGACAGAAGCAGTCAGTTTGTGTGTGGGTGTGTGTAAGAGCTGAATGAAGTTTAAGATTAAGCTTGATGTTCTCACTCAAGCTAGACGCTTTTGGTCTCTGCAGCCCACAGACACACACACACACACACTATACCGTATATGTAATGTATACACACACACGTCACACACACACATACACACATACACACACAGTATACCGTATATGTAATGTATACACACACACTACTCCAGATAAGTCCTCACAGTTTCCATGTTTTATGCTGACACACAAACATCAAGAATTCACTTCTCAAGGCTGTTTAATTATGTCCAGAAGTCAATGTGAAGTCAAACAGGCCCTCATCGCACGCACACACACACACACACACACACACACACAGGTCTAGCAGGTCAGCTGGCTTGTTGAGAGACATCTCTGTAATGACTCTAGTGTGAATCTCCCCGTGTGGAGGAAGTCTGAACAAATCAGGACCCCCAATCACTTCCAGACGTTGGCAGATGTGATCAGGGTTTACTGCGATCAAGGCCACACTCAGCCAAACACTGCTGGTCTTTAGATGTCTGAGGACACGGAACCTCATCAGACAGTCCAGAGGGATGCACATGTCTGACTGATAAAACTCTGTTTTGACAAAAGAGCTCTGTGTGGAGCCTTAAGAATAATCTCAAACTGAGGATGAATGGAGATGTCACTCGGTGAGAGCATTTATCCAAATGACTGCATGCCATGATCAGATGTCTCGAGTTAGATGAATGAGAGTCAAAATAGAGTGGCTGTGGCTGTGATAATTTTTCAAGATCACAAATTAATTATCCTGTTATCGGATGATGAAGTTGTTCTCTCGTGACACAAAAACTCATTTTCACCAAATAATGATGTCATAACAAAAGAACAAGACAAGACGATTATTCCCACGTGTGCAGATAAGACTCTGATCAGGTTCAAAGAACACCTGAATTTTGCCTGAAAATATAATACAGTTTGTATCATGAGTCAGATTCATTTTTTTGATGGAGCTCGGGTGATGATGCACAGGACTATTTTTTATCCCATGATCATGATGACTGTTGGTTATTCCACATGAAAGATTTGTATGTTTGTCTTTTTACCTGAGGTCTGAAGAACAAAATGTGACATGTTTCTGTGCAGCAATCAGGATTCATCAATGTGGACTCCAAATTGCTCCTGAAGGCTGTGCCATCAGTGTGTGAATGTGTATGAATGGTTAGCTCCTCAAACTGATGAGCAGTTGGCACCTTGCATGGCAGCCAATGCCATCTGTGTATGAATGTGTGTGAATGGCTGAATGAGATATGTACTGTAAAGCGCTTTGAGTGGTCGGAAGACTAGAGAGGCGCTATATAAGTGCAGACCATTTACCATGTGAATGTACATTATATTTGCAAACAACTGTTGACCTGTGACCTGACAGTATCTGTGACAGAAAATGGGGGATGAGCACCTGGATTGGAGCTGATATGCTAATCTAGTCTTAGCTGATATGCAGATGTATAAACATCTGTCTCTCAGCACCTGGAACTGGTAACACCCCACTGGAGGAAACCTTTCCTCCTCAGGACACATTCAGTGGAGCAACACCGGCCCTGATATGACAACATAACCATTAAACCACCTCCTGTAGGCCACTTTGCAGGGTGTGTTTACTCCTCTTACTCATTTCCACTCGGAACCACAAGGTGCCGATTAGCTTTACCTTTCCAGCTTATGTGTGTTCATATGTGTGCAGTAGAAAAGTTTGTACTCAGAACTTTGATGCTCTAAGTGGGAGAAATTTGAGCACCAGAATGGGTGAGAAAGCAAGGCTGAACTACTGTCAGATATAATGGAGACAAATGTGTTGCCAGGAGGCTATAGAAAGATACCACGGGACACAGTCTGAAAAAGGTCGGCTGTGATGACTTCCTGAACAAACAATGCTGCACAACAAATTTCAGAGCAGAGACAGCCCCACATTCCTGTCAATCTTCAGCTGTCTCTATACAATAAAGCTCAAAAAGGACAAAAAAAATATTGAAAAATAAATAAATAAATAAATAAATATATATATATATATATATATATATATATATATATATATATATACATATATATATATATATATATATATATATATATATATATATATGTTATATATATATATCAGTATTGAAATTAGTATGCTAAAACTGAGTATAAAGTCTTCCTTGAACGCCTCGTGAATGGAGAGTTATCTGAACTTGACTCCTGATTTCAGGAAATGAAGAGGATGGAACCAGGGGTGAGATAGGTGGTAAGTTTAGAAATTAAGAGTCTTTTATTTATTTTATTCTTAGTGTGTGTGTGTGTGTGTTTTTTTATCACTTAATGTCTTATATGTAAGATATAAATGGAATGCATAAGAGTTCAAGAGTGAGAATACATAAAATGAGTTAAAATGTGATTGTTTTGTTATTAGATTCAATAACAATAGGAGAGGGACAGTGGTGAGGTTACATGCATGCCAGAAGAACTAGATGTGGCAGATGAGATTGAGGAGGAGACAGTGTAGTGACAGAGGAGGACAGAGAGGAAGACAGAGAGGAGGAGGGGAGATGACAGTAACCAGGAAGGAAGAAATCAAGTGGCGTCACAGGCCATTCACTACAATCACAGACACTTCCTTTGAGAATCCTCCAATTCATGAGGATCATCCTAGGGACTTATGAATACTTCCAAACAGCATATACCATTTGAGATCTTCACTTGATGGCCGACAACATGAATGTTTATACCATGCAAAGTGGCGCGCTGTTTCAAACTGACAAGTTCAGGAGATCTGGAACCCCAATCGGCTCCACCTTGATATGGGGAGTGATGAAAATGCCACGAGTCTCCATTTGCATTGGGAAGCTGGGATGGACATTGGTATTTTTCAAAACACCATGCCCCGTGACAGATTCTTCCAGCTTCGGTCACATTTGCATTTGGTCAACAATTTGGTGAAGTTGAAGGAGAACAATGATGTGTTTTTCAAGGTACGTCCTCTCTATGATGCCACTGTAGATGCTTGGGGCTTTCAGTAGAGGAGAACCTTTACTGATGAACAAATGGTGCCATTTCACGGAACTCTGTCTGTCAAGCAATACATCAAATGCAAGCCACAGGAAGCAGCTAGGACTTGAAGCTGGAGGAAAATTATCTTTGCCAGCGAATCACAGAGGCCAATCACAGGTTGTATTTGACAATTATTTCACAACGCACAATCTTTCTGGAGCTGCTGGATTGAGAGGAAAATTCATGCCCACTGGGACAGCAAGTGGCCCGCTTGCCAGGCCTCCTCACAGTCTGGACAAAGAGATCGCCAAAAAGCCTCGAGGAAGCTGTGGGAGCAAGGTTGTAAGCCATGATGGTAAGGTGGCACTGGTCAAATGGTATGACAACAGACCAGTAGTCATGGCCTCCAGCTTGTGGGCCATTGGCAGAATGGATGAAGTGCATGTGGAAGGCCCACTCTTATGGTGTCCCGCTCCAGAGGTGGTGGTGTGAAGATACTATGAAGCAATGGCAGCGTTGACCTGCTGATCAACTTGTCAGTCTGTACTGCATAGAAATTCAGTCAAAAAAGGACTCTGAGAATAATGATTACACATGTTTTTGACATGGCTGTGGTCACAGCTGGTTGGAGTAACAGGCTGGATGCCAAGAGGGCCAATATTCAGACCAAAAGACATCCAGGAACTCTCCACTTCAAAATGAATGTGGCCAGTGTCTTGTGAGAGTCCATAAACAGGCAGCAAAAACCTGGAAGACCCAGTATGTTTCAGAACCGTGTGTCCCCACAGACCAGTTCAGATAAAGTCTATACCTGATGGTACATGACATGGTTGACCACATGCCAAATTATGATGAGAAGAAAGAGACTACCAGATGCAAGTTGCCATACTGTGCAGGAAAAACACACGTCTTCTGTGACAAGTGCACATCCACTTGTGCTTTGTGCCACACCAAAACTGCTTCAAGGCTGCTCATGGAAAATGAGAATAGATGAAAACATCCACGTTGATGTCTTCTCAAGGTCATGCCACTTCCATTTCAAGTAAATGTGTTATCAGTTCATTAGCCTACTGTGTTAGAAGTACTGAAGGAAAGGATTTTTTCAGGTAATCTTTATCAACAGTCGATACATCTATTGTGTTCATGTGCATGTTCAACAGATCGTACACAGACTAAAGCCATGCAAACATCCAGTTCTAGTGTTGAAATACACTGATTGATAACCACATGTGGAAAATGAACAGGAGCCACTGCAGTCTGGTCTGTACATGGGCTGTTCTACCAGGTGAGCTACCTGAGCGCCACAAGTTTCACACTTTAACCGGTTGAGATCCAGCCATGATTCTATTACAGAATCTTTTAATAAGAGTTACAAATAAATATCTGTGTGTTACTGCAAAACGATACATTTTTTCGTCTCTTGAGCATTCTTTGATTATTTTAGCACTGCAGTGAATGATGGATGGAGATGAAGTTTGACCAGCCTGCTTCCTCATCTGACTACTAGAATCCTTGTTCTTGGGGCTATAGGTGCTTGATGTAACCAAAATACTCTAATAGATTTTCTCTCCTGTTACTTACTGCACTGACTGTTAACATATGCTTGTTTGGAATACGGTGCCACATATACATAATAGTTATAGTCACCAAGACTGCTTTCCTATTAAGTGCACAGACTTAAACACGATGTATGCTGGTGAAGTGGTTGAACTGGAAATATCTGCTTAACAGGTATCATAATAAATGCAGCAGATACCTCCCATTTTGTGATCTGAAAAGTGTAATGTTCAAGTTGAGGCACCGTAATCCTGTTGACAGCCTTAGTCATGTTTTTCTCATCAACCCAAACAAGGGGCATCACTAACCACACCGAGGCTGGATTGCTTTTCTTTAATGATTCGATTTCGACACACAAGGTGTTCTTGTTCAAAGATGCTGCCCAATGATGCTTACCCTCCACTGAGACAGCGGCGTAGAGAGTGGTGGTAAAGCTCCTCCCCGCAGGTTCGGAGCAGTCACTCCAGGCTGCCCAGGCATCCCATCCGATGTCCCTGTCTTCATCTGAGCCGGGTCATCCTGGACGCCACAGGACACAAACACAAAGGTCATTAACTCAATCAGCTTTCACTCCAAGCATGTCTGCTTTCTGCACTGAAGAACAGCTGATCGAAAATAATAAAACACTTGGCGTAGGCCACATAGACATATGCACAGTCATCCTGCTCTAAAATGAAATATGTTAAAGTAGAGCCCATACAAAATGTTCATACTGATCATACAGTGCTTCCCTACAAGATCACCACTGCCTCCACTGCCTCTCTCGCTGTCCACTGACAACTTACACACACACGTTATGCACAGCTGTATTCACAAAGTGAATAATTGGGCCATTTTGGTGCCCCCTCCAGCACTCCAGGCCCACGCACAATGCTTAACGGCATTATCATAGCTATGGCACTGTGCATTACTCTGATTTTTATCATCAAAAAGGTGACAGTGTGGTAGTTAACTTCTGAAAGTGTAGCAGCCAATTACTTCATTACATTAAACGAAGCCTTGCATGCAGCAAGCTGCTGGTAACATGACAAAGGTACTGTAGTAATGAAGATTTTGAGATATGATGTCATGTTGTAACAGGACTGTTTTAAATGACGACACTTTAAATGATTCAGTCCGCTTCACTCCAGGCTCAGCTCTGAATGAGCTGCTGCTGAAAATCCTAAAGCAAGAATGCAAGAGTGTGTCCTGATTTGTGAGCAGGTTCAGGTCAACTACTAGGAAGCACAGGTTAGGGTGGGAAAGTCATGATAGATGCTCAAAGTAAAGTATTAATAACTTCAAGAAAGACTGAGTCTTCCTCTTCCTCACCTTCCTTCCTCACGCTACAAACGTCACATTGACTTTTTAAGATATGAACGGTGTGTGCATGGAATATGTGCTTGGAGTGAGTGAGAAAGAGCCATAGTTCAAGTCAAACAGTGAAGCTTACATAACTGGTAGTTATTGTGGTCGCGTTTGCAGGCCGCATTCTAATCGCCTTGATTAGTGTTGGTTGGCTGTGGCTGTATTATCTCTGGAATCACCTGAATGTGTGTTGTTCTTGGCAAGTTGAGAGCACGGGAACTTCCAAACTTATGTGTCTGTATTCCCTGCAGCATTGGCAGACAGCGAGACCATCAGCCCATGGGTCAGTGCACGATCACACAGTTATACTTCAGATGTGCTTCTGTCAGCTGAACGACAGAGTTACAGACCACAGCAGCATTTCAAAATGTAGTTTGTATGATACAATCTATAACTTGATCGATGAATCTGATGACTCCTGGAAAAGTGCAACCATCACACTACTGAGAAAGGTAGTTAAAATAGTAATGTCACTACTGCCCAACACTGAAAGTTAAGATAAGATAAGATAAGATAAGATAAGATAAGATAAGATATCTTATCGAAAGTTTGCTGAACTTCATTGACCTGAGCACAAGCAGCACCCAAGGGTGAAAGGCGCTATGCTGTGTATTAATTAGTATTCATAAATTCAGTTTATTAATTATATACTGTATTTATCCCTTTCGATTTGGTTTCTAATTTAGAGGGGAAGAGTGATGTATTATCATAATTCAAAATTCCAGTATTATTGTATTTTTTTTTTTTTTTTTCACAAAATCATGCTCTCTACCTGTTGATATAATATAATAATACAATTATAATAATAATATAATTCTATTATTTTATGTAATTTTATTTTCTTTATGAAAATACAAAATCCTGGTTTGGTCATAACAAAAATCAATCAAATATTCTATTGAATATTTCTTGAAATCATCAATATGAAAAGACACTGATCAAATAAGGTTCATACAGGAGGTACAGATAATATTGTTATGAACGCATCTCAACACAGCTGAAGAGGTTTAAATTTTCATGATTATCTGATATGCTGTGATCCAATACCAATAGTGCTGGACTCAGACTAACTTTAGACAAACCCCAAACTAACCTCAGACTAACCTTGGATTTCTGTTTTGAAGTTTTTAGAACAGCTGTGCTGAACAACAGTTTGTTCTAGTCATTGCTGTGCACTTGTGACAAATGTTTCAACTGGTACAGATTTTGATGTGAATGTTTTCAACCATTGACTGCTGATTTTAATGTTCTTATTGAAGTGTTGCCCAGGATCTATGTCTCTTTGTGTTTTCTGCTGAACCCTTTACAGATTGTTGTGCGTGTACAAACATTAGTTTTTCTAAACCCTTCATAAAAATAACATCTCTTTTGTGAAGAGAACTTCTTCAACCTTAAATCATAAAATACCGTTCTCTCACAGCTGCCTGAACCAAATCAAGGTTTTTGAATAAGAGGTTTCTCCTTCTGTCCCTGACTGTACGAATCTGTCACACGGTGAGGTCAAGCTGGGTTTTTTTGTCATGTCTTGTCATTTCGTTTTATTTTTTGAAAGTAACTCCTCTCGCTTCAGGTCACTTGCCCTTCCTCATGTGTCACCAGTCAGCTGTCTTCCTGATACCTGATTGTGTCCACCTGTTCCCCATTACCTCCATGTGTTCTTTTTTGTTTATCACTTTGTAAGAGGTGAACCTTGCTGCCACTTAATAAAGCCTGGTGTTTTTCCACGCCATCTCTGCGCCTGATTCCTGTGTCCTAGTCTGGTCCCTGACACTATCACAGAATCTAACTTTTGAGGCATCCCTTAGATGTAGCATATCCATATCCATCCCATTCAAAATTCATTTGATGATACAGATTTAATTTTGTGACTTATCTTTCACCGAAGCTCACACTTTCTGGTAAATCATGCATATGATGATGATGGTGATGGTGGTGGGTTTTGTTACCAATACCTAATTAATGTGCCTTTATTTTATTTGATCTTATTCCAGGCCACAGCTGACTTCTGGCGTTAGATTCACATTAGATCATCATTCCTTGGTAGTTATAGTCATTACATTCTGTCATTGCAGCCTAATTTGTTCTCTAAACCATTGCTGGTTGTTCACAACTTTAATCTTGCCTTAAAACAATAAATAAATCTAAATGTTGCTCATATAAGCTCATCCTTTTTACTCTGTCTTATTTCAAATGATCCCATCTGAACGAGAAATCCAGCATAAGTCTTAGTGGTTTTTCAGTTACCTCCAAGTGGCCAGCATAAATAAATCATATATATATATATACAGATAACATATTATATATATATATATATATAATTTATATAATAATTTATTCATGTATCATGCATCTTGGCTTGTGTGGATCTACCATTTGCATTTGTGTTGTCATTACCAAAAGCTCCTGGAGCTGCCACCTTACCGCGGTGGAGGGGTTTGCATGTTCCAATGTTCCCAGGAGCTATGTCGTTGGGGGCTTCATGCCCCTGGTAGGGTCACCCATGGCAATCAGGTCCTAGGTGAGGGACCAGACAAGCTCAATCCCCCCAATGAATATAAATAACAATGGAGCCGGGTCTCCCTTGTCCGGATCGCCACTCTGAGCGTCTCCGCGCAGAGGCACAGAGCGGGTGGAATGCTTGTTTCCCTCGCTCGGGCGCCGCACATTGGGGTTCACCTCGGTGGATGAGACGTAGCCTCTTCGCGGTGGGGGGCAGGTCCTGACTGTCATCTGTGCCTATGCACCGAACAACAGCAGTTCAGAGTACCCACCCTTTTGAGGTCTTTGGAGGGTGCTGAGAGCGCCCTCTGGGGACTCCCCTGGGCCTCCTGGGAACTTCAATGCTCTCACATGGACAGGCCTGATCTGAACTCAAGCATTGTTCTGTTATTGACTTCTGTGCTTGCCATAGATTGTCCATAACAACACCATGTTCAAACATAAGGGTGTCCATGTGTGCACTTGCAACAAGACGCCCTGGTCGCAGTTCGATGATCAATTTTGTGGTCATGTCGCCGGACTTGGCGGCCACATGTTTTGACACTGGTGAAGAGAGGGGCGGAGTTGTCAACTCGATCACCACCTGCAGGTTGGCTCCAATGGTGGGGGAGGATGGCGGCAGGCCCAACGCTCTGCAAAGTGGTTTGCTGGGAATGTGGCTGAATCTTTTGTCATAAAGAGCTTCAGCTCCGCACCTCCGAGCCTTACTCATGTCCCAGGGAGGCGGGGACATTGAGTCCGAGTGACCTTGTTCCCTGGCGTTCTCCATTGTCGGCGTGGGCAGCTGACCGGGAGCTGTGGTCAGAGGGGTGGTCAGTGTGCCTGTCGCGGTGCAAGTGGTCACAAGCTGAAGAAGGAGTCCTACAGAACCTTTTTGGCCTGTAGTGGGCTCACCTATCTCTGGGGCTGAGATCGGAGATCCTCAAGGCTCTGGATGTTGTGGGGCTGTCTTGGTTGACACGTCTCTGCAACGCTATGTGACATCGCAGTGCCTCTGGACTGGGCAGACCGGTGGTGGTTCCTCTTCAAAAAGGGACTGATGGTGTGCTCCAACTATAGGGTGGATCACACTCCTCAGCCTCCCGGGAAGGTCTTTTCGGGGTCCTGGAGAGAGGGTCCACAATATTGTCGAACCTGGATTCAGGAGGAGCAGTGTGGTTTTCATCCTGGTCAGGGAACTGTGGACCAGCTCTCATACCTTTGCATGGTCCTGGAGGGTGCATGGGAGTTTGCCCAACCAGTTCATGTGCTTGTGGACTTAGAGAAGGCATTTGATTGTGTTCCTCGGGGGGAGCCCTCTGGGGGTGTTCAGGAGTATGGGGTTCGACTCCACTAATATGGGCCATCCGTGTCCCTGTACCCTGGTGTCAGAACTCTGGTCCGCATTGCCGGCAGTAAGTCGACTTGTTTCCAGGACTTCTAGGCACAGCCAGGGCATTGTAGTTCGTGGCCTTCAGGATTGGGTCACTGCTTTTGCAGATGATCTGGTCTTGTTGGCTTCATCAGAGCGTGACTCCTCCAGCTCTCTCTGGAGTGGTTCGCAGCCAAGTGTGAAGCGGCTGGGATGAGAATCAGCACCTCCAAATCTGAGGCCATGGTTCTCGGCTGGAAAAGGGTGGAGTGCAGCCTCCAGGTTGGGGGCGACAGATCCTGCCCATGTGGAGGAGTTCAAGTATCCCGGGTCTTGTTCACTTGTGCCAGGAAGGATGGAGCGAGATTGACGGTGATTGCGCAGCTTCTGCAGCACACGCAGACTTGCCGGTCCGCCGCGGGTGAAGAAGGTTTTACCATCGATTCGATGGTAAAATCGACGCACAGTCAATCTACGCCTTTACCCTTACCTATGGTCACGCAGCCTTGGGGTAGTGACCAAAAGAACAGATCGCGAACACAAGCCAAAATGAGCTTCCTTCGCGGAGTGGCTGGGCTCTCCCCAGACAGGGTGAGAAACTTGGCCCTCTGCGGAGCTAGAAGGAGAAGCACTGGAGCCAGTTAGGTGGCTCGGCATCTAGTGAGGATGCTTCCCGGACGCCTCCCAGAGGTGTTCCAGGCACGCCCTCTGGGAGGCGCTCCGAAGCACCCAGGGCATGCTGGAGGACTATATCTCCGGCCGACCTGGGAACACCTTGGGGCTCTGGAAGAGCTGACGAAGTGGTCGGGGGAGAAGGAAGTCTGCTTCCCTGCCAGTTGCTGCCCCAGCCTAATTCAACCTCGGATAAGCCGGAGAAGACAAATGGAACGAATCCATTACCAAAAAAGCTAAAAAGGTTTAAATAGGTTGTTGAAAATATCTGGCCCACCTTATTTTCTGGTTTGGTAATCTGGCCCAGTTGAATTTGTAATTGAATAGCCCTGGTATACTGTATGTCGCTAATTGGGTTGTCCATTGACTGTTTTCCAGACAGTAAAAGATTCAGAAGCTAGCTGGAGCAGGCTGCAGATCTCACTCTGTTGAATAATAGGCTGCTGAAACATTAAAGAGAAGCACCACTTCACCCTCTGTGGCAACTAAACAGCAGCATTACCTCACAGTCCTGCGATACCCCCATCTGTAGCCCCCGCCAAGCTGTGACAGCCTTCGGCAGACCTCACTCCCTGACCTCTCCTATCTTATCTCCTGTGTTAAAGCTCAGATGAAAGAGAGGGAGTGACAGAAAGAGAGGCTTTGATAGAGAGTGGAAGAGACGGAGAGAGAGAGGGTTTTCCTGGCTGCGTGTCACCAAAAATAGGAAAATTGGCTTCCCTTGGGTCAGTGATGTCACTGCAGACCTCGGCTGGAAGGGAAGAAAAAGACACCTCATACTGGAGCTGCATGTGCATGTGTGCGTGTCTGTAAAGCAAAAATTGAAGCACAATGAAGTATTTATGGAAAATAAGTCAGAGAACCAAAGAACTGACCTCCAAAGTGCTTTAAATTGTGCCCTTCAACCCTTAAGGCCACTGGACCAATAGTCAAACACATATTTATACACCACAAACTGTTTTTCCTGGAGAAGTGGTAGCAAGGGCCCTCCACCAAAACCTTTCTTGCCGTGTCAGAGAAACTCACAGCACAGGAACAAACTCTAATTCCTCTGACAATGTTATTTATGCCTGGTCAACCAGAATTAACATTTCTGACATGCTCTGCAGGTTTACTTCACCCCTGCCCCGGCCCGGATCACTGGTCGACCTGAGCTGGCAGAGGGAAGCACTTTGCAGTCTTCAACCCCTGTTACATTGTACCCACATAGATGGGATCGATCAGTGTCTGGACTATTGCACTGGCGGTAAAACTCTGCATTCCCTTTGCTTTTCTGTCTGCAGCATGCAAAGAGACAGACTGATCTGCTGAGGGGAATTAGACACTAGCACTCTGCTAATGGGATAAAACCACCTGTTATCAGCTCAGACAGCTAACTGCCATCACAGACCGGACAGTACAACATCGCCTGAGGAGAATCTGCTGGGTCCAGCCAAGGTTTGGCCTGATGACCTGCCTGGCTCTTGTGTGAGCTCTGCATTGTTCAGTATCAGCCAATCTGTGTCCAATTTGATGTAACCCAGAAGACCGGCCCATTTATATTTTTCTCATCCACTATGATGAGACTCAACATGGTACTAATATGTGCCATGTGAGCTCCATTGGTACTACCTTTCTTACAGGGCTTTTATAAAGATTCTAAAAAGGTTCATAATTGCAAACCTCACTTGATTGATTATTAGAACGGGAGAAACCCTTGATACAAACAAGCTATTGAGACCCTCCCAGTGAGTGTAGGATGTAACCATGTTGATATTAGACAAGGCAACCAACTCGTCCCCCCCCAAAAATATTATGTCATTTTTATATTTTAATCGCTGATTTTAACTGGATCTTTTTTCCTCTTCAGACATCTAAAACCAGTCAATGAAAAGAATCGTGAGACGAAAGTCTTTGGTTGGATCTACATATGGTGAAAGGGTGAGCCACTGTTTGGCTTAATGGACTGTTTTGTTGTGTTGTGTTTCGCTCTGTGCTCTCCTGTGCTCCTGGTGTCTCTCAGGTGCGCTCCTCCTCCTGCAGCTGCAGGGTTGGATCGCAGCTGTTTTCACTATCTCATTGAGGTCTGAGGTTAGAAGATTACGGAGAGAGCTGCAGACGTGGCCAGTGGGCTTAGCTCCGCGCATGCTGCTAACCGATGCTAGCATGCACTGGCTTTGGCAATCTCAGGCTATGTTCATTGAGTGCAACTGTTTCACCTCACCCTCTCCTTCATAGCCTGGGAAGGAAATACTCATGCTGCTGTGAGCAAAGTGTTTAGTTTGTCCATTCTGGGCTACTGCAGAAACATATGTTCAACATGGCAGACTCCATGGAAGAGGACCTGCAGCATCTGTAGATATAAAAGGTTCATTTGCGTAACAAAACATAATATATTATAATATATCTAATTTCTCTGCCATATTCTCTAAATAGAGCCTGCTCATTTGTACAATAATAAATGGAGACTCCGAACTGAATGGCTTGGAACAAGTTGTCCTGGATTGATTTGATATGATGCAATTGAAGTACTCTATTTTTCTTTCTTGCCAGGGGCTAGCCATCATTCATTTATTGATTCATTCAGTCATCCCTGAATTGAACTGGAACTGAATTGAAGTGAGTTGTACTGAACTCCTCGTTTATGAATTAATTAATTCTGTTGATTAATTTATTGATTTATTTATTTCTTCTTTCTCCTCCAGTAATCCCAAATTGCATCATAGCTTGGTCTTTGTTTCTGAGAATCATGAAAACATGTATAAGTGCAAATCCTACATAGTTGCTTCACACTCGATCTCCTGCAGAGTTTCAGAGCTGGTAAACAGACTTGCATCACTTTGTTTGGCTGTTGAGCTCATACAGTGTGAAATAGCCAGCAGCATTAATCTCAGCTTGTGTACTGATATACAGTGTCGATGGGATTAGAAAATACTACTGCCTCCATAGAAGTATGAGAGAGATGGAAACAATCTGACACTTGTGAAGTCTGCTTAATGAATTGGCTTACTTCGCTGTACTGGGCAATCTATGTTTATGAATTCAATTTTGATACATTGTGAGTGCAGACTATCCCAAAACTCAGCAAGCAAGGATTACTTACCCAATGCCGATGGCAGGGGTCTGCAATTCAACCATGTCTGCTGGAAAGTTTATAAGAAACTAATCTGAGTAATGTTCACTGGAAACATTTAGCTCCAGTTAAAAAAATCAGGAGGAGGCTCATACAGTGCAAAACAAAATGAGTATGTGGAGGGTTATAGATGGGTACAAAAAGGATTTGCCATGTCATATTTTTAGTTGAAATTTTAAAAGATATTTTCCCAAAACATTAACGGCATCGCTTTCTAATTAGCCCTGTAGTGTATGAAAATTAATTAGCAGTTATTACAGTGCAAGAAGTTCGGACCGGGTTATGTATTTTCCGCGAAGTTCCCAGTCCTCAAACAATGACCATGACCTAAACAGTACCATGATCACACTTCAGGCATGAAGCTGTAGTACTGAGTGTAGGTCTCTGAGTCAGGTTAATGTCATAGTGTCTTGTGGACATTCTTACGTCAAAAGTCAAGCTGAGTCATTGCCTCCATCCCTCCCTATTTATGATTTATGACTGAATACTATCCAGGCCTATATGACTCAAGTTTATTAATGTAATTGTTTTACACATAAGGAATAGTCTTTTCCAACAATTGAAAAACTACAATGTTATGTCATGCACATGTCATATTTAATCAGCACAGCCTAGTTTGTCAGTTTGATTGGAGTTTATGAGCTACGCCATAAATCATATGCTGATTACCATCTATTTTACTCTCTAACATCATGCTATGAAACTAGAGATTGAGACCATAAACTCACGAGGAAACGTTTGCTGAGGTCATAAATCAAGGGGGAAGTAGGATCATCTCTCTCAAAACTCAATCAGGCATATAATTTTTCAGCCAGTGGTGCTGCTCTTCTACTGGCCATTAGAAAGAATGCAGGTTTAAGACACTTCACATTGGCTTCGCTCAGACTTAATTTACTAAATAGGTCTTTGCAGGTTTTACAGGTCGCCTCTGAATCGTACCTGATTGTATCTTGTGTCTCTGAGATACAATTATGAAAAACAAGAATGGAAAATACAGACTAAATAGAAGAATGATTTGTTCTCCTGTCTTCTATATAAAACAGGGTTCTGCTGAACTGTTTCAATTCGTTAAGTCTGTCTTGTTCAGAGACTGGCAGGACGGACTATGGACTCATTATTATCACGATTAAGCTCATTCCTTGGCTGATTGTAGCCGAGTCCACGACTAGAGAGCTGGCCTCAAAATACCACCACCAACTGTAAAAACCTGCTGTACAAGCCCTGATCAACAACACAGTGTGCCCTTTATATACAAATCTCAGCTGTTTATCTGTGCTTCATCAAGGTACAGTCAACATGGTGAGCTGTGGACATGCTCTCTTACTTCACATAGACTTGTCAGTGACATCATGTATAGCAACAGGACAAATAATAACAACCTATAAAAGATGTCATATTCTGAGAGAAAGCTGTATTGAACCACAGTGATGGAAGTGTCAAATGGTTACTTTAGGCTGGCCAAGGAGAGAAACATCACCTCCACTGAGCCTTATTCTGTTTTTGCATCTGGACATTTTGGTGATCTTGAAATTGTAACTCATCATGGAATATGGAGTCAAACTGCTCCCTTGTAACAAAAGTTTAAAAAGTTAAACACACACATATTTTTAAAGGTTTGAACCAAGAATCATCACCAGAAAAACAGCATTTGTCATTTAGTCAGACACAAAGTAGAGCATGCCTAAAAAGGAATAATGCTAATAATGACTAAATGAAGCAAAGGTGATGTAGTGTGATCATTAAAGGCCCTTTCCACTACAAGAACTTAACAATTTGTAACTTATAGTGTAGTTATCATCTCTGGTTCTGCTTTTTGAGAAAAGTTCTGAAACTACACTTCAGCCTCTCTGATGGAGAAGAATCTTCCAGAAGAACAGTATTGGGCAGGAGTATCAGGAGGATTGTAGCCCGCATAACGATTTGCCAGTTAATATTGCTGCTACGTAGATTCCAAGCGACTGACGTATTTCTTTTGCTGCAGCATCCACGCTACACAACAAGATGGCCGCAGGTCATTCAACATATTCAAGGTTTATATATATATATATATATATATATGCAAAGTGCAAAATAAAAAAAAACTCCTTCACCCCGGCAGGGGGTGATATCTGTGTCATCCTCAAGCTCGGGTCCTCTACCAGAGGCCTGGGAGTCTGAGGGTTCTGCGCAGCATTCGATGTTCCTAGAACTGCACTCTTCTGGACTGAGGCTTCAGTTGTTGTTCCTGGATTTGCTGGAGCCACTCTCCCAGTTTGGGGTCACTGCACCAAGTGCCCCACTACCAATGGGACCACGCCACTTTGTCCTTCCACATCCGCTCCAGCTGCTCTTTCAACCCTTGATACTTTTCAAGTTTTCACACCTCTTTTCCTGATGTTACGCCAGCTGATCGCCACATCTATCACCACCACCCCCTCTTTCTGCTCTTGTCCACCACCACTATGTCCGGTTGGTTAGCCAGGACCTGCTTGTCAGTCTGGAAGCTGGAAGTCCCACAGAACCTTGGCCCTGTTGTTCTCAGCCACCTTCTGTGGTATGGCCCATTGGGATTTGGGCACACAATTCCATACTGGTTGCAGATGTTCCTGTATACTATCCCAGCCACTTGGTTGTGCTCTCCATGCACGCTGATCCAGCTAGCATCTACACCCTGCTACTATGCTGGACTGTTTCAGGGCTTCTTGCACAGTCTGTATCTTGGATCTGGATCCACTCTGGTGATCCTGGCCTCTATGGCTCTTTTGTGCTTATGGCCTGTTCTGCGCTGCCATGAGTAGTGCCTCTGTGCTGTCTGTCAGTCCTGCATTATCCAGCCACTGGTAGGATTTCTTGATATCAGCCACTTCCTCTATCTAACGGTGTACATGCCATGTAGGGTTTGTCTCCAGGCTGTTTGTTCTCCTCCTGCACCTCATCATCAGGTTCTGCTGCCTGAGACATTCACTAGCAATAGATAGATAGATAGGATAGATAGATAGATAGATAGATAGATTCGACGTATTGTTGGTTTTCATTGCATTGGGTTTGCAGTGCATTATAGTGGCTTGGCTGACTTAATTAAGCAATAATTATGTCTTGTTGGAAAGCTCTGTTTATTCTCTCTGTTTTATTGATTGTTATGTTTGTTTTTTCCTTGACCAGATTTGCCATTAATCCCTTAAATCCTGGTTTTCCCCTTAATTTCTTTTCCTATTTTCTATCTTCAATTTTCTTTTCCTCACTTCTATCCATCCATCCATCCATGTATAAATCTAGTGCACTGACTTTCTTAGAGGTTACTGAACAGGCTGAGGGCTTGCTGAGCTGCTTCCAGCCGTTTTGATGAAAGTACCAGGGTCATTACCTGGATGACAGGTGCCAAAAGAACTCAGCATTCACACATGGACACACACATGAACACAGTTACACAAGAAGTATAGCTCACAATAAACCCACAGAGTTCTGTCCTAGTTCCTCAGTTGCAGCCCTGCCAAAAGAAAGCTGAGCCAGAGACTGACAGCCCTTGGTCTGCCTTATCATGCTCTTTGCTGCCAGGTAGACATGCGCACACAGCACATGCACAATACCGCAATTAAGCACTTTACACAAACACTATAATCATTTCCGCCTCGTAATCAACATTTAATGCTTGTTTTTTTTTTTCAGCTCACTGCTGAACTGAGAGCTGAGAGTCAGCATGGGGATTTGAGGTTTTGTAAGATGAGGCATCTTCCTGGATCCTCTCTCTGACTTCCTGATCCTGAATTTGGGAGTTTGAGACATCAGACTCTCTCTCTCTCTCTCTCTCTCTCTCTCTTCTGCATCTATATTTTAATCTGATACAGTTTAAAAGGTAGAAAGTAAATGGACTGTACTTATAGCACCTTCTCAGTCTTCTAACCACTCCAGGTGCTTTACACTGCATCGGCCATATTCACCCATTCATCTAAAATAACTGATCATGTAGAGAAGATCCACCTTTCTTTAACCAAATGGTGAAGGCAGAAATCAAGTCAAATCTAAAACTTAATTATTCAGCAACAGCAAAGTTTATAATACACTTGCTGATGCTGTGATGTATTAGAGAAGTCCAACAGTTGCAGCACCCAATCACAGATTTCCAGTGAAGGTTCTGAGTGAAACCCTTGTGTAGCGTAAAATGGACTCAACCTTAAAATAAATTGAATAAATTCAAATAATTAACTCTTGACCTCTTCAAACAAGGAGCAAGGAATGATCAAATAGGAATGCTGAAGCCTCTGAATGCAGCAAATCAAAACAGAAAGGACAGGGATGAATTTTAAACGTGTGAAATAACTCACATAAAATGAGTAGAAAAAAATATTAGTGTTAAGGTACATGCTAGGCTGGCCAGGATGAGCTAGAGATTAGGAATGAGAGGAGAGTCTGAGCCTCCAGCCAAGACCATATGTTTTGTTTTTTCTAACATCCAGCAATCTGCTTAGCTTGAAGCACTGACTGTACTGTGTAAAAATGTGCTGATGATGCATATCAAATGAGAAAGATTAGATACACTGAGCTTCAAAGGCTAAGGGTGAATAATGAGGCTGGAGTCTGCCAGAGCCTCTTGTGGATGGAACGGTGGCAGTTTTAGCCATACTGGCTAGTTTTGCTCTGGGAGACAAAACCTTGGGTAAGTCTCAGGTTAGTTACAAAGACAAACCACAAGCAACAAGACGTTTGTCTAATCTAACCAAATAGTTGGATGGTTTGTGTCGTGACTTTGTCACTTTTCTTCGCCTCTTTCCTTATTTTCCTTATTTCTATTTTCATAAAATGCACAGAAAAAGAATAATTTAAAAATACATCAGTCATGTCATTACACTAGTTAAACTGCCAGACAGACTGTTAATACTAGATAATTATGAAACCGCCGTATTATGTTGTTCATCGTCGATGGGGGCAAAAGACACTTAAAAATTTGCATTTTATTATATCATATTGCACATGGCACTACAGTATGCTAAAATCAAAGTATGGGTAAGAATAGACAACTGAACACTGCATTCAAATCATTTTTCAAACCTACATTCGTTGTTCATCTTTTTGCTTTCTTTTGGACTGCTCCCGAGTTCTTCTTTGTTGGTTGTCAGCATTATTGTTTCTACTTATAAAGGGGAAAAAGAATATGATGTTTCAAGATTAAAACACCATCCAGGAAAGGGGTGTGTGTGTGTGTGTGTGTGTGTGTGTGTGTGTGTGTGTGTGTGTGTGTGTGTGAGTGTGTGTGAGATATAACATGATGATAACACTTTTATCTCTTATTTAAACCTTGAATCCAGGTTGGGCTGACTTTGCAGTTGCAATGCATACCAGAATATGTATGATGTCCACACTTCAGATTCACCAAACATTACAGGGAATTATTACACCTGGATCATATTATTTGGAAAATGGAAAGAGCTCTTAAACTGTTTCATTTCAGACTAAATCACTTTGTTTTTCATCGCTCTGCAGTAAAGACACTTCTCTGCCATTTCATAATTAATTCTTCAATTTCATCCTCATTCCACCGCTCAATAAATACACCCTCTCTTTTTCTCACACACCCATAAAACCCAGTGCAGCTCTTAAAAGCCCCAACAGCTATTGTCTGTATCACAAAGCTGCAACCTACCTGCACCTACAGTAAGAGCGTATGCATACCTCCCACACTACTGCTGACACATCTCATTAGCTTCCAAAATGTTTCAGCTGTAACACGGCAGCTGGAGAGATTTTCATTTAAGTGCAATTTTTGGCACTAAAATTAGGCAAGACAGGGGGCCTTTCTTCCTCACCAGGCTATTTTGTTATTTCCTTTGTGAAACACTGTTCAGATATCAACAAGCTTCCAAAGCTTTTATGTATGTGTATATGTATATGTGTATGTATATATATATATATATATATATATATATATATATATATATATATATATATATATATATAAAAGAGAGAGAGAGACCCTCTCAAAGAGATGTAACAATATTTGAATAGATATGAGAGAGAAGAGTGATTCATCACAGCTGTAACCAGCCATGGTTCACATGCACTCTCTTAAACCTGATATACAAATGGATGGTGCAAAATAGTGTACTGTAGGACAACATGCTAACACTGAGTCTTTACACTGTAAGTCACAGAATCAGTGTCACCACAACAAGAGTTCATTGCTTTCCTACAGTGTAGACAGTGGACGATGATGTGGTCAAGCCATCGACTACATTTAACTTGGTCATCAAGAGCTGATTTTATCAAGGGCCCGCCATGAGTGCCACTTCACTTAACCAACAACAGCTTCAGCTGAGTTACAATATAATCATGACCATCCCAGTTTGACTCGAAGCCTGAAAGAAATTAGCACGATACAATAATATAATGTTACAATAATATAATGTCTCCTCAACATTGAACTTGTGAAATAATTTATTATGTGGATGCAGACTATATAGCGTTAGTATTGGTATTAGGCTCTGACCTTTAACTCTGTACAAATAGGCATCGAGCTCAGCACACCAAGCGTTGGGGAATGACAATAACCTTACCTCTGGGGAGCTTATAGGTGTGTGCTGGGGTCGTAAGTGTAAGGTTAGCTAAGACAAAAGCAAATCTTGAGAAAGGTAAAACAAGGTGCCTTACATAACGCATGCAAACATGAGCAGTAAAGAAAAAACAAACACATTCAAAGGCAAACTGAAAAAATGTAAATGAAATTAAAAAGTTAAGTAGAAGGACATGAAATGGTTTATGATGAGTGTTTATGGTTCAGTCAAAGGCAGTGCAGAACATAAAGTTTGGAGCTGGATTTAAGGTGAAAGCAGTCTTGGACCAGTGATGACCTCAGACACTGAGAGAGTTTATGTCGTATGAGACAGATGTATTTTGGATCTAAGCCAGAAGAGGACATTTAAACATTCGCTGACACACTGGAAGCCAGTGCAGAGATGTGAGAACTGATGTGATGTGTTCACTTTTCTTGGTTCTTGTTAGAGCCTGACACGTCACTACAGGTGTAGTTGCCACGAGAAAGTGTGCCGGACAAAACAGCTCGTGTACCTGTGGAACAGAGCTGCATGTGCAACCAGGTGATTAAATCTGATTAAGCTAAAAAAGTGTATTTGAGCAGCTATTGAGCCCTCGTTGTTGCTTTGGATGATGAGAGGAAAAAAGGAGAAAAGTGAGTTCATGACATAGTTAAAAGAAAAACAGTAAGGTGAATGAAAAGAACAGTAAGGTGAATGAATATTACCAACTCTTCCATGTGTTGCA
The DNA here is from genome assembly GCA_028641955.1 of Protonibea diacanthus. Classification (NCBI taxonomy): domain Eukaryota; kingdom Metazoa; phylum Chordata; class Actinopteri; family Sciaenidae; genus Protonibea; species Protonibea diacanthus. Next base: position 30,620,280 of record CM053976.1, on the reverse strand, counting down.
TCCAGTAATATCAGCCTCTCATCTGCATTTGCCTTCATCACATTAATCCTATCTACCAGCATCAAAACACAAAGGGAGTAGTTATGTAGTAAAGCCCACCTCCACTGTTTGAATTTAATTGATTATCAGAGAGTCTTTTTGGAAGACCTGAGAAAAGACCAGTATATTCATTTCACCATGTGGAAATGATAGCGTGGATTAGTTTCCAAATCCAGTGATTTGTCCTATGTTTCTAATGTTTAGCTGGAGCAAGTTCAGGAATATTCAATCATGTAATTGTTTGTCATTGTTTGTTTGTGTTTTTGCAGAGAGAATCTATGAGACTGTAGCCACTTATTGACAAGTAATGTAAATATGGGTGTCATCTGCATAATTATGACATGATGTTATTGTTTTGTATAACATGGCTCTATTAACCTGTAAATTTTAATGTTAAATAGAAGACATTCAAGGACTGAGCCTTGGTGAACCCCACAGGTGGTCCGCTCAGATGCATTTAACTTGTTTCACTTTAGCACTGTACCTGAGAACCCAGCCCAGTTTTCTAGTCTGTACAGTACTACTTAAGGTCAAGTGTGTCAAAGGCAGCACCTGAGATCTAATACTGTAACACCAGACCTCATATTCCGCCTGAACTAGTTTCTAAATGAATATCATTCAGAACCTTAATGAGAACTGCCCCAGTGCTGTGGCGAAGTCCAAAGTAAGCATTTGAGGTGTGATTCTGGTCAGCAGATTGGTAATCAGATACATACAGAATATTTTCTCCAGTTAGGAGAGGCTTGTTGAGTAAAAAAAAACAACAACAACAGTAACAACTAATTTCAGCAGTTGTAGTAACCTTAGGTTAGCATTTCAGCAAAGAAGTGAGTGCAGCATTAACAGTCAGTCAAGTATACAGAGAGCAGCATTGTACTCTCAGAATGTTTTGATTAAAGCAACAAAAAGTGTTTGATTTCAAAAATTTGATGAGGTAAAAAGAAAAAAGAAATAAAGAAAATTCTAAACTAAAGACCAGCTTGTGATGGGATCACATCAGCCATGACACCTGATCCATACTCAGTAGTCATTACTACATTATGACATGAGCAGGTCAGACTGCATCCATCGTGGAACTTGGCCCTAATTTCGATCTTGGCTAGACACCTGTACAGTTTCATGACATTTGTGATGCTAGGTAGTTTTTACAAGCAGGAGGATCATAAACAGGCTGTCCTGCAAATAATTGTCTAATACAGCAACTTGTAATCAACCCATATTAATTTCAGGTTTACAACAACTTCTGGTTAGTCACATCCAACTGGTTTAAACCCTGCAAATACAAATACTGTACAATACAGTACAATCATTTGTTGATCATAATGTTGTTCTCGCTCATCCATAGCAATAATTCATAACAGAAGTTCTCTCATGGCAATTTTTATATAGAGCAGGTCTCTCTAATATTACAGACATAATAATTCCCACATTGAGCAAACAATTGGGACCACTGAAAAAAAACTCATTTTAAGAGGCAGAAACCTCAAGTGTAATAATGCAGTCATTACTACATTATGTCATTAGTGCTCAGTTCTCATGGGGCGGGGCACATCCATCCCTGGTCTATCATGTTGACAACATCCATCCAAAGACACATAAACACCTGCCAAAGTACTGAAAATGGCCTTTTGTTCCTGTTTCACAGTGTGCCGTGATGACACACAGACACGCAAACAGGCTTACAGGGTGAAAAAAGTACCATCCATTGGCTCATATGGTAGAATGCCTGCCTCAAGTGCTGAGGCTGGAACTTTGATGCATGTCATCCTCTCTCTTTCTCCCTCCCTCTCTCTCCAGATTTTCCGTCCGACATACCAGTGTTCATTAAATGAACAAAAATCCAGTTCCAGAGATCACTGTGACTACAAAACGATCTCCTGATGCATCTTATTAGCAAACGTGCCACCTCAAGAGTTCACTGCAGCAGATGGACTCTGATGAGTGCATACCAACACAGCCTTGCGTGACAATTGCTCTTCAGACAGAGTGCCAGGTTAACTTGATTAGATAACTGAACCAATGTGAAAGAGCATCCCATCAGGCAATGCGTGAGCCAGTTGTTTTGGATAAAAGGGTCAATCGCATTCTGACTGCAAACACACTGCTCTAGACTTTGAGTGAAGGCAAGTCCAGACTACCCTATCCAGGCGAATTCGGTCTGCTTGTTTTGCCCCACATCTGAGTGCGATTGGTGTGATCACATATGCCAAAACCAACCAAACCTGGTGCTGAGACAATGCACAATGAGTAAGCAAAATGGAACCATGTGTATGCATGACTTTAGACATCTGTTGATAAAAGTCTGTTTGTGTGTTTTTCTGCCTTTTGTCTAACAAACCTTTAGAGCTAATTGCAATTTCAAGCTTTTGCCACACGGTGGCCCCGACATTACTAAAAATTTTCATTTTCCATTTACACATGACAGCTACAGTGTGGTTAAGGTTATGAAAACATGATCATAGTAAATAAACAGGTGGTTAGATGGATGAATACAGTGGATGTCCATTAGCTCTACATTTGTTATCTGTGTTGACAGATGGATTTCTCTGTGGTCTAGCTTGACCCCAAGCCTTAGGTAGCATCACTGTAGGATAACACTCACTCACACACACACACACACACACACACTGTGTATTTCATTCTTAGTGAAGATCTTTTGGGCAAACAAAATGAATATTTGTGTAAATTGTGCCTAAACATGGAATGTTTTCTTGTTGCTTTATATTTTGTCATCAAATGTGCAAGCTCAGTTTGTGGCAGAGTTACTACTTCCTTGTTCTTGAGCCTCATCTAGAATTCTTGAAGACAGTGAGAGATACAAAATAGACTTCTGTTTGTATAAAAAAATAACATGCTGGTGATACTCTTTTGTCCCCCACCATCAGATTTCAAATAATAAATCAGTTTATTTTTATTGGCTTAAATGAAGCTCAAACCCAAGCTCTCCAATCTCAGTCCCATCACAGTGCCACACACACAACAGCTTGTGTCGTCTTCAGATTATTTGAAATCTCTCTGATCAAAGAGGATCTGAGTTTGAAAGTTTTTGTTACTTGAATTTAAAAGACAAAAAATCATGTGAGATGATGTCACTAAAATGCACAAATTAAGTCATGTTCACCAGCCTGGCCAGCTGGTCTGCGATGCTTCAGAGCAGAGGATACTAAAGACATGAGACAGAGAGAAAGTCCTTATGTGGGTGGATGTGAATGGATGACTGAATTACAGAGCAGACCTCTGCTCTGGTGAGCCTGATAAGAAGTGTTTCACATCAAAATCTTTTCAACTGTGCAGAAAGTATACCACATGTAAACATGGACTTAGACAAGCACACATGCTCGCAAACACTAACAGGGCGCAATAGTTTGAGAGGCCCGACAGGCCACCCACTCCTCCCCAGTGATCAGTCAGGACCAAACATGTAGTGAGGGTCGTGTTTCTCTGAGCACTGCTCTGGGTATGCGAGGCTCAGCCAATCAGATCCCCGGCCACTAATTTGTTCCACAATAATTCTCAAGGCCAGGAGGAAATGTAAACTGTATTTGTGAGAAATAGGAGTCTCTCACTGTAAATCACCTGTCAGTATGTGACGGAGGAGCTGCTCTCAAGTTGCCTCAGGGCAATCGTGTGACTCAGCCGCACTTGCAGCTACATGCTGCACGACTGTTTTGATATCAAATGCAGCACGGTCATAAATTAGCTTGTCAATTCTCATTTGAAAAACGTCTACAGTAGCAGTGTATGGTTTTATCATACTTCTTGGCATAGAAAGAAAAGCGCTGTGTAATTTTTATCTCCCTCCTCTTATTGACAGCTGAGGCAGACGTTTATCATCTTATCTTAATCACAGCGTTATGAGTTATTCTGTCGTCTTGCCGCTCTCCACTGGCTTTACCAGGAGCAGATGGTCTCTGAGGTCCCTGTGAGATATAGGATTTAGATTCAGATCCCTAATATGCTTTTTTTTCTCTGTGACAGAGAAAAAATAGCTTCAATAAAACATTCTTCTAATGAGGCTGTGAAGGAGTAACTGCAACAAAAGGCTGCACTGCAGGGCAAACTGTAAAAATCCAATGCTGCTTTACATTAATCATACCATTAATCATCACCGCCTCAACTAGCCTTAATATGAATCTATTTGTAATGAGCTCTCATTTAATTGGTTTAAACCAGAGATGCCCAAACTTTTTTCCATTGAAGGGCCTCGCTCTGAATGAGGTAACACAATGGTAATTGAGCCTAAGGCCCACTGATGAAAGCCTTTACATTTGTAGCGTTACAAACTGTGTCAACATTCCCAGAAAATCTGCTGTATGAAGTTCCTGCTAATGAAAAGCAAACATTTCATACTGCTGCATCTTCACATTCAAATCATTTAACTGGCAAAACATGAGTTAGACAGGAAATGCAATGAGATGAGCACTGACCACTATGTCTGATCTTAAAAAACAAGGCAGTTAGTTATCAGTTAGAAATATGTCAGGGACAGATGAAAGAGTCAGGAGCAGCTGCAGGGGACAGGCTGCACACCTCCATCTTCTGGCCAAGTGACCGGTCAGATCACAGTTGCTCATTGAAAGATGGAAAAAGGTAAGACATCTCATCGCCTTTTTTTTTTATTATTTAAAATGACAGCTTGTTTGGCTGCACTGTAAACAAATACAGAATTAAATTGCACCATTGTTACCTCGAGCAAACACAAGTGTCTCCAAATCAACCAGGACTGAAAGATTACAACTTTGGAATGATACTTAGGTCCCAAGTTCTGCTAAAGGACCAGTGGGTCAGATTTAGGGTGATCTACTGATAGAATGTAACGTTTATAACTATGTTAAACTATCTTTTGTATAATCATCTGAAAATAACAAACATTATGTCCTCTTCCACAGACTCCACCATGTTGAACTGCCATGTTTCTACAGGCTCCACTTTGGGCAGCCCTGGTTTTAATATACTCATGACCTAACATGACCTCATACACAACAGTCTAAGGTCATGTCAATACAGATACATTTGCAGACTGGATATGAAAATGCTATTTGTATTTGTCAGTGCAGATAAATTTGAAAGCAATCTTCAGATGTCAAATATAAGGGTCCATCTAAGGTAGCCCTGAGGGTCAAAATACAACAAGCATTTCATAAAACACAAGATTGCTGCTCTCAGGGTCACAATCTCTTACTCATTTACTGTACTGCTGCTGCTCTTCCAACTGCTGTGCACACCTGGTTTTAAAGCCCATTTCCCATCTCTGGCAACAGCCCAAGCCAATAATGTGCCTGTACTCACAGGGAAGTGAAAGAACCAGGAGAAAATATTTGTACAATTCCACTAGAATCAATCCATTGTCCCTGTCCCCAATTTAATCACTAACCACCCACTCCTAATTCCAGGTTCATTTGTTTCAGGCACTCAATACTCCTCTCAGTCTGTTTTCCACCTCTAATGGCTATAGGTAGATCTGAAACACAGCCCACAATAAAAAAGTTTTTTTTTTTTTTTTTGTTTGTTTTTTTTTAGTGCAGTGCAGTTCGTAATCTGTTTTCTATAAAACACAAAGACAGTGCCATAACGCAGCACCCACCAAGGGCACAGCGAGGTGCAAAACTAAAGAAGTGGAGGACTTGTCGGCTTTTGATCTGAATAAAGTCCCAGCGAGTCTCAGTCACCTCCTTCAAAACCCAATTTCTGACTTCTGCGTTTGGCCTTTACACCTTCCTCTTCAAAGAACGACTGGTGTCATGACCGCATAAGCAATGAGAATAAATTGCATACTTGATAAGGGAACTGAACTTAGCTTTTCTCTCTCTCTCTCCTTTAAAAATTGCTTTCTGTTTCAATGACAACTTTATAGACATATGCAGATCAGCAATAATAACTTGCATTGTGAAATATGGGGAGTTTCAACAAAGAAAATGTCTACTAATCATGCTTACATTTTGATTACAACACTCACATGAAAGAGAATGAAGCATTTCTTTATCAAATCTGGATTCACCACCTGAACCTCCTCCTCATACTGTATGATACAAGCTTTGTTATTTTTGTTTTGTAAGCTCCTACTTTTATCTTTTGATTCTGTACAATTACACATTACACAATCTGTTCACTCATTGACGGATAGGTGTTGTGTGTTGAAAACCTGTGTAAAGAGAGGTAAACTGTTGGAGAGCATATAGACTACCTCTTACAAGCCACTGATAAACCCGATGCTATTTCTGAGTAGCATACCTTAACCTGAAAATAACAGTATGTGACATGCCAAGTTAAGATGTGTATTAACAATGCTACAGTATGAGCCTGTTTATAGAGGGAGTTGCAACAATGATGTCAAAGTATCACTTGATGTAGCCTTCATAGTGCTGTAAAATGCAGCTTCTGATGCAAAACAAATGCAGTCTTTGCTGTCACATCACAGGAACACGCCATCTGCCACATGGAGGGTGAAATGTAAAATAATATTACAAAAAACAAAATAAAGACATGCTGAGTCAAACTGAGGTGAGAGTGACTCGGTTTGGTCTTGTCATAACAGATCTGCTTGTGTTGCAGCTCCGCCACAATTACAGAAGACTGGAAGAGCTCCATTCAAAGCCACCGCTGCTCCCACTGCAGCCATCCAAATCTATTACCTGTCAGCTTCCAGTCCCACTCCTCTAGCTCAACCCACGGTCAATACATGGAACATATAACCCAAAATCACGCACACACACACACACACACACACACACAAAGTTAATTCAATCCAGTTGGTTGAGATTAAAATGATTACTTTCACCAGCAGAATTATCATTTTGCATTTCAATTATATGGAGCACTTTAAAATAGATGAAAGAGAAGCAGCATGGTAAAAATAGTCATCAGACTTAGGAACTCATTAAGCCTTCTGCTGGTTCCTGTAAAACTGTATGGAGCTGTCAGCCATTTTAATAGTGTCACTGACACACACTCTGTCTACAAAAAACCTTCATGGGGTCCAAACATTCATTGTATTTGGTGGGCACGCGGTGGGGTCCTTCTGACGATTGCCAACTCTACAAACCAAATGAAACAACTGCAGACGGGGAGGGACGGGGAGGAAGAGGCTTAAGGAGGGATGAAGGAAAAAATCAGAAAACAGAGGAGCGGGATAAAAGGCAAGAGGAGGGAAGAAAGAGAAGTGAGTGATGGAGATCCCTGGAGAGCGACAACAATAATATGAATGGAGGAAATGAGTCCTGGGCCTGCTGGGCTAATGATGAGGATGCTGAGGAACCCTGCGTAGTGCTGCTCTCTCTGATGAAGTTCAGAACAGACATGCGTACACACACACACACACACACACACACACACACACACACACACACACACTGTCACCACATGCAAACTGAGTTACTCTCATACATGTGGAGACTGAGGCTGTAGGAAGCAGGTGACTATAAAATATGATGGAACCTGTGACCCCACCCCATGTAAAAACATATCAGCTATCATCTGATTTGTAAATGATGTAAGTTCACCATACTACAGCAACAATCTGATGTCTATACATTTACAGACAGTGTTTTGGTAGAGCTAAATAAAGATGCATTGGATACAAAGATTCTAAGCAGGTATTTTGACTGAGACCGCTGGCCTGTGGTGCAGAGATACAATCAGAGTTAGGTTAAGTTACTGTAGTGCACGTAGTTCTGCTGGATCCACCAAACAAGCTTCGATAGAGAGAAGACACTGACTTGATGACATGTTTGAGTATCATGGCCGGCACAGCAGCTTGTGTATGGAAACTCCATTGTGACAATGAGTTTCATAAGGAGTGGGACATGGCCACGGCTGCCAACAATCGAAACAGAGATGCAAAGTGAACTTCAGAGACTGTCCTAGAACACTACTGATTCAGTGCTTTAAGGGATGGATTACAGATTCAGCGAGTGTGACTTACATTTGGATAAAGCTCTTATTGCACTGAATCCAGAATTGAATCCAGAAAGTTTTACATTTCTTGATGAGAAGGCAGTGAAGCTTGTCATGGATATTGATATTGCATATTAATCTCATCATCTCACTCTTAGAACAAAAAGAAAATGAGAATACTTCCCAAGATGCTGAAATTTTCTGTAAACCTTAAAACACCTTTATTGCCGTGAACAGCTATATAAGGCAGTTACAGATCCTCTGGGTTGGTCAGCACAAACATGAGCATCATCAGCTTCAGCAAACTCATCCTATTTCTAAAAATGTTTTTGCAGGTGTGTTGGTGTGTACAGAAACATACAGGAGGACCACACACACAATGCAACTGTGCGCAATCTATGACTGTCAGCAACATTTCCCCTGTCTCTTGGCTGGGCAGTCAAATTATGTTTTCCTCTAAAATAGGAAGGAAGGAAGGAAGGAAGGAAGTTCAAGCCCATGCTAGCTTGCCCTCATCACCTTCCCATTTACCCAAACAGCACCAATTAGGAGTGAAATCTCCCAGGAACGCACAGGTCAACAGGCACGGGTCAGTAAGCTCTCTGATCACAGAAAAGTAATGGAAAAAAATCCATGTTCAAAAAATATGTTCAATAAAAGTTAGACTTATTAAATATCTTAACACTGCATGAGTGATTTAGATTTAGATTAGGCTTGCTTATGGAAAGGATCCCTACAGAAATAGACCTTTTGTTTAACCAGAAACAGCCGTGGCTATCACCCACCACCAGAGTCCACAGACTCCATACACAGTGGAAACACTACAACTCACCAAAGTAGTCTTTTTTTAGTCTTTCCACTGTTCTAACAATCACCAACTCTGGTTTATTTAAATTAAACCCTTAATTCACCCATCGAGATGAAAAAAAGATGTTTCAGTCACTCTCATTGGTTGCACAGATAGACTGTATAAAACATGGATGTAGTCACTGTGATGTCATCCACAGGTTTCTGAAGAGCCGTATGTGAAGCTCAGTGTGGTGGCTCACCGTCTTGATGTTCCTGCCTCCACCGGCTCACAGCATGGGTGGAGCTGAGGTGGGCTGAATGAAGACTGGTTGCTCAAACACATCATCTGTGATGGCACTCACTCAGTACAGTTGTCACGAACGGGGAAATTAGCTATAGAGACCAAAACTGTTTTTTGTACCAGTCTGTAAGCATGTTTATTTCTGCTGTGAAGTTGGACATTTGAACATGGGGACTTAAGGATAATGACTCATTCTGGAGCCTGAAGTGGACGTTCACAGAACTGCAATTGTGTGTATTAACATACACACACAGCAAACAAAGCCCATGCCATGACCACCATATTATTTGTTAATGCCTTCAATAATATAACTGCAAATTATTTCTATGCATTTTCTAATCTGTCCCCTTTATATGTAAACTTTTGGAAATATCATCCCACCAATGCTGATTGTCGGTATGCAACGCTGCCACCTAGAGATTCTGTTCATATAATACTGAATTGTTTGTCCAATAATATGACAAATGTAATTGCCTGCATTATGTTCAGAGGCAAAACTTTTTGTCGATGGTTGTACGATGAGGAAGTGGTGATTTGAATATTGACAAGTGCACTTTTGTGTTCATGAAATAAACTTATTACACTGAACACTGAAGTCTAAAGTCTGCACTCTCACATCTAAAGTCTACACGCTCAAATCTAAAGTCTACACGCTCAGATCTAAAGTCTGCACACTCAAATCTAAAGTCTGCATGCTCAAATCTAAAGTCTACACGCTCAGATCTAAAGTCTGCACTCTCAAATCTAAAATCTACATGCTCAAATCTAAATTCTGTGCACTCAGATCTGAAGTCTACACACTCAGATCTAAAGTCTGCACTCTCAAATCTAAAGTCTACATGCTCAAATCTAAAGTCTACGCACTCAGATCTAAAGTCTACATGCTTAGATCTAAAGTCTACGTGTTCAAATCTAATGTGCTCGTACTCAGAACAAGCACGTCCTGTCAGGTTGAAGTGTCTGCTCAGAATGAAGGATGTCCCTCCCTGTGCTTAAAATAGTGTGTTTCACCAGCCAATAGGGAGACAGCTAGAGTGTGGACCAGATCTAAAGTCTGCACAACTAAAGTCTACATGCTCAAATCTAAAGTCTGCGCACCCAGATCTGAAGTCTACACGCTCAGATCTAAAGTCTGCGTGCTCAAATCTAAAGTCTACACACTCAAATCTAAAGTCTACATGCTTAGATCTAAAGTCTGCACTCTAAAATCTAAAGTCTACACGCTCAGATCTAAAGTCTACACGCTCAGATCTAAAGTCTGCACTCTCACATCTAAAGTCTATGCGCTCAGATCTAAAGTCTACACGCTCAGATCTAAAGTCTGCACTCTCACATCTAAAGTCTACGTGCTCAAATCTAAAGTCTACACACTCAGATCTAAAATCTGCACTCTCACATCTAAAGTCTATGCACTCAGATCTAAAGTCTACACGCTCAGATCTGAAGTCTACATGCTCAGATCTAAAGTCTGCACTTTCACATCTAAAGTCTATGCACTCAGATCTAAAGTCTGCACTCTCAAATCTAAAGTCTACGTGCTCAAATCTAAAGTCTACACACTCAGATCTAAAGTCTACACACTCAGATCTAAAGTCTGCACTCTCAAATCTAAAGTCTACATGCTCAAATCTAATGTGTGTCTGCTCAGACTGAAGGATGTCCCTCCCTGTGCTTAAAAGAGTGTGTTTCACCAGCCAATAGGGAGACAGCTAGAGTGTGGCCCAATCTTGGGTGTGTTGCTTTGCCCTTTTTGAGCACTCCATAGGGGTGGGTATATGGTCTGTTTGTAAAACTGCTTCTCTCTTAAAATACACCAATTTACTTTATTAGCCAGCTATTTGAATTGTCACCTATTTAAGACGCCAGCTTATTTATGTATAATTAATCTTAAATAATCCTAAAAAGAGTTATTGTAGTTTAGATTTTTTCGAATTTTATATTAGCGGGATATATTTTATATACTATAAATACTCTTAGCAGCATAACAGTGTTATGACAATTGAATGGTTAAGTACATTGCTGTCTATTGCATTTTGAACCATGGGATGCCAGTTTGCATCCCGGCCACCGCACTCTTGCTGCATGTCATATTATGATTTTATATTTAAATTAATAAATTACTGTTACAGTAATAGAATCTGCGTAACCAGCTGATTCTCTTATTGAAACATTTAACAAGAGATGATGGCTGAATAGGCTAAGCTACATGATTAAAAAGGTATAGCCTAATGAAAAAAAAAATTATATTAATATAGCCTGATGAATTCAATCAGTTAGCTAAACTTCAAACATGCCTTAAGGATTTAATTCATTTTTGATAGAGCTTGTAATTATATATAAGTTATATGGTGCTCCTCTATGACTATACTGCAGAGGGATTTCCCATGATGCACTGAGCTTTTCTCTTTTTCTCTCCCGCTTCATCTGTATACATTCATGTCCCATTAAGGCATGTTACTAGCTTTCTCATCTCACAGATTCCATGGAATTGTGGCTATGCGGAATGTGGTTGCGCTCGACACCCACTGGAAATACTATTCTTATTATTGTTATCATTATTACTACTATTAGTCATATTTCTACTATTTTTCTTTGGTTGTTTTCATTACTTCCATTGCTACTGTACATCTTTGTCTCTCTCTCATCTCCTGTCTGGTCATGGCAGATGGCTGCCCACCATGGTTCTGCCTCTTGAAGGAAGTCTTTCCTTGCCACTGTCGCCAAGTGCTTGCTCATGGTGGAATTTTTTGTAAATGATATTTTAAAGAGTACAGTCTAGACCTGTTCTATATGTAAAATGTCATGAGGTAACTTATGATTACAAATTATAGCTTACAGGAGCTAAAATCAGCATGCTTACTGTTTGGTTTTCTTCTGTACAACAGATGGACATGGCTGTGCGAGTGTTTGCTTATCTCTACACCATGTTTAGCTACGTTTATAGTAGAGGAGCAAAGAAATATTAATGGTTGAATGTGTTCTTTATCTGGCACTGGCTTTAGCCCAGCCACCTGCAACCTGACGAGAGACAAAATCCAGTCCAACACATCCACCCGACGCTAAAACCTTTATTTTGGGCTCAACATCTCTGCTACGCTTTAACCAAACAAGGTGACATGCAGAAATCTAAAATAATAATATCCTGGGTGATCCGGTTAGGTATCAGACAAATTATCTTTATTTCAGATGCACTGATTGAGCAAATAATGAGGTGAGTTTAACTGGTCAGGGAGCTGTAGTGAAACAACTCTCTATTTGATGTAACCTAAAAAGCTGAGGTGGACAGCCTCCAACAAACTGAATCACCACAAGAATGTTCCAGCTATTAGCTATTATGGGATCTGAAGGCGGAGGAGGAGGAGGAGGAGCAGGAGAGAGAGAGAGTCTGTGTGTGTGTGTGTGTGTGTGTGTGTGTGTGTGTGTGGTGGTGGTGGAGGTGAGAAGGTTGAGATACGTTAGCAACAAATATTTGGTTGCTAACAGTGATCAGACGCACATATCGGCTCATCATCAGCAGTGGGAACAGGCCAGGGGAAGTGAGCGGAGTGGTTAAAAGAGGAGGATGATCAATTTGGCTCAAAAAAGGCCGGATGAGACTAACAGCAGCAAAATTCATGTAGCAGTCATTACTGCAATAGTTTGTTTAATGGATGTCCAGCTTCAGTCTGATGCATTATCGGAGTGCCTGCTTCTGGCATGGCCATCAACTACTGTGCAGCACTGATCACATCAGATAATAGGCTACATATGTAGCCATGCCAACTTGAACCAATCTCTTGGACTTAAAGCATTCGACCGTGTGCTCACAGTGCATGGATATTTGTGTCTGAATAAATCATGGCTGTAGACAGACAGAGAAAGATACATTGCTTGTGCTGTGCATTAGCATTAAGCGTTTGGTACAGAATATAAACAAACAGCTATTTCCCATGAACCGCTTCACTTGCATGGACAGGAGGAACAACAAAGTGCTGAAATGCCCTCTTTGATCAGACTTGTTTGCTTTTACAAGCAAGGCAATCGTATCTGCCTCTCTTAAAAAGGCCTGCCAGAGAAAAAGGCATCTTGGTTGGGGAATAATATTGACTTTGTTGTGGAGCAAAACTCGTCAGTCAGTGTGTTTCAATTTTCATGTCACAGATCCATGGCGGGCGCTGTATCTTTGTGCTATCACTCAACACTTAATAATGAAAAGCAGAATAAGAGGGGAAAACATTCACTCTGCAACATAACAAGCAGACAAGGCCAAATGTGGAAGAGACAAATCGAACCAACTCTAATGAGTTTTACCCAGTGAGGACGAGTGTGGACTGTGTGTGTGAAAGACTGTGAGTGTGACTCATGCAGGACTTCATAATATATCACAGATTTGCACTTACTGTACACTTTCCTATTAATATAGGCAACAAGCACTACTGACTGGTTCGATTATTATCATGTGTCCCTCTGCAGCCTGAAAAATGCTGCACTTTTTTCTCCCACGCTTGCAGCATGTCCTGACAATACTCTGACAACATGCCAATCATATGCATGACACCATTTTACCGACTTAAGTTATCTTAGGACAGAAGCAATATTTAGGGGGGCCATCAACAGAGAACATGGAGAAGTCTGTCTGTCTCCATTAAAATGACAGACAGTGTCTCCACGTAGTGTTTAAATTAAAGTCCCCCAAAAGTCACATTTGATGCTTTGAGTTTGTTTTTGTTTTTTTGTCACCTTCATTCCAACAGCTGTCAGACTCTTCAGGACCAGCATGACTTCATGACTTTTTCTATATATTTATTACTTGTGAATCATTTATTATCAACCATCCTTATATGAGCTACTGTGACAAGTGAATTTCCTCGGTGTGGGATCATTAAAGTATCTTATCTTATCTTCTATTACTGTATCTTATCTGTCCTTCAGTATCTGTCCAACACTGACACAAATCCCTGTTTTCAGTATTTTCAGGTGTTCTTCATGGCGTTTTAGTTTGCCATTTACCATAAAAAGTTGTTGATGACTCATCCTGCACTCGGGGGCGTGTACTAATTTTACATGCAATGAAACGCTTTCTGTCTTATAAGGAGTGCTTCCTATTTGACACAGTCTCTCTATGTCATCTCTGTCCGGGCCTCACTGATTACTGTACAAAAGCACAACTTATTATTAAAACTTATTTATTTGCTGCTCTGCTGCTTTTCCCTCAGATGTCCTCTGACTGCTCAGCTTCAACTCTCTGTGATTTACTGATGCATACTGATAGCTTTAGCCTAACCACTTGCTAATGTACCTAACTGCTAATTAACTGCTGCTAACTGAAAATGCTGTTAGCAGTGAGCCCAACAGCACTGGGCTCTGCAGCTTTCCTGATGGAAAGATTGTAGCAAACGTTCAAATGTCATTATCTCTGCCAGCCGTGTGACTAACGAAACTGATTCAGCCTCGGGATGCCGGGGGTCAAACCCGGCAAGAAAAGCACCTCAGTAGGCTTCAGAGGTTGTGTTCAGTCCTGGGTCCAACTGTGTTCACTTAGGTCGACACTGACACTAGCTCATAGTGCTGCCAGCAATGCTGAGAGGGTGTATGCATGGATGCACAGTCATTGTAATAATGCACAACAGTATTTGTTATTGTAAACAGCAATTCATATCCACAACAAGTCCCTCCCTATCTGTCCATTTTACAGGAAACACACAAAAATGAGGCAGCAAACAGCACTCACAGCTTAAAACTGCAGAGGTGGAATTGCATGCTTTTGGGTTCCCAATACAGAAAATTATATGTCAACAGGAACACAGTGATAGACCTGTTACATATGACAGGAAAGTACACCTCTGTGGTCTGCAGGTACCACAGTCAGTAGAATTAGAGTTAATCATAATGATGACTGCAGAAATAATGCTTAAATTTTAATCATCTTTCAAAACTGATGTTTTCATCTGGCAAGTTTGACCTTCCATTAAGTCACCCCTCATAAAGAGTTTACAAGTTGTGACTAATGGTTTTAATAATGTAATAAAATATTCACTAATGCATCATAAACGAGTTATAAGCCATTCATAACAATATACACACATAAACACCTGTGCTTTATCTGGTCCAGTAGCTAGTATGAGGGAGCACATAGGGAATAGTGGAACATCCAATGAGACACTGTAGCCAGGGTTAAACCAAACAAGCTCCACAAAGCACTTCAGAGAGCAGGCAGGGACCTACAGTACTTTACAGAGTGGAGGACAGCAGCAGCAGCAGAATAAGGCCAGAAGATTGCCAGAGTGATTCCCCAGACCAGTGGAGGAAAAGTGGAGGAGGGAAGTGAAGGAGCTACTGTTGGAACTGTTGAGCTCACATGGCAGTAGACTTCAGTTGTACTGAGTAGATCCTAAAAACTAAAGCTTTGTGAAGTAAGGTAGTTATTATAAATAGAAGTATTGAAAAAGTATTGAGTGTACTTTCAGCAGCTGGTCTAAAGGTTAAACTAAGAGACTGATGCAGTGCAGCGATAAAAACCAGGATATTGTGACGTGTAAACATGAGGTGTTTAGGTGCATTGTTGACTTATTTATGAAATAAATATGTGTTTTACATTAAGACCTAGAATATGATAATGAGCCTGGGCTCTGCTCCATTAGCTGGATTTTCTACATGTAGGTGCCTTCACACATCCGACAGCTGTCACTGTCACTCCACTGTGTGACGAGCTGATAACGGCTCTGTCGAGCAGATGTCACTCAGCTCTGTCTGCTCACGGCTCTGTCTGGACCATAAACTGCTGTCGGGTCATATGGTGGGAAAAGGACATGAACAAAAAGATTGGCTTCTAAAACACCTAGCATATACCATATATTAATGGTTGAATGTGTGTGTATATATATATAATGATCTATCAGTCCATTCTCAATCCCAAGTCATCAGAAGCAGCAGCTTGTTCAGGGGCTGTAGGTATCCTGTTATTTCTGGGCATGCCGTCTGCCGTAGTGTTTCAATGTGCCCTTGACGTACAAAGATTAAGAACGTCCGTACATAGAGCTGGTTGAGGTGGATGGATGGTCAAACAAATATAGGACTTTCTCCAAGGAGACGGCTGTTTGTGCCCTGTGTGAACATTGATGTTGATTTATTTACTTACATAAAGTACATAACATTATTCACACTTAACATGCATTACATATGTTACAATACATCCTAATTTCATCTTTACCTGAGTTATTTTCACTTTCTGTCTAACCAGACATTGTATATTAATTGTTGCTAATTTGACTGTGGATCCTGCGGACATGCTGAACTGATGTTAGAGAGGCAACCTACAGCGTCCTAGCTTGAAGCGTAGGGTCAAGTTGGGAGTGAGAACTTGTCAAATCAATCAGTACAAAATGTATGTAAAATTATATACTGTCACCAAGTGCATGCTCATGGTGGGAATTGTTTGGTCTCTGTAGATAATAATGTAGAGAGTACAGTCTAGACCTGCTCTGTATGGAAAGTGTCATGAGATAAGACAAAATAAAGAGAGATAAAATAAGATTCTGATTTGGCATTTTATAAATAAAACTTATACTGTAGGATACATAAATGTGTGTGCAGGTACATTATTGTACAACAGTGAAATTAAGCAAATTAAATAAAATGTCTTTGCTTCAACAACTTGAATCTGAATGTCTGAACAGACTGAAATCTGTTCATGTGTCCTGTAAACACAGCCAGGACACTGCTTCATGTGCACTCCTTGTTCCCTGATCCTTGTTAGTTAGGGTGATTACAGCACAATGTGTGTGTTACAAGTATTTAGCCATTGTCATGACTTTACTTGGACTAGCCTCTAAAGACTAAAGATCTGACAGTGACTTCATTCAAAGGACTGGAAAACAGCTCTGATATAAATAGATAAACAATGTAAAAAACAGATAATCCTTTTGAATCCAAAGATAAGCCTCACTGATGGGCATACTGTGTTCCATTTAAACCCCAGGAGATTCTAGACCTCTAGAATCTCTAGACTAGACCTGTGAGCTGCATGTTTTTTTCTAAAGATAATTTTTTGGCCTTTTCAAGCTTTTATTGTATAAAGACAGCTGAAGAGTGACAGGAATGTGGGGAGAGAGAGATGGGGAATGACTTGTAGCAAAGGGCTGCAGGTCGGATTATAGCAAGTTGTACAGTACATGGGACGGATGCTCTACCAACTGAGCTAATCGACACCCCAGCTGCATGTCTGTATAATCATAGCTAATTAAATCAGCAAGTACAAGAGGAAATACACTAGAGGAAGCAAGCAAAAGATGAAAAGAGGGGAAAGAGGAGAGTAAAAATAATAGTACACAAAAATAGTCTTCCAAATAAAGCGATCATTTCTTATTATGGAGCATACCAGTGTGACATGGGGGTTTTCCCATTGGCTGTCTCTACTACACTGAACATATGCCAGAAACAGCTCTCTTGATTACAAGAACCAGCAGTCAGTCACAGTCATTCCTGTTAAATTAAACCTACTTCCAGGTGAATTGATAGAATTACATTCTACAGTAACATATAGAATCAGAGCAAAGTTCATTCCCAAACACGATGCTGCTACAGTAAAGATCACACCATTAGAATTTTTCTCACAACTCAGTGTTGGTACTGAAGTCAAGCTAACATTCAGTATAGATGTGGTGCCTGAGGAGAAGTCACTGGATTGAAAAAATATTCATTCAAAGTGAAAGGATCCTTTGAGAGTATTGTGGAATGAATGAATTTAAATAGAGAAAATGAAGCACCTCACATGCCACTGAATTACATTCTCCCCACTGACACCTTCACAGGCTATAACTCAAGGTCGAAGACAGATCAACTCATTATTGACTTAGATTGTTGCCCTCAGCCTGAAATGACATGATGCTCTCATGAGCATAATGCTTATCACAACTCATAATACAACCTACACACAGAATGAAGCCATGGTCAAGTACAAATTATTGACCTGAACACATTGATCAGCAGTGAATTAGCAAACTACAGGAGCCTCCTTTAACAATTCTATAAAGTAATACAACCTGCACTCATCAATATATTGAACACATTTACACCACATTTCATGTTCCAATCTTTATACCAACCTGACTAATGAATGTGTCATTAACCTACATTTTTATGAATCATCCTACTTTGCATGTATGTATTGTTACACATCAGTTATATCATGTCTGTGTACTTTTAGGTTGAATACCAGGTACACCACCACTGTGTTCTGGATCATCTGAAGGTGTTTCACCATGCAGGCTGGGAGGCCCGTCAGGAGGGCATTACAATAATCAAGCCGCAAGATGACCACAGAGGTTAAGAGGTTTAGCTGGAGGTGATGTGCCTTCATTCATGTAGATATGTCTAAGAGGCACCCAGAGAGGTGGTGTAAATAGTGAAGAGAAGGGGCCCCAGCACAGAGCCATGGGGCATACCTGTGGTGAGATGTGGACAACTGTCCAAGCCAGGATACGTTGAACGAGTACACTGTGAGGTAGGATTCAATCACCAAGCACCTGTGGCAAGGCATGTCCAAGTCTGTGTTGACAAAATGTTAGAGGTGTGTGCTGTGAGCCGAGCAGCTATAGGCTGTCAGCTGCAAGCTGTGGAGGAGGTCTCACCCTGACACAAGAATTTAAGAGGGTCAAATGAAAGGTGGTTAAACGGTCTGACCAGCATGCCCAATTGGCACACACATACACACACATACACAGTCTCAGCACAGCCTGCAGCTACCCATGCTAAACAAACCAGTCTGGTTGATCAATTCTCTAAGGCTGACAACTAGAAAAATAGATATTCATTAAAGCATCCTTCACATACAGTACTGAATGCCATTAAGCTCTTTCATCATACTCTTTCATTTACATTTAATTATGATCGCTGAAGGCAGAGCAGTGTCCAGCCTCAGTGTGAGTGAGCTTGTGCTTATTTCAAGAGCCTACAGCTGCTGGAAAGAATGTACCAAAGATGTAGCTCGTCTTTACATTAGCTCAGGTCTGCCTGGCAGGTGAAGAACATTTAGGATGCATTTAAAATGTAATTACTATAACTCCCAAAAGGTTCAGAGAAGTGCCCAGAGGACATCCAACAGAGGAAATTAATATCAGTTTTTCCCATAGGTAAGTCATGCAGTCGTCAGAGTAATTACATTCCCCCAGCAAAGCTATGAATTAATTAAAGTCATTTGAAGGAAATTCATGTTTTGGCCACCTGGGAACAGTTGGGAGCCAAACTCACAAACACTTTGTGTGTCTTTTAACCTCACGTAGCCACTGAAAGAAATTTTACAGAGTCTATATTTAATTTTCCATTGAACACCACATCAAGGGCGGCGCTTAGCTCAGTCGGTAGAGCGGCCGCCCCATATGCGAAGGCTCGCTGTGGCTGGCCGGGGTTCGAGTCCCAACCTGTCGCTGTTTCCTGCATGTCATTCCCCATCTCATTTCCTGTCACTATCAATACAGCTTGGAAAGGCCAAAAAAATAATCTTAAAAAAAAAAAAAAACACCACTTCATGTTTCTTCTTAAATGTAACTTGGTACCTCAGTTCATCACCACTGTGCTGAATGTGTCAGTGCCAAACGTCTACTTCTGAGAGGCTGACATTAAGGAAAATAGACTTTGGGTCAATTAGAAATAAAGTACATAGACAGATGGAGCAGCTCCCGAATGATTGTGTGTTGTTAGGAGGCTGTGTGAGGTTGATGTTAGACAATGTAATGTGGGATTATGTAGTGTCCATTAAATCAACCTGAATAACCCTTGTGATTTACCACAGTCTATACTGTTGGGCAAGTGATGACTTCACCGTACAGCAAGGCCAGCCGCTGCCTGGAACAGAGAGAGCCCCTAACAATTAAATGTACTAAACTCTGTGATGTCTGAGGTCAGTTGACCCTCCAACATGGAATTACAAGATGATTATATATCAAAACAACATTTCTGGTTATGTATGGTTATATGAATATAATGCATGCATTCAAATAAACTGTGAGCCAAATAGCAGGAGGAAGTCTAAAGTTTATGCTGATAGAGGATTATTTCCTTCATCTCCAAGTAATTGCTAACCTAGATATGTGTTTGATACACTGTATCACTGAGATGGCACATTGAACAAATCTGTGTTTTTCTTCTATCCTGTCTAGCCATTAGGTGCTAAAATCTATGAACTATGTAGCTTAGATAAAACAAATACATAACTTAACACAGTTCTCTGTATTATATTCACTTTTGTTGCAACCTCTGAAACCACTGGGAGCAGGGCTTCCTGTTACATGATAGCACCCCCAAAACATAAGGAAAGTCAGAGGATGTAGAACAGCTATTACAGTAATTAGCATTGTAGTGTGATTTTTGTTTCATGTCATCCATTCAGCGACGTGTTTCTTCTCTTTTTTGTGGCAGCTTGGGGGCAACAGAACAAGTTGTAACCACAACCCTGACATATGATATGAAGATCTTATAAAGTTGATGTGGCGAACATGAGAGCACACAGTCGGCAGACACAAAGCAACATCATCATGATGAATGTTAGTCCAGTATTCACTCTGCTATCATCTCTGTTTTTGTCACCAAATATCTGTCACTTTAAACTGTGCAATGCTCCATGATGTTCACCAGCTGACTGTTAGCTAACAGCGTCTGTCTGTCTGTTTGGTGCTGGGCAGGCAGTGTGCATTGGGTTGAACAGAGCACCTTTACTGAAAACAGCTGGAGAGCCATTACACTGACTCAAGTACAATGTTTCCACTGAAAGAACATTACTATTAGCTCAAAATTGAAAGCAGTAAATGTACTTAATAGCCTCCATCACTGGTCCGCTGAGCAGTGAATGGAGGTCACTGCAAACCAAGGTGCCCATCTATGTCAATCAGTAACCATTATAAGGAATAAAACACCTGTGGTTTAAAAATCACAAAACCTGCCCCCAAATCATGAAATCTGCCCCTGATTTTGTAGCTACAAGCACAGTGCACATGCTTACTGCTAAAAACTGACCAACAAACTAAAACACATGAAACAAAAATCTAACCATAGAAAGTATATCTCTTAATCCAGGGGTAAATCTGTGACTTTGGGAGTGGTCAGCAGAATTAAAACTATTAAAACCTCTGGGCTGGACTTCATCCTGCTCCCTGTCCCCTGCTGCATATTGAATTTCTTTCTAAAAAGGTGCCAACATTTGATCGTCACCATATGAACCGCAGCAAGAGCAGACAACAAATAAACTTAACAGATGGGTGAGAGGGAGGACTCCGCTAGCCGAGCCAACCAAAGTGCTTCTGCTAGAACACTCAGTGGGTTGTTGTGTCGCAGAGCCGGTCGCTAAGCGAGGTTCCCTTGTCCTCAGAGCGTCCAATGGTAAACACAACATCACATTACCATGGTTTCTGGAAAAGGTGGCGGAATGGCCAGATCAGGTGGATGTGTTACAGTGGGAGTAATGGGAAGATGGAAACAGATCCAGGTGGAGCTCCCAGGTGTAAATACCATAGCCCAGTTCTGTGGCACTAATGAAGTGCTCTGCCTCATAATACACTCTGTACTATTAAGTTACCTTAAATCACATGAAACATTTGCATTAAATATAAAAACTATTTCATACAAATGTACTTTTATATAATTCCAGGGGGAGTGTAACCTTGTAGAAATGCTTTAGGGCCTCTGCATTCATGACGGTGTGGGATGAATTACTTGATTGAACTCACTTGGGGGACAAAAAGGGACGAGACACATTTTGTTCCAGCCTCATTGATGATTCACAGATTCACAGTGACAACATAGTGGGTGCTTTCACATAACAAACTGCCCGGTGCAGCTGGAAGATGACAGCTAAATCTACCTTATGAAATCTTATGGCAGTTCCAGCAGTATTACAGCTAGAACCCAGAGAACAGACAGTCCTGCATGTTGTTAGAGGACATCAGCAGAGAAGACAGACAGGCATCCTCACTGCACGTCACAGAGTGAGAATAAAACCCAGAGTCACCTCAGTCTGCTCTGTCCTCCTGCTGCTGCGCAAAACACACCTCATTCATCTCATCTCAGTGTCTCAGCACCCACCGGGTGACACAAAGCTCACCTCCCAAGCTGGACTGATGAAAGGGAGACACAAACACAGATAGGGAGGCGTGCCTGGATGTTGGTGTGCAAGATATCACTTGGCACTGAATATGTTTTATGTGGGAGTGTGAGAATCGGTTTGAATGTTTGTGTCCATGTATATGTCACGATTTGTGTGTGTGTCATAACACTGCCCGCATTATGTTTTATTAAAATAAATAAATCTGGTGAGTCAAAAATGTTGCTCGTGGATAAATTAGTTAAATATTCACTGAAAACATATTTCAGGTCAGCTCATAGTGACTAGAGCATTATTAAGCTTTTTATGTTGTTTTTAGGCATTCACATCATTAGGTTAACCCAACACTGGATAGAAATTAGTATTTCCGTAAAACTAGCGAGTCGACAACTTTGCTAACAGCCAAACATCAACAAGGTCACCAACAGCAGACATAGCAGCCAGTTAATATTACTGACTAGTCCAACAGCAGTCAGCCCAGCTCTGCGTCTGTCTTTCAGCCTTTTATTTCACCAAGCTCTCACCAACCACTAAAAGTCAGTCCCACGTTTACTCTTGTCCATCAACCTTTTTCTCTTTCTCTCTCCTTTTCTCTTCTTAGATTCCTCCATTAATGTCCTCTTCACTCTATTCTCCTCCACCATTATGTCCACAGAGGCTGCTACACGTCAGTGTTCGCCACGCCCGGCCTGAAAACCTCCTCTTCTTCCCAGTGGTCTAAAACACCCTGTGGTACAAACACTAACCCTGTGCACCAGATTCACTGCCTGGCTAATGAACTAAGCCAACATTAGCTAACAGTAGCTACAGTTGGCAGTGGTTTACTTCACTGTCCATTGAAAACTCTGTAAAGTATGATCCTGTTTCACCAAACTCGGTGAAATAGTTGGTGGTGTGGACTTAATCATAAAGGTTCTTCTAGCAGTACTTTATTTATATAGCACCTTTAAAGAAGTTTATAAAGTGCTTTACAGAGCAGCAGATCCAACAGAAGGCCACACAGGTTAAGACCAAGAACAGTAAAAACATAAAAATGAATTTTGTGTGGCATAAAAGCTAGCTGGCTCTAAACATGATCGAGGCAGTGACTCCGAGTGAAACAATGTTCCCTTCATTTAATCTGAGTTATTGTGAAGCCTTGGTACAACGTGACTGAAATATCAGCTATTGAATGAATTCTGATGAAACCAATGACTTTGTTGATCCCATAACTCTTCATCTATGCCACCAGCAAAATCATCACGTATTGATCAAATGACTTGGCACAAAATTCTGACATTCAAACTAAAGGGCAGACAGTGTTGTTAGTGACCACAGCAGCATGTGACACAGTGAGGCGCAGGACAGTGCATGGCTGATCTCAAAGTTTCATTTTATGCAGTAACACAGAATATTAAATAGTAATAATAGTAGTTTACATCATGAATTTCAAAAAATAAAATCTGAAAATAATGAATGCAGAGTGCATGTGTGTGTGTGTCTTGATGGCGTAGCTGAAGTGGAGTGTTTATTAAAAGCAGCCAAAGGCACCCCAGAGTGTTCCTGAAGGACCAGAGGGGAAGCAGCTGTGGCCACTGGCTCTTTCATCTAAAAGCATCCAGCAAATGAAGTTATTTGACACACACACACACACACACACACACACACACACACATGCACACACACCACTTAGAGTGACATTTAGCCGTGGTAAGGGTTATTCTTATCCTCATGGACTCCCTATGGGGTTGAATAACCTCTTCACAAACAGCCTGCAGCCTCTGCTCTGCTTGCATGAAGATTAGATACATGTATTGTGTGTATGAGGGAGTTTACAACCCCCCACACGCACTCAGCCCCCCAAAGTCACTTTGTCACTTGAGTAAAAGGCCAAGCGGGTGCTCAATTAGTCCTCAATGATCCGCGTGAGACACTGTGACAGAGGAAAGTGACTGTGTGTTAGCCGTTCTGTGGAGGGCGGATGAAGACAAAGAGGACAGCAGCTTTGAGCACATTTCTCTCCGCATGCCAAAAGAATCGAGAACAACTCAGAGGAGACAACAAACGGAGAGCAGGGGAACTTTATTGCAGAGACTCAAGCACTTTGGCAAAGTTTGCCGCAGTGCAGCTTAAAATTCAACTGAAGCTGTCCTACATTGTAAATATGTATGCGATTCCAGTATAATGCTATTCATATCAGTGATTTCTGGGCAATTAGATGGCCTGGTCTCAATTAGACGGCAGAAGTAAAGACAAACATAATTAATATGATCCAGTGTGCATCACCATGTGTCCTGGAAGACTGATGGGAATAATCTCCCAGCAGTCTGAGCTGTTTGTGACCTGCATTTTGCATTTGGGAGAAACAATTTTATTCACATCACTCAGGCTTCACAGGAAAACATGGAGGCCACATTCTTTGTGTTCTGTGTTCACACGCTTTCCTCTGAGGAGAGAGCGGTGATAAAAACATGAAGCTGTATTCATGAATATATCAAAACATTCACTCAAAGAAGAATACAGTGTTGGCCTGTCTGAATATGTGTATGAGTTAACTGACAGTCAACTAAATCCCATGAAATAAGTTCATGTACTGGAGTACCTGCTGTATCTGTACATGTTTTTGTATTTATTAAATGGCGTCTTTGGTATTTTTCAATGTATAAATAGTTTACCATGTTTATGTGTCAAAGTGACTAAAGGGGACAACATATTTTAAAATCATCAAAGTACGACCACTATAGAGCTTCTTTTTCCAACTGACAGATTATCACTGCAAGTGTCTGACAACATTCTGGAAAGAGATTGTCCTTTTTGTGAATGACTGAAGGCTAAATTCCGAGGGGCACAGCCGTGACGCGTTCTGTGAATACGCGGCCGGAGCAACTCAAGCTGGCCAGAGGTCAGAGAAGCAAATCGATTTTTAAAATAAAAAGACCCTGAGCAAACTTTAAAGCCAAAGGGGAAACAAATTAACTATGTAGCATATTTATATATCTAGAACATAAAACAGAAAAATGACAATATTTGAGCAAGTTAACAAAGTCTGGCGGACAAAACACTTCTGAAACACTTCTGGTGAGGTCTGAAGTCACGTGGAGAATGGACCAAAACAGCACTGTGGCCACAACGTGACAGAGACGTGCCCATTGAGTTAGATCTCGTTTGGTTAACCAGAAACCGCAGTTCTGTATTGCTGACACACTGACATTGACACACAATCTTCACACAAACATCATAACCTTTTCAGGTTTTATCTTTCCACTTTTCTGACAATCACCTGTTCTGGTTTGGTCAAAATAAATCCAGTAGAATTCAGTTAGATTCTGGCCCCCTCTCGCTCCTCTCCCACGTTGTTTACTCATTAACTGTGCTGTGCTGTTATCTGCTGCTCCAACAAGAAGCTTAAACTTTGAAGAAAACAAACCACAAGTCTGTCTCCATGAAATCAATTTCACTTGAACTCACATCCATGAAACACTCAGGTTCTGTCTTGCATTCTGAGCAGCCAGCAGCAGACTGACTACTCTGGCCTGATGGTGAGTCACACCCCACAAATCTCTTTCTGGGACTCTGTCTAATGTTTGATTAATAATTACAACACAACACTCTTTTATCCACACTGTGGAGATTAAACAAAGTGTTAATGTTTTTTTTTTCAGAACTTGTTCCACACGTCTTCTGAGACTGAATATGATCCATATTCACGCAGACTACTTTCATCTGACGGAGGTGGTGACAGCCAACCACGAACAGCCCTCACATCTCAGCTTTCACTGTCAGTCCAAATATTCTCACTTCCACTCTGCTGCCACGTGATTGATGGTGTCGCTGGAGAGCACGACACATAAATCATGAGCCCATAGAGCACACTGCCCAACAGAATGCAAAGCAGCCAGAATACTACAGGGCCGGCCCGTGGCTTAGGAGGTTAATATGTCGACCCTGGTTTGGCCACTGGTGTGAGCAGTGTTCTCTATCTCTTTCTCTTTTCCTGCCATTCACCATCACTATCTACTTCCTGTTTACACATCAAAGGGATAGTTCATATTCTGCTTCTACAAACTGGGGCTACTGTAGTTATAAGTTATAATAATTATTATTCAAGATTCAAGAGATTTATTGTCATTTGCAAGTACAAACAAATGAATTTAAACAAACCGTATCATATCCAAACATAAATCTAAACATTTAGTTTTGTCATAAGCAGACATGCAAAATAAAACAATTAAAAACATTTCAGCAGATTTATTTGTAAGTAGAACTTTACTGAGCTTGAATTATTTTATTGAACAATATTATGTAGTCCATGAGCTCACATGTGTGTCTTCAATAGTCCGTGTGTGCTCTGGGCTCTAAAGTGTGGTCCAGGTACAGAAATCACCTGTGCAGGTAGGGGGCGTGGCCTCAATAGTCCTGCAGTAAGCAGTGTGCTGTGTGCATGATGGAGGAATTCAAGTGTACATGCATGAAATCTGGCTGATTTAGTCAATATTATGCTAAAATATATTTTCCAACCATATTTAATTTCACTGTTAAGAGCTAACCTTCATTTTTGTAAGTTCCCGGTTTATTCCTGTTTATGAACTGGTCTTAATTCTGCTTTTTTGTTTTTTCTACGTCTTTAAGGGGATGTCACATGAAATTGTTGGATTTTCAAAATAAAATACAGCTGCAAAAACAGAATTTCTCCTCAGGTTGTACTGGTAAATTCACTACATGGTTAACTTGTTTGTTGGTCAGTTGGAATTAATCTATCATCATTATCATCATCATCATAATAGTAAATTGTTACTCCAGCCTCATTTACATACAGTAATAAATAGTCTGATCTCATCTTATGACTACACTAACAGTCACATGTGTTTCTTTTGAGGCAGTAATCATTCTGTTGTTGTGTCTGCTCCCTTTTTTCCAATCAGCAAGCTCTGGATCTGTCCATGCCCCGGCCTGCTGTGCCCTGCTAAAATTCTATTTACTGCTTTAATCAATCTAATGCACTGGACAGCGGACTCTCAGGAGAAAATGAAATACAGCCACATGAGCAAATCAGCAGAACCACTTTGCCAAATCCAAATCAGGAGGTCTAGACAGAAGATAAACTACAGGCTTCAGACTTCTGACTTCAGAGGCAACAATCAAAAGAACACCGGACTTTTCTGCTTCTCTTCCTCCGTTTACTTTCTTATTCAAACAGCTTCTACAAATTATTCTGATTCTAATCGTGTGTTTTTGTGTGACTTGTTGAATGAGGCCCCTTGAACAGAGATTTGAGGACAGGGTGTCGTATTGAGACAAAGCAGGTGTCCTAAGAGCTTGGTGGAACAACAAAAGTCCTAAGTGTCTTTTCCCAGGAGGGTTTAACACAGCGTAAAATCTATGCATGGCTCTTTTTTGCTACAAACAACATGCTAATCCATTTACCCCCTTGCCTCCTAAGGTTACAAACTGATTAACAAAGTGTGTGTGTGTGTGTGTGTGTGTGTGTGTGTGTCTTCTTATGTGTGTGCGCAAAGCATCAAATCACATCACAACTTGCCTCTCGACAGCCAGGTTTCCTCTGGGATGAGTGGGTGTTACTGTGGTTACAAGAGAGGTGGCCTCGTCCAAACAGAGAGAGATGCATGGACGGGGGGCATTTGGCATTCACTGGCCTGTTTAATTCGATCTGAGGGAAACTGTCCGGGGATCTAAATGACTGGTGGCTTGACCTGAGGTCAACATCCAGCGGAGGAGAGAAAAGATGGAGAGAACAGAACAGACACAGAGGAGGGTTTAAACTTGATATATGATGCTGCTATTACTTGTTCCCTTGTGTGGCTGTGGTTTAATAACAGCAGCTATCACCAGGCCAGTGATATGAAAACACTGTGCAGTACAGCTCCAGCTAAGTATCTCCTGCACTGTCTCTGCCAAAGTCCCGACGTCACATCCAGGAACCAGAGCAGGAATGTAACCACATTGACTCAAGTACTCTGTATGGTATTACTATACTTGAGTAGACGACCTGAGTACTTCTCCTATCGCTGTCTGTAACTCATTTAACATTACTGTGCTTTGTGTTTCTGAAAAAAATGAAGTGTGTTCAATTTCTCCCACTCCACAGACTTGGGCTATGCTGACGCTCTCTGACAAACACACACCAAACATGTATTGCCTTATTATGAACAGGTTTAATCTATCTATCTAATCTGTAAAAGAATGAGTAGTTCAACAATTTAGGAACATTTTTGCTTTGTCCAGAATTCTAAATACCAAGCTCACAGATTAACAGGTTGTTTCACATTTGAGTAATTTAGAAACAGCAATGTACTATTTCTTGGCAAACAAAGGTGTATTCATCCACCCAATACTGCTGTACCGGTATAGCACAAGTTGCCAGATCCCGGTGTTGGTCCTGGTCTCTGTTCAGACACAATAGCACTACAGTCACTGAACAAAGCTGCTGTTTACCAAGAGCTGCAGTTAAAAATATATGATCTTCATTAGTGAACTTCAGAGATGTTGCTAGGTGTATTTGAACGCAAAGCCAGGTTAGTTGCTTTACCCTTGCTATACTAACCATGTCTAGACATGGTTAGTATAGCACACAACAAAGATTGATGTCACTCAGCTCATCTTACTCTGAGGAACAAAGCAAGAAAAAGACCCAGACTATTCCGTTAATTAATGATCACTGTGAGTGTGTGGGACACAGCGCTGTCTCTCAAAGTAAATCAAGTAATAATCAAAGATGACAACACTCTTACAGGCTGTGGGTAAAATGTTCTGGTGCCCGTTATACTGGAAGCAGTTGACATGACTGAAAGATGACAGATGATCTGAGATGACAGAAGTGACTTTGTGAGCTTTGGTTCTCTGTATTTTCCCTCTGTCCTGTTTTGTACCACAGGAATGTGTACTCAGATCAACAGGAAAAGATGTGGGCTAGTTTGGCTTAAAAACACTCACAAGAATGACCATTGAAAAAAAAACATGTCCTTTATCTTCTTTCGTCTCCACTGTGCTCAGTGGCAGTGCTAAAGACAGACACATCTTACCTGTCTTCACACAGGAGTAAGCTACATTGAACTCGGCGGCCTTAACAAGAATACTGTTCATCTAACTGTGTATCCTTGTTTCTCTTCACATGCTACACAAAATATATAGATCTGTTTAATAAGCTGTTTAATTTAACAGCTGCCCTTAACGTTTTTGCCTACAGAATGTGAAAAGCACTAGTATTGGAGTGTTAAACTGCTTTGAATGAGGGGCCTTTAGGGACATTATTCAGAATGCCTATGCATATAAAGACATTTCCTCTCATACACATAGAAAAATGAACTTATTCCCATACTGTACTGAAAACCACACACATACACAAGTCAAATCCTTTGGCCAAAAGGTTAACTTTCTCCCACTGAAGCATGGTGATGAGAAAATTTAGATCTGGTACTGTTCTTCATCCTAAAACCTAGATGGCTCCCTCCACATAGTCCAGAGAATTATGAATTCTGAGGATTATTGTAAAATCTAAATTTAGTAGTATCTCAAACCATCATCTGTGAAGTTAAAAGCTTGGCTGAAAAACACACCAACAAAACACACACAATGGAAGAAGAAGAGAAAGAAGAGCTGGCCCAGTTCAATCCAGACCTGAATCTAATCAACCCATTCACCTCCTTTGACTGACTGCGTTCTGCACATTTTATTTAAGGTTATTTTAATGTTTTTACAAAAATACTGAACCAAACTGTCAAGCAGCAGTGTAGATACCTCCTGCAGTCTGTTTGCGCTCAGGCTTACTGCATACAATCGAGGTATTAGCAGTATTAATGGGGCCGTCTCTCAGCAGTCTAACACCACCATAAATTAGGGTTGTTCATTCAATACACTTGGTTTTCAGTACAGTATGGGTTTGTTTTCATGAGGAAAACTGCATGTACAGTACATGCATGGTCATTCTGAATAATCCTTAAGGGTCTCTCATAGTGTAGCTGCCTTATTTCTAGATAATGACGCTGTTGTAAAAAAAACTAGTATGAATGAATTTCACGTACTTTTCTATGCTAATATCATTATTACCTTATGGCCTGACATCCTAATATCCTGCACCACGTTGCCTCATTTTGAGTAATTGAAACAGAAGTTCTTGGTTTTTCTTTTTGCTGGTGTTCTCATATGAGGGAATTTCACAGTTACATCATTGCCCATCATAGACATTGTCTTAATGCCTATGGGAATAAGTTAATCACCTGTTCGTCAGCTCTGATTGGTTGTTTTCATTCAGACACAGTGGAGACAGAAGAACTTGATTTTCATTTACAGATCATCTGCCTGCTACTGAAAGTTAAAGAAGCTACAGACTGCTGCTTTAATGCCTTCAATACTTCCTAGATAGTGAAAAAAGAAAACTGAATCAGCATCTGCTGCTAGAAAGCTTTATTGCCATAACACCTTATTGTCTTATTGACAAGAGGGCTTTATTATTTTATTTCTGCTCTGAGGGAATTTCATTTCCCCTTAACCTTTACCCTTTACCTTACTACCTCTAGATACTGACATGTCTCTGGTATGTGAATTTCTCGAAATATCACATTTCTATTGCCTCATTTATATCTTTGTTGATACATCTGCCACTGCTATAAGTGAATTATGCTAAATTGGATTTTTGTCTTATTCAATTATTACTTTATTTCTACAGGGTGACATTTTTCAGTGAAAGTCATTAGAAGCAAATGCAGGTTCAATTTTGAAGTAGATCAAATGTATCATTCAGATCGTTCCCCTGGCAGAGATGAAAATAGGACATTTTTAAACAGGAGCAGTGATCTCACCACTGGCACAACTGTTGACGCTGGTTTCACAGAAGCGCCATAAAAAGATAAGAAAAGACACCAAGTAGCTGTTTGAGAGATGTTTTTTTTATTTATTTGTGGGGCATGATTTAAATGAGGAGAGGCGTTTCTCTGTGCTATATTTCTGCTCATGTCAGATCTCTTTGTTGGGCTCCCTGGCAGGCAATTTATGCCCCTTTTGTTCCTGGAATGAAGCAGCGAAGCAGACATAACTGGATCTATACAATATGTCACAAGTTTTAAAAAACACCCCTATTTTTGGGGGATCTTTGCAGAGCCATAAAGCTTCACAACAGAGCTTCTATTCTCTTTTGGCAAACGTTAATCTCTGACAGAGACACTTGTGTGTCTGTGCTTGCACTTTGACAAGAATAGATACAGTTCAATTCCTTGAGGAGTGATAACTTCACATAAACACACACCAACTCTCAATGAGTACCTCAGGTAGACCGCGATGCTGTGTGCATTGCTGGTGTGGAGTAAATGCAGCCAAAAGGCCTCCACACTCCATCCTGTGTGCTTTGCCTGTTTAATGTTGTCAACCCACACACTCACACTGGAGACCAAGGATGAGCAAGAACGCACACCCATACACACACACACACACACACACACACACCCATACACACAAACACACACACACACACGTCCTCCATAGAAATGAAAAATACAAGTGAAGTAAGGTCAGCAAGTTTGTGAGCAGATTACATAGCTGACAGATGCTTTAACTCTTGACATTATGGAAGGTTCAGAGGCAGTGACTTGATCACCTGATCAGATAAATCATAATTAATTGTTAATTATTATTTACTTTCTTAATCCCCCAATGGATAAATTCATTTTTCACCAAGCTGCAACCTCCATGGCTGTGAAGTGAAGCCAACACAGGAAACAAGGAGACGGGGATGAAGAGCTGGATCACAGTGCCAGGAAGCGAAAAGATGGTATAAAACATGCGTACCATCTGTTATCATGGGGAATGTAAGATCTCTTCCCAACAAGATGGAAGAGCTAACAGTGCTAACCAGGCTACAGAGGGAGTATGGAGAGTGTAGCATCACAGAGACGTAGCTGAATGAACTCACTTCTGACTCCCTTTCAACTTGTAGAGCGGACAGCTGAAGAGAGACAGGAAAGCAGGGAGAGAGATGGGGAATGACAAACAGCAGAGGAAACGTCCATGGACCACATTCGAGGTCAGGGTGCCCCTCTCTATTTCCTTATTCACCTTGTATACTGTAGCTGCTGTACTTCAAGTGAATTTCTCAGGTGTGGCTCAATAAAGTTTATCTTATCTTTAGATGACCAGAGCCAGTGCACTGAGCTTCACAACAACTCTTCTCCATCTATGGGTTTGACAAACCATGTCAGATTGTTAATGATGCAAGAAAGGTGGAAATCTGATTGGCTGACAGTGGCCAACGAGGTGTGAATGAGTCTCCATAAATAAACCTGTTAACTCTGTGCTTGCTTTTAGTGTTTTGTGAACACAAAATATGTGACTAAATTTGTGACTCAAAATATCCCGCATTGTAATGTTTAAGAAGTATATCACATGAGTGGTCACTAACCAGGTGATGAGTCATCATATATTATGCAGACACATTTTGAGTGTTGGATTGATATAATATGCAGTTTTGGTTGCCGTGTGACACACAGGGACAGATTTACTGTGTCTCTTTGTTCAGGTGCAGATGTGACGCATTCTGCTCCCAACACAAGCTGTATTTATCAAACACACACACACACACACACACACAGCAGGCTGTGGGAGTGTTTGCAGCGACACCGATCTCCTCATTCTCCATGCATATTAGTATCACATGAATAATATGAGTGTTAACAGAGGCTGACTGTCTATTCCATCAGTTTTGCAGGGAAGAGTGCAGATGGAATTTACAAGAGCCACAACATGTTGTAGTGTGAAAACATTAAACGCATGGTTGCACATAACTGAAACAGATTATTAGAAACAAAAAGGAAGCCATTATTCTTTTATTAATGAACAATATATCTGATTATATCTGATTATTGTAACACAAACAAATATGTGGATGAAATTTGTGGATAAGTTTATTTCCTCCTCATGTATTAATAATTATACCAAAGCTCACAATATTATCAGATATATTTTGTAATGAAGATCACTATGTTGTGGCTTCTTTTCTTCACATACTGATCTCAAAGAAATCCTGTTTCGGACGTCTGAGCTCACCCTCAGCAGGTCGACATCATCTGATATTGTTTTGGGGTACTTGCTGAAATGAATGTTGTTCTTGGGAGGACAGTCAGACAGAGAAAAGCAGTAGAGTTCACATCCATTTGGTTTGTAGAAGGAGAGTTTAACACGAATATTTCCTCGAAGGTCATCTGCTCAGCTTGAAGTCCGTCCAGCCTCTTGCAGGGTGGCTGACTGTGAATGCTTTAACTGATATGTGCATGCCGATCACTCAGATTATGTGCTTTACAGTGTTTTACAGTGCTCCTTGTATCCAGTCCGCTGCTTTTCCTCCGTCATTCCTCACCAACAGCCTGTGCCTTCTGGTTACAGTCTCCATCACCTTCAAGCACTAAGGCCCCCGCTATAACATCCAGCCATTATCCGCCAGCTCACTGCTACAATAACACTGTGTGTGATTAATGGGCACAGAGAGGAGATCTGACATAATGTACATTCATTTCTTCAAATGGTATACCCCCGTTCATATGCAGGCCTTTGCGGTTGACTGAGAAAAGTTAAACAATTAAGGCCTTTCAACTTATCATGCCTAACATGACAACACAAATGTAAGGTAATGTGCAGCAAGTGTGTGTGTGTGTGTGTGTGTGTGTGTGTGTGTGTGTGTGTGTGTGTGTGTGTGTGTGTGTGTGTGTGTTCTTAGATGTATGTGTCTCAGGATCATGAAAATGACTTGGCTGCATGTTTCCCTCTGCCATACCTCACAGTGTATTCCAGATGTTCTATACAGTGGCTGGTATAGAAGCCCTAGGCAAAGTAAGTGTGTGTGTGTGTGTGTGTGTGTGTGTGTGTGATCCTGGCAGGTAAAGCAGCAGCTCTGGGCTATGCCGTGATTCCCATTCAGTAACTTTATAAGCCGATGCAGGCTCAGTTCCAAGACAACCACAAGAGAAAGTGTTAAAACCAGATGTCACAGCTGATCACTTTTTGGGCTTTTTGGGCAACTTTTAATGTCTGCTTTTTGTCAAGAAAGCATGTGTAGTGATTAAACAATGGACCCCTACACATGAATACAAATCCAGAATTTGGAAACTGTCAGTTCACATTTCTTCACAGCCGTATATGATAGGGACACATTGGGTTCTGATCAACACTTTAAAAGATGCACAAACTGTGGTGCATTGGTGTACCCCCACAAAACAGAAAGCAGAGTTCTGTTTGCTTCTCATTTTATGTGGAAGGGGAGAACCTGTCATCGACATAAATTGCCATTTACAGTAGCCAATAACAAGTGTGTGTTAGGCCACCACCACGCACTGCAGGTACTCAGGTACCTCAGGTACTACGAGATAGTGTCAGCGACTACCTTCCAGTGAACACGGCTGGACCCGCGACCAAACGCAAGATCCAAAAAAACAGTTTGGGAAATGTGATTAGATGAGTCTGATCTTCCACAGTGATCCTGAAGAGTTTCTTCAGAGTTAAAGGTGCTAATGTGAATTCATCTCCACCTACAGTAGCACAGCAGACTGATACAGGCCCGCTGTTCACTCGCAAGCCTCTCAATCCACACACTGCCTGCTTTGTGAATATTGCACTCCTATGGGATTTTCATACTAGGAAATAACACATGTGCATGTGTGCTTCTGTACGTGTCATGTTACTAATTTCAGCCATTAGAGCAACTCTGAACTCCAGGATTAGAAAAAAACATACAGTGCATAACTAATGGCACTGAAATCCACACTATGTGCCAGCATAATGAGCACCTGAAGGGTCAGGATTGAGAAACAGATACAGAGAGCTCCTGTTGATCACTATAAAGACTGTTATGATGCTGCATAGGAATGAAACACCTGGGCTGAAAAGAGAGGAAGGCTGGAGATGCAGGGCAGTGATGACAGCACAGGTAAGCTGAAGGACTATGACTATGCACAGTGCACACACTGACATACAGTGAAACTGTGGCTATGCAGCATTTTCCATTGTTTGTTCTTTGAAGAAGTGCAGCCATGAATGTTGCATGAGGGATATAGGCTATGTCAGGCTGCTGAAGAACAGTGCGAGGCTGCTGATGCTGGAAAACAAACACTGAACTTTAACCAAACACAAGCCAGAGCTAAGCAAAGTTAATGAGGTGGAGAAATGTGTTTACCATGAGCCTAACTCCTTTATGTGGGGACCAGGAGAGAGAGTGACAGAGAGGTGGCACAGAAATCATCCAGGCAGCCCTGTCACACCACATCTATGCCTCACATAAGAGAGAACATGCTAGTGCTATTGAAAGACTCCTATTTGCTCCCACATCTGATAGCAGCAGTTTTTTTTAGCTGCATGGTTACTTAAAAAAAGGTCCAATGTGTCAGACTTAGAGGAACAGAACATGGCAGAAATGGAATACAATATGCATCATTGTTTTAAGTAGTGTAGGAAAATAAGAATCAGAATCCTGAAAATAAGAATCATGTTTTTGTTTGAATCATCTTAGAATGAGCACACACTGCAGATCTACCATGATTCTACAAATGCAGGCCATAATGCAGGACTTATGTATTTTAATTACATATAAAATTTCCATCCATTTGAATTCCATGGTTTTAATATAAATTAACTAACAAACTTAATGTGTAGCAATAATAAGATTTATGTAATAGTACTAAGAAACTCAAAATGGCTGCATTCATTTACTCTGTTGGGTTTGGACAAACAAATTGTCTTTATTAATATTGAATGCATAAACCTGTTTACTACTACACTACTGTGTAGTCGAAGTACATTGAGTTCACTAGTACACAATTATATTACATAAATTGTTCAGCTTTTTATTAGTTGATTTATATTAAACCTATGTCAGTCAAATTGATGGACATTTTCTATGTAATTGAAACACATAAGTCCTGCATCTTGAGTGTACACTCCAACTTCATCCATCCATCCATTTGAATGACAAATGTCTGAGGTGTCAAAATAAAGGCATTAAAGGCGTTGATCTGTCCATTCTTCACTGCACTGCCTGTGTCAGCCTTTCCATGTTTGCTGTCCTCACTCGCAGCAGCTTGCATACTCCTGAGCTGCACACTGCTCAGACCTCTGACAGGCTAATATCCAACTTCATCAATGTTCAACCACCAAAGGACATGATTGAACATTTACTAATTGGTATAAATTAACAACAAAAACTGCCAAAGTGGATCTTTTTATGTTCATTGTGGTCAGCGGGCCATCTAGCCTTATCCTGAACATCACTGACAGCTGATTGCAACACATCAGGATAATCTCCCAATTAAACTTTAAGCAAGGAACTCATACAGAAGGTGTGTTGTAGTAAAGAGAGCCGGCTGCACTTTTATTGTAGATCTTGCTTTTTATCTTCTGCTGCTCATTTCATGCTCAGGTCGTTCCATTGCAGTCTCTATATTCATGCCTTCTCAGACAACAAAAGGCGATTAAAGATTTCAAATAAATCATCAGTTACTGAATCAGTTATTTTTTGGTTAAAGTTTGAAGCTTTAATTACAATATATGGAGCTAAACCTAAACAGATTTGATCGGGGATACAAAGGATTAGATGCTGGATATGGACTCAATAAACTATCGATGCCCTTTGCAGGAAATCTACTGCACACATTCATCCAATTAATGTATCCTTTTGATAATATTGACCCCCTGAGCTTTCCTTTGGTGCCATTCACAGGAGAAGCAAAGTTTATGTCAGATATTGCTTGGGTATGAAGAAATTTGTGTTTTTATGATGTTTGTATAGTAGCATATTACTGCAGTTTAATGAATAGTGCAGCCTCTTTTAGTCTTGCTAACAAAACACCACCATGGAGTCAACATGTTAGTCTAAATCCATCCCGCACAGCCTGAGACTGTGATCTCATGCCATCATGATGGAGGGAGGCTTGTGCTGCTGCTAATACGAGAATAAAAACATTGATGAGACAGTCAAAATGTGGAGCAGAGTCTGTCCTGAGGCCTAATGAGATGCAGTCAGACCGAGCAATGAAGTAGCAGTTTTAATGGGCATCTGGTGAAGATCACCTTCCATCGATAATGGTGTCGTAGACACGTACTTCTTACCCCACAGACACCGCATTAGAGTGGACTCCTCAGTAAGATAACACATCACCACTCACTCAGCTTATGGCCAGTTGCTATGACAGCACAACAAAAATCTGAGACCTGACCTGACCTGAGTGTGTGTGTGTGTGTGTGTGTGTGTGTGTGTGCGCGCGACGGATGGAAAACCTTTTAAGAATCTGTTGGTGCCGTGCGTGAATGGATAGAAAAAATAATCTAATATGGGTTCATCCTCCTGTGAGAGGATTCCTCCCTGCTTAGATCGAACTACCCAAGCATCAGAGCAGCATGCTCAGTCTTCCTCGACTTTATCATTACACTATCACACCATCTACACTATCACTGTACTAAGAAATCAATATACTGTATTATATTCTATATATCTCATTGGTCTACTTCTATATATTCTATATATCTCATTGGTGTACTTAATTGCTCAATGCCGATTGTTTGGTATATTGTATATTGGGTTTTTTTCAGGCGGCGATCGGTGGAGCTCAATCATTCTTATCTGTTACAGTGAGTTCTGACAAACGGGGTGTTTGGCATCACAGCACCAGTGCAGGGTAATGCAGGGATGGTCTGTGGCACTCTGCAGGGCTGAAGTAATATGCACACAGAGTAAACTTCATACAAGCGATGAATGGGTGTGATATCTACACTGCAGGTTTTGAGCTATAGTTCTAGTTATATAGTTATAGCAGGAGGTGCAGACATCCACTGTTGTTATTGTCACCGTCTGAGCATACCTGAACAAACTGGACAAAAGAGGAGACTGTTTGGAGAAAAGTAAGCAAGGAAGTTGAACTAACTTGTTTGCAGCTTTACTTTAATAAGAGCCAAGTTAGCATAACTCTAACTCATCCAAACTCTGATCAGAAAGCATTTGATAAGCAACAACAAGCATTTGAAAGGTTCATTTCTTGTTGTGAATTCAGACTTTCTACAAATCAATCAAGTCATTTCTGCATTTGGTTTACTGTAATTAAATCACAGCAAAATCTGTTTATTCTGGGCTCATACTACTGATCCTGTGATCATATTGTAAGAGTTTAGAAAGTTCACTCGACATTCTTGTGGACATCACAAAGTTTCCTTCATTGCTTCTTTAATATGTCTTACTGCAAAGGTGAAGATAAAGACTTTCTTTAGATTCCTTCATGTTTTCTGTACTATCATCAGTCGCTATCTTGTAGGAAAAACACATAAAACCAAACCTGACCAATCAGTGTTCTTGTGGACTCTGGACAACTCCTGAAAGCCACATGACAAACCAGAGGTGTCAGTCAGTTCCTGTTTAAAAACTTGTCTTCCTACAAATGAAGAGTGATATCTTTGCAGCCTTCACAGCCCTAACGAGTTACATTTACGATGCTGTTTTACAGAAACGGCACCTTTAGTCCTCCCAGATGTTGAATATTGTAAGAGGGACAAGCAATATGCCTTCTCAGTATGATCATTATATATTTCTACTTATACAAATAGTGTGAAGAATTTAAGTTTTTTCTGAGAACTCTTGAAAAACCTGGACTGTTTCTATCCTTACAGAGTCCCCAGAGGATATTAACACATACATCACACACACACACACACACACACAACACACTCACTCAAAGCTTTCCAAAGTCAAAGGAATGAGCATGCACAAAAATACATACATGCATGCAGACACACAGTGCAAAGACTCCAGCACCCAACAGACCGGCTGGGTTGGCACTCAAAGTGTGTGCAGAGTTATAATCTCATCATCATAAATCAATATGCCAACCAAGGAGCAGCATTTATGAGCAACCCACGGCAAGCAGATGAAACCCACGTTCACACACACACACACACACACACACACACACACACACACACACACACACACACACGCACACACACACACACACACACCACAGACCACAGTGTGGCTGCAGGGTATTTTGTCTCCAGCATGTGTCACCTCAAAAATAAGCACTGGAGCTAAGAGCCATTAGGCCACAACCACAGTTTCCCTTTTAACAGCTATTAAAAAGCCAGCTCCAACACATCCACTCAATAGCCTGTCTGTCTGTGCACCTCAGCTGGCTGTCGAGACATCCACTCGTGCCAAGTAAACCTCCTGCCACACAGCCTGCCATATTGTATTAACAGTTATTGATAAGTTAATGACATTGTAGGGATCATAAAGGATCTTTGTCTATGCTGCTGATGGCTTTGACTTTGTTACAGTCGGAATGGCTTCAGTAATGTTCAAAATCTCAGTCCACGTGCGGAGTGTGCAGAGATTCAGTCCACTTCAAATGTTTCACCTTCAGTGAGAAAGTCAATTAACTCTGTGCTCGTAAACGTTTTGCCCTCATCGTCTCTACACTGAGAAAAGTGCCTGTTGGCTATTTGTGACCATGTAACGCTGACAAACAGCACAAAAAGTGTTTTATAGGTTCCCCACAGAGGATGATGGAGCTGCTGAGGACAATTAAAACCAAGAAAGGAAGAGAAAAACATCACACTGGGATAATGTTTCACCCAACCTATACTAGACGGAAATAACTGATGAGTCGTGTTGCTCTCTGCGGTGGCATCTCACTGCTCTCAGGTTAAACCTGCCAAAAGTTCTGCTTATTTTTCAAAAATACAGTCAAACTCAGGAGGCTGAAGCTCAGTTACAAGAATAAGGTCACACTTCAAGGATGAATGAACAGTCGGAGAGGTGCGAAAGCTTCATGCCAAAAAAGCCACACAAGAGGCCAATTTTCCAGAAAGTTCATGTGTGGACATAATTAAACAAGTACAAGGCACAGCTGACTGCT
The DNA here is from genome assembly GCA_028641955.1 of Protonibea diacanthus. Classification (NCBI taxonomy): domain Eukaryota; kingdom Metazoa; phylum Chordata; class Actinopteri; family Sciaenidae; genus Protonibea; species Protonibea diacanthus. The sequence goes on along the minus strand of CM053976.1, from coordinate 30,580,313 downwards.
GCTGTCAGCAGACAGGCCAGCGGTAAATATATGTGACTTCTTAAAAGTCATTATTAAATAACAGGTCCGGTTTATTACCACTTTAATAGTTCAGGCCGCTGTTTCAATAACAGCGTACTCTGTTCATTGCTGAGATGTTTGAACATGATGTCATCCTGACAGGAGCAGTCAGGTGATCAGACACGATACAAATAAACTCTCAGGCTAGAAAAACGTATTTGACACAGAGGAATCGGAGAATGATCTGGATAAACTGTTGGTTTGTTCACTGTGTTGGCATGGACATGGACATGCTGAGACAGGACAGGCCCAAGTGGGAGAAGAGTGACAGAGGTCAGGCAACATAGAGGCAGTGACAGACTGTAAGGCCAGAACACTCTTCACACAGACTCTGTGAATCAAGAATTTATTAGTCGTGCTGATCAATATTTTTAATACTAACTATTAGATAAGATCTGAAGCTGCTGCGACATGCTGCCACTAGAGCGGCACCATCTTTATCTGGATCAGAGGACTGTATGTGTGATGTGAGGGGATTACTTTTTTCACACCTCTTATTCAACACAGACCTGGTACTGGGTCCACGTGTGATAAAAAAAAAAAAAAAAAAAAGTGAACAATACGAGTCTTACAAATATGAACTTGATAAGTATTAAGTTATGATCAAAAGATTATTTTCTAGTCGGTCCACGACAACATTGCACAGCGAGTGGAAAAATCCAACATTCAATATTTCATGGGGATTGTAGAAGTCAAACTTCGCGTAGATCATCAGCCAAAGTTGATCAATAATTTATCTTGTTATCTATCTTATCTATCAGATATTCATGTTTTTGTGATTGCTGTGGGGCGGGACGTGGTGCAGTGGACAGCAAGAAGGAACCTCGGCTGGTTCCTTTGTGTGGAGTTTGCATGTTCTCTTCGTGTCTGTGTGGGCTCTCTCCGGGTACTCCGGCCTCCTCCTACAGTCCAAACACATGAACATTAACAGGTTAACTGGTGACTCTAAATTGTCTGTAGGTGTAGGTACTCTAAAACTTGTCCAGGGTGTACCCTGCTGGTTCCAGCCTGGTCTGGTTCCAGACCCTGATGAGGATAAACATCAGGTTAGATAATGTATGGATGTCAATGCTGTATGGAAACACATAGTCTAAAGGTAAAGTAAAACTCCCAACAGCAAACCTGACCAAAACAAAAAGACCATCTGATCATATTTTCATAGATTGTATCAAAAATGTTTTACAGTTCCAGGTGGATTCAAGGAGGAGAAGACATTCAGTTGCATCATTATAGATGGAATCCTGGTTATGATGGTGATATTGCCTGTGAAATTTAAATTTTATACAAGGTCAGGATGAAAATCATATGCATGCATCCTGTTTATATATTCCTTTATTGCATCTCTATTTACTCTAGAATAGAGTAGGTAATAGAAAGGTTTACTCTCTGTGTATTCATATTCCTTAGCTTCTTACCTATGAAATGAGATTACTATTTTTATTACTACATATTATGCAGATAAGCCTTGTGGTTGAGGAGCTATTATTGATTCATTTTGGACATGTTATTTGAGGCATTTTTTCCTGGGGATAGGGCGCGAGCTTAAGAGGTTAAAGAAATATGTGCTGTTTTCATTCCTCTCCACGGTAGCAGAGATTCTGCTGTGCTGAAAGAGTGCAGGGCGTTCACCACAGATTTAGTCACTGCTCTGTGACATTCATTAAGCCTGCCCTGACTCATTTTCTTTCTGCTGCTGGAAAACACTGTTTGCTCCTCACTAGGGGACTCTGCTACACCTGCAGAAATAAAAACCGCACGCAGGAACGAATATTAATTCTACTTTATGATTCAGCAAATATCAAGTAAATAAATCACAGGTCACAGAAACGGATGGGTCACAGAAGACGGTGCAGTACACTAAGGACAACACTCGTTCATCTCCAGTTATAAGTTACCATGAGTAACTCATTAACATGATGACTGCAAGATGAATAGTAAGGTACTTCGTTCTAGTCGTTCTGTTTCAAACCCCACCGGTTCCATCCCAGAAGCAGGCCTCAGCTCTGCGTTGAATGTTGTCTGTTCTATTTTTGACGAACAGTGTGAGCAGCCCGCGTCAATTTACACAGAGCACCTCAAGCGGGCGGAAGCCAGACACAGAAACAGCATAGAGAAGCTGGTGGATTTTCAAAATAAAACACGCCATGCAAACTGTCGGTCCTAAAAACAGACAAAAGAGAAACAAATGAACTATGTAGCATATTTACACATGTAAATATTTAGAAGAACATAAACCAGGAAAATAAACAAATCTGAGCAAGTAAAGTTTGGAGGGATAAACACTCTCGGTGGGGTTTAGGGTGAAACGAAGCTTTTTTATTTATATATATATATAATTTAAATATTTGACTTACATTCAACAGGTGGACACAAATATGACTGCAAATTAATGCAATTAATGTGTGAATATTGTGTTTTAGCTTGTTCTGCTAAAAGAACTACTACGACCATGCAACCGTACTACCATACGTTCATTGTATGTCTGTTTATCTATACACTGTGGTCAATAAAGCTGATTCTGATAATAAAGTCTGGTTGCAAAGCTGAAGCTAATGTAGAATGAGAGCTCTGAATAATAATGTAGCGCAGCCTCCATCTGGGCACTGCCCTCTGAAGACTGTGATGGTTGGGTTACAATCCAACAAAATATGGCTAACATCATGCACTTCATTTTCCTCTCCGGGCTTTACATCGCTCTTCGCTCTCATCCATCTTCTCAAATCACCTTTTTTTTTTTTTTTTTTTTTTTTTTTTTCAGATTTAAGTCTGTCTGCAGTGCATTCTGTCAGAGACCTTCTGTGCCACCTTACAATGCAGGTATCACATTGTGACTGGATTCCCAAGACAAAATGTCTGTCTCAAGGTTGTGTGATAAAACATCGTTTTATCAAGTTAAGGCTCTGCAGAGATTATGAAACATGCAAAAAGAGAACAGCCTTGGATGAGCCATAACCCGGGAGACACAGACAGAAACATCAGCATCAGATGAAGCTGCTGCTGGCTGCCCTGCTGCCATGCCTCCTACCTGCGTCATGCTCTCTATTTGTAGCTCAGGCCTCTGTCAGACAATGGAAAGAAACTGGCGTCAGAGCTGTGAAAGCCTGACATCTCAACATTTTCGAGTGTTTACACACAGCTGGTCATACACGATGCCTTGACGTTGCTTTTATGTAACCTGGGTCCAATCATATCTTAAAGATTTTTTTATAATGTGATCCCAGAAAGAAGTAGGGCACTCAGTGCTGAGTCAACTCCAACTATGAAGGCAGACACACATTGGAGGCTGAGGCTGTGTTGACAGAAGCAGGTGAAGGCATTGGTTTACCATGAATGAGTCACTGATTGCATTTATATGACTGTCTGCAGATTCTCTTCTCTGAAGAGTCTCTTTCTTTCTTTCTTTCTTTCTTTCTTTCTTTTTTTCGCTTTCACTACTCTGATATTGTCTTTCTTCATGTTACATCATTTTTTGAGGTCTTAACAGTAATTAGCAGAAATAAAAAAAAGTTGCATATTAATCAGAAATGAACTCCATCACTTTTCCCACTCAGACGTGGCTGTTATACCTGGATAATGAGATCTGATCATGGACACAAAATAAATGTTTTCATTAACCCTGTTGTGATTGGATCTCAATATGCAAATTAAGCTGAGCTGGCAGACTTGTAAAACATGCATCTCATGTCAAGAGAAACAGTGTGGAATACACTAAAACTACAACATGCAACACAACAATCGCATGACAGGCAGCAGCAGGCTTGGAGTCGTTGTAGAGCTACCCTGAAAGGAAGACTACAAGGAAAGCTCATCTGTAGCTTCATGAAAGTCTTATATTTTATAGTCGTGGACACTGATTGATGACTATTACAGTAAAGATGGCTGGACCAAACACCATATCCAAGACAAGCGGTGACCGGTCTGTACTGTACAGTATAGAGGTTTGCTAAGGGGTGGAATGTTTCTGGTAAATTTCCAGAAACTAAGTTGGGGAATTTTGTAAATATTCCAAATCAGAAACTTATGGGAATTAATTGGAATTGACATTAATGTATAAGTAGAACTTTATCAGGTTTTATTATTATCTTATTGAACAATATTATGTAGTCCACAAGCTCAAATGTGTGCCTTCAATAGTCTTGTGCTCTGGGCTCCAAAGTGTGGTCCAGTTTGTAAATTCCTGGTTTATTCATGTTTATTCTGATAAATTCCCATTAATTCCCACAAATTTCCATGGAAAGTTTACAAATTTGAAAATTCCCATAATTTTGCAACCCCAATACAGTAGCCTTCCAAGGTGGTTTTCTTGCTGGGTTTGGCATCCCAAGTCTGCTCTAAGTCCAGCTGTTGAGCCCGGTTGTGTGCTAACAGCACATTCAGTTAGTAGCGATTAATAAGTGGTTAGCTACTTTAGCAAGCTGTTAGGCTAAAGCTATCTGTACATCAGTTGAAGCTGAGCAGCTGGAGGACATCAGAGAGAATTGTGTATAAAATCTGATCCAGTTTCACCAAAATCACTGAACAAAGTTCTAAAGTTGTACTTTTATACAGTAATCAGTGAGGACAGATGGGAGAAAAAGACATTAAATATGACTTCATGAGGACTTTTAGATTGCAGTGCATTCTGTGTGTCTATCTGCCTCAACATGTGCATTTCTTTTTCTTCCAGTGAAGCACCAGATTCATATTACAGACTTGATTCTTCCAGCCTCTCAAATAAAAGCTAGAAATGATTGCGCTTCCACTGACCTGCTGATTGTGTTGTTTGAACTGTGGCAACAACGAACTTGTCCAACTGGGCACAGCCAGACTGTGTCTGTCTTCACTACATGTTCTTGACGTAGCTCCAACACTGCTACAGCCAAACAACTAACTACTGTACTATACTCCTACAAGACACTTTTAGATACTACTCATCTTTTGTGCATATAAAGTATATACGTATAATATAGAATACTGCTGCAAAATAGAGTCAATCTGTCACTCAGAATACCCAGCAGGCATTTTAGAAGGGACAGGGGAGTTTAACAAGAAAGTGATGACAAAATGTCTGACATTTAATTATTAGGTTCCATCTGTGTTCTGAGCAGTTTGAGATTTGAGCTTCAAGGTTTTTGCATACCAAATCTCAGAGATGACACATGGAACAAGTGTGCTTCATTCACAAAAATATCACATCAGACAGAACCTTCTAATCCTCAGAACACACTCTCTGCTTGCAATTCTAAAGTATTATCTGGCAATGATTTTTCAAGGAACCCAAATACATGACTCATCGTTTGTCTTCCTGGAACAGTGTCTACATGAGCAAAAAAAAGAGAAAGTTTTATTTGTTAAATGTTTTCTAAGTCAGTTTTATGACTTTGTTTTATGATTTGTCTTTTAGAACAAATCACCAACAAAAACATAGCAAGTTAAATATATTTTGTCCCGTGCAGAGGTCAGTTTTAGGAAGGAAGTGTGGTGTGTTGAGGCTGGGGGTTGGGCTCTGTGTGCTCTTGGCAGAAATAGGCGTGGTTGCTGGGTGGCTGAGGAGCTGGCTGCACATACCTGAGCCGCATCATTATCATCAGGAGCAGTATCTAGAGACTGGCCTCCTGTGTGCTCACTGCCAGGTTGTCACCGCATCGTGGTCGATCAGCCTGTGTGCTTTAGTGAATTTGCTATCTGAGATTTCCTACAGAATTACTCACCTGTGTTCTCTGCCTTCAGGATCCAGCTCTCCAACCACCAAGCCACCCTGCCACCGCACCCTTCAGCTCCAGCCTCAACCTCACCACGCTTTCCACCTCCCTCGCTCCCTGCTCCTACCTCCCTCGCTCCCTGCTCCTACCCCCCGTGAGCTTGCCTGCCTCCGCAGCCTTCCCAGTGTCAGGAGACGCCACGCCACCACTTTCCCTCGGTTTAATAAACGGCTGTTTTGTCCCTACTCCCTAGTCTGTTTATCTGCATTTTTGGGTCCAGCACCACCGTCACATAACAGGAAGATTGTTAGTAAAGCTAGTTAGTTGTTAGTCCAACAATCAGAAACAATATGAGATAAAGTTTTCTTGTCTACTTATGGGCCAACAGATGATTTTCAGTCTGTGGTGGAAGATGATGGAAGAGTTTCTGCTGTCCTGAAGTCAATGTAGAGCATAGTGAACAGCTGGGGTTGGTTTAGTCCTCAATGTTGGTTTGGCCTGAGCCATTCACATCATGGTGGACAAGTACCAGCAGCCACCACTACATAGTGCAGGGTGAGGGGAGTGGTGTAGTGTCTGAGGACTTGGGCACGTTGAAGACCAGCTGGGCTTCTGCATTGTGGATGAGCTGCAGACTGCATACAGATGATACATGCAGGAACACCAGCAAGGAGTGAGTTGCAGTAGTCTAGAAGTGAGATGACAAGAGCCTAGACCAGAACCTGCACCACTTCCTTGGTGAGTAATGTATGAAACCTCCTGGAGGTATGAAGAACTTAATATTCCACTGAAGCTGAATGAATGTGCAAACAGATGTCCTGTATGTGGCTGTATTCCTGTTAGCTAAGCCCTTACACTCCTGTGACACACACTTGGATGAGCTAAGCCACGTGAAGCGACTGGAAGAGGCTGTTAAATGTTTCAAAAGAGTCCATCTCCTCTGGAGAGCAAAGCAGTAAAAGACGGTCGTTTATAGAAGGCAGTTCATTCCTTTCTGAGTGTAATAGAAAGCACTGCTTCATGTACTGGGCTCTGTTCAGACATTTCCTAACACACACATAATGTCATCCTCAACCTTTGTGCAGCCTCAATGCAAGGCTCTGGCATCGGCAGTACAACAACAACCCCGAGCACTGCAGACAACCAGAGGACTCAAGCAACCAAGCAGAATCTCTCCAAACGAGGCTTCTGTGAGTTGTTAGAGATCATTTGTATGATATTTGTCAGCTGTGAGGCTTTCAAAACACAATGTGCTCAAAGGTTCTTAACCCGATTTATGAGGACATGTGTCCAAAGCTGTGCAGAGAGATCTCCTTATTAACTGCACTCCAATGCCAGATGGATCACTTTACCGCTCTGTGCTGCTTTATTGAATCAAAAAGAAGAAATAAATTCTCCATGTTACAGAAGTTCTAACGAGAAGAATGGCTGCATTGACTGAGTGAGTGTGTGGAAGTGTGTGTGGGTGTGTGTGTGTGTGTGTGCGTGTGACTAAACTCAGTACCTTTTGACACAACATACAGAGGCTTAATTTTAAGTTTTGCATAAAAAGTAGAGGGATGCTCTCAGAGCAATTTGCATTTTTGCAGCACTTTTTTCAAACAGTGGAGAGGAGAAAATTACCTCGCTCTCCTCATCAAAGCACACACAGCTCCACAGGAATGCAATATGAGACACCTACTAACAGTACTTTAAAAATACGAGCCTTAAACTCCCACCCAAGCTTTTTTTTCTTAAAATACTGGCTCTGCGCTGATGTGTGTGGGTAATATAAATGAGCATATCCAAAGTGTCCATTAAAGAATGGGGCCATTTGCTGAAGAATAAACAGTAATGACTCAAACTAACTCACTTTTCTATTGCACTAAAGCAGTTCTGGTCTCACTTGAGAAAAAACAAAGATCATTGTAGTGTCTGTCTGTTCTGAGCACACCAGGAAGGTCAAGAAAAGTTTGGTCAGTGGTAGTGAATAAATAAAGTTGCAAAGAAATTCTTTAGCTTCTTGATCCAATCAGATGTGTCCAGGTCATAGACTGTATAAAACATGAACATAGTGTGCATGATGTCGCCCACAGGGCTGTTGTGAAGCTCAGTGTGGTGGCTCTGGTCGCTTGCTATTTTGGCAGTCCAGCCTCCACCAGCTCCACACTGATCCAGAAATATGTGAATAGTGGGTGGAGCGTCGGCAGGCTGAATGAAGCCTAATAAGCACAAGATCGTTCAAATGTAAACAAATATACTACATGGAATGATAAACCCAGTGGATACATATCACCAAGAGATGATCCCAATAAGTGCAAAATCAATACAATCCCATAAGATTATTCTGCAGCAAAGCTAAACCTATAGAAATCACCAACACTTGACAATGACACGAAAAAAAAGGTTTGTGTGTCAGAATCGTGCATGTGTGTGTATGTGTGTCTGAATTGTCTAAGAGCACATATTGATTACAGACGCCATATCAAAAATATGTAAGAAGGAATACGTCCTGTGTAAAGGTTATTAAGACAAATAACATCTAGCTAAAACTATTAGAGGCAAACAACATCTCAATCTGATGAGATGATGATCGAGTCTCACAGCCCAGCTCTGACTACATTCAGTGGGCACACTGTTCAGCTGCGACACAGCTGCCAGCACTGATCACGGCCATTCTAATTCAAATACAATGATTATGACTGCAGAAGAAGCGCAGCACTCCATTCTCCTCTGCAGAGAAAACACCGCTGGTCTGTTTTTGATGGGCGCTGCGACCTGCTGCCTCAAGCAGCAAAAAGCAGATCAAGCTGGCAGGAAGTCAGACACAGAAACAGCACAGGGAAACCGGTCAGTTTCAAAATAAAACACCCTGTGCAGCCTTCTGATCATAAAAACAGACAAAAGGGAAACAATTTAACTACGTAGCATATTACTAATGACAGAAGCACATACACCAAGGAAAATGATCCAATCTGAGCAAGTTAACAAAGTCTGGAGGCCAAAATACTTCTGAGACACTCCCAGGCACGCCCAGTGGAATTAAGAGGTTATTTTGACACACAGCCTCCCAGCATCAAACTATAAGAGAAGTCCTCTAAGACCTTTTGTCCAAATCCAAAAACCTTCCCATCTTTTCAGACCACCTTCCTTTAGTGAAGGAGGATTGTAAAAGTGTCCATGGTAAGCTGACTCTAACACCTCAGGTCCTCTTTGGAATGTGACACACTGAAATTACACTGCAGTTGTGTTTTTTCCTGGGACCTCCCTCAGAGTACAAACTTATCTGCTGGTTCTCTACGTCTACGTGAATATAGGACAGACAGTGAACTAGAAAATGTGACAGAGCATTATTAGCCATCGCAGTGGGGAAAAACACAGGAAGCAGCACTGCTGACACTTCATATCTACTACCTGCAGTGAACTGCTGAGGAGGAACAACTGGAGCAGTTAGCACATACAGCTTGCTGTAGTGAAGATGGAGATCAGAGAGCCTACAGTCCTCCACCTGTTACACAACCTGTAGCTTCCAATTCACTCTGCTGCACCATCTGCTGCTCACACCAACACCTACATAGCATGTGTTTGTGTTTGTGTACACGCTATACTGAGCCAATGCTGTTTTCTGATGATCATTTCTGATCCTTTAAAACCTTTACGTCTGAAAGCACTGAAAGTTTCCTGTAAAGGACAGATAAGATGGGACCTGATTGGCATGTATAGTGGCCAATAGTGAGTGTGCATTACACCCCAACCAGTGTGCACTGCAGATAACGCAATGATTTAATGTCAGCGTCTACCTTCCAGTGAACATGGGTCGACCGAGCACAGCCTCCAAACACAGTGGTAACCAGTCTGACAGGGAATACAGTAGCCTTCTTCCTGGGTTTGGCTCCTGCTCCTGAGTTTAGCTGGACTTGACTGCACAGCTGACCAAGCTAGTGACAGTTAGCGGTTCTTACTGTAGCATCAAAAAGTCTGAAAATCACCTGAGTGTTGTAACCCTTTTCGTTTCAGAGCCTGTGCTCAAACATGTTCTGGTCCAGCTGCTGAGCCCGGTTCTGTGGTCTGCTAATGACAGATTCAGTTAGCGGCACTTAATGAGCGGTTAGCTACTTTAGCAAGTCATTGAGCTAAATGATCCTGATGCTGATGAGTTTCATCAAAATCACTGAATATATACTTATATAAATATACTAATATAAAACTGTGCTTTTGTACAGTCATTGATGGAATCAAACAGGAAGCACAGTGGCATCAGAAGAGAGAAAGCATTTCATTGGCTGTAACACTTATTGTATATTATTGTATTGTGTATTATTGTAACACACTCATGAATACTTTAAAGAGATCCAAAGTCTGAACACAAGACTGAAACCTGCTCGCTGAAATCTTTAAACACAGAGACACTGGACAGACAAATTGATCCCATTCATGTTCTTTGATCTGGTGCTCCAAAAACACAGCTTTGACAAGCATGCCTTTATTTTGTAAAAGTGTGCCTAACAAACTGAATCAGGCTGAAACTGATCTCCGATCTGAGCTTAAGAAGTGCTCCATTGAAACATACTCACATCAGTTCACATAAAAGAAGACGGAGATGTTCAGAGAAAGCTGTGATGTTCACAGCCGAGCCCAGTGCTGCTACCCCTAGCTACTATTAGCTCATTCATTGTCGGCTGAAGTCCTGAATTTGTGTCATCACTGCTGAAAAATAACAAAGATGAAGAAATCAGTTCAAATAAGAATTTCAATCTGTAACTTCAATGACTCTGTATTAATGTCAGCCGTTGTTTATTTTGATTTACTGTTGATGAGAACGGACAGGGTGGAGGAGGAAGATAGAAGCTGGAAATGTCAAGAAACTAAGCTGAAGTATGAAGCATGCAACACCTGATGCTGATGCTGATGCTGAAGAAAGAGAGAGTCCACAGAGATTTTTGTCTGAGCAGCCAAGGAACCCGCTGTGCTCTCTCGCTCAGTTAGAAGAGCACCTCTTGCTGCTGCTGCTGCCGCACCACTCCACCATCCTTTTATCTCCACCCAAAGCCACGAAGTACACCAGCCATCTGTGGTACACTAACAAAGTAACTTTAGCTAACACAGTCTACACTAACCTGAACTGTTTGTGAAGCACCACAGCAAGCTCAGGGAGACCCAGATGCTGCCTGGAGGCACGACAGATCAGTTCAGTGACGGAGCTAAAATCATTGAACACTATTTCAACAACAGTATAAATTACTGGTGATATCCAGATAAATGTTAATAATCACACCAGTCTTTAAGTATGTGTTCTGTCTGTTGTTAGTAAAGAGCATGATGTTAAATGTCTGCATTGCACTGGATGAATATAATTCTACATCAAACTGTATGATTATCATTTCATGCACGTTTGTGTTTATCTGTCCATTTTGTTTTGTATCCAGCTCTGCTGAAATTTTCCATCTTTGAAGGTCCAGTGTGTACGTTATAAGAAAACATACTAATTAATACTGTATTCCATTCCTGCAAGCAAATACTCATAAATCTTACACACTGGACCTTTAAATCCAGATCAGTCTTCACTTCTAAAGTTACTGATGCTAGCAGCATCTACGCTGACCTCTTTAGCATCCACCATTGTTGTTTTTACAATCTTGTGACTTCAGCTGCCTTGCTGCATGTCTTTGCGATGTTCACAGACAGGAGATCAGCGTCTGTCAACAGCCATTAACCTACAGACTACCAATCACACATCAGAGAAGGCGCTGGGGGCCAGGTGACATCAGTGTTCCCTCTCTGGACCTGCTTTCTGTGTGAAACCATCAACAAACCCAGAACAAACTAATAAGATGTATCAACCTGAAGTCAAGAAGCAACTGAGAAGCATTTAGCTTTTGCAAACCCGGCTGAGGCGCACTGATCCAGCAGCAGTAGACAGTGTGTGACTGACCTGGTCGTCATATCTGTAGGTTAGAAACTGATCCTCTGTGGCATCCTCCATGAAGCTGCCCTGAGGTGAGAGGGCGAACTCTGGCACGAACACTGCACTCTGGGGCTGACTCTCTGCACACTGGCAACACACACACACACACACACACACACACACAGAATCAGTACATGGAAATGATAGAAAGTTCAGATTGATCATACCCCAAATTTGGAAGAATTCAACACACACAGATAAATGGCAGGGTGAACAGTTGGATCATGGATAATAAATCTGATCTCAGTCTCTCCCAGGTTCATTTAGTGAGCTCAAAGCTGTTCTCCAAACAGAGGGTCCCCCACCCCCTCCCTCCATCCCTGCCCAGACCCACTGCTGATTCTTCATACACTCTGCTCCACTTTAATACTTTCTATTCATCTCACTGTGATTTATACACAACACTCAGCGAGCTCCAAGGGGAAGACTGATCGTCGGGCTAACAGGGATTCAGACTGTGCTGCACACTGAAGCTGGATAGGAATAACTGGCATCTGGCATTTGGAGGGCTCCCCAGAGAGAGAGAGACAGAGAGACACTGTGTCAGTGTGTGTGTGTGTCTGAAGGCCACTTGAATTGTGTGCGAGAGAGATGATCTACCATTAAGATTAGTGGGAGTGGTGTCTTCTGCAGGCTTTTAGAGCCACTTAGAGACAGACACAGCAGAAGTGCCACTGGTATGTGTTTCCCTGAGGAGCGTCTGAGGACTGGCACACTTCCATCACTGACTCACCTCTTCACTCTTTAGCTCTCTCCCACTCTTTACTCAGCACATGAGCACAACTAAGTACATTGTTTTGTCAAAGCAGGTTGCACAAGTTTTAAAATGGAAGTATAATAATTCAGAATAGAACTGCCACCATTATACAACACTTACTACATGATCCTAACAAGCAACATGGCTCGCTTCCTTCACTGGGGGCCTGTGTTCATTGAACTAGATTTCCTGTGACGTTCAGGAATGATGTTTTTTTTAGGCCACGCAGGAAGTTAGCACTGCAGAAGAGAAGCAAGAAGCTAAATGGACTCTTCTTATACAGCACCTTTCTAGTCGTCTGACCACTCACACTGCACGTCGCATTCACCCAACATATAAACATAATAAATGCATAAATGGCCTAAACATTTTTTGAGTGTGTTTTGTTCTACAAAACAGGTGGTATGTGTGCTATGTGTTTCAATGACACTAAACATCAGCATGCCCAATGTTTAGTTGTGGTAAATATTTTGGCCACTTATGCATTTCAAATACATAGAAAATGTCCATCCATTTGAATTAACAAACTTAATGTGTAGCAATAATAAGATTTATGTAATAGTACTAAGAAACTCAAAATGGCTGCATTCATTTACTCTGTTGGGTTTGGACAAACAAATTGTCTTTATTAATATTGAATGCATAAACCTGTTTACTACTACACTACTGTGTAGTGGAAGCACATTGAGTTTACTAGTACTATTACATAAATCTTATTATTTGCTTCACATTATGTTCATTAGTTAATTTTTATTAAACCTATGTAATTCAAATGGAAGGAAATTTTCTATGTAATTGAAACACATAAGTCCTGGATTTTGGACTAATTTCTTTGGGGTGTTCATTAAAGGACAGAAGAACAGGTTCATTTTTCAACTCCATCTTGAAACAGTTCAGTCAATGTAAAGTGGGCAGGTTGAGCTTGCTATAATCGTTCCTCATGTTCACCTTTCCTCGAGTGCTTCCAGTGTGGGTGATGGCTCCTTTACAGTCTTTACAGTCAGTCACATTGTTCTAATTGTCTCATTTTATTTGCCTCATCACAGTCCTGAAATGGATTATAGACAAACACAACCACTCACGTACAATTGCTATGTCACCATGGAGAGGCTCACCATGTAACCCCATGCTGAAAACGCATGAGTCAGAACAGTCAGCGCAGGACAACACAACTTCAGTCAACCAGCTCTTATGAAAACACTTTGCTAATAGATGATGGAGAGGTGTCATCGACCACTTGGAAAAAATAGATAAATGCTGTAGAACAGAAAGAACCACACTGTACTGTACTCTGTGTGACATTTTTGTCTGTGTGGATTTGTCTTACATTTAAGTACATCTCTGTTTTTGCATTCAAAAATGGTTTTTGTATATAAATCCTGAAATACATTTGTGAATCAGTAATACTGAGACTGAGTGCGTCCATTGATCTCTGACCACCTCCAGGTTATTTCAATAGCTGATGGCTCATTGTGTGAGGAATTCTGAGCCGGTTGTTCTGATAATCAAGGTCAGTATGAACAGAATCAGTGCGATGACACTGAAAATATAAAATCATGTCAGAAAGGGGAGGACTAGGCCACACACACACACACACACACACACACACACACACTGTCAGAAAGTCAGCTTGTCCTGCTGTGAAGTTACTGAGTCATAGCCCTGCAGTGGGGCAGCAGCTCCCCTAATTGAGTTTACACACCAGTGGAAGGACAGTGTGTCAGGATGGCCTTCAGAATGCCAGTACCCAGCAGCAGCTGGCTCACCCTGGATCACTGGCTTACTTCAGAGGAGCCAGTACTGAGATAATAATAATTCAAAGAGGGCAACCCCCATTCAAACAGACATACTATATACCAGAGGAGGCAGCTGTGACATTGTGTGCAAAGGATTACTTGTTAAAGCTATTAGTGAAACTCCTGTGCAGTTTGTTCACATCAACACAGACTGAATATACAATCAGTTCAGTTCCAGTGGCTGAACACGAATACGTTACCAGGTCTGAAACATCTTCCACATTAGGTCCAATATATGCATCAAATCACTGATGAGGACAGGTGATGATTCAGTCAGTCCTTTTAGCTTTAGATTTTAGCTTTGAGTTACCTTAACAAGGGGAGGATCGGCAGCTGATTGGAGAATGATTGATTTTAAATCAGGTTTATTTAAGCTGCACTCAGCCTAAACACAGCATACTTCTTTCCTCATCTGTGTTGTTTCTCTGTCCTGTTTGAACACTGTGGAGCATAGCTAAAGCTGGACTCAACAGACTGCTGTCACCCTGATCATCAGACTACCAACAATCAACAATCAGCCTGACACCATGTTCATGTTAGTCGATTTCCTGTTTCAGTTGTGTGTGACTTCTACACTGCAACAACGCAGTCCTTTTTGTGGCTTCGCTGTCAGTACACATGATTTAACAAGCTGCTTAGATCAAGCAGGGACTGACTTTATTATTACACTGCCCTTGGCTTCACGTCTTCCTGCTAGCACAATGACAAGGATAAGAGCTAAGAATGGAAAGTGTTGTGATGCTGGCTGCACAGCAGCACAGATCTCTACAGCGGCCCCCTCCCTCTGATGACAAGAGTTGAATGAAAAAATTTTGTCTGTGTGGGACACCCTTGTGACCCTTATTGGACATTAAAAGTCAGAATATCTCTGCCACTTCAATTTGACTCTATAACATGTAACGTAGCATTAAAATGTCAGGAAACACTCAATATTATATGTTTTATTAAGTTGTGTAATTATGTACAGTACCCCAAATGTTTCCCAACAATATTGAAACAGAAAATTATTTTTTTGTTTAATGCTTTCACAATGTGTTTCACAGACTTTCCTTGCTTGTTTCTAGATACTGTAACTTCCAGGTGAACAGGGGGGAACATGGGACACACCAGAGACGGAGGAAAGGAAGATTATGAACGTGACTGAATGGAACATGAATAAAACTTTAATATTACCTTGTCTGTGATCAATTTGTGTCATGTCAGAAAGATTTTCATTGCGTGCCAACACTGTGTAGAAATTTGTATTTTTCTATTAGTGTCCCCAGTGTCAGAGTGTAATCCCACTGTGGTAAATATGTTCAGCTGTACATGTGTATTTGTTCTGACTACATTACTTCTGATCAAAAACAACTTTGCTAGCAGCCAAACATCAACAAGGTCACCAACAGCAGACATAGCAGTAGCTAATATCCCCACGTTTACTCTTGTCCGGCAGCTTCTTGCTCACCCACTCTCTCCTTTTTTTCTTCTTAGCTTCCTCCATCAATGTCCTCTTCACTCTCTTCTCGCCCGGTTACATTGCCCGCTCGCCCAACTCCAGTTCAGGCATGACATCAGCTTCACTATCCATCTGCATATCACCAAACGCCTGTGGTACAAACAATAACACTTCCCCAGTGCTCTAAGCTCACAGTTTGGGCAGCCCAGCTAACAAACTGAGCTAACATTAGCTAACAGCAGCTACAGTTAGCAGCAGTTTACTTCACTGTCCATCAGGAAACTGTAAATCACAGAGAGTTGAGGCGGAGCAGCAGGAGGACATCAGAGGGAAAACCAGAAAATATTTTCTCCATAAAATATGATCCAGTTTCACCAAAATCAGTCAAAGAGTTGGTGGTGTGTGACTTAGTGCCACCATTCACCTGATTACAAGGCAGTGTAGCATCAAACTGATTTGAATTAGGTTATTTAAAATATGTATTTGACAAGAGAGACCCTCTAGCAGCAGAAATTACATACCGCACACTTAAAATATGTGTTAGGTCTCCAAAGCACAATACATCTAAATTAACCATGTACACAATGGACACTTACTCACTTTAAAATGGTTTGTGCATTTCTCTAATAGTCACACAATGTATTCTGTCCTTTATCTAAACCAGCCTACAAGGTAGACTACTGTAAGATAATCGCTTCTTATTATAGAGACTGAAAGAGTGAGATGAAAGGCTTCTCGTCAGGTCTAATTATACAGGATCTATTTTGACCCTGAATACTCAGTCCACCACTGGACTATAGACTATAGTCAGGCCTACTTCTGTCTATAGAGTCTTTATTAGAATGATTTCATGGGCTTGTGTTGATGAAAATATGTTCTATATACAGAAAGAGCTGATGGTTAGAGTGTTAGAATATTTTCAGCTACCTACTATGTGTTTACATGTCAGTTAATCATGTGCTGAGTCCTACAATTGAAGACTGCGTGTGGTTTAATAAGGTAGATATATGTAGTGAGTAAAACAGGCACAAACAGACATTCTGTCAATGTTCAGGCTGCTTCCCTTCGATGTAGTGTGTGTGTGTGTGTGTGTGTGTGCGCGTGTGTGTGCATCTGTTTGTGCTGAGGAAATAAAGAGTGAAAAGAGCTTTTGTTAACAGGTGATGATCTTACCGTGAAACCCAAACTCTGGAGTGATACAGCCATGAATGGTAAGTCCATACTATGCAGGCTGGGTGTTTAGTTACACAAGCAGGAGGCAGAGCTGTTCTCATAGCAGAGAGAGAATACTACATACTGACTTCAGTTGGCAAAAGGAACACAACTGTTGGGGCCAAGAAACATTTTAATGTAAAACTAAAAAAAAGGTGAGAGGATGTGTCTGAAACCTCATCAAAAGCTTCCTGTAGTTATGTGTTGATATAATTGTACAGTTGTTCTGTTATTGTTATGTATTATTAAAATATAGTCAGTTAACTCAATGATAGAAAGGGGTCCTTTAAGGAAAAGGGTTGGGAACCACGCCTTTAGAGCGTTCAGTGATCATTATACTACATATAAACAACATACTGATACTTGGCTATTAGACGATGTATCTAATATGAAAAACATTTTGTTGTGATGATGACAGAAAATGAAACATCATGGCTCACTAAACATCCCGTCTGGACTGTGAACATACCAAATTTCACACAATGTGACAAGAGGTTATCTTGGCCTGGACTTGGACCACCTAACACCAGCATCCTGCTAGAAGGTCAAAAATGATTTGCCGTTGCTATTTGACTCATTTTTGCCAAACAGTTGTTATGTGCTTGTGTAAATGTTGTTTTTAGTGAACAGCTGAAATGCATCTTTCTCGTTATTCTTGCATATTAAGCTGCTAACTGGACTGCAGAAGATCTTTTGGCCTGAATATCTGTTATTCGTTTTCTGAATATACACCAGAAGCCCTGAAACACTGGCAATTTCCCCCAAAGGTCATCAGACGATGATTATTTTTCTATTATTGTGTTGTGTATTTTTTCTTATTGTTGTTGTGCCCGCTCGCCCAACTCCAGTTCAGGCATTACATCAGCTTCAATCAGCTTCTATCCATCTGCATATCACCAAACGCCTGTGGTACAAACACTAACACTCCTCTTGTGCTCTGAGCTCACAGTTTGGGCAGCCCAGCTAATAAACTGAGCTAACTTTAACTAACAGCAGCTACAGTTGTCAGCAGTTTACTTCATTGTCCATCAGGAAGCTGTAAATCACAGAGAGGTGAGGCGGAGCAGGCGGATGGCAAAATAAGAATTTCATTGCTGTATACACCATGTTTTTTACTTGCAAATGACAATAAATCTCAGTCAGTGGGTTCTGGGGTTCTTGGTGTCTGATGTGACACACATTAACAGAAACAGTGCCTTTCGAAAGATTCTTTGAAATCCAGAACATCTGGACTGAGACTCATCTGTAGGAATCTGATTGGAATCACATTTCAAATCTCTAAATCTGATTTGGGTTTTTCTGCTGTGCAGACTTTCTGAAATTATTCATGATATGCCAAAAAATGACTTACTCTTATGTCATTTCGGATCCTGCCACTCCCTCCTGCCCTGCCTAATAAACATTTGTTGCCATTCCCCATCATCTGCCCTCCTCTGCCTATATACTTTCCCATCAGCCCTACAGTATACAGTATATAAAAGTCGATTCTCATTCACTCTCTGCCAGATATAGTGCATCCGCCTTAGCTTTCCAGCCATCTGCTCCGCCTGTTTGACTCTGTCGGCATGTTCTCTTGCCTGGCCTTAGCCTGACCCCTTTTCAAGAAGTTTGCCTGTTTTTATTCGCCTGCCTGGTTCAACCGTTGTCTGCTTCTTTTTGGAGTAAACAAGCAAATGTGAACTTCTATTATTCTGTCAAATGTGCGCATCTGGGTTCAGACTTGTTTCTATGCCTTTACATTAAATGTGAGTTCAATGCTTGTAACTCAGATCCTTACATGTCTCTGCTGTTTGTGTTTGTGCGTCCAAACTGTTGTCAGATAAAGACGTGTGCATCTGGTTTTGTTTCTCAGTGTTTCATTGTGTCTACACCATCTCTTGCACTTGAAATGTAATGTAACACAGCTTGCCACTTCAGCTAATTAAGACATACGTGAAGATATGAGAACCCTAGAGAACACCATAAATAGAACACAGGGGAGAGCGGGTGCTGGAGAAATGTAGGATTAATCGAGGCCAAGCTGACCCTCACTCTCTCATTGTGATCCACTTTAAGTGAGAACCAAACCTTCTGGAACATCTTATCAGACTGACACTGCAGGTCAGAGGAATGCTGAGTGGTCTAACTGAATACAGAGCAGTTTAATGCAGCTTTACGCTCCTGTGGGACTAACAGTCACCGCGATGAGGCGAATGAAAGCAAAGGCTTGTTCAACTGCTCTGAAATCATCAAGATGTCATGACTGAGAGTTTCTGGAGCGTTCCTCTGCTCTTGATCAGAGTCTCAGTAACACATGTGAGAGCAAGTTACAACATAGCATAGACACTAACAAAAATCAACACAGTTTAGACCATGTATGAACGGATGTGACTAAAACTCCATTGTACTGAACTATTGTATAATGTGTCATCTGCATCAAAAAGTCAGTGCTTTAAAAATATGGTGCTATGGCATTAAAATCAAAGTGAAATTATAATTTTCATAAGAATTTTATTTGGTGTTTATTGTTGTTGGATAATAGGTGACTACAGCAGATTGCTGTCCACCATAAGTCGGGTTCTGCACAAGGATTCTGTCAATTAAGTTAAGTGTTTCCTCGACACTGTCACCAAGTGTTTGCTCATGGTGGGACTTGTTGGTCTCTTAAAACAATATTATTATTAATATAATTACTATATTTGTCAATGTTTAAATAAAACTGACATTGAAATTGATTATGACTTGTGTTCTGTCAAAACTGGAATGAATGTGAATGTTTGATTTGGGGAGGCAGTTAACCAGCACTTCTTACATTACTCTATATGAAATAAAGCCATATGCATGCATTATATATTATATTATGATATTGCTATACTGATCAAATGAATCCTGCAAAGGAATTCTGCACTACCGCATTGTAATGGACTGAAGATACACTATTTAACCTTTTTTATTTGAACTCTGTGGTATAGTATATAGCGGGGGTTTCAGGGACCCCCAGATGTAATTTCATTTTTTATAAGGTTTCACATTTTAACCCTGGCCTATGATACCTTTTATATTTACTTTATTCAATGTTTATTTCACCTTATTAACCTCTCTGTATACTGGGTTATTAGCCTATATGTTTTTATGATTGATAAAAAGTTCATGCATAATTATTAATGGTTATTACAAGAGCTGTCCACTGATTCATCCAAGTGGAGTGGAAATGCCTCCGCTGTAGTTTCTCAATCATCTGCACGCTCACATTCACCATTATTTTGGTGAAAATAGTCAATTATTATAACTGATATATAGACAGCTCTGGAAAAAATTAAGAGACCACTGGTGGAGAGCATGCCAAGACGCATGAAAGCTGTGATTCAAAATCAAGATTATTCCACCAAATATTGACTGCTGAACTCTTCCTAAGTTAAAACATAACAGTATTGTGTTGTTTTAAAATGAATATGATCTTGTTTTCTTCACATTATTTGAGGTTTGAAAACATTGTATCTTTTTTGTTATTTTGATCATTTGTCATTTTCTGCAAATGAATGCTCTAAATGATAATATTTTTATTTGGAATTTGGGAGAAATGTTGTCAGCAGTTTATAGAATGAAACAAAAATGTTCATTTTACTCAAACACACACCTATAAGTAGTGAGATGGAAGAAGAGAGAGAGAGAGAGAGAGCGGAGGAATAAATAGACAGATGAGAGGATGAGGAAGAGGGGAGATTCAAGCTAGCTGATTGGCAGAGCCCCAGAGCAGAGAAGAAACACAGCTGACGGTTTGGAGTGAATAGCCACACTGTCCATGTGTATGAATAAGCTTTTCAGCCTACTCTATCTACACACACACACACACACACTGTGCAGACACGCACATGTATGAAGCATGTATGCAGTAACTGTGAGGGGTGAAGAGGTGACTGGTGACGGCCTGGCTCACTGCAGTTTGTGTGGCGTGTGGAGACAGACATACAGAGATCTTTTGACACCTTTAGCTGAAATACCCTGAGCTGCTCTTACTGATTCTCAGCCTGATTAGTCCTGTTCTAAGGCCTGTGTGGGTGTGAACACGCTGTGTAATTGACATCTCTCTCACTCTGCTGTTATCCTTGTTGCACCAGCAAGGTTGGGACAAATTTCACATTTAAAGATCATGGTTATAGATACAGCCAAAATAAGTGCAAATACACATGGACAGGTGTGCAGGGCATTTATGTCCTTAAGTCTAGAATAATAACTGAAAATAGTTAAGTTATAGCACAAAATCGTAAGTGATGTTATCTCAGGACACTTTCCATATACAGCAGGTCTGGAACAGAGACCCAACAATTCTCACCATGAGCAAGCACTTGGTGACAGTGACAAGGAAAGACCCTCCTCTAAGTGGCAGAAACCACGAGAGAACCCGGCTCATAGTGGATGGCCATGACCCCATGACAACTGTATTGTACTGTAAGACGTTATGTCCGGTTCAGTCCAATGGCCAAAAACAAAAACAGGTTCATCAAAATATTAACATCTGTGTCAGCCTCAGTCAGATCAATGATCTTTGACAGCCAGGTATGTCACAACAAATAAGTAATCTGACTGCGTCTTAGTATAACATACAGGAAGATATGCATTCTAACATAATGAGGGGCAGCTGTGGCTCCAACGTAGAGTGGGTCGTCCACTAATCAGGTGGTTCCGTCGCTGGTTTGATCCCCTCCAGTCTGCATGTTGAAGTGTCCTTGGGCAAGACACAGAACCCCAAATTGCTCCTGAAGGCTGTGCCATCAGTGTGTGAAAGAGCTTTGAGTGGTCAGAAGACTGGAAAGGAGCTATATAAGTACAGACCATTTACCACTCCATTTACCATATGACCAAATAAAAACAAGATAACTAATAATTGTTAATATATAGCTATCATACAGACACACAACTATAAAGGCCAAATTCCACTGGGCACAAGAATTCTATTCAATGTTTCAAGCACCAATGGAAGTCAATTTCAGAAGTGTCCCAGTGGTAAATGGACTGTACTTATGTAACACCTTTCTAGTCTTCCAACCACTCAAAAATCTTTTACACTACATATCTCAATCACCCATTCACACACATTCATACACTGATGGCATTGGCTGTCATGCAAGGTGCCAACTGCTCATCAGTTTGAGGAACTAACCATTCACACACATTCACACACCGATGGCACAGCCTTCAGGAGCCATGTGGGGTCCAGTATCTTGCCCAAGGACACTTCAACATGCAGACTGTAGGAGCCGGGATCGTACAGCTTTACCTCCTAACCACAGCCGTCCCAAATAGAAGCAGGTCTCATAGAGATAACAAAGTCTGCTTCTGAAATGCTCCTGGTAGGCTTGATGTCACATCGAGAAAAGACCAAAACAGCATTGGAGCCACAACATGATGTCATGCCCGGTAGGGTTAACCATAAAAATTAAACATCCAAAGAGAAGAAAAGAAGAAATCTCATCACAGTGAGTCTGGCCAAGCTTTGCCTTTTCTGTGCATTTTCTTTTACTCACATTTTAACACATGTATGCATAATACTGATTTAAAGCTTTATCTGTAACACTGTAGTTACGAGCAGCTGCTTAATCGATCTTCCTTGAAGACGTACTGTATTAATGCAAGAGAGCAGTTAAGAGACATTAAAGGTTAACAAGTTAAAGGTAAAATACAAAATGAAACTTAATAAAGCTGCACATGAACCGCCTCTTGTCCTTGGCAAGGAAGGAAGGGAGAAAAGGGGAAGAAAGGGGTGATGAGGAGGGCTCAAATAATAATAAACCCCAGAACTCCAATCCACCAGAAAGACGTGAAAAGATAACCACATTCCAGCCATGATGAATCCACAACCGAATAATAAACATGAACCAAGCTGTGAATAAATAGCTGATAACAGCAGCGGGTTGGGTCCACTCAGCAGGCCACATGGTCAAAATTACATTATTCCAGATGGATATCTTAATTGTTCCCGGTCGGTCTGGGTTTCCTTTGAAAAGAGCTGCCTCTGAGAGAATGGAGGACCAGGGGGTGGGATGATTGACACTGAAAGTCTGCTCCTGGCTTCAGTGCTACTGCTGCTGAGGATCTAATGGACTCAAATCTGTCAAAGTTCACTGAAAAATCAACCAAAGTGCTGGCGATGGCATCTGTCGCTTCATTGTTTCACACTAGATGGGAGTGAAAGTTCCCCAACAACAATATAAAAAAAGAAAATACATTCTGTGCATATGAGACTTACCCAAAGTTCTTGAAGGGGCCCCATTAATGCAGGGCCACGACCCCATCTCTGATGCACATCGATGATAAGAGCCGTTCCAACAGGCCAGCATCACACACAGTTTTGTTCTTATTAGCCTTCACTAACCTGGGATTCCCAGCACACCAGCAGCTTTGGAGGATTTTCTTAACACCACCTGGTGTATTCTTGTACAATAACTCCAACTTGAATCCAATTTTGTTCCGATCTGTTTTTACAATGGTGAATCTATTCCACCTCTCCCTCACAGTGGGCTGTGAAGTGGAGCAGCATCTGTGTTAAAAGTTCAAATCCTTCAACATTTATATCAGTTATGATACAGCAGATTTGAAGACCATGACATCTCTTTTTTTAGAGATTATCTAAACTAATAGTACATCCAGCAAGCAGTCCATGAACATATTGGCAGCATAATTGATTACATTTTTTCAGTAACTTGGAACTGTTCAAGAGTAGTGGATCAAAACCATGTAACCTGATCTTAAAAGATCATGGCGCCAGAAAATAGCTTTTCTTGATCTGGTGGCATGCTCTTTCTTTGTCTGTCTTTCTCTCTGTGCCCTTTTCCTTCTGGCTGCTCTCTGCAGTTCCTCCACCTCTGTCATCATTTCTACACACAATGGCAACAGCAAACCACATTCCTCGAAGCCATACCTCATAGCTCGTTGGCATCACAGACAATGCTGTTTTCAGAGGAAGGTGAAAGAAAAGGCTGGTTATTTCTTCCGGTTGTTGTTTGTGACTACGGGGGAAAAAGGAAGCTGGTGTTGTTGAGGGAATCAGGGTGGGGATGCTTGCTGGGGGAGGGGGGGGGGCTGCAGGGTTGGTGAGGTGGGAAAAGGCAGAGCTGGTACTGTCGATGGGCTGTGTTTGAACAGCTGTCCCTGCAGCAAAGCTGGAGGATGACAGGAAGTAGCTGGCACCAGGAAGGCCAGGCCAACAGGAAACAGATAAACAGGCAGAAGTGGAGGAGTACAGTTCTCACTTTGTCACCACCATTCCTTTACCCCTCATTTCTTTGCTCCACCTCCTGTTTTGTGCGATAATGCCAACAAACAAGCTTTGGTTTTTTCTTTTGAGGCATTTCCCACCATTTTATTTTTAGTACTGTAAAATATCAGTGACAGGAACGGGTATGTTAGGTCGAATCCAGGAATAAAAAAGTTTGACAAAGACAAAATGAGCCGAGGTCGATGAAAACCGAGCTCTAAATCTTGCAGCACGCCTAGAAAAACACCCAGACAATGAAGGGCAATCAGGCGTGATTCTGATCCCACATCTGCTTGTGATAATCCATGCAAGTAGCCAAGCGTGCACCCTAACCCTCCAACACTACCACTACCATCCACATCTCGTCTACACCCAATCACCCCCTTTTGTCTACTGTACCCACAACATTCCTTCACTTCTCAATTTACTGCACAAAGTCTTATAGAAACATATCCCAAGATAAAGTTTGCTCATTCTTCACCAACAGATGTGGCTGATACTGACTCATTCAGCTACCTGCAGAGAGACATTGCTTGACAGACCCTTGTAACAATGAATTCAATGATATCTTATTAAATAGATTAGTGTGTGTAATGACACTGATTTAAATGTTACTGATTTAGCATTCAGTCCATTTCCTGGAAACACAGAGTAGACTTCCTTTACAGCTCCTGGGCAAAGTTGTAGTTAACTTCAGTGCTGACCACCACCATCACCATACTCTGCTACTGTCAACAAAACTCTGCTTGGTTCCTTGGGAACACTGATTTTCTGTCAAACTGTAACACTTATTGGATGTTCACTGTTAGATTTTAGGTTTGCCTTTCTGGGTTGAGCCACACTGTGTCTCTCTGCACTCTCACCAAACACACCACGGCGTCACTCTGCTATTTTCAACAGTATTTTTATTGAATTTGTGCCCACATGATCACCCTGTCATCTTTTCTCCTTTGCCCAAAGTTTCATCTTCGAATGCTCACAGCTGCATTTCTACAACATTCTACAAAACGTCATTTTGTCTGAAATAGACATGATGTACATGACTTAAAAACATCACTTAAAACTAGGTGGAACAATGCTTACTTGACTTATGAAATGAACACACACAACAGAATCCTCCATGCTACTTGGTGGTATTATAAAGGAATGGATTTACCAAACATACCTACATGATTTGGTGACATGACATTAAGTCAGTAATAAAGGGTAGCACGGTGGTGCAGTGGTTAGCACTGTCTCTTGACTCTAAATTGGCCTTAGTAAGTGGATGTTTGTCTCTATGTGCCCTGTGTTGAATGGTAAATGGACTGTACTTATATATCTCATTTCTAGTCTTCCGATCCCTCAAAGCTCTTTCACACTACATATCTCATTCACCCATTCACACACATTCATACACTGATGGCATTGGCTGCCATGCAAGGTGTCAACTGCTCATGGAGCTCAGGAGCTCAGGAGCTAACCATTCATACGCATTCACACACAGATGACGAGGTCTTTGGGAGCACTTTGGGGTTCAGTATCTTGCCAAAGGACACTTCGACATGCAGACTGGAGGAGCCTCTCACCCAAAACTTGGCTGGGACAGGCTCCAGTGGAAGTTTGCTAGTTTAGGTCTGTGTATTCGCTGCACTGTTTAGGTCAAAAAGTTGCAGGATATCAAACTTTGCAGATGATGCATGCTTATATTTTTCTGGCTGTTGTAACTTTGATCCAAACAGCTGATCTGCAGTGTCACAACAAGAATTCCACCCAGAGGATGGTCAGTCCAGCATGGACCAAAATATGGAGGATGGACTGGTTACTGGAGAGGTGCCAGTTCACCTCATGGGCACTGCCGAGGAGCCCTTGAGCAAGTTACCAAACCCCCAACTGCTCCCAGGGTGCCGCTATGTGGCTGCTCACTCCACCATATCTCCACATTTGCATGTCTACATTTGTGTGGGTGGGTGTGTATTTGTTGTATTTTGTCTATATATTTAAATTTGAAAAAAGAATTTTCTCATGGAGGGATCAATAAAATATCAATTCTATTCTTTTATGGAGCCAACTGTAAAACTGAACAGTGGAACATAGCTTATGATAGCTTCTGTTCCCTCAGTCAGCACTGTCAAAATGTTTTGCAGTTGTTCAACAGCACAAATTTAGGTGTCAAAAGTTGGACTACAAGTTGAAGCTTCACACGGATTTACTTCACCTCCATGAGTGAATATGCTGATCATGGCAATTCCACTGAAATGATTTCCACGTTCTCCATTTGAACCGTTTGAAGTCCTTAGTCAGTTTTTATGGGTGAAAAGGTTCGTTTTGGTTGATATTATTTGATGGAGCACTAAATGTATACTTAAAGATTGATGCAAATAATGCAGTTCACATTTGAAGCACACATATGTAGAGTTGGAAAATGTCTTACTTTGTTGATGTCGATTGGCATACCCAAAAGACACAATGACTGACAGACAGCAGTGCATAACTAACAATGTGAATAATTTATATAAAGATAGTGTAATTAGAAAATATTAAGAGCTAATAAGGGCTTTAAAAGGCAGACTGACCCAAAATTACACAACAGCTGCTGTGCTGTCCAATAACTCCATGCCTTGTGGATTCTCTTACTAAATGCATATTTAACAAAAACCGTGGACCTCATACATCAATCAAACTTTATTATTCACACATCAGAACTCTGCAGCTGTGCACTCAGACACTGCAAGCAGCGGGGTTACGCTGCCATGTGAACTCACTCTGTGAAACCTTTTTAGAAAACTTTCCCATGTGTCAGTGTTTTTCTCTTCATTCACAATTAAAATGAAATATAGAAGCAGATGGTGCAAGAGCTCCGCAGTAATAATCAGTGGGAACAGTGAGCAAAGGGACAAATTAATTAAGATATATGCTGACGAGTATTCTCTGTTTCTCTACCATCCGTTGAGTTTGTACAGCTAGCCTCTCCGACTGATCCACATGACTCAAGATTGGAGGATTTACTTGTCACATATTTATTTCTCAATTTGTGCCATGAAATGTGTGGGTGTCATTACACTCCAGGTTTTGACCACAAGTCTGAGGCTGAGCCGCTGGCCGCAGCATGGATGGATCCACAAACCTGTGGTTTCTGGTTTCAGAGATGACTTACAGTACTACTGTAACAGTCACAGTGATGTCACAGTCAGAGGGATAATTTGGATGGCCAGCCTTGTTACAAGGCTTGTCACTACTTCCTGGATTGGAACATGTCCCGGTCTCCATCACTCAGTGAGACCTGTACCATAGCCTTTAACAGGGCAGTGCAATGTATGACCTGTCTCACCACCACAACTTCCCGCAGTATTTGTTGATATTCTGGTATGAGGAAGATGGCGACAGCGATATGACTTAACAAATAGCTTGTAACACACTTTTTAAAGGGAATAACAATGGTCCTACCCTTCTGGTGGGAAGTTCGGTAGTTATTTTTTTTATAGTCAGTCATGACAAGGACAGTGTCCGGGTGCTAGCACACTATGCCGCTTCTTCCACGCTGTGTCCGCATCTGCCTGTGGTGGTATTCACACAACGGAAACAACGACCAAAGTCAACTCCAGAGAAAGGCAGAATGGATGGCATGAGATAGTTGGATGCTCAAAGACAGGTGAGCAGGAGCAGAAGACAGGGATTACACCAATTATTGTTCATCATGAGACACATTCCACTACCCTCAGGCAACAGAGAAATACTCCAACAGTTGCACAGCTTGAACTGGCACCTGGTGAGCAAGCCATGTCCCAGTTTTAAAATGGATGCCACGGTCTCCCATGTCCCGTTGGAATCTGATTCTTCATCCTGCTCTCCAAGGACTGGACGCACATGTGTAGAATACTGAGTTGTGGTGGACTGAACACAAGCTCAGCTGGATGTTTTTTCTTTCGCCTTCACATTGTTTGTACTTTAAGTGTCTCAGAATCTCTACACTGAAATACTGCGCTGAGTCAGATCTAAAGTTCAAGATCTAATTATTGCCAGGAGAACTGGTGGATAACTGAGCAAAAACAAAACCCTCCTTGTGAAGCTGCCACAGCAGTGTGTTTAATTATGTCAAGTTTACTCTGCTTAATAATGGAAGAATACCACAAATGCACACATATACTGAATATGCACACATCACACACAGAGCACAACTTATGCCTTTTTTCTCAGATGTGAAGGCAGAGTAAGATCAGAGGCCTGTGTGTGTGTGTGTGTGTGTGTGTGTGTGTGTGTGTGTGTGTGTGCGTGTTTCTAATTGGAAGGCAGGATGGACAGCCTCACTGGAAACACCTGTCTAACCCCCTCACTCTGCTGCTGCCTTTTCATCCAGCCTCTGTTCCTTCCCTCTGAAGGGCTGAACATGCTCAGCTCATGTCGACACGGATCATGTTAGTGAGATGGTGTGAAGATGAACAAGCTGATAAAGGTTAAAGAGCAGTACATGAGGACAGGGGAGCTGCAGGTCTATTCACTATTTACACAACGCTCAAACCCGGACAGAAATACTCTGTAATGCCGGTTTACGACTGTCATTGTTTGTTTAGTTTGGGTTCGACCTTGGCCTCTTCCTGTACAAACTCAGAACCCAACGGTTATCATCTGATGATCTGATCTATCATTTTCTGCACCAATCTCCAGCCTTTTGTGGATAAGTGTTTACTTTGAACTGTGTGTCTTTCTGCTGTATGCATGGCTTCATAAATACATCAGGTGACCCATTCCAAAAAGAGAGAACTGTGAGCGCTAGGTAGCACATAGCATACCCTCGGTGGAAAGATAGGCAATCCTTGAATAATTTTGGACACTTTTAACTTGTGAGAGAGGACAGGAGAGCGAAGGCTGATATGTCGGTGGCCTGTGAACATGGAGGAGGTGGGAGAGAGGAGGATGCTGGCAGGGCTGGTGTCCATCATGAGCGGCTCCTATCACCTCCTGCATGAGACTGCGGTGGGCTTGGGCAGCAACAGACTGCTACTCCCACCATGGAGCTTCCACAGGTACTTTGTTCCTGAAGCTATCAGACTCTTCAGCACCAGCATGACTTTTTCTGTATTTCTTATGTGTGAATCATTTATTATCAACCTTGTGTCTATGAGCTACTGTGACAAGTGAATCTCCCCAGTGTGGGAGCATTAAAATCTATCTTTATCTTATCTTACCCTCTGAGGGCAGAGGCCAGTGTTTTGGGGCGTTTGGTGTAGCCAATGAATATCTCATGAAAGGATAATGGATATCCAGGCTAAGATTTCCTATGCAGTCCAATTAATTATCAACTTGACATGACGACATTTCTGCTCATCTCTATCAACCCATTAATGCATAGGATGCAGAAACATTTCCAGAAAACCTAAATCATAACTACACGACAGCTGACTTACCTGCATGCAACCAAAGCCCAATCAAACATGACTGGTCGGTCTTACTCAGCCTACAAACAGAAACCAGAACTTTTCCGATGCCAGAATGTTGGTCCCTTGCCTACAGATTCTGCATTCATATGCAGATATGTGTTTATAGAGATTACCACCTGTTTATCACCATCTGCCTCTTCCGTCTTTGCAAAGTTTGCCTCAAAAAGAAAAAGAGCTTTCCAGATTTCTGCTTTGAAGCCCACCCAGGCAACATTAAAAGCACTCAATGGACTCTCAGCATTAGAGGAAATGTTGCCTTCTGTTTTAAAGGTGCAACAAAGTGATTAAAACTAATTAGACCTAATTATTAAATGGCCGTACACATCAGGTTGAAAAAGGATGAGGAAAACACTGAGGGATGCATGGCCCCCTGCGAGGCTGGGAGGGAAATTGGCTCACAGCAGCTGAGCTCCATGCTGACCCGTGAAAGAGGATTTAGGCAGCACTGCCTCCAGTAAAGCATGTTTTCTTTTTTAACAGCCCGATTATGGAATAACATACCACCATTATGTTTAGGTCTCTCAAGACGGGCTCTGAGTAAACATTGTTTTTCATTATTCCACACGTATCATATCATGAAGTGTAGAGATTTGAAAAACAAGGAAGACACTAAAGAGTGTGACATTATAAAAGCACAATACAGACATCATTCTAGATGTTTCACCACCACACAGCATCACAAGCAATACATTTGGGCATCTTACTATATACCCTGAGCTAAAACCACCATGTGCTGTGTTTTACCTTGAAAAATTGATTGTCTGTAGTTATGCTGCTGCACTTAGAAAGGAACAATATGTCAGTAATGTTCCACTCACCACTCCCTACCTCATTTCTTTATTGTGGCAAGTGGCACAGAGCAGCAACATACCAGCAGCAGCATGAAGAGCAAGAATCAGTTTAAGACAGTGTGTGCATGTACACATTGGTAGGGTTGCAAAATTCTGGGGATTTTCAAAGTAGGAAACTTTCCATGGGAATTAACAGGAATATATGGGAATAACCTGGAATAAACTGGGAATTTACCAAATTTAACAGGGAACTTCAATATAGTTGGGGAAAATATATTTTAGCATAATCTTGACTAAAACAACCAGATTCCATGCAGGTACACTTGAATATCTATTACTCCTCAATCACACATCACATAGCACACTGCTTACTGCTCAATTATCACACCAAAACATAAATAAATAAATGTATTTATTTTTCAGTCCTTTGTGTATTAAAGCTGTTTTAAGGGTTTAGCTTACGCTAATTAATCTGCGGTGTTAACACTGTATATATTGTTTTTACAGCATTAATCCCTTCAGGTGGTGAATTTACTGAGAAACAAACTGGATTTGATGTTTAAGAATAAAACAGCACAAACTCCACGTGGCTGTGTGTACAATTCATGAGCAGTAAACACACCATACGTCCAAACCTTCAAACTTTAATTCCCGGTTCACCAGAATAGCGAGGAATCGATAGTAAACAGTGCAAGGTTTGAAGCGAGCCCCTGAAAACAGATGGAACAAATATTCCTGCTCCTCTGAAGGATTTACCTCCAGTAGGGAGTAACAAAATCAAACTCAGCCCAAGAATGCATCAGTGTGTTATTTTTCTCTCACTAACACTCATATAAACAGACGTGGTCCAAATAAAGATCGCTTTGCTAAGTTGATCATGCAGAACACTGGGTCCACAGCAGCCTGTTGTCAGGGATTAAGTAGCTGCTATATTTGCCAGAGAAAATCCTGCACTAAGTATTGCTTCATTTAAAGAGGTGACATTCACTGCAGTGCACACATGTGCAGAGAGCTCTCCCCGCTGCCATGAGGCCTTCTGACCTGTACAAACAATTTGATTTGGATGGGTCTGATCAAATTAAGCACCAGAGCTGACGGAGGCTGGGTGTGCAGCGTGTGAACCCTGACAACGTTTATCTAATTGGGTCCATGTTCATTTTATTCACCAGTGAATGTGATGATCCACCGTGACTGAGAGCAAAAAAACTGCAGTGAATGTACAGAAATTTAAAAGAGCTGTACAACACAGAGGAGTTCCTTTCTGTACAGTCAGTACATAGAAGAAGAGACCAGTGTCTGGATTCATCTATTCAATTACACTCCATCCATCTAGAGATGTTCGATACCATTTTTTACCTCCCGAGACCGATTTCGATACTTGTACTGTGGGTATCGGCCGATACCGAGTACCGATCCAGTACCAGTATGGTACCATGTTAAAAAGATATCATACTACGCCTGCATGACTGTGATATGATTATCATTGTGGTAAGGCCTGGCTCAGGTTAAACCCTTTGTAAAACATGAATAAATACAGCAACATCAAGCCATTTATTTTTACATAAAACAGTATAAAAAACAGTAATGCAAATGCAATTCGGCTAAATAAATCTAGGAATAATTATTTTAAAAAAAAATTAAAGTGCAGCCACATCTTTGCATATGTTGCATGTCGCAGTCTTTTAGCAGAGACTATCCAGGTGGATTCACGGTCTAAACTCTAAACTAGGGATGTCCCGATCAGGTTTTTTTGCCCTTGAGTCCGAGTCATTTGATTTTGTGTATCTGGTGGTACCGAGTCCCAATCCGATACTTTTATAATACTTAAAAAAAGAATAAAGAAGAGCGAAGAAACAGATCCAGGATGTTCCTTATTTTTTATTTAGCTCACCTTATTTTAAGAATCAACAATTCAGCAGCACCTCACCTTAAGATCAGTCCCTCCAGTTTTTTGCGATTTTCATTTTTTGGATTACCGCGTGGGCTAATCAGCAATATGCCGCATATTTTCGCGAGGCTGCATATTTCCTACTATGTCGTATAATTACTGCAAAATAACCAAACATACCATCCCTTCTGCACGACACGTGTTTTCCACCATAGATCAAATAAACGGCTCTGCCATAGATGTGTCTTCCACACCACCTGGTGGCACGCACAGCCATTTTCACACACCACGCAGTCCGCCCGGGGGATTCAACACGGCGGGTCAGGGACGGCCGCACGGTACGGGAGGATCCCCTCGCGGGACCTCTCCCCGTCGCCGGCTGGCCCCCACGGGGCGCATTTCCTCCACGGCAGTGCGCCACAACTGGCTCCGGGTTGGCTTGGAAAGGCTCGGGGGCGAGCTTTACAGTGCCCCTCCGCCCGGACCTCGCCGCTTCCCAGGGACGGGGTCCGCTTGCCCCCGGCGCGACTGTCAACCGGGGCGGACTGTCCTCAGTGCGCCCCAACCTTGTCGCATCGCCAGGGCAGGGACCGGCCCACGTCAAAGGCGTCAAAAGAGGTGCATTGTGTTTACAAGTGATAAGTGATGATGTCATGCCGCACGTGTTGACGTTTCTATGTGAAGTCAAGAGGTCTCACACTCTGTGCCACCACATAACTATAGATATAAGATGTGTTAATAAAAAATAATAATGAGAATATATAGATATATATCCAAGTCCTGATTGGAAGGTAACGTCCGATTCCGATCGAGTCTGAAACCACGTGATCAGGGCCGATTTCCGATCACGTGGTTTCCAATCACGATCAGGACATCCCTACTCTAAACTAAAGAAGTTTAATTTGATTTGTGTCTGATGATTAGAGAGAGAGAGAGAGAGAGACAGAGAGAGAGAGAGCTTTGGTAGAGAGACATAGAGTAACAACACAGAGAGCAAGCGCTGGCCTCGATAAAGCTGTTATTAATCAGAGAAATACAAAGTTATTTCACAGTGGTTACATTCAGCAGGTATAGACACACCCACAGCAACACACCTCAGCTCCCCTCACCCCCCCACCACCAGTTGCCAGTTTGCCTGTCACTGTCTGAACACGCGGGTTAGTGGTGGGAGCATCCAGCGCAAAATACTGCCACACCACCAACATGATATGCTAGTGCTAGTTAGCTGTTAGTTAGCTTAGCTCCAAGCCTCGCGCTAACCGGCTCTGACACACGTGTGTGTCTGTTCCTCGTCCCTCTAAAACAGCAGGCTTCAGTTTGCAGCACAGCGCCACTGTGCCAGCGCCAGAGCTTAACAGAGCTAGTAAATAGATTGCTAATTTAATCAATTACGTGGTATCGGATCGTGCCTGGACTCCAGTAGTCGCTGATACCAATGCCAGCATTGTTGGCAGTATCGGAGCAATTTACTGGTATCGGAATCGGAACAACTCTCCATCCATCCCTCCATCCATCCTTTCATCCATCCCTCCATCCATCCTTTCATCCATCCCTCCATCCCTCCATCCATCCTTTCATCCATCCCTCCATCCATCCATTTTCAGTACCTGGACAGAGGAGAGCATGAGGAAGATGAGGATAGCCCTCTGGAGGATAAATGACTCCATCTTCATCTGGATGTTTTCCTCTGGTCAGGATCTCTCTACAGCTAGGTGAGTGCCCCAACCTGTGTACAGCAAGAAAACACATCGAGTTCAAACATTTCTGCAGGAGCAGTTTATTAAATTAGAACTCCATTTTTATGTCAGTTTCAGCAACTTATACGATCATACGCATGCACAATCACATTTAGTCTGCTGTTTCCCATTCATGATCTACTTAATACAGTATGTGAGTGCCTGCTTCAGGTTAAACATGTGCAGATTGCATGGCTAAATAAGAGTAGCACACAAACATAGCAATTTGTAAGATAACAATTTGTGTCCCACAACTTCTCCAGCATTTATCTGAATGCATGGGCCCCATTTTGGAAATAATCAGATATGAAGAACCTTTTTACTATGTAACACCTTTTAAAAGAAATGTAAAGGTGCTTTACAGTGAAGCTGAAAGTTCAACCAAAGGTCATGAGCGACAAGATAAAAGTGAACAGAGATTTCCTGAGACTTCCTCATGCAGGAGTTCCACAGCTGAAAGTCACTTCAGTGACAAGTCCAGATTTTGGTACCATTAGTTGGGCCCTGCCAGAGAATCTCAAGCAGAGATCAGACTCAGAGGGAGTTAGTAGATCACAGATAGAAACACGAGTCTGACCACTGAAGGTTTAAAAAACAAGTCATATCTTAAACAGTGAAGTACAGGGAGGATTGGTTCAGTGTGTTTATGTGTATACAGCCTGACAGCAGCAGTGTGTGTTTACAGACAGACAGAGGTGTTCAGATGTTTTGTGGAGGAGATCTGCAGAGGAAAACAATCACCTGATCCTGGATTAAAGGTCCAGAGTGTCAGATTCATGGGCAACATGACACACATGGAATTAAAATATTCATAACTCTGTTTTCATGCGAGCAGTCCTCTTCCACAGAGTCCACCATGATGCACCACCATGTTTCTACAGGAGCCCAGAACAGACAAACCAAACAGTGGCTCCACACATTGAGACCACTTTTTGAAGGTCTGATCTTGTGTTGAACTGGACTGAAGTTTTACATGTCTTGTCTCAGTCACGGATGTAGAGGACTCTGTAGAACCACAGGGATATCACCAGTGATTCCCACTCATTACCCACACTGTGTCACACTCTAGTCTGCAGGTGGAAGATAAGTTTCACTTTCACATTCCAGTGGAGCGACATCAGTAGGGCTGAACGATATGGACAAAATTTCATATCACGATATTCATGTCAGATATCTCGATATCGATACGATACGATATGAGTATGGGTTCAGTGAAAACTAAGCATTTTTCCAGAAAAATAAAAACATGATAATACAAAGGGATGTGGAAAGAGCAGTTTTATTGATTGGAACTAAATTAACTAAATAAATTAGAAATCAAACATTTTACTGCAGCTCTGCTTTAACAATAACTAAAAAATATATTATGCTGCAGCTGGTGGAAGGTGGCAAGCTTCTTCAAAAGATCCACTGCCAGTGCCACACTACCAGTGATCCCTCCTCGTACAGTACACAGAGGTGTTGGCAAGCGTGGCAAGCGTGAAATAAGGTTTGTGGTTAGCTGGCCTGAGCTGTACATTTGAGGGCAAGCAAATGATATTTGTGACTGTCTGAGCTGTACATGCAGGACGATATCGTTGGTTTTGCGATATTAATATCATGAATGATCATATCGCGATAACGACACGACAACGATATATTGTTCAGCCCTAGACATCAGTGCACTGCTGAAGAGAGTAAATAAATGACGGTGAGACCACAGGGTGAGACAGGGTGAGGCAGGGTGAGAGACAGCTCAGAAAGCTGTTCTACACTCTGTAGTTAGAGAGCAAACACCTCTTTGACACCCAGAGAGCACACAACACAATAACTGCAAAGTTCCTCCAACAAATCACAATGAGTATTAATCAGATTAATAGTATGAGTCAGATCAACGTGAACACATTCATCTAGAGGACTGTGAACTGATCATTTAAGTTTTCAATAAAATAAGTGGAGAATGAATTAGAATGAAAATGGTGAAACAAGAAATGAGCTGAAATAAAAACACTCTCCTCCTCTGTGACACTCACTGCTCTCAGTGAGCAGGTCAGCCTGCTCTGGTTTAAGTTGTGTCTAACAGAGTAAGTTGCATGTGCTGATAAATAAGTTGTGAGTTGTCAATTCCTGATCAATTTATCAATCCTTACTTAACACGCTTAGTTAAATAAGTAATGCTACATGATAAACAGAAGGCTTCCAATGATCAGTGATCGGACCTAATAATCCTGATCACAGCACCCTTATTATTAAATATGTAATAAGTATTCAGCCAAGCTGTCCCCTCTGGAATCAAATGTGGCTACCTGAACCACAGAGAGTTCATCTGCAAAACAGGAAAACACACGGCAGTGTGTAAACTCTGCAGCGCTGACTGAGACGCTCAGACCACGCCTCACCCAGAGAGGACTGACAAATATTAACTGCATGTTAACTACCTATAAATAAATCAGACTCTCAGACTTATATAATCCTTTTCATACAAAACATTGTAACACAAAGTGCTTCACACAACAACATCCCAATGATAGGGTGATAAGATAAGGCACCCAGACTGATGAGAGCACTGTAATGCTACTACTGCTGCAGCCTGAATGGGTAATTATTTTAGACATATAATCAATTATTAATGATGATCATTCAACTGTAAGACATTTTTGGACATCCACTTCATCTGCATTATCAGGACATACAGCTCTGTGTCATCTGTCCTGGGAGAGGGATCCCTCCTCTGTGGCTCTTCCTGAGGTTTCTTCCATCTTTTTCCCTGTTAAAGGGTTTTTTGTGGGCAAGTTTTTCCTCACTCGAAGCGAGGGTCTAAGGACAGAGGGTGTCACTCCCTGTACAGATTGTAAAGCCCTCTGAGGCAAACTGTGTTTTGTGAATTTGGGCTATATAAATAAAATTGGATTTGATTTGATCTGTGTGTGATTTTCCTCAGGGGAGGCATGCACATTGTAAATTAAAGGGGACCCAGAATAGACACTGGGGGGGACTCCACAGGAGCATGAGAGGATCTCCACACATCACAGGCAAGGATGATCCAATCCAGAGCCCCATCACTGATGATGAAACGTTGCTCAGTCATTAGTTTATAGTAACTTGATTATGAATAAAATAAACATACTTAGTAAAATGCAAGTACGCGCTGTGAAGTGAAATAATGAAGCACTTCAAAAGTTATACAACGTCTTTTGTCAAAATGTACCTGATGATTTCATCGTGATGTCATCACTTATCACAGTTTGGCCTTAGAGACAGGAAGATAATGTCTTTTACACTCCACAGCCAGCAGCAAGTCATTTTCAATTTTGACACACTCTACGGATCAAACATCAAGATATCAAAATCTGTGCAGTATGAAACCAGCCCTGTGACTCAAGAGCCCTCTGCAGCATGGGCATTCTCTGGGGCCTTTTGGACGGTTTTTAATGCTGTCTTTAATATTTTTACTGTAAGATAAAAAGGACAGAATAGCTCATTAATTGATTAAATAAATATGTAAATCATTCATACATAGAAAATAGCAGATATGTAGGTGAGGCTCTTATAAATTGAATCTCTATTTTTGGTTTTTGGACTGTCTGGTCATGAAAACCATCACGAAAATTGGGACTTTGGCAATGGACATTATTTCTTTTCTTTTTTTTTAAATTAGCAGTGATTAAATGATTAGATAAATCAATAAATGATTGGCACTTCACCAATAGGTGAAGTCCAACAGCAACAGCACGCTCCTGGGAAACAGGACATCCACCTGCATGCAGGAGCACCGTGCAGAACCTCGGAGACAGCACAGGCTCATCTGTGTGCTCATCTCAATGCAGCACACATCACGGAGACTTCCTAAGTTTCTAAACGTACGGCGACGCTTCCACACAACGCCCGTTAACGGCATCACTGGCATCAGCAGCACCGAGACCTGACGGGCTTTACGAGGCGATAACCGGCCTTACCGGACGGCAGCAGCCGCAGGTTAATGGCGGCGCTCTCAGCCTGACGTGGGAGTCCGTTTGTGGAGAAATCAACACCTTACCTTGTGAGGGGCAGTGATCCTATGAGCTCATGTGAGGATGCAACATCAGTTATTCTCCAAAAAAAACAACAGTCCGGTTATCCACTGAGCCCCGAGCTCCCGGCGTCCACGCCCTGAGACACACACTGAAACGTCCGAAAAGTGACCGAGGGAGCCCGGTGAGGTGTCCGCGGGATCAACGCGCCGGTACTTTGTGTCTCCGGTAAAGTGTCTCCAGGATCCGCGCGGCGCTCAGCCCGACTGAGACTGACTGCCTGACACACACAACTTGGGACCAGAGTCAAGTTAGACACACATATACAGCATCCGCCCGTCCCTTCAAAGTAAAACACATTCAGACAAAGACGCTCTGTGTGTTTTAGTTTGTGTTAGTCTCTTTATTTATGAATGTATGCTTTATTTATGTTAATAATTATGACCAAAGAGTTTAGACTCTCTTTGTGAAACAGACAAAGTAAAGCTCCTGTGTCCCCATATATGAGCTGAATGTGAGCTCTGAAGGTATAAGGCTCAGACTGTATGAACGAGAAGATCATGGCGGGCTGAATGAAGCCTCATTGCTCAAGCAAGCCACCTGTGACAACACCCACCCTGCCAATCAAAGTAGCCACACTCTTAATTCTGTATAACTTTAAGCTTTGATATAATTTGAAGGTGAGTTGTATATCTATCCATAGAGACCAAAACTGTTTTTTGTACCAGGCTGTAAACATGTTTATTTCTGCTGTGAAGTTGGACATTTTAACATGCGGACTTATGGAGACTGACTCACTTCTGGAGCCAGCCTCAAGTGGACGTTTGAGGAACTGCAGTTTTTGGTACTCCAATGTTGGCTTAATTTCACAGCCATGGAGGTTGCCACTTGGTCAAAGTGGACATGGGCTTGAACTGGACAAACGTATGGGTCTACTATTGGATTCAGCACTCATCTTGTTTGGAAAAAAATAAATACTCTAGGCAGTCTCAGGTAGCCTTAAGTGGTGGCAGGTGATACAACGTTGTCTTTGGCAACCTGAAGCTCCCAGTTTTGTCAAATTAAACACAAGACAGTGGAGAATCCGAGATACCATCCCAAATATTCATTCATATGGGCTGAAATATGTGCCACCAGAAACTGAATTTCTAATATAATAATTTGTATTTCAATTTGAATTGCTTAACTTGAATAATTGCATTAAAAAACTGAATTTGAACCACATAATTTGAATTCAAATTATGTGGTTCAAATTCAGTTTCTGGTGGCACATATTTCAGCCCATACATTCAGCCAGAATGGAGTGATCAGTCGTCTATAGAAAGCAGCCAAGGCATACAGGAACAGGATGTTTTGCTGTTGCACTTAGCCCTGTTTCTGTAGCAAGAACTGGATTATACTCTTCTTCAATGACCTCAAGGAGCTGAAGTGCTCATGATTTTTCAAGAACTTTGGAAAACAAAATGGTAGTTTAAAAATATTTCTATAGTTATTAAGTTGTGTCTAATCCAGATCAGGATTTTTTAAATAGTAAATAGACTTGCCATCTTAAGACTATCAAGAACAGAGCCAGAGAGAAAGACTGGTTATGGAGAGTAGGTATGGGCTTGGAAGGACATCTTTAAAATGATGAATGAGGAATTTGGAGGGTTAGATCTGACACCCGTGGAGTATGAAAAAGATGATACAGGGAGATAGAGGAGAACAAAGGAAAGAAAATGGGACAGTAGACTGAAGAATCCTGAAAAGTGAGCTGGACCTTTACACAAGTTGTTGAAAAATCTGTTCCAGCTTCTGTTTATATATAAAATGACTTTATTATGTTTATTCAGTTTAATATCATGTTTGGTTGCAGGACAGTTACCATACCCTCCTGCGAGCCTACCATTAGACATTAGATTTTGGCATCCCTGCACCATAATACTTTATTTTTCTCAACTTAGATCTATTGTCCTCATTCAGGGACAGTTACTGTGCCGTCTGGTGGTCAGAGAAGTTTTTTGTGAAAACTATTAATTGTTCAAAGACAATGCTTAGTTTTTAGCGGAAATTTAAAAAAAAGCTTGGTTCTCAGGAGGCTATATCAACAGGTTTCATGTTTGAAACTATGCTTATGCTAAGACTTCTAACTGTTGACTGTCTATCTCTGGAACATGCATTTGAACTAACATGAATGTGTAACACAGAGGAAAATGTATCTGTATTGCTTAACTCAGTCACATCAGTGTGGAGGCCAATGCTGTCACTGTAGTGCACCTCACAGACTTTTTTTTTTTTTTTTTTTATGTGCACAAACTTGCCTGGATGATTAAAATGTGCTTTAACTCTGAAGGATGAATCAGCTCATTTCCTGTTGTCTCTGGCAGCTTGACGTAGCGCTGCATAGGAGCCTGATGACCAACCCCTCTGTCCCATGTGGTGTGGAGGAGCACAAAGCCTATGGAGGAGCGGTCATCTCCATCCATTTAACATTCCTGTAGCCAGTGTGTGGACCAGTCACTGCTGTAGACCTGTACCCTATCTAGTCTCTACATTTGAATCATTCATGAATGAAGTATAGTAACTTAATAATGAATCTTAATAAAGGTTCATTGTCACACTGCTATTTATGTGTCACTGGGTGCATATGGGTGATCATGACTCGTCACAGTTGATGTTACAGTAAGCGTCTCCTCAGAGCTCAGGCCCGTATAGGGACCTCAGACACATCAGGTTCAATGTGTGGCCACTGTGTTCATTTTCATTATGGTACCTCTGGTTAGACTCTGGATTACCAGCTGCTTTACTTATCCAGATCTAGCTTGAAGGCTGAATTATTTCAGCTCATATTGATTTGTGTTTAATCAAACTGTCGTGGGGTCAACCCAGCACTGATGTGTCCTTGTTATAGTCATTTGTTTTTTCATTGCTCTAATATTCTTACAACATATCAGACTGACTGATAGTTGTGGTGCAGGAGTCCACATTTATCAGGTTCTCCAGTATAATCCCAAAGAAGTCCTAGAAGAAGGACTGCTTGTAGTCATCACTCTTTCTATCTGTCCCTTCCTAAAGTAAAATCCAGAGAATTCTTTTAAAGACAGACGTGGAAAAATGAGAAGTGCTGCCTGCATGTCTCCATCTGATCCTACCTTAGACTTCACTATGAATTATATCAGAGATTTTTGTGACAGAAAGCCTTGAGGACAAACTTATCCCATGCACCACTACACCAGTCATTTTAGATATTTTAATGCTTGTTACAGATTAACCCAGCTGTTCATTCATTCCTTCATGCTGTAGTTTATTAAAGTCAGTCACACACACACACACATACAAACACGCAGACACACAGACACACACACACACACACACTGCTGCTGGATGGCTCTATTAGAGTGGTGGGCATGGAGGTCCTTTCCCAGAAACATAAAATAATATTAATATAATAAATGTAGACAATCAGAGCAGTTTCACATCCAGCTGCCTGGGTCAGCACCTGAGTGCAATACACACAGTCTGATTCCTCTCATAGTTCAGCCAAACAGATCTCCCTGCCATCAAGAGGGGGGATCAAAGGGTGTGTGTGTGTGTGTACGCAGCACCACCCCCAGGCTTTTATTATGAGGTGAAGAATAGAAGCTGGCAGAGTATGAAGGGACTGGTTTTGACTTTGATTAATGAGAACATCAAAAAGCTTCAGTCAGCAGATGACCTCAACCGTGCACCCTGAAAACATGTATGTGTGTGTGCTGTACAGCACACTGTAAACACACTGCAGCATGGTTTAGACT
Organism: Protonibea diacanthus; assembly: GCA_028641955.1. Taxonomy (NCBI): domain Eukaryota; kingdom Metazoa; phylum Chordata; class Actinopteri; family Sciaenidae; genus Protonibea; species Protonibea diacanthus. The sequence goes on along the minus strand of CM053976.1, from coordinate 30,538,597 downwards.
GGCCTGTGGTGCACACTGCATTAGAATGCAATCACACAGCAGTATACAAACAATATGAAGTATACATTCAGTTGTTACCTGCTGATGATAGTTAGTTCATCAATGAGCATAATGTAGGGACAGTGGGTATGTGTGGGTGGATGCCACACTGTACAAACAGAATAGTCCTATTAACACAAATGTGTGTGGTGGAGCTCTGGCGCCACCTTTCATCCACACATGTGCAGTAACATTTCAACAGAAATTTACTCTCATAAATCATTGATGACAATTATCGTCTCAATAATTATGACCTCACACATTTCACTGAAGCGACTCTGTGCTGTGACGTGACCAGATGAGGAAAAGAAGTGAACGTGTTTGTTGGCACAGATGTGCTTCAGTAGAAGATGTCAGATCAACAGTGCTGAGGAGGAGTGAACTCTGTGTAAGTTGTGGTTAAGTATACGTTCTGTTGGTCGTAGTTGTGCCTAGAGCTCAACTAGAAAACACACAGGGGCTCCACCTTCAGTGGACCGCAGAGCTTTAAGCCTCCACCAATGTTTCTTCAACTTTTTTTTTTTATCTCGTGTTTTTTTTATCATTTGCTTCACTTTTTATTGATTTCATTATACAAAATTCTGTTCATTGTTTTTTTTCTTTTGTTCCGTGAAGCTCTTTGTGCTGCATGTGTAAAATATGTATAAATAAATGTTTTTTAAATGTTTGACTTTTAGCTTGTGAGTTCACTCATATTTGCATGTGTGATTTAAGTAGTTTATTTGATTTATTTTATACTTCTTGTGTAGCTGAATTGACGCTACAAACAGTTTGGGGTCATGAAAAGATTCTCAGCTCACCTGTAAAATATTTATAGAAATATATTGTTTGTTTGTTTTAATGAAAACTGAACTTGACTCTATCAGGTGTCAGTTAATCAGATGTATTGGTTATTGCCATTCATTTCATTAAATATAAACCCAGAGCTGACATTCTGTCTGTTCTTTTAAGTTTAGATTCAGATCATATGTCCGCTGTCACTTTGATCATTTGGTTGGTTTGGTTCACACTTCTCTGTCTCAGTCCGCCTTCAGCGCTCTGCTGTGTGATCTGCTCTGTTCACCTTGTTTCATTCAGAGCTGTGAAAACAAACTTTGCCTTTAAACGTGGTCTTGTGATGTGGAGTGACATCAGCTCCTGCTTTTGGCGAGTCATGTCTATCAGCTGATGTCCTGCAGGAATGCAACTTCCGTCAAGCCCATCGAATCATACTAAAAAAAAAATAACGGAAGTAGTCCGTTTTTTCCCTTCAAAATAAAAAACGTCCAGAAAAAAAAAACAACTATACTCCAGTTATGTTTTCGTCTTATGTACCAGATATAAGAAGAAAGTCATTTGACTGACTTTCAGTACATAACAAAACTTTCATATCCTATCATCATTTCTAAAGTAAACTTATTTGCTTTATGATATTTTGTCACATTTGTACAATTGGTTCACTGACCTACAGTGCACAGCACATTGTACCAAACCCAGTGACACATCAACATAGACTTAACCTGTGTAAACTCAGTTTAGCTATAATAATTGCACAAAAGTAATTTAGTACAATACAGTGAATGTAGTTACTTAAGTTACTTTTGGTATTTCTGTGTAATGATGATCTCCTTCCTGTCCTTGATGATCCGATGTTTCTTACAAAAGTAAATCACTGGAAATGTGCACTTTTTGCATGGCATTTCATGTGTTTTATGGCCTGACATTAAAGGTCCAGTGTGTAGGATTTAGTGATTCCTAGGTGAAGTTTCAGATTGCAACCAACTGAATACTCACCCAAGACTCGCCCTTTTCTCCAAGAAAAACTCTGGCTGCCAGATTCACATTAAAAGCAAAACCCACATCAAGATCAGAGTTTGGTTTGTCTGTTCTGGGCTACTGTAGAAATATGGTAGTTCAATATCCGGAAGAGGACCCACTCACTCTGTAGATATAAAGGGCTCATTTTAAGACAACAACAACACAGTGATTCTTATTTTCAGGTGATGGAAACATACTGATGAATATTGTATTAAAATCTAAATCTTACACACTGGACCTTTCATATTTGTTTATGTACATGCAAAAACAGAGCAGACAGGTCAGAGATGGCAGATGGTGACATCCTCTAGTCTATAAAAGTTCGCAAATTAAATAAAAATGTAACTAAGAAGCATTTTACTTTGGTAGTTTGTGTTACACTCGAAAACATCCGTCCATTCGCTTTTATTTTGAAAGTTGTACCCGGAAATGCACTGCGTCATTTCGGCTGACTTGTGCCGTCCTCGGACGTCAACTCGTCAGTTTGATTCATTTCAGCTGTGAAGTGTTAGATTCAGGACAAACGCCACTTAACAGCTCGTGAAGAGCTGCTGTGGGTTTCCTGAGGCCGCTGGACTCGACAGGAACTCTTAATGTGATTTTTATTCTTTTTAAATCTCCGTCCATCCATCCATCCATCCACCCACTGCGCGTGGAACTTCATTTTGTATGTGTCTTCGTGAGTCGGATCACCTGCGGACCCTCACCACAGCCCAGCACCATCATGGCCTCTGCCACCTCCACCCCTGCCGGCCCAGGCAGCCGCTCCAGCCGCTCCGCCAGCCGCCGAAGCGCAGCCGCCGGCCTGGCCACATCCAGCACCAGCCCGAGCTGCCTGTCCCGCATCCAGGAGAAAGATGAGCTCCGACACCTCAACGACCGCCTCGCCAACTACATCCAGCGGGTCCAGGAGCTGGAGAGCGAAAGGTCCTCCATTCTGAGTCAGCTGGAGGAGAAGGATGAATCGAAGAGCCGGGAGATGGGCAACGTGCGGCGGCTGTACGAGGAGGAGTTGGCCGATGTGAGAAAGTCCCTGGACGGCCTGGCCGGAGAGAGGGCCCGTCTGCAGATCGACTACGGGAATCTGTGCGACGAGTACAGGAAACTTCAAGCCAGGTAGTAACGCTAGGATGTAGCCGCATGGCGGCACGCAGCTGTTGGAGAAGCTGTTAGGCCAGAGTCTGTTTAGTGGTCTGATTTAAGAGAATCAGCGGTCCGTTAGACGCACACACACAGAGAACACACATGAACACGTGTACACAAGCTGAATGCTGCTGTTTTCTTCGGGTCAGGACACACAGCCACAGGCAAACCTCTGAACTGAGCACTCATCTTAAACTAGTGACTGATTCCTGGTTCGTGTGTGTGTGAGCAGCTGAGGTAAACTGATGCAAAGGGTCAAGTCACACTTTCACTCAGAACTCTGTGAGCTGACTAAAGCTAAACTGAGAGGCCATGTGCTGCGTGTACTGTGTGAATATCAGGAGCAAAGCAGCATTAAACATTTAGAATAGAGGTTGGTATTTGGTGTGACATGAGAAGACTCACTGAGTTGTCTTCTATGTTGCCATGCTGTTCTCTCACCTCAGGAACCAGAAGAAGGAGGCTGATCTGGCCAACGCGTTGGCCCAGTGGAGAAAAGTTGAGGCGACTCTGAGCTCCAAGGATGCCGAGTACACGAAGCTGCTGTCTGAGAACAGGAGACTCACCGAGGACTTCACTGACGTCCAGGGCCAGCTGGAGAACGTATGAACTCAAAGCAAGATATATAACCATCGTTTCATCTCAGTATGTTTCACAACATGCTGAAATATTGTCATGTTTAGAGCTCGTAGATGATTTAGAGTCCTGACTTTTATTTTCCTGAAAATTGTGCAAAACATGTTTTCGTTTGTTATCACAGACAACAGCCGTCATAAATGTAGTGTCAGCTGCAGGTGCCCCCACATACAAAGAGTCCTGACCGCAGGGCAGGGGCCAGGGCCGGGGTTCAACTCCAGCCCATGTGATGTCACTCTGTCATCCCCCTCCATGTCCTCTCTAAAGAGGAAAAATCTTTGTCAGTTGATCAATTTTCTTTAAATGTCCTGGAATATTATTTGAACTCCAGGCTGTCTATCAGAGCTCCAACAGTGTCATATATAAACTAATATATATGATATTACTGAACGGTGCTGTGAAACAATGAGAGTCAGTGGCAGCAAACCTTGACGTACATTAAACGTAAAGTTCAGTGTCAGTTGTCTGTTTTGGTGCTTAATAGAATTCATAGGTTAGAATGATTGACATTTACATAAGACTTTCTAAAACACAAAGATTTTCAAATGAAATACAATGACAGAATACTATGAAAAATAACAGATCCAGAATGGTACTGAAGGGGTTGTTTGTTATGACCTGAAACACCTCAACATACCTAAACATTTTTCAGGAACATGCTGCATCTGTAGCATTTATTAATGCTGTCCAGCCTGTTTTCCTCTTAAAATGTAACAGGCTGTTGCATCGCCACAGATCATCTGAAAAGGTCAGGAATCTCTCCCTCAGTGCTTGCCAAAATAGGGGCCCCCCAAAAAGCATCTTGCATAGGGTCCCCAAACAGCTAGAGACAGCCCTGGCTCTACATGCAGCATGTGAAGAATCTGATGGAAATAAATGTGTCACAGTGATCTAATATGGACTAATATTACTGTGCTTTGTGTGTGTGGTCACCAGGTAGAGGGTGTACTGACAGACACAAAGAACCAGCTGACCTCTGAGATCCTCAGGAGGGTGGAAATGGAGAACCAGGTGCAAACGCTCAAAGAACAGCTGGAACTGCAGAGGAACATCAGTGAACAGGTAGAACACACACACACACACAGGCATGCCCCTGAAATGACTAACCTTCATGTCTTCATCTCCGGTGGTCCCCTCAGGCTGATTCCTGCACACTCACAGGCATTTGTATTTTTTGCAGGAGATCTTTGAGATCCGAAGCCGGCACGAGAGCCGTCTGGTGGAGGTGGACTCTGGACGACGGAGAGAGTTTGAGAGTAAACTGGCCGAGTCGATACAGCAACTCCGCCAGGATCATGAGTCTCAGCTGCAGCAGTACAAAGAAGAAATGGACCGGACTTTCAGCTCAAAGGTACAAACACAGAAGATGACATGTCCACATTTACTGCATGTTTAGTTTATTTCTTTAGAACCCAAATTCCAAAGTTGTGATGAGAACAGAACGTAATGATGAACCTACTCTACAGTTAAAAAATTTGGGGTTACTTAGAAAATTCCATGTTATCCATGAAAACATACAAGAAAGAGTACAGTCTAGACCTGCTCTGCATAGTGAATAGTACACAGCATTGTACGAGATCTTCAGTTTCTTGGCAATTTCTCACATGGAACAGCCTTCATTCCTCAGATCAAGAACAGTAGACCTGTTCAAAAAACTTTTTCTGTTATTTTAAAGCCAGTTGCTGTGATTCCCATTCTCCAAGCTGTGGAATGACCAGATATAAAATTATTTTGATTTTGGACCATGGGAATGCCTGCCTCATGAGCCATGAAGTTTAAATGTTTATTTCTGTCAAACGCCTGACATTTTGCCTCATAATTTCACTGCCATTAGTCATAGAGCATGAGAGGTACCACATGAAAGCTGACGAAATGTCCTTTAAGGTGATACCCAATACATTAGTAATCTAGACAGTCATAGTTGTCTTTAAAGAGAAAATATGTACATTTTAGACGAATTTTGGAGGTGTCAGGTCAGATATTACACCATGGACCATGGTATCTCATTAAATTTTACTGACTCAACAAAGAGTAAGTGCACAGGATTAATGGACTGAAGCTATTTAACTGAATTCACATTCAGTTGTTGAGATGAGCCTCTGTTTTGGCCTGTCAGGGCATAGCCAGTTTCCTAATATTTCAATTGGGGCCAGCACATGTCATGTCATGACATTCTGACCCAGACTGTGTAGGATCTTGCATCATTTGTTGACAGACAAAGGTACCTTTGATGTTCCCTGCTTGTTTTTTGCCTCTCATGATAGCTTTCTCGTGAGAGACAACAACCAATCAGATTCAAAGTGCTGGTCATTCAAAAGATCTGAATACAGGTGTATCATTTTAGTATGAAGCTTGCTTTTCCTGGGTGCAGTAGGAGCAGCACATTGCAACAGATTATTGCAGAACATGGCAGACCAGTATCTGTGAACAAGGATTGTTCCTTGGGAACAATCTTGGGAGTGGGATTGTTCCTGGACCTGATTGAGCTATAGTTCAATTACATTTTAGTGCTCATCAACTGAGCTGTTCTTCGATGGCATCTGGGAAAGCTCTCCGTTCTGGCCATGCACAAGATCCTCCAATGAGGTATATTTAGTTGGCCTACAAGTGTGATACCCCCATCGATCCATCGATGATGGGAAACACTGGTTTATTTGATATGCTGTGATTGTCTTTTTTAAATTTTGAAACTTTATTAATCAGTTACTAGAACACAACACGGTGAAATTATTCTTCTTCTGCATTTATCCCATCCAGTTGGCACCTGTTGGAACACAGATGCCTAATACAAACAGACTAGAGCAGTGTGAGCTGTCTGCATTCTTCAAGCGGGAATCGAACCGCCAACCTTCGGGTTACTGGACGACCCCACTCTACCACTGAGCCATGACCACCCTGCCTTGATTTGGTGCCTCATTTTTTATGTGCAAGAAATATTGGAATGCTTGCTGAATGGTTGGGAGCTTGGAACCACAGCTTGGAACCACAAATATGAGGTGTAGGATGGCCAACTAAATTTACCTCATTGGAGGATCTTGTGCATGGTGAGGCAACTTTTTCACTTGGTTCCTCAGCATTACTGACTGTGACTTTGCCAGAACGGAGAGCTTTCCCAGATGCCATTATTCTGCCAGTACTCCAGGAACTGAAATCGAGGAACAGCTCAGTTGATGAGCACTAAAATGTAACTGAACTATAGCTCAAATCAGGCCATTTAACAAAAAACAAGCAGGAAACATCCAAGGTACCTTTGTCTGTCAACAAATGATGCAAGATCCTACACAGTCTGGGTCAGAATGTCATGACATGACATGTGCTGGCCCCAGTTGAAATATTAGGAAACTGGCTATGCCCTGACAGGCCAAAACAGAGGCTCATCTAAGAGGCTCATCTCAACAACTGAATGTGAATTCAGTTAAATAGCTTCAGTCCATTAATCCTGTGCACTTACTCTTTGTTGAGTCAGTAAAATTTAATGAGATACCATGGTCCATGGTGTAATATCTGACCTGACACCTCCAAAATTCGTCTAAAATGTACATATTTTCTCTTTAAAGACAACTATGACTGTCTAGATTACTAATGTATTGGGTATCACCTTAAAGGACATTTCGTCAGCTTTCATGTGGTACCTCTCATGGTCTATGACTAATGGCAGTGAAATTATGAGGCAAAATGTCAGGCGTTTGACAGAAATAAACATTTAAACTTCATGGCTCATGAGGCAGGCATTCCCATGGTCCAAAATCAAAATAATTTTATATCTGGTCATTCCACAGCTTGGAGAATGGGAATCACAGCAATTGGCTTTAAAATAACAGAAAAAGTTTTTTTTTTTGAACAGGTCTAAAGAACAGATGTGTCAGAAGAACGTTTCTGACCATTTTGAGCCTGTAATGGAACCCACAACTGGGCCGGCTATGGCTCAGAGGTAGAGCAGGATGAGCAGTTGGCACCTTGCATGGCAGCCAATGCCATCAGTGTGTGAATGGGTGGAAATTTAGATAGATAGATAGATAGATAGATAGATAGATAGATAGATAGATAGATAGATAGATAGATAGATAGAGCGCCTTTCTAGTCTTCTGACCACTCAAAGCTCTTTTACACTACATAAGTACAGTCCATTTACCATTTACAACTGCTGATGCTCCAGACACTCACCTAGTCTAAAGAAGGCCAGTTTTATTGCTTCTTTAATCAGCACAACAGTTTTCAGCTATGCTACAATGACTGCAAAAGGTGTTTCTAATGACCAGTTAGCCATTTAAAATGATGAATTTGGATTTGCAAACACAACATGTAATTGGAACACAGGAGTGATGGTTGCTGATAATGGGCCTCTGTACACTTATGTAGATACTCCATTTACAATGTCTACGATGTATTTCATTTGATATTTTTATGGACAAAAAAATGCTTTTCTTTTGAAAACGTGGAATTTACTAAGTGACCCCAAACTTTTGAACGGTAGTGTATAGTCAACTAATGAAGAACAAAGACGAGATATGTAACGTTCAAACTGATACTTTAGTTTTCACACACTGAAGCTGCAACACGTTCCAATGAAGTTGGGACAGGATCATGTGACCTTTCAAAAACACCAATTGTTGAAGTTCATCAACAGTCTGCTGGTCTTCATTGTTGTGTGCTCCATAACATGGCAGACGTTTTCAGTGGGGCCATTCTAGTAACTGCACTCTTGCTACAAAGCCACAGTGCAGAATGTGTCAGCATCCTCTCGACGGAGTAAGCAGTTTGGTGTTGCTCCAAAACCTGTATGTACGTTCCAGCATGAACAGTGCTTTCACAAGTGTGCAGGTTACCCATCATGCCATGGGCCAGAGCACGGAGGAGCAAGTTTGAAATTTCTGTCAGTCTGTCTCAGATGAGCTCGGCTCAGAGAAGTGTGCAGTGTTTGTGGATGTTGTTGATATCTGGAGAGTCTGAACTTCATTTGTAGATGCAGAGATGAACTGACAGTTTTCTGAAGTGATCCTGCGCACATGTAGTAATATCCTTCATACAGTCGTGTGTTTTTAATGCAGCACTGCCTGAGGGGTCAAAGGTCACCAACATTCAGTGTTGGTTTTGGGCCTGGCCCCTTACGTGCAGAGATTTCTCTGAATCTTTGAATGATATTCTGGATTGTAGATGGTGAAATCCAGAAATTCATTCAAACTGTGTGCAAACTGTGAGCCTTTAGAGGACGCCCCTTTCATACCCAGTCATGATACTATCACCTGTTACAATCAACCTGTGGAAGCTTCAAACAGTCTTTTGTTGATCCTGTCAAGATTTTAGTGGTTTTTGTAAATATTCACTCATTCTTAATATGTTCTAATAAAGGTCATCAGTCTGAACATGAAATAATAAATTAAAGGTCTCATCTTTGTTCTGAATCTGGTTGAATATAGGTCAGTCTTTGCATTCTGTGTTTTTTTTCTTTTCTTTTTTTTTATCAGGGTTATTCTTTTAAATGACTGACATTTTAAGTCATGAATTGTTTGCTTTGAGTTCTTTTCTGCACTACAGTTACAGAATGCCCAGCAGGCTGCGCTGGAGAAAAACGACGTTGCATCAGCCACCAAAGATGAACTGGAATCCACCAAGCTCAGAGTGGAGTCCCTCAGCTCACAGCTGCAGCAGTACCAGAAAGATGTAAGTGCAAAAACCTGAAGAGATCTGTGAACAAATAAGATCAGATGTATAGAAGAAAGGCCTAGGCAGACATGCTGGTAGTCTGGTTCCAGACGCCTGAGTCAGTGGGTTCCATTCAGATGGCTTGTTAGTGCTGGAGAAAGTGTAGACTAATGACAAGTGAAGAAGTCAGAAAAAAACTACCCTTAAAAGGACTTTTTTTTTTTTTTGAAAACTTTCACACTCTGAGTAGCTACACTAACATGGAACTTCAGCTCCTGCTGCTCTGGTCACCTGGAATGAGAGTTGGTGACAGACTGATAGATTGACCCAGACGCTGGACTCTGGAAAATCTAATAAGCAATAAGAATAAGCATAAAGACTGAAAACTGCAAGCCTGGCTCTGTGCAAAGAGAATCTATCCACCTACAGAACCTTTTTAAACCTTACAAATTGACCTGTATATCTTGTTCGTGTAATTCATGCAAGACTTGTGTTTTAGCAGGGGTGACCCCATTTCTTGGGTGAGCACAGTAACTCCTGTAGTCTCCACTTCAGACTTGAAAGTTATTGTTCCTGCCCAAGAAGTAGTTGGTTAATCCGTGAGCTTTTGAGGTGTTGGTAGAGATTTTAGACAGAGCCAGTCTAGCTGTTTCCAGTCTTTGTGTTAAGCTAAGCTAACCAGATGCTGGCCGTAGTTTTTATGTGGATAGATCAAGGATTGATCTTTTAACCTTACCTTCTAAGATGCCATTAAATCCTACACACCAGATCTTTGATGAGTCATCGTCCCTCTTTCTGTTTGATGTTTAAACTGTAAGAATAAGAGTAATGCAAATATTCTGCCTGCTTCTGTGTTCAAAACCAGTATTGAGTGCTGTTGGTGACCCAGATTTAGGAGACTTGTATCAACTGACATCGATGGTCAACACTGGATTTAAAATGTGTGTGGCTTTTCTTACCACCTCTGTGGTCACATGTATCATTTTGTAGTTTCTCTCCAGCTCCAGTATTTGTGTAGTTCGTGCCAATGTTTGATCCTTGGTGTATATGTAATAATGATATGTGACAGGTTTGTCATATTTTTCCACCTACCTCTGTCAGAAAATGGTGCTGGAGGGCCGCTTTCAGGAGCTGGAGAGGACTCTGGACAGGGAGCGGGAGATTTGGCAGCAGAAGCTCTGTCAGAGGGAACAGGAGCTGCTGAGCATGAGAAGCCAGATGTACAGCCAGCTGGAGGACTACGAGAACCTGCTGGACGTCAAGTTGGCTCTGGACATGGAGATCAATGCCTACAGGAAGATGCTGGAGGTGGAGGAACAGAGGTATGGCTGTGAATGACATCTGAGCAAGGCATCCTCTGCTTTTAGAAATGACAAACATTGCATGGTATCTTTTGCTTTGCTTTAAATGTTGTTTTTCTCTCAGGTTGCAGCTGTCACCGAGTCCCTCACAGCGTACGACCGTCCCTCGAACACACGTGACACACGAACACAGCAGCCGCAAGCTCAGAGGGAAGAAACGGAAACACGAAGGAGCCTCCGGCAGCTCGCCCGCCTACAAAATGTCCAGTCGTTCAACAGAGCATGGCGCTGTGAGCGTGGCCGACGTCGACATGGACGGAAAATATGTTAGACTGAAGAACAACTCTGACACGGTGAGGCGGCACCACAATGTGGCTTTTTTATTTTAGCATCAAGAATCAGTTTCACTTCATCGTCGTGTGTAAAGACAGGAGTTCAAATGTCTGAGAACAACTGTGGTGACATCATAGTGATGTCATCAGGGCTATCTCAGTATGGGCATGGAGGGCAAGTTTTTTTACATACAACAGGAAGTTGTAAAGAGCATTTACTGTACCAGGCCGAGGTTTAATGGCAATATTCAGCTGGGAGTTGCATTATGGGAAATGTAGGATCCATTGTTTTGTGGAGCTCAGTTGGTCCAGACCAACGGGCTCCTTTCCACATTGACTGTTTACCAATGGATCCAGAGCTGTAAACAGGGAGTTCTACATGGACAGGTAGCTCATTGATTGGACAGCTTTGGCAAGTGTCATCCTGCATCATCAGGACTCACGTACCAAAATCAAAGCGTGGTGACTGGAATTTTATGCAGCACTTCTGCAACCAGCGCACCAGTTCAGGTGTGACAGCATTAGACAGACATGGATGGTGAAAATCATAGAGGCTGTGACATGTCAGAATAAAAAGGCAGCATGCTTTGTTCACTGAACTGTCGGTAGATCTTGAATTAAAAGCACTGGTGCTTCTTTCACCGAATAGCTTCATCCTGCAGCATTTCACCTTGCTCTCATTTGTGCAGGAGCAGCCACTGGGTGGTTGGGTGGTTCGCAGGATGTTCCCAGATTCTGAAAACATCTCCTTCCACATCCCCTCCTCCTGCGTCCTGCCTAGTGGACAGACACTCACAGTGAGTACTTACTGTTATTTATGTTTAACTGGGTGTGAAGTAAGATTTGGTTTAGTTTAATCGGAGTCTATAAGTCAGTGAAATGGAACACAGTGTGTTTTTTTGTGTGTGTACCTGTCAGATTTGGGCAGCAGATGCGGAGGCAGAGGCTGGATCTGGGGACCTGATCCTGCAGGGCCACCGGAGCTGGGGTCTGGTCACTGATGTCAGGGTGATCCTTCTGAACTCCAACAATGAGGTTCGTGAAATGAACCTCATCTCCCAGAATGCACCTGTACTTTAACTCATTATAAACTAAGGGTGAAGTGGTGTTTGTTCGTTGTACCTGATGTTCCTTGGTCATCTGACAGTGTTGGATGTGACTCAGCATAGAAGTCACGTGATCACCTTTTTCAGGAAGTAGCTGAGCGCCGGGTGCATATGCAGGGCAGAGGTGACGAGGACACTGAACTGGAGTTTGATGAAGAGTTTGTGGCGGGCAGTGACATCCAGCACTTTCGGAGACAGGTAAACTGTGACTCCTAACAGCAGTGTGATGGCACAGACAGAAATGCTTCATGAAACTTGACGTGACTTTTCTCTTCCTGCCTGCACTGCAGCCAAAGAGAAAGAAGAAGTGTTGTTCTGTCTCTTGAGCGCAGAGCAGACACCATGCTGTACAGTAGGTGAAGGAGGGTGGTCTGCTTGTCTGCTTGGACCCGGTCTGCACTGCTCTGTGTACTGGTCACATGATGCATGGCTCATTTTGTACATGTCACTTTGCCTTTGTGTTCTGTTCAGCAGCATACCAAACTTGTTTGAGTTGAAGACCGGGGCCTGGATCATGGAGCAAGTTCACCTCAGTCTGGGTTACCCCACTTACCCCCAGAATCTTGATTATGTAGTGATTACATTTTCCCAGTGTCTGATTGGTCAGTGGGTGGGCTTTGACACAAAGTGAGCCAGCTTTGGGTTTGACTCAAGCTTTCCAGGATCATAAATATAACTGGCTGACCCACAAACGTTGCTCCGTGGTTCAGGCCCCCGTCCCTCATTCATGCTGTAAACGTTTCAAACTGATGGGTGACAAATTTAAAAAACAGTTAGTGAGCTTTGTTCCACCGCGAGCTGATGGAGTCTCCCGGTGCGTTGAACTCATTCTTCCAGAAGACATACCCATATTTGGTTTAAACAGTTTCATTAATCAATGTTTCTCCACTTCTGATTTTTTAATATGTCACCTGTCTGTATACAAGCAGCTACAACGCTAACCCAGCCAATCAGTCCTTTTCCATATGTTCACTTTGAAGAAAGGAGCTTTCTGCTCAGTGCTTTTTGTTTCCCCTGGAGAGGTTTGCTTCTTTCCAGACTCGTGGAAAACAACAAAATATTTCAAAATCTTGTTTTCTAGGCCTGTAAATGTCTGAATGATGCCCAGAATTATATTTAACCAGGCATTTTGTCATCAGATGGTAAATGTGTAGGTTGTACGCTGAATATCCAGTTTTTTATGGCCAATCGTACCAGGCCATGGTGTCCACAGCTGTACACTTTTGGGAGTTTTGGGAAAAGTGGGGAAAAAAAACTTGTTGATTTAAGCTTGCTTCTGTTGCTTCATTGTTTTTCAGACTTGTCAGTGTCTTTTAATCAGATGCATTAAGAATCGACTTTCATCTCATCTCATGTCACAAGTGCATGTTTGCCTCCTTTAATGCTTTTAAAACAGTCAGAGTGCCTGTTGATGTACTTGTAATATTATATAAGATAATGTTGCTTTGTTTTTTTTTTTTTCAGGATTTATCTAAGGAGGCGAGCTGCACCGTCATGTGATCGCTTGTTCATCTCCTGCTTCACATCCACCTGGAAAACCCGGACCAGCTCTGGCCAGAGGACAAACACTTGCTGCCATCTGGTTCCAGCGTTGTCTCATTTAACAAAGTCCACTCTGACTGTGTACAGTGCTACAGTAGGACGCTCACATGCTAGTCTGACTGTGAAGAATTCCAGACGCCTTAGAGCAACAGAATCAACCTCAGTATTCCTCGTTTGTTTCACCTCTCTAATTGCACAAGATATAAGCTTTGCCTTGATTTGATCTAATTTAAATGATTGTGTGTGTGTGAGTGAAATAGAATTGTTGCCATAATAGAGTTATAAATACAGTTCAGTCAGACACTGTTTATTACAACAAATGGAGTTCTAGTTGAATTTGGCAGGAAAAGCTGTTTCCTGTTCACGATGGCTCGTGATGTTGGAACACTTGTTGAGTGTTTACAAAATAAATTTTCAGACTCGTCTTCTCACTTTACTCAAGCAGTATCAAGCCATGCAGATAGTTTGATTTTATTTGTTCGGGCTTTCTGTTCCTGCATGCGACCCTACACGATGTCGATGAATGGAATTAAATCTGTGGTGCTCACAAAATCCACATTCAACAACAGCCAATCCACATATAACTCCTGTTTTTATATGTATTGTCAATTTCTAAATAAAAGGACTATTGCAAAAAGATGCTGCGTCGGGCTGGAGTGGAAAGTTTGTATGAGGTAAAAGTGCTGATGGAAACGTCCATGATCATATGAGGAATATCAGCCCTGTATTGCTGTCTGCAGAAGATGAAGCAGTTCATCACTGAGCAGCTCACAACATTTCTACTTAAAGAATGCAAAAAATGAGAACTCAACAGAAAGATAGTCTTCTTACAAAGGCAACACTATTTAAAATAACAGATTTGCTCTGACCGAGAAAAGTCTGACATACAAACAAATCAAAAGTAGAGCTTCACAGAGCGTGGCTGTCTGAGTGTTGCTGCTCCTGCTGCCACTCACTGTTACATCACAAAGACTAAAAATAGTGGGACTGTCCAGTGTGCTTCACAACATTCTTGGTTTGATTCCAGATGGGGCTTTGTTACATGTCCCTCTATCACCATGATAAAAAGGGTACCTGTGTCTCTGATTTGGAGACACTGCCACAAGATGTCACTTTTCATCTCTAAAAATTTGGTCATCTTGTACTTGGCACTCATTTTCCAAAAGAGGCTCCAGAGACTGGTGTACAAGTCCATCAGCTTCTCAAAGATTCTTCCAAACCTGGTTCAGACATCAGGTTTATTCATTAGTATGTTCAGTGTTGGAGACTGTCGTCTACACCACAGTCTCTTTGTTGGTGGCCTTGCAGGGAGTGTTTATGGACACAGCCTGCTGGTTGTGTGTGGCGTGGGAAGGCGAGGGAATCTGCAGTCGCACCCTCTGGTCAGTCCTCTTCCACGTCTTGAACAGCTGCATGTGGTAGCGGACAGACACCTGAGAGACACATAACCATGATTCTTTGATTTAAAGGTAATTATTTGAAAGATTAATATAGAAATCTCAGTATTTATTCTAAATCTAACTGATATTTTGATGATGTGAACAAACATATTTTATAGTGATGAACCCAGAGAAATATCACTCTCCATACCATGGTCCAGAAGACGTATATGGTAAAGAGGGCCAGTGTGAGGATTAAGAGCCCCATAGCCTCCATGCTGTTGGTGTTGTATAGGTCCATGGCTCCTTGAACACACAGCCATCCTGACAGGCCAGCCAGTGGTGTGATGAACAGGAAACACATGATGTCACCACACAGTGTCCTCCTCTGCTGCTGCATGGACGGAGAACACAACCACTGTGGAGGAAGAAGGAGGAGAGCAGGAGGGTTAACAGCACATCGTAAAAGTCAAGCTCAAGCCAAGACCATGGTGGTGGGCATGGTGTGAGTTATTCCACCAAATTATAGCCATCAGATGGAACACCTGAGGTGACACACATGGCATTTGCCCATCAGGTGGTGCTAAATACTTGGACCCTGTGAAGTATTGCAGTATGAAAACCTGCAGCACAGAAATGTTAGAGTATATATTTTTATATGTATATAAAATGTGTGGTACTTCACAGTTTAGATGTCTTCTGTGTTCAGTGGAAACAAGACATGTCCTAACCTTTACTGGATGTGTGTGTACATATGTGTTTGTGTACATGTACACATGCATATTTAACTGTGTTCCACATGTAAAAGAAGAGCAGTTCTTTATTTAGTTATAAATAATATGACTTAAAATGACAACAAGACATGATATGAACATGATTCAGAATAATATATTTTAGAAACACTGAGGTCCCAAGTCCAAAAATGTGTGTATTACAAATATATTCTACAAAGAACTTGTAGGATGAGTTTGTATGATGCCCATATCTATTTATTTACTTAAGTTATCAATCTTCCACTTCCATAGGAGTCATCCAAAGAGTATCAAACATACCTCATATATCATCACAGCTCAGTAGGGTTCCCTACTAGAAGCTTAATATGAATGTGGGGTTATTGAGGAGAACCAATGGACTGGTGTGCCCCAAGAAAAAGTGGATATGTAATCATTTGTGTGGGAATTAATAGATTAGTAGATTGGGAGCTAGAGCTTTCAGTCACTATCACCACCACCATCTGTAAACATACATGTCTCATTAATGCAAGTTAATGTATGTTACTAACTAAACTTCTTCCCTGGAGTTTCTGTGCTCTCATCCAGCAGGTTCTCATGGATCGTGGCTGCTGCTGTGGTCCTGCATGACGTCCACTACATATATTATTACTGTCATTATTGCTACCATATCTCCATTACAGTTTATAGTCAGTTAATGATTTGCTGCTGCTGTGCATCTGTGTCTCTCTAACTCTATCACAGGTTCCACTGCTACTGTAATCATTCTATCATTTATTGTATTTCATTGTCATTTTATCATTCATTGTAATTGTACAATATGTTTGTGTTGATTTGTTCTGTACACGTGACATCCATTGCACGTCTGTCCATCCTGGGAGAGGGATCCCTCCTCTGTGGCTCTTCCTGAGGTTTCTTCCACCTTTTTTCCCTGTTAAAAGGGTTTTTTGGTGGGCAAGTTTTTCCTCACTCGAACCGAGGGTCTAAGGACAGAGGGTGTCACTCCCTGTACAGATTGTAAAGCCCTCAGAGGCAAAATGTGTTTTGTGACTTTGGGCTATATAAATAAAATTTGATTTGATTTGATTTGATTTGATGGTCTGGGGCTGCTTTGCTGCTTCAGGACGACTTGCTGTAATTGATGGAACCATGAATTCTGCTGTCTACCAGAAAATCGATCAACAGTTCATGATCTCAATGACTTAAAAAACAAAACAATATGAAGGTTTTAGAGTGGCCTACTCAAAGTCTGGACTTAAATCCGATTGAGATGCTGTAGAATTACCTTAAACAGACCGCTCAAATCCTCCAATGTGGCTGAATTAAAACAATTCTGCAAAGAAGAGTGAGCCAAAATTCCTCCACAGTGAAAGACTCATTGCCAGTTATCACAAATGACTGTAGTTGTTGCTGCCAGGGACGGCACAAGGTTTAAGGAGCAATTACTTTTTCACATAGCGGCAGGTAGGTTTGGATAGCTTTTTTCCCTTAATAAATGAAATCATCATTTAAAAACTGCATTTTGTATTTACTCAGGTTATCTTTGTCTAATATTAACATTTGTTTGATCTGAAACACAAATATGACAAATGTGCAAAATAAGAAATCAGGAAGGGGAAAAATACAGCACAGTACACTACATATCGCAATCACTCATTCATACACAATATCTATCTAACCTTTGACAGCAGACCTATGCAGTTCACTGTGTAGCTTGATCTGAAGGAGCACATGGTGCAGATTACGGCAGATTACTGTGAGCACACATGCAGCAGGAGGAGCAAGAAGACAAGGAAACACACCACCGTGTCCTGCTCTCTACAGAGCACGGGAAGGGAAGGAAACATCGTCTAATCTGGCTCTCAAGATAATTGGCTTTAGGGATACAAACAGTCTAACTAACCGCAGTGTGTCCTCCAACGTGAAGGCAGAAACTCACCAAGAGGCTCCTCCCACCAGCTGTGACATCATATGTATAAACGATGTATGGACAGACCATGTGTATGTCCCCAACACACTTCCACTATGCTAGTCTGCTCACTGTGCATATGTGGTTCACTCATCAATTATCTATTTGTAACATCACAGGGCCAATGATAACTTAAATCAAGGTGCAGTAAGGAAGACAACATTTGCAACTGTTTTTTTAAGCTCAAACGACTGAAGCCTGATTTTAATGTTTTAGACCATTCATCATGATGACACAACTTCTAGACTTTTCTCTAAGTTGGTCATTGGTCTTCTCTAAACTATGAGAAAAAAGTTAAATGTCCAATCCATCGATCCATCAAGGGTCATTAATGGCAGTTGTTAAACTTCCTCCGTAATCTTGTTGTACAGGCTCCATTGTTGTAAGCTTGGGGAGAAGCTGTGTCTTTGGAGGAACAGCAGCTGGGGCATCAAAACGAGCAACACTTCTTTCTTTTACTTCCCTATTAGTTCATGCTTGTCCTCCAATGCCTTGTGGTAGACGGATGTGGGCTTTGACCAGCTGCTGTCGAGCAAGACATAGCTGCATATTAAAAGGAGTGGTGACATCATATTCTGCAACTAAACTGCTCTTTGGAGACAAAGGTTAAAGGCAGAGAGCATGTCCTGGAAAAAAGGAAAATCCAGGACAAATCCAATTCCCATGACTAAAGCACTTGCCAACAATGGCAAGGAAGATGCTGAGTTCATCTTCAGCCAAGAATGTGTGCAGTGTATTGAAAGGACCTACCTCCGCAAGAGGTTTTGGGAGGCGTTCCAATGTAAACTGGTGGTGGCAAAGTTCACAGTGGCTGCTGTTGGAGGCGGTGAGCCACTGCTCAAGACAAGCCCGGTGCACCATGGCCAGGCTACCAGAGCACTCGCAGGGGGACAGCAGTTCCCCTGACGTCCTTCCTTCATGGCAGATCCTACAGAATGGCTCCTCACTGCACAGACTGCTAGACAAGAGACAAGAGTCATGTCAGAGGAGAACAGTGTGTATTTGTGTTTTTCTATATCAAACATATTATATTGTCACAATTTGTATGAAATCATAACCTTCCAAATGATTAAAAAAAATAAAGTGTAATGACACTGCAAAAAGTAATGAACATGCTAACTGAAATAGTTGAAGGAGAAGCCTTCAGCTTCAAGATGCTTCCTGTATGAAGAGATTTATCTTTCACAGTTGTTATGGAATTTTTTATTCTTGTAGTGGTCTGAGTGACACATATATACTTCTAAATGGAATATAATAAATGCACACACATAGACACACAAAACACAAACATACAGACACATTACACAAAGTTACACAAAGTCACGTGTGGGCCTTGAGGTCCTCAGCAGTACTAGTTGTTTGTCTTTGACTGGCAACAGTAGGTGCCAGTCTATCTCAGCACTGTGGTGGCCAGGGTCGAAGAACTCTAGTGCTGCATGCTTAGACATAATAGATAGCTTGCCATTGACATTCCAATCTGCGTAAACAGACATCTGTGTCTCCAGACTAAAATATGTTGACAATGACACCGTCCTTGGTAAGAACATTCTCTTTAACTAATTCTGGGCGTACGGCATTTGTGATGTTATCTTGGGGTTTAAAGTCTACCCACCAGCATGAGTTGGGCAGAATGTGAGACCGACTCAGGCACTTCTGAGGATTAGAGTGTCTCTAATTCTCCTTGGCCAAGTGTCAATAAATAATACAGCATAAGACATCAGAAGCTCCTGAACACTTTCTTCCTTCCTGACCTCACCATTGACCTTTGACTTCAGCAATTTCTCCACAACAACAGTGTTCAGGCAGGATTTGAGCCCATTCTTCCACACAGGCAGTCTTCAAATCTTTTTCAGGAGATTCAGGAGAGCTCACTGGTGAATCTTGAATTCTTTCCACAAATGTTCATTTGGGTTTGGTGATTCACGGGTATGTGCAACTATCCAAGTATGTTTTGGATAGTTGGACATACCTCGCTGCTTCCATCTCTGACCATTACTGCATTTTCAAGTCATCTCTCCTCCAAACATTGCACAGCTCTTTCTGATTGTGATTGTTTTACTGAATGTATTCAGTAATATCAGTGCTGCTGTGATGATGACTGATGGGAATTCCCTCAGCAGAGTGTGCAGTGTTTCATCCCTCCACGCTTTCTTGGTGTTTCTTCTGATGTCCCGCTACATGCAGGCATGGGTACAGAGACGGACTGCTTGTCTGTTTGACCCATGTTTATGTTTGAAAGCCTCATGTGGACAGGTTTAGAGTCAGCAGGATGAGACTTCAAACTCAAAAATTGATTTATTTATGTATGGCACCTTTCTTGCAGACATGCAACACAAACTGCTTCACAGAGCAAGGCGAGGCAGAGCCCTTGGTACTGCCTTCACCTTTGTGATGCAGTAAATCTCCCTGCAGAAGACAGAAGAATGCGAGTGTTTCCTCTGCTCAGACTTTTGTGTTACCTGTCAGTGATTGCTGCACGTTCCTCAGCGGGCAGGTGATAATGTGTTACTTCTTGGTTGCAAACATTGAGTTCCTCCTTCAGCTCATGCTCGGGCATTAACTTGACCTCCCCCACAGGACTGGACACACACCTGGAGCCCAGGTGTTCCTGTGCTGTCATATCTGCTATATCAGGGGCCATTCATCACATACTATATGTGAGCGGACACTAAGAGACAAACGGGAAAAAACATGTTAGACCCTGTTTCTTGGAGAAATGATCCATTTGAATGTCCAGAATTTAAATATGTATATTTGAAGTCAAAGTCAAAGTAAGATGATTGAATCCATTGAATGCTTTGTATTAGCTTAACCGCTACAGTTTCTCTGTAAAACAAATATGTGTCGGGATCCACAGTCTGATTCTGGATCCACTAAAGTCTTCTCTATAAAGACAGAAGAAATCATCTACATGATAGTTCAAACTTGGTGTTATTATATCTGGACCTGTGAACATGTGGTAAATCTAATGGTATAATAAATAGGTTAAAAGTTTATCGTTAAATAAGTAAGAGATCATAATCATATCTTTGTGTACATTTCCAGCTGACTGCTGTCCTTCATGTGTTAGAGGTGCTAGTGGAGCTGGTCATCTGGTTGTAGAGGCACAGATCTGTGTTGTAACACTGTAGTGCAAAAAGTGATAAAAATGCACATATTCAAATACATTTTTTCCTAAAAGCAGTATATGCCTACTAAATTACAGATTCTAATCAATAATTTAAAATATTGGGAAATATGCTTACTAACTTTCTTTCAGAGAGCGAGATAAAGAGATCAATATCCATCACATAACTATGCATTCAAGTCAGGATGAGGTTAACCTAGCTTAGCGTGATCACTGGAGATGATGGTGGTGCTGTAATGAAGTCCCATGAATGAATGAAGATGTTTTCTTTTTGTTAACTTTATAATTAGTGTAAACTTAAAAACAGTGATATGAATCGAGCTCTTTGGATTTGGACTAGCTAAATCAAGTATACAGCAGGACTGAGATTCCCATTTCTACTGTAAATGAGCATGATCGCTGTAAAAACACGGCCGTCATCAATCATATCTTCACAAAGGGCGAGGCTTAGCAGTAAATTGGCTTTTAACTCATTAATTCTTTGTCCGATTATTATAAAACTCTGTAGATATTTTCATGTTGTATTTGGCAATTATTTGCCAAGAAACAGTTACACCATGGAAGTCAGAGCACAAGTTGATATTTTGATATCTAATTTAATAACCATAAGCAGAACATCTGGTGTCAAATGAATCATCTGATTCAATCTGCTGCAGCATTGATATGTTATATTAATACTAATGTAATGTGAAAGGTGTCACTTTAATGAACCCACAGACAATTATCACCAACATTGCTGCTTCCCTGACCTTTGTTCTGGTTCAGTCCGACTGATTATTAACATCAGCTGCTGGAAGCACAGACAGACAAACTGACTAATGATTCTGGTTTTACTGGCCCTAACGTCAGCACTTTGCTTCACTCTCATGGCTCCTCTGAACTTCATCAGCTGTTTCAAGAGAACAAGCTCTGATAGACTCTTTGTACTCCACCTGCTCAGCACCAAACAGCAGACACAAAGTTATGAACCTGCTGCAGAGACAGATCTTTCTCTCAGAAGTTGGTGCAGACCAAAACCAGAGCTGAAAGAGGAGAGACTATTGGACTTTCACTTATCAGGTGACACAAGCATCACTCCAAATGGCTGGTACCTTGTGTCAGCTGGAAGACAATGTGTGCTAACACATGACATCTTTATATGGAGATAATATGACAGTGTTGTGTTTCAGTGCAGTAAGAAATATTAAACCAGTTTCCAAAAAATAAATTCAGTGTCTGATTTTTGTTTCTAGATAGAAAGAGTCTCTAGAAAACAGAAAGATGTTTTACTGCAGATTTTCTCAATTTTTTAAAGACAATTTGGATTTCAGGACTGAAATTCATATTTTTTTCAGTGTATATTTAATTCACTTACCTGTGTCTAATGCAACAGAGTCAGCGGTGAGCAAACAACATCAACTGTTTTCATTTAACTATAAATGTTTAACAGTGACAGGTCTGTTGCACAGAGTTGGCTCAGCTCAGATTGAAAATATGACTGATGCTGTTCATCACAAACACACAAGCAGTGACACATGATACACAACAGAGTGGGTAGAGTTAATCACACATATAATAAATCTAATGACAGCTAAGGCAAAAGGCTTCAAACACCTTCTATAAAAAAAAAAAACAAGTCGATTTAGAACCGTGGTCTTACCATCAACTTGATATCCACAAACAGTCTGGTGGTGTGTACTCCCATATAGTGAAAAGCAGCCTGTATTTATCAAAGAGAGACAGAGTGAGAGCGAGTGTGTGTGTGTGAGAGTGTGTGTAAGCCTCTCTTCTTATAGCCTGCAAGCAGATTAGCATGGCTGAGGGATGGTGGTGAGAATAGTGAAGGATTAGACAGTGGAGAAAGTAAGGACCAAGCCAGACATCAGAGTGACTTACACCAAGGGTGAGCCCCACCTCAACATACACACCCCACCCCCCTCCTTTTGCCTTAATCCTGTTAGGGAGACCAGGCAGGCAGGCAGGCCGCAGAGCGAGCCTTTCAGCGGCCTCCCAGCTCCTATGGTAATGTAGGCTGGTTAAGTCTGGAGCCAGATGAGGAAGGACATGATGCTGTTGTTGTTGGTGTGTTTGGTTTCAGGCAGTGAATGTCTTTATGGAGGAGAGGTCTCCATTCTTTGATTCATATCCCAATCAGCTGAGATGAAGATCTGATAGCAAGTATGCAAAGAGAAACAGATGTATAAAAACATAAATGTCCCACTTTAGAATCAATTTCAATGTTCCAGTAAGCTGTCTACAGCATACCAACATCTTCCAACATTTTGTTTTACCTTGCCACTGTCACCAAGTGCTTGCTCATGGTGGAATTGTTGAGTCTCTGTAGTTAATATTATAATAAGAGGCCTGCTCTGTATGGAAAGTGTCATGAGATAACTTTTGTTATGATTTGCCGCTATGTAAATAAAATTGAATTGTTGACTGTTGCTGAATTCTGAACAGAACCAGAGCTCATTTTGTGGTAAGGTGTACTTCTTATCAGCATTTCTGTTCCTAATATTTCCAATCTGAAGCCACAATCACAGCGTTTTTTTCAAACAGTCCTTTTACCTTCATTTAAGTTAAAGTCACATTTTAGCTCATGACTAGTCATGGATGTATGCCAGCTCCGTGCTAGCTGCATCAAAGTGACTACATATCAGGTTGATATTGAAACAATATTACAGGAGATGAAAAACTTACATTCCAGCTACTATTTTGATAGTATTGTGTTTTTCTCATTCTCAAAAGAGATTCTTCCAAGTACCACAATAAGGAGGTCACATAAAACAATTTGAGAATGATAAATGGACTGTACTTCTAAAACTTCTTTCTAGTCTTCTGACCACACAGAGTACTTTTACACTATATATCTCATTCATTCACACACATTCATACACTGATGCCATTGGCTGCCATGCAAGGTGCCAACTGCTCATCAGTTTGAGCAGCTAACCATTCATACACATTCATCATGTCAGATGATCAGATCATGATGAAACTTGAGATGCACATTACCTTTTACATTAACATTTCATTAGCTTTCTTTAGTAGTTAAATGCAAGCACCTCACCAGAAACCAGTCTCATTCTGGGGTAACAAAAATGATTCTGTAATGATTCTTATTTTCAGGTCATCATACACTAACGGAACTGGTGACTTGCCCAGGGCGCACCCTGCCTCTCGCCCAATGTCAGCTGGGGTAGGCTCCAGCCCCGCCACAACCCTAGTGAGGATAAGTGGTTACAGATAATGTATGTATGTATGTATGTATGTATGTATGTATACACTAATGACAAGGAAACTCAGGAAGAAACATTCATGTGCTAACTTTTACAGAAGAGCAATAGAAATCTGACTGAAAACATTTTAACCGGCATGGCATCACCCTGCTGCTGTCTGACAAGCAATACAGAAGTATCTGCTGCTGAATCACCAGACTACAGAGCAGCTTCTCTCAGGGTGTAACCCTCCTTAACTCATCCTCCACACTCCACCATAAATAATAGTTTATTATAAATTCATCCATTTAGGTCATTTTTGTTTTGTGAGTAGTGTAAAGGGACTACAACTTGGATCTTCTGTGTTGTGCAATAATAAATCTTTGTACATCTGTGTGGAGCAGATTCAGGTCCAAGCTTGTCCTCTAAGCGAGCCCTTTCATTCAAATTCATAGTTGCTTTTCACTTTCTACACAAAAGCCCGGATAAAAGTCCTGAAAAATAACTCCTGAGCATAAGAAGGAGAAAGAGAAGGACTTTATCTGACTGGCAGAGCACCAGTCCTTCTCTTTCTCTCCCGGTCCCCTCTAATCCTGTCTGTTATTCATTCCCAGGCTGCTCCTGACAAAGCCCACAGGGAATGCACATCATTGGGAATTCCTTCATGAACAGACTGAGAGGGTGAAAAATTCCTTTGACAGCGGCAGGATAGCAGCGTGCAGAGCCCCAGACATGCTGGATAAAAACATATGTACACAAGACCTCGTCCCGCCACTTCCTGTCCTCTGAGTGGCCGGAGGTGGGTGCAGGTCTGTGAGACGCTGCCCTCTGGCTGCCTCTGGGCTGTGTCTGCTGATGTTGTGTCTGGGCTTTAGTCAAGGTCTATTTGTGATCAGTGGAACCTTCAGCCCCCCTCCTCCATTTGCATTGTGTTAGATGAGACTGGGGCCCTCTTTAATCCTGCTCAGGGCAGGAGCGAGGGGCCACTCTACAGTCTATCGATCCTTCGCATCATCAGGTCCCACAAGAGCCAATAAAAGATGTTAATCCAGTGTGTGCCTCAGTCTGGATCAATATTAGACAAAGGCACTGCAGGAGGCTGTCTGGACTTTAACCCACACCTCTGTTTCATGCTTTACCTGTACAAATACTGCAACACCCACTCCGAGGACATAGTAAAAATAAGAAAAGGTTCATGTGCTTTGAAGGTGTTGTCTGACCATTTCAAGTGAAAAGTGTTTACGGCTGTGATCTGAACTCAAAGATGTAGATTTTGGTCTGGATGGTAGAAACATTGCCAGTGTTAAAGTGCATTCATTTCCACAAGAACTCAACAATCATGTGAGTTTAACTCCACATAAAGTAAAGTTTACTGTATGCATAGATGCATACTGATGCTTTGTGTTTCCTGTAAAAAGTGTGCTATTTAGATATAGAGTGAAAGAGTGACATGTGGAATAGATGACCTTGACCTTGACAAAGAAACCCTCAGATGGACTGTCTGAGTCCACGTCTTTGGGATGAATGAACAGCAGTTGGTGTTTGTAGTTAAGTGAGTAAAGAGAGAAATAAAAAGAATGATTCACTGAATAAGTATTTACACATAATATAACATTAGTCATTGATTTTTGGTTTAAATTTGTGTTCAATGCTTAAACTTAATTTTAACATCCACCAACTAGAAGAGTGAAAAGAAGAAGAGCAAGGGTAAAAATGGAAACATGGAGGACATCAGATTCTTTTCAAACACTGTGTAACTTTTTGACAATAAAACATCATTTTTATGCTACACTGACTTGTAATCAGGTGAATTAGTGGCTCTGTTCTCAGAGAGGGCCACAGGCATTTTGGACCATTTTTGCACCAGGCATGGGGGCATGGGGGAGTTTTTCAGGTCCGGGTCACAGGGGAATGCTGACAGGGAGCAGTCTCTCCTTTTGTGTTACATTTAAAAGTATGGTAAACGTATATAAAACTGAGGAATTAAAACAAGTTGGCTCCTGAATAAAGTTAAGATGTAATAATGCTGGAAGCACATTTATCTGAAAGTCATTTAGTTTCATAGAGAAAGAAAAAAGGTTAACAGAGAGATTAAGATCATTTAGTCCTAAAAAAAAAATAAGTGAGGATGTACATGGATAAAATGAGCAGCTCTAGATGAACTTGGGTAGATTGTGTCAGTTTCAGCTGTTTTGTTTGATTGGTTATTGTCAGTGCCATCTGTGGTAATTGGCTGTAGGTAAGGAAGTGAACGGCGGGGGGAGGAGAGAAAGAAAAACATGGACAGAAACATGACGAGAGGAAGTGAATGGTCTAATTTAGGGTTCATATTTTAGTTTCCTTTCAAAACATATTATTTCAGCTATTCTATGTTTACTAATACATAAATGTAGACTAGTAAACATTTCACCCATCTACCTCAGGAAACTGAGCCCAGATAGCCCATCATTCCAGTCTAAAGTTAGTTTTAGCAACTTAGGCATCATTTAGTATCCGTGGGGTTAAATGTATACAAGAAAAGTGGGAAAAGTATGGAAGCTGAAACTGTACCTACGCTCCAAACAGAGATTAAGAATACTGGATCTGACAAATAGACTGAGGCCTTAAGAATATAAAGTGTTACATATTGAATTACATTTTAATGCTTGACCAAATATATGTGTTCATGTCATGAATAGAACGTGGGCAGAGCTCTGAGCCAGAGACTGTTTGAAGTAAGGAAAGGGGTCACTGAGTGTTTTATCTGGGGGACACAACGATTTGATGCTAGCAGACCTTTCAAGGGTCTTTTTTTAAAACACAGATAAGAGAATGGCAAGTGGCTGGAGAGGAGCAGTAAAAACAAGCCGTGGTACAGAAAAACCTCACCAGACTCAACTCTTAATTATCCATTCATTATTTTGCTCTGTTCTGTTTCGGAACAAGAACTTCTTCTTTAACAGCGTCCAGTGTGCATTAAAGGAAGAGCCCATTAGCTTTCAGAGGGCTAATCTATGGAGAACGCTCTATCAGTTGGCACTATCAGCAGCTCCTCCAGTCCAGGAAGGGTGATGTCTCTTGGTTTTAAAATGGATCCCAAAGACAAGAGTAAAGTGAGCGTGCCAAGTGACTCATGTCAAGTGGACATCCTTATCTATGAAAGATGGGATGGCTCTCTCTTGAAATGGCTCCACTGCTCTAAAGGCAGCCAGGCAGAGCTGGCAAACACTCAGGCAGCAAGGAAGTCTACTGCAGGCTTGAGCCTGGGAGGGAAGGTGGTAGGGTAAGTAGAAATGAGAAGAGTTTCTAGAATTGGGGGGGAAACACTCAAGAACATAGTGTAGATTAAATGGGATAATGTAGCCTGGATGAGATCTTCAGTAGTGTGGTTTAAGATGTCACAAACTCCGACAGGATAGTGAGAAGAGGTGGATAAGTCCAGAGCAGACTGCTCTACACAGGCCACCATGACGGAGTGGACCCTGCTTAAACGTCTCCTGGATGCTGTCCACCAGCACTCCACCATGATCGGTCGCCTGTGGCTCACCGTCATGGTTATCTTCCGGCTGCTCATTGTCGCTGTTGCAACTGAGGACGTGTACACTGACGAGCAGGAGATGTTTGTGTGCAACACAGTACAGCCAGGATGTCCCACCGTCTGCTACGATGCGTTTGCGCCCATCTCGCAGCCTCGCTTCTGGGTTTTCCACATCATCAGCGTCTCCACGCCATCGCTCTGCTTCATCATCTACACGTGGCATAACCTGTCCAAGCTGCCCCACAACAACGTCCAGAGGCAGGGGCAAGGACCAGGGGACATGCCAGGGCAGGAAGCCCCAGATGTAGGGCGAGGCGGTGGACAAGAGGTGTATGATCCAAACTGTGACTCGGACAGCTGCTCCATCCACTCTCATAAGCATCTCGGTCACAGCCTGGCAGATGTGCTGGAGGGCATCCCTGCCCACAGCATCCAAAGGGGAAACCCTAACAACATGGTACCCTTGAGTCACACCCGAGTTTGCACCCTCCGGGGTGGGAGTGCAGAGGGTCATGTGGTCTCTGGAGGTGTTCTGTCTAAATGTTATGTCTTTCATGTGTGTTTGCGGGCTGTTCTGGAGGTAGGCTTTGTTCTGGCTCAGTGGAAGCTGTTTGGCTTCCAGGTGCCAGTCCATTTCCTTTGTACCTCGCCTCCCTGCAGCCAGCCAGTGGACTGCTACGTGTCCAGACCCACAGAGAAGACCATCTTCCTCCTCTTCATGTTTTGCGTTGGTGTTTTCTGTATCCTGCTCAATCTGCTGGAGCTCAACCACCTGGGCTGGAAGAAGATCCGACAGGTGGTGAGGCTGAGGGACAGAGCGTCCTGGGGAGGCTGTCCAGGCATGAGGGGAGGATATGAAACATTTGCTCCAGACAGTCCTTCTCTCACATCCTCTTTAGGCTTCAGGGACATGACCAGCACCACCTCTCTGCCCACTTTGGACCTGGTGGTGGGTCATCAGCCTGACTGGACCTGTGCTATAAACTGTGGCAGGATGAGGGCTCCTGAGGAGGTCAGAGAAACAAGAGCAGAGCAAGCAAAAAGACAGGACAGCCATAAAGGAGAGAGGCAGCCTCTGAAGAGTAAGAGGGAGATCAGAGGCTCCAAGCAGAGGAGTGCTGAGGTCTGGATCTAGTCCACAATCACAGGGAAGTATTCTGCTGCCTTAATTAGTCTGGACCACAGATCTCACTTTGGAATACAAAAGGTTCCAGCAAAGAATTGAAAAGACCCAAATTAATTTTTTACAAACCTTTACTGTACTTGGATGTAGACATGCAGAGTTTGTTTGGAGATTTCTACCTGCATTGAGATACAATGAAGGGGGGATTTTGTTTATGACGATCACAGCATTAAAAAAATAATATGGGCTCCATAAATTAGGATAATACACAGGGTTACAATAAAACATTGAAGTTTTATATGGGCTATTTTTTAGCACTGAGTTCTTCCAATGAACATTGTTCACATACTGTATTAATCAGAACCATCCCAGATAGTAGACCAATCAATGTTGATACATCAGCAAAACTGTCATTGAATCAGCGTTGATCAACATTGAAATATAACACTGATTTTTCATCAGGTTTGCACCCTGAATAATAAATGTTATTTCAGTGATGAAAAATAGATCAAGCCAGACAAAATCAATGTTAGTTCAACTTCAAATCTATTGCTGTTTTATCATTGAACCAACATTGAAATAACATTAATTAAACCAATTCCCAGATAGCAGACCAACATTGAAACAACACTGAATCAACATTGCCTTTATCACAAATTTTTCAACCAACCAAATGATAATTCGGATGGAATTTCAACATTTAATCAATTTTGCCAATGCTAACTGGGATGTCAAAAAAAGAAACCTTTATGTGTTCCACAAACTAATTTCAGCAGAACTCTCAGAGACAGAGATCTGTAAATGTGGACATGTAAAAGTTAAAGTATCTGCATGGTCAGATACAACAAGAGCTATCAGAGGAGATATAGTTGCCCTGCACTAAATCCTCCCTTCATAAATATCCAAATGTCACTCAAACTGTTAAATTGTTTTGATGCTGTTAGATTGTATGTCATTACACAGGTTTAAAATATTTTGTCTACAACATTTATCTAAGAGGGTGTCACGTACTGTATGTATCTACTGGTTAAGATGCATAAACTACACATATAGACAATTAAGCAAGCATGAGATGGCAGCATCTAAAATGACTAGTCATTTCTAAAACCTTCAGGAAGGTGGAACTAGTTTGTTTTGTTTGTTTGTTTCATTCGAATATGGATGAACTTCCACCACAAACTAGCAGACTAGAAATCCAGCCCAGTAAAATAATGTGTATCTACCACACTGATTGAACTCATTCATGTCAACAAAGATCTATTCATTCTTTATGGCAGCTGTTGTGGGACAAAACCTTAACTGGCTGGAGTGACTTGAAAAATCACACACTCTTGTCAATAAACTGGATTTGGATGCTGAGTCTTAAAGACTGAAGACATCAGATGTGTGATTTTATACATGCTATGTACGTGTTGGACTTTATAATGGAATGAATGTTTCTGTGGATGTGCTATATGTTCACAATGCATTGGTCAGTGGATGTCTGGACAGTTTCAGAGACTGGTCACTGATGAGAAAGTTGAAGCATGCAGCGGCTCGCAGCCTTTTTGTCTGCGATCACTTAATACAAAACAGTGTAGACCTCGTATACCTCAGCATGTTAAAGAAGTTCAGTGCTTTTTGCCTTTTTTTCTCCCCTAAACCAAGTAAGAGGACAGACTTCTCCTCGTGTGCTTCCTTTCCTCACAGCTGCAGTATTTTTAGATATATGAGGAGTTTCCAGAGGAATAAAGTGGTAACCATTCAACAAAAGTACAATTCTGTATAGCAGACTGTTTCTTACATCAGCACGAGTCACCAGAACCCCTTGAGAGGTCCCAACTTCTATATTGGGAACCGCTAATTTAAGAAATGTTCTATGGCCAACAGTATGTGGTCATCCCGTGTGTAGTAATACTATTGTTAAACACGTCATTCTGAACTAAGGGGCTTTAACGTGCTCCAGTCCTCTGGCTTCAGTCTTTGCAACCAGAGGTTTGAACCCTCAGCATTACTTAGGTTGGCTGATAAATTCACAGTCAGTGTTTCAGATCATCTCAAAGCTTTTGGATTGAGTTTGTGCTGGAACACTGAACAATAACACACACGTCATTTTTGCATTCATGTAGTGTAACTCACAGATGAAGATGCGCACAAACAAAGCACGCATGTGAATGGTGGCTCCATATTTGCTTGTCATTTATTTATGCAATATATTTATTCATATATTCATTTACAACATCTATAAAACACCTTTTGCATAAATTATGCTACTGAAAAAATAAAACACAGAACTGCGCAGCCAGTTTCCTCTGCCTAGAAGTTGGTTTTTAAAATGAGACACTGAGAAGAGACTTTTGTGGAGCGCAAAGGCAAACAGAGGTACAGTGTTGAGAGAGATCTTGTTTTAGTGTATCAAAGAGTCAGTCAGTCATTCATACGGTGGGGCTAACGGCAAAAACATAATCATTTAAAAGAGGTTCATCCTGCACTCAGTCTTAAATATGTAAACAAACACTTTGGACATGGACACTTTGTATGGCTGCTTCCACTTGTTTCATGATAACTGCATCAGATGTTATTTTCTGAAGACTGACTGCACAAATAAACCTTCTCATGGACATTCCTGTGTTGCAGATAGCACCTGATGCTAACAGCTCCCCAGTATTCAAAATCTATAATAACAATGTTTAAAAAAAACTAAAATCATCATGCAACATCTCCAACATTTAAGCAATTGCAAGCTAACAGTAAATATCCAATACATGTTCTTTATGTTCTCGTTGTTGTATATAAAGTAGAGTTGGTCCACATCCGATAAAAGATCAAATGACATTACGTAGATTAAGAATGTCCATCGAGTGGACGTCAGGACAAACAACCAAACTTTGTTTAGGTCTGGAGTTGATGCCAAGTAACTCTCTGTGTATAAAAAGAAGGAAACGCTCACACGTGTGGTGGGAATGGTCATGAGAATATTGTGCTGTAAATTCTCAAACTAAATCAAATGATTTCAATGAATAAATAAAGGCTGGTGATGGGCTAACGTTGTCTTGGGGTACTCCGATAGCTCACGTTTCCACATCACTAATTCCATCAGTCCAACATCAAAGTCACTTTATCTTCTTAACACAAACACTGTTTTCATTCACTAATTAATCCCAATTAGTGACTTTTTTTAAACCAAGTTACTATCGATGAAATTTAGAGGTCCAGTGTGTAAGATTTGGGAGTATTTCTTTGCAGAAATTAAATATAATATTCATTAGTGTATAATAACCTGAATATATTTATTATACTTTTATATCTACAGTAAGAGCGGATCCTCTTCCATGGAGTCCGCCATTTTGAACCACCATGTTTGTACAGTAGCTCCGAGCAGACAAACTACAGCTGATCTAGATATGGCTTTTATGAACTGATATGACTTTGGCAGCCAGAGTTTCTCCAACATGCTTGGAAGGAGAGGGTGAGACATGGGAGAGTATTCATGTGGCTGCAATCTGCGGCTTCACTCCTGGGTGCCACTAAATCCTACACACTGGAACACTTCCTGCAAATGTTTCAAAGTAAAAGCCTCTTGAGAAGAGCAGATATCTTTTCTGTGCTCACATTTCACTTGTTTCTTTAAATCATTCGTCTGTAATGTTTGTAATGATCCTACGGGTTGATGTTAACGTATTTTAACTTTGTTCATGAGAAATTAAAGCAGAGAAACAGAGCAGCAGAGTGTTGAGTGTGACATGTTACTGTTGCTGTGCAGGTGGAAATAACGCTGTGGAAAAGTAGACAATCCTGACAGGTCTTCCAGACTACTGTTCAACAAAGAGCAAGCTGTGAGGGATCAGAAAACAGGAAGTCTTCTCACTGAAATCAAATTAAACAGGACAGTTAAAGTTAACGCTTCAAGTTAAGGTCTGGTTTTCTCTGAAGCTGAGATAAATAAATAATAATCTATTTGAGAATTTACGGTGCGCTCTCCTGTCTGGTGGCATTTAACTGAATACTCCACATCAGCTGTGTGGAGAGACGGCTGCTGGTTATCAGGCTACCAACTCACACTGTGATGAGACTTCATAAACGAACAGGTCTGCAGCAGAGCCACACGGTAACTGCAGGCCTGGACTTATCTTACAGCCTATCACAAGATAATAAGAGAGCTGGAATGAGTTTCACAAGGTAACGGGATCATCTACTTCAACAGACTCCATCTACATCTGATTAAGATGTGATACAAGCATTTTCCCAATCTACACTGACATAATTAAGATGGTGGATTGGTTATAGTACAGGACGAAGACCATCTGTGGTTATATAAATCTAAATATTTACCATTTTGACTTCACATATATATCTGATATATGATTAGATCACGTGAATAAAACAAAATGGAACGCTGAAGAACAAAAACAAAAAGGTGCATGTCCATAAACAGAAGTGGTAGGTAGTTTCTAAAGCTTCAGTGCAATACAGACAACATTTCAAAAAGCACTTTCAGTGTGACAACATATTCATCCCTATGAGACAGAGCGCAGAGCAGAGTCCTTACATTAAGTCACAACAGGTCAGAGCATGTAAACAGAGAGAGGGACATTCAGAGAGACGAGTTCACTTCAGTTCCTCGCACTCCTAACGACGTGTTCTGGGAAACACTTAAGAGCACAGCAGGCAGACAGGCAGAGTCAGTGTGGGGAGGAGGAAGGACGCCAACACAAAGATGCAGAGTTACAACACAAGACAGACATCACGTACTGTCCGCCATCATCCCAGTGTGAATGTGAGGCTTTCAAACTCTGTGAGCTGAGTGTGACTGCTGTTCAAGAGCAGTGGCTTGAAATGTTCACAAAATAAAAGCATGTATAAAATTTTAAAAAAAGGAATGTTTGTGCTGAAAGGACGTGGAGCTAAAGTCTACATGGATCAGTGTGTGATTTCACATTTTAAAGTATAATTCTTTAAATTATTTAAATCATTTCTGTCAGTTATGATAACATTGTACTCACAAAAGTGATGCTGAAATCTGGGAATGTGGCAATATTACTGCAACAAAGTTCAACAGAGCAAGAAACACGAGCAGTCAGACGATCACAGGTTGTACCGAGCTGACAGTTGATCCAAATTAAAAAAAAAACAAACTTGTTTTCAAACTGTTTTTTGACCCTGAACTGAGCTGACGTGCAGGTGATGCTGCGGGTTCGTCGCTATGAGCAACATTAGTTGTCTGTTGCTGGTATTTCTTGACCTGTCGGCCCTCTTTACAGCAATGACCGCCATGCTCCCAATATGAGCAATAACTTGATGAGTACACTGTGATAATTACTGATAGAAATGACGACCAAGATGAAGAAAACAAGAAGAAAAGCTGTAAAATGACCCTTGAACTTTGGCAATACTTCACTTGAAGGCCTCAAACTGAACATAAGATGCTTTTTAAAACACAAAACATCAGTGGAGTGTTGGACAGCGGCGGCCATATTGAAATCTTCTCAGGCAGATGATAAAATGTGGAGGCTTTTCAACATGCAATTTCTTCAGGTTAAAAGGGGTCACTTCACCCAAACTAAAACACATCTTTTCTTTTGTCTTTGTTCAGTCCTGTGAGCACCACAAATTTCAACTGTATTCCATTTAACTCCAGTCATCCCCGTTGTTTTTTTTCTTTCATCCTCTGCATGACTACATTTGTGCTTTGCATTATGTTAGCGCCCTAAATAGCTTGTATGCAAGAGGTTGAATCACTCTGCGGGGATCTGTGACATAAATACAAAGCATCTTTCATTTTTGGGGTAACTGTATGAATCTTGAAATGTATATCATGTTCTTATTGTGACTGTAATGTAAATAAAAGCCTACAGTGTGTTTGTAGTGACAAACAGTGCAGTCATTAAACGTCCAGTGGTAAACTTCAAGCAGAGCTGAGGAGCCTCAGTTTGTGCTGACGGGGCAAAAACAATTCAAGAGGATAAACTTGGGTCAGACAGACAGGATGGATCACGGACTTTGATGCTTTTAACTCAGTCTGACCGACCAGGAAGAGTGTCCCACTTAAAGCCTTGGGTTTCAGTTGGTTTCAGGTTCATAAATATCAACGGAGAACACAAACTAATCAGCGACTCTTAAGTTGGCTTAGGACAAAACTACTACCTCTCAGGCTCGCTTTGAAAAAAGAAGACAGATATTTTTTCTCCAGCTTCAGGTTGAGCTGGTCCTGTAGTATTTTCAGGCCCGAGTCGAGCTGAGGACGGAAAGAGTGTGAGTGTGTGACGAGGCAGGAGGGAGCCTGCAGAGAGACTTGAGGTGCTGGCCTTCACTGAGGCAGGGGGACGATGACCTCCACGTAGTTGATGGGGAAGAAGCCGGACTCGCCGTTGATCATACCCTCGTACCAGTTCTCGTCTATCTGGTTGGTGAGGATGATGATGTCGCCCTCCTTGAAGCCCAGCTCGCCCTCGTTCTCTGGCTCAAAGTTGTAAAGTGAGCGACAGCACGGCTGGTCCAACACCTCTGACTCTGCACCAAAGGAAGAGATGAAGAAATGATACACAGAAATGATGAGAAATATTGTATGTTACTTAAGTTTCCGTAAAGTAACAGTGTGACTAATGATTATTTCATGTTCAAGTCATTTCTTCAATCAACTGTAGTGATAAAATGTCGAGCATGACGTCTGCTGATGAACACTGTGAGATATGTTTGAAAGACTACAAAAAGCTAAAGGGAACTTGAGTGGATGGAGTTTGTCATTACTAATACTGAGCCATCTCCATGACAACTAACTCCTTCTACTGAGGAAGACCTTGAGATGTAATTGAAAGTTCTGGAAAATCATAGTGTTGAGTCAATTTAAAGATCAGTTCATTTTAAACTGCTGCTGACAGTCCAAACATTGAGTTTGATCATTCAGGACTGTAGTGGAGAAACTGCTGAAGTCAAAGGTCAGGAGGGAAGAAAGTGTTCAGGAGTCTCTGATGTCTTATGCTGTATTATTTATTGACACTTGGCCAAGGAGAATTAGAGACACTCTCATAAAGCATCAGAAGTGCCTGAGTCAGTCTCACATTCTGCCCAACTCATCCTGGTGGATAGACTTTAAACCCCAAGATAACACCACAAATATTATACGCCCAGAATTAGTTAAAGAGAATGTTTTTACCAAGGATGGTGTCATTGTCAGCATATTCTAGTCTGACAGGCAGCACTAGATTTCTTCAACCCTGGCCACCGCAATGTTTTTACCAAGGATGGTGTCATTGTCAGCATATTCTAGTCTGACAGGCAGCACTAGATTTCTTCAACCCTGGCCACCGCAGTGTTGAGATAGACTGGCACCTACTGTTGCCAGTCAAAGCCAAACAATTAATACTGCAGAGGACCTCAAGGCCCACACGTGACTTCATGTAACCTAAGAATAGAAAATTCCATAACAAGGATCAACTGATCATCAGATCTGTTGGATTCATCTTTTCTGTACACTAACTTGACTGCAGGGTCAGTGTGTTACTCACGGTGAATATTGCCATTGGTAGTTGGGCTCTCGGGCCATGACAGTGGAACAGAGGTTATATGATCGGCTGGATGAGATGAGAAGACAAATGGAGATGGTGTTGAGCACAAGACAACACAAAACAATGCACACACTCAGTACATGATGAAGAAAACAGCCCAGCACACACACACACACACACACATTCTCCATACTGCAAGTAAGTAAGTATGCTGTCTGACTTCAACCAGCAGAAGGTGGCGAAGTTTAGTTTTTGAGTTTTGCAAATTGAAAAGTATAAAATCCATGTAACTGATTACGAGATATAAAATGTTTCAGCTCAGTGAAGGTCAGGTAGCATCGGAACATCTGCACAGAGTACAGATATAATGGCAAGCCATTTGTTCTATGCTGTTATAGGCCTAGACTGCCAGGGCACTTCCCATGATGCACTTCTCTTCTTAGCTCAAGATTATCATTAAATGTTCATCATGAATTATTTTACAATAATTGAATTAGATATGGAAATAAAATGTTCTGGATTAAGAACTTTGAGTTCATTTCTATGCAGAGAAATGTAGTGATGTAACAGTACTACATGAGTACAGTACTACTTACTTATACTTCAGTGAATACAGTAAACAGTGGTGTTTCTGATGATAAGTGCTCTGTGGTTTTTCACTTTTGGCAATAATGAGATGCAGATTTCAGATGTGATCTAAACTGATCTACCGTCAGCTCTGAGCTCAGTCTGACGGCTGCGCTAACATCACATTAGCTCACAACACAGCTTCACGCTGTCACGTTGATGTCATGTGATGTGATTAAAGGTGTAATGGGGAGTACAGAGCCGCGTGTTGATGGTGAATCATGTCTGGAGATTTGAGCGACAATGAAATATTATACTGACACATTCTGAAACTGTCCATGCTAATCTGCATTTGGTGATTGAGGAGACAGACACATCACATCATCAGTGCTGCACATATCAGGTAACATTAACCTCAACACTGTATAAAGGAATACCTACTTTTCCCATTCACTGTGTGGTTGATCTGGATATCTGGAAGGGATAACAGAAAAAAAGTATATAGTAGAGCTCAAAGCAAACAATGAAGATGGGGCTGACAGAAAATCAGAGAACAGAAAGTAAAAACACAGATAGAGTAAAGACAGACGCTGTGTGTGGCAGCTGTACCCGTGGATTTGATGGAGGAGCTGTAGGACAGGCCGTTGTGCTGACTGTTGTCCAGAGTGTCGATGCTGCTCTGGATGGACTTTGGTTTGAACTCTCTCTTGGGCCGACTGCTGGCTGCAGATATCCTGAGGCGAAAAAGGTTAGATCACAATGTCACAACCACTGTGAGTGAACGGCAGAATGAGACCACACACACACACACGGTGTGAAGGTTTCTTACGTGTTCTGCAGCTTCACGCTGAGCTCCTCCAGGATTTCACACGATTGCCGGTGGTACTCGACAGCCGCCTCGATCAGCGCCGACAGCTGGCTCACCTGCTCCACCTGTTGACC
Source organism: Protonibea diacanthus (assembly GCA_028641955.1). NCBI lineage: Eukaryota > Metazoa > Chordata > Actinopteri > Sciaenidae > Protonibea > Protonibea diacanthus. The sequence continues at coordinate 30,501,022 of CM053976.1, read as the reverse complement.
ACCACACCAATGCAATGCACACGCACACACACACACACACACTATAACTCACCCTCCAGCAAAGTGACCAAACTGCTTTAAAAATATCAGTACAATAACACATTACAAATATTTTAAAAACACACACACACCCCTGAAATATGACGTAATGATGTGACTTTGTACTGAACATCATAAAATCATGTGTAAGCCTGTCTCATCACTCATCAGCCTCCACATGTGTACATCCCATGATGCATTTGTCTATTACATCAATCGGAGGCTGAATGCTAAAATCAGCACAGGGGAAAGAAATAAATGCACGAGTGAAGCCAAACATTCCAGACAACGTCTCGTGTTGTGTATGAGGTCAGATAATCAAGTTTATCAAGTGTCTCACGATTGCTCCTCGAGTTGAGTTTTCCTCCAAATCGATATTACAATGATGCAGTTTGAAAAGAGGTCCACGTGTGTACGTGTAGTCTTTCTGTGTAGAGGTCACACATAATGGGTGTCCAAGTGATCTCTGTGCCTAAATGATGGATGGAGTATATAAAACATTCACATTAGGCTTCACAACATAAGCCAGACACTTGATGACTCAAAGAATAAATGTAGATCATTTCAGATAGATAACTGGGTTCAGCAGCATGATGTCATCCAGTCACACATCTGCATGTATCGTGCACTACAGTGTTTCACCGCATGTGATCTTACTGTGTGTGTTCTTATAGACTGTGTAAAAACCATGACTCGTCCTGATGCATTCACTCTGGCTTCATGTTTAGTAGGCAGAGCTCGGTGTGGTTATATTTGTTGTGAACCAAAATTCATTTAACCAGGGAGATTGCTGGAACAATGTAGTAAAGCACCAGTTGTGTTGCCACGGTTACAGAGGACCGCAGGACTGTGTTAATAACTTTCCATGTCACTGTGGTGGCATCTGCATGATTCTATGCAGTCGTCTGCTGGGGAGGGGGGAGCACAGAGTCTGGTCAAGAGGACCAGCTCTGTCCTGGACTGTCCTCTAGACTCCACAGAGGAAGTGAGGGAGAGGAGAGGATGGATGTCAGCTTTGCTAACATCCATCATGAACAACTCCTCTCACCTCCTGCATGAGACTGTGGAGGCCTCAAGCAGCTCCGTCAGCAACAGAGTGCTACTCCCACCATGTAAGAAGGAGATCTACCACAGGGCCTTCATTCAACAGCTCTCACACTCTTTAACACCAGCATGACTTCTGATCCACCTTGTGTATACAAGCTGCTGTGACAAGTGAATTTCCATCCTGGTGTTGGATCATTAAAGTCTGTCTCATCTTAGTTCAACACACCACTGCACTCATTCACAACAGCGGTTAAACTGTGTAGAATCTGATGCATCATTGAACAGATATCAGCTGCTTTCTGTGGCCGTGGTTTAAAGGGACAATATGTAAGATATTCACTATATTGAATCATAAAATTAAAATGCTATATCATCAGTTCTTAAGGAAATATGCTAAGTAAATACTTGCTTGTTGACAAAAACCCGACAGCCAAAATTATCATATTTTGAAATTTACCACCCGGTCGTCTCTTTGTTTATGTTTTGGCCTTTGGAATTCTGATCAATTTTTTCTGTGTTCGATATCCAGGGTTGCCAGGTATGAAACAGCTTTGCGGCAAACACAGCGCACTACAACAATCGAAGCAAGTGAGCAGCAGTTTGACAGAGATGGAATCTACCAGACCTGAGAGACAGAAACAGGCGTAGAGGTTAGCTACACAAAAAACAAACAAACAACGTTACAGCAGCTGGGAGAGTTTCATAGTTTATAGTGCACAAACTCCGTCTTGATAGTGCTCAGTTTGAGTGGTGTTTGACGGCTATCAGTCACCGGAGGAGTCGGGGGTTTGAGGAGTTTCAGCGGTTTGTGGAAGGTGCTGACGGTGTGTTTAGTTCAGCTGCCCCACACAGCAGCGGTTGACAGATTAATTAAGAAAACCTAAAACCGCAGAAATTAATTAATGCAGAAATCACGTAATGGAAAAAATGGAAAGTCTAATACAACACTGACGGCTGTCTTATATAGTAAAAACAAATTACCATAACAGCAGCAGCTGAAAATAATACAGTAATTACAGTAATATTAAGTGACTTAGTGCACAGTAACATGATTTTACATCATGTACTAACATAATCACATTATGGTTTCTCATCATTTTCATGTGTGTTATCTAATGTCAGTGCATGTAATGCATTTGTTACTTCTAGGCTGGACTGTTGCAACCCTTCAAATAAGTCTCTTAGGACTTTGCAGCTAATTCAGAATGCTGCTGCACGTGTTCTGACAGGAACCAAGATCAGAGATCACATCTCTCCCATTTTGGCTTCCTTGCACTGGCTACCTGTTAAATCTAGAATAGAATTTAAAATTCTTCTCCTTACATACAAAGCTCTTCATGGCCAGGCACCATCGTATCTAAAAGAGCTCATAGTACCTTACTACCCCTCTAGAACACTGCACTCAGAATGCTGGGTCTCTTGTGGTTCCTATAGTTTCCAAAAGTAGATTGGGAGCCAGAGCTTTCAGCTATCAAGCTCCTCTTCTGTGGAACAAACTACCAGTCTGGGTTCAGGAGGCAGACACAGTCAACACCTTTAATTTTTTTTGCTGCTGACAGGGAATATATGTAGTCAGATCTGAGTTTATGTGTGTCTGTAACGGCGCACACGGACGAGAGACACCTACCTGGGTGTGACCACTTGCCGGGTGCGCTGTGCTGCCTCAAACACTGGCAGCTACCTCAGCCGGTCAGTGGGGAAGTGGCACTAGTAGCTGCCGCTGCCATGAACTGAGCCAGCCCTTTCTCTGTGTTTATGTGCTGGAAGTAACCGCTATGAAACAATCTCCCTCACTCTGATTTACTGCGTATGTAGTGTACCAGTGCTCTCTCTCTCATTACAAACCAAACTAAACTTCTTCATGTCATTATTTACAGCGTAAATTGCAAGTCAGACTCTGATTTAGACGCCGATTCATGAAATAATCAAAGCCAGAACACAACAGGTAGATTATCAGAGTTTAGATAGTTACGTTTACGTTACGTTTCACTCGTCCTGTGCTAGTGAAGGTTCAGCAGCGTCAACCTGGCACCCTGCGTGAGCGTCATTAGGGGAAGGGGGGGACTGGCTCCACTGTTTGGAATTTGAGCTTGGAATTCAGTCTTACATATTGTATCTTTAAATGTGTGGAATACATATTCTGATCTCTGTCACGTGAATTGACATGTTGTAGTTCTCTCCTGTCTTACATCATTCTCCAGGAAGTTGAACATGCTCCTCTCAGCGAGGTCCTTGCTCTCCTCAAACTTCTCCACAGCCTGCCGAATCTCCTCATCTGGAATCTTTCCCTGACGTTTCTTCTTATAGTCGAAGTCCAACCGGCGTCCCTCCAGTTTCTTCAGGTGGTGCTGCAGACAAGAACACGAACAGGTCAATAAAATGACAGACCATATGCAATAATAGCACAACGTCTTATCCATGCAGTGTGCAGGAATATTCTCATTTTAAAATGTAGGAGTCTAGATATTCTGAAAGATTATTTGTTCATTCTTTGACACATGTATGTGACCTCTGAGCACTCAATGCATTCTCATCACACAAGATCCAAACTCACATTATTGGTGTTGGAGCAGAGGTATTCCATTCTGACCTGAACTTTGCAAACTGCAGTGTTGATTCATGAGGCACAGAGCACAAAGAGTGTTTGTCCGCTTGGTTCAGTTAGTTTGGACTGCAGAGAGAGCTGTCAGTCAAACTCCAGTACAGACTAACATTTAGACTAAGACTATATTTGGAGCAAGCTAGCAGCATGCAGGGCGACTGTAGCTCAGGTGTCTCTGATTTTATTCCCTCGCTAAGATACTGAAACCTGTTTGGCATTGATGGCTGTGTGTGTGTGTGTGTGTGTGTGTGAGCTTAGTATCCTTGTGAGTGCTTTGGATAGGAAGCACCTGATTCACAGTGGACACCATCTGCCATCAGTGTGTGAATGAGAAGTGCTTTAAGTGGTCTGTAGACCAGGAAGTGTCATGCTGACCTACAGCAGAATGGTAATAATAATAATAATAATAATGATGATGATGATGATGATGATGCATGACGTCCACTACATATATTATTACTGTCATTATTGTCATCATATCTCTACTACAGTTTATAGTCAGTTAATGATTTGCTGCTGCTGTGCATCTGTGTCCCTCTGACTCTATCACAGGTTCCACTGCTACTGTAATCATACTATCATTTATTGTAATTCATTGTCATTTTATCATTCATTGTAATTGTACAATATGTTTGTGTTGATTTGTTCTGTACACGTGACATCCATTGCACGTCTGTCCGTCCTGGGAGAGGGATCCCTCCTCTGTGGCTCTTCCTGAGGTTTCTTCCACCTTTTTTCCTGTTAAAGGGTTTTTTTGTGGGCAAGTTTTTCCTCACTCCAACCGAGGGTCTAAGGACAGAGGGTGTCACTCCCTGTACAGATTGTAAAGCCCTCAGAGGCAAAATGTGTTTTGTGAATTTGGGCTATACAAATAAAATTTGATTTGGTTTGATTTGATATTACATACATACCCTGTATATACATACAAATAAAATTAAGCTAACATACTAATATGATGCACATTTACACTGACCTGATCTATACTACTACTCATAGTTTGTCTACCCTGTCAATCAGAAATTCAAAAATGCCATCTTACAGTTTGTGTAAGTTTAGTTAGAGGTACAGGCGGCTGTTAATGTACCGTGATCTCCCTGAGGTCCTTGTCCTGTAGATTCTGCAGGGGGTCAATAAAGTTTTGTTTGACATTTATGTCCAGGGAGTCCTTCACGTCTGCCATTTGCCTCATGGCCTCACCCATATCCACCAGAGCGCAGCCTACAGGGCACAGAGAGAAACACAGAAACTGTGCTAGTGAACCTGTGGTCTTTTCAGCAGGGCACAGGAACACCACATTTGAACATGCACCAAGACTTCCATCACAGCTTCACAGGCATGCTGTCACTCTGTGACAGTGTTGTTTCTGAATACTGTATTTTGAAAGCTGACAAATGACAAAGGATTTGCAGCAGAGAAATATGATTTTCATACACACTGACATCACAAACATGACATGTCAGAACATTCATTTGCGCTGTGGGCAAACAGCAGGAATTTAATATATGCTAACATGATGTATTAATGCTAACAGGGGGGGGGGGGGGGGCTTTTTAACCATACTGTAGTATTTGTGGAACCCCACCACCTGTTGCACATCTTTGTTTGTAAATTGGAAGCACCTCACTACTTTGTTGAATATTAGAATTGGTACCAAAGACAGAGTCCTCTCCCAGCTCGTGGCCGTAGCGCAGCATGCAGTCTCCCAGCAGGCCTTCAGTCTGAGGATAGCCTGTGGTCTTCACCTGGCCTCGGATCTTAGACACTGTGTTCAGCATGTTCAGTTTGGCTCGAGAGGCTACAGAGGAGAGAATGAATAAAGCATGTGATGGAGTCAATCTGCAGGCCAGAACAGCAGATTTTACAACAAAGTCACAGATGTTCCATCTTTTTTTTTTTTTTACCTGGGTTAGGCTGGAGGTATTCTGTCGTTTTGGACAAGAGGTCAAACACTGACTTGTTGGTCACCTCAATTTTCTGATGGAAGACAAGAGCAATTAAAATAAGAAGAGATGTTGCAGGTTAGTCAGACAGTTAATGACTCTGTTGTCCAAACGGGGCTCATTAAACACAACAATATACATATATACCAAGCTGTGACTCTCTTCTGACTGTAGTGTGCGGTGTGCTACCAGAATAATGACAGTAATCACTTCATGAAGACAGTTAGACAATTTATTGTGATCACTAACCTTTGCATTTGAACAGACTTTCTTATTTAGCACACATCATTTCATTTTTCCCAGATACTTTCTTTATTCATCTTGCCCAAAGTCAGATGCAAGGAAACAGGTTTAATCCAAAACAATTTGTGTCTGTGTGTTGAACTACAACAACAGCAGTGTGCAGTGTGTGCTCATCATTATACAGAGGCTGTCAGCTTTGGAACCATCGTGTTTGAACTGAGGTCAAAAATGAGAACTAGAGGTGTGAGTCTTCACTGTCCTCACCATTCCATTGTCATTCACCCGGCTGTTGTAGTCGGTAGTTTGTCCAACTTTGCTAGCACTCAGCACAGGTTTGTTTACATTTCCTCAGCTGATCTGTGTTCAGTGACACAGCTAATACAGTGGGTGCAGTGATTTGAATGACAAAAGCTCTGAGGGCTTCTCCACTAATGATTTAAATCGTCCATGCAGCATTTAACACACAGACATGAGCTTGATGTTGACAAGTGTTAAATCGACTGAAGATGAGATTATTTCCTGCCTGTCCAATATGAAATCAACCCCAGCACCACTAAGTGTAACACTATGCATCCATTATGAGAGCATGTTTACTGCTGAACTCACCCTCTCCATCTCCATGAAGTCTTCATCCAGCTTCGTCCCCTCCACCCCGCTGATCTTTTCACTGAGTAGCTACACAGAGAGCAGAGAGGGGATAATGTATGGGATTAGAACACTCAGATTCGGAAGTGTGTTTTTCTGTCCTCCATTATTATGGGATCATAACACTGCACAGAGTCCGCTCGCAAAACTTTCCTATGCTCGCACGAGTGGGGTTTTTTTAGTGGGTGGTTTTTGTCACTAAAGGGGGCGTTCAGTTAAAACGGCCAATCATAAAAGACTAGGACATAATAGAAAAATTAAGACATACATTAGGCATTAATAAGAATAACAAGATGTGTGCACCAGTAGAGATTACTGAATGAGTGCATTTTGCATTTTTACAAGGAATTTGAACATTAACCAGGCTTTTATATTACTCACATCTGACAAAAATAGAATGCTGAAAAAAGGTGAAAAGCCTATGCTTGTTGAAATAATATTTCTGTCAATATCTCAATGTATTCAACACGGACATTTACCAAATTAAACACTATAAATACAGGATCCATGTTACAAAAACATATCAGTTAATGTAGGAAATAGCTTACATTATTCCTGCATGAATGCTCAAGCATGTATTGAAGGTTGCAAATAATTTTTTAACATTACGTTTAATTTTCAGGGACAAAGAATTACATCTAGAATATGAACAAAACTGTTTTACCAAAAAAAAAAGTACAGTTTGTGTGCAACAGGATCCAAGTTACAAAAAATGATCAGCGTTTTATCAGATTAATGTCAGTGATGGAGGAAACAAAAGGCAGCGCTCAGACAAACATATATTTGCTCAACCAATTATATTTGGGGATACAGTGGTTGACATGGCCTGCCCCCTTACTGATAAAAAACGCCCACTAAAAAACCCCTTTGATCCAATATATTCTACCAGCCTGTTACACAGTATAAGCCTGAATAGAAATAGTAAAATCATCAAATCAAAACATCCCCAGTATCAGTTTCCTGCCTCCTACTGATTTACATCACATTCCATTTATTTTTCCTGTTCAAATTACTGTAATGCACTTTATGCCCATATCAGACAGTGCTCCTTTCACTGACTCAACTGGTACAGAACCCTGCTGACTGAACTTTAACAAGCACAAAGACATGAAGAGATATGAACTCCTGAGCCATGCAGCAAGCTTTCTGCCCATTATATTGCACATGCAATCCTGCTGATCTGGGATCCTGGTTTGTGACCGACTTTTAGAGAAAGAAAGCAATTATGAATATTTCAGTCTTTTATGATCTATGTTGTTTCTATAAGTTAATGATATATATAATGATAGTATTTACAGTCTCACACACACACACACCCACACTCACAAACTCCGAACAGCCCCTACGCTACAAGTGACCTTGTATGGTTTGTAATGTGTGTCAAACAAAGGAATGGGACTTTGACACCATTCCCTGCAGGTTTAAAGAGGATTAAAATTCTGTGCACAAATAGTGGACTAATACTGAAAGATTTAGAGCAGTTGGCCAGTTAGAGGAAAACTTCAGTCAGCTCAGCTCAGAGTGAAAAATCTGGGGTTTATACCAAATGTGTTTTTTTTTAATTGTTCTTTATCCTTCACAAATGATGCACCAGAATAAAGATGAGCGACCTGATGAGCGAGTGTGACAGGAGCACATCTTAACAGCAGTCTGCAGGTGTCGTGTTTGGATGCATTGTCTAGAACAAGAATAGGAGTCCACAGGTCCAGGGTCAGTATATAATATTCAGTGTTACTGGATGGACTCTCACCAGTGTGTGTGTGTGTGTGTTTGAGAGAGAGAGAGAGACAAAGAGTGTGAGACGGGAGAAGGTGGACTAATGTACGCCGCATTTCTGTAAGTTATTAATAACTTAAATAGCTCCTTTGTTGAACCCGTAACATTTTCTAGTAAGTCGAGCCACAAGCCACCCACGCATCACTACTACACACACTCTGTGCAGACAATGGTTTTGTGTCTCTGTGCACATTCCTCCTTCCCTTCATAGACGTCAGGTCAGCCTACACTGACTCTTCTATTGGATACATTAGTTGAGACATAAGTGAAGTGAATCAAGTCTCCTCTCAACGTGACATCACTCATTTTTTCATCCCCCAATGTGTAACCCAAGTTGGCACCAATGAATGCACTACTACACCAACTATGGATAAACACCTCATAAAACACCACGTTAAAGTCCATGTAAAGTAAGAATAAAGTGTTATTAACCACCCAGCCAAATTTGAATGATTAAAAATATCAACAAGTTTATGAAATTAGGTGTCAAAATCAGATAAAAATGAATTCTCAGCTCCAGGACTGTGGGGGCGTGTCCTCTGAATGTGCTGAAGCCACGCCCACTCGTGGGAGCAGTCAAGCAGCCATTTTGAAGGGACTGAAACGTGTCGGATGAGTTCAGGAAATGACATGACTAACTTTGAAACACTGAGTGAGATGAATTCATCTCTAGATCTCTGCTAGGTGTGCAGGAGTATGCTCATTGTGGCCTCAGCATGTCATTGAGCCACCCTTTAAGGACCGCCCACAAAATCCTGAACTGAAAACTGGTGAAACTCCACATTTCAGTAATATATTGTTCAAAGTCTTTTCACATTTTTCAGCAGCTATTTTCAATATTTTTAATGTATTTTGAAAGAAATCTCAGAATTACCTCTACAAAGGTCTTTAATGAATCCAATCTAACCCCTGAAGCACATCAATATAGAGGATTTGGAGCTGTGTATTAGTGATGCAGTCTTCCAACTTGGCAGTCCAGCTCACTCTCTCATTTTAATCAAACCAAAGGACCTTCCTTTACAGCAGGAGCACTTAGCTGCAGGTTAAATATAGAGCAGGCTATGTTGATAGGTGCTCCAGCACAGACGCAGCCCGCTAAAAGCAGTCCAATTAGCAGCTCTGTGAACAGCACAACATTTAACAGGCAGCTATGAAGTGGGAGAACCTGGAGAATGAACCCAGAATAGAAACAAGACCTGAGTCATCATGACTCCACAGGATCCACAGGGACATAAGGCGTCATATATTACGATTAATATGACTGAAGTGCAAGTCCTCAAAGACACTGAAGCAGGCTCTTCATACTGACAGATATAATAACTAATATTCCAAATTCAAACGGACCTCAAAGTAACTCACACCCCTTCAGTCCAAACACAGACATCATACACCATCCTGTATGCTGGAATCAGAGTGATTTACTCTGTAGCAGCAATTCCAATTCATAAACATCCATAAATCAACTTAGTAATGGAACTCATTTAAAAAACAGAGTAAACCACGTGATTACCTAGATAGCAGACCAACACTGAATCAACACTGAACCAACACTGAATCAACACTGAACCAACACTGAATCAACATTGATCTCAATCTAATCAAAAAAACTACAAACCTTCCTGTAGTTCTGATTCCATTCTCTAATGCACTTTACTTCCTTCACAGGAAGGAACTGGATGAATGACTGGTTGCTACATTTTGAGCTTCTGATGTGGTTTAACACTTGGTGTGTGTGTGTGACGGCGTGCGCAAGAAGTGACTGTTGATTCAACAACAACAATGGCAACTGCTAGAGAGGTTAGCATTGCTGCTGCTAGCATCAGTTCCTTAGAAGAGCAGAGAACGACAGTTAGGAGTTTTCTGGATGAAAAGATGTTCTCATTCTTCTCCTGACTGACCTCAGTAATATTTGTTGGACGGTGATAGACAGCTCATACTGTGGAGCTGTGCTGACACCTCTGAGCATATGAAGTCATGTGATGCAGAGCGATAAAAAATCTATTAGTGGTGCTGAATAAAGATGAGCGATCTGATGAGCGAGTGTGACAGGAGCATGCTGAGAAGCTGCAGTGGTCACCTTCAGCATGCTGTATTGTCTTGTATCAGTAAATGACGACAGCAGTTCTGGAGTCAGTGTTGCAGCTGCCAGGCCTTATGTAAGCAAGCAGACTGAATCAGCAAACAATGTACAGCATGACTGAGGCTTTGGGAGAGCGTGGAGAGGAGGTCACACAGAACAGAACAATAAGCAAGAGGTAAAAAAAAAAAAAAGGAAACAGCTGTGAGATGTCAGAAAGGAAAGAACACGTGTAAAGGATTTCACAGTGCAGTGTTCCTGCCTTTCAACACACACTCGAGCACAGTTTAGCACTACTGTACTGCTGGTCTGCTGCTTTTGGCTGTGAAGCTTACTTCACTGACTTACTTCCTTACAGCAATGTCATATAAAGCACTGAACACAATTCAATCCGTAGAACATCAATGTAAGTCTCCAACTACAGTAAGAGCTCAGAGTGTAAAGAGTGCACTAACGTATCGGCATTAGACAGAAGAGCACGCCCTGGAAGAAACTGAATCAATTTCATTCTTCTGATAAGTCAAAGCTGCAAGAAAAAGTCAACTTTATGTTTTGTTTCCTGTTTTTGTGATGCACTCCCTCAACAGAAGGTCTGCGTGTCACTGCACCACTGTCTGAGAGACAGTCAACTTGTACTGCAGTACCAAGAACTGTCAGCTAATGCAGAATTTGACTTCAATAGATTTTTTATGTTCTGTGTCCATACTGAGCTGATCCATCAGTAAGAGAACTACAGTGTGTTGCAGCAGATGATGGGAAGTTTGATGTGAAATAACGCTAACTTCCACTTGCTCAGGAACTACAGTTTCACAACAAACACATAAAAGTTAAAAGTTGCACCATCATGACTGACAACAAGCTACAAGTCATGATCATAACCCAAACCCAAATTTAGCTTCATGTAAACGCAAAGCTCTAATGCCCCTGTCTGAGTACTGTGTGTGTGTGTGTGTGTGTGTCCAAGCCTGCAATAAAGTGGTGCCAGCAGTAGAAGAGTTGTCGGCACCAAGTGGGTCAGAGCCTGTGTAAAATTAGCAGGAGAATCTGGAGGCTGCCAGAGTCTTTCTAGGACAGGAAGCTGCCATTGCAAATCTATCTGCTCCATCAGGTACTTTGTTATCACACATTTAAAGAACAGCTAATAATTCACAGCTAAACATTTATTCAATTTCTCTGAGAGAGGAGAGGATGTGAGGTGCAGAGTCAGGACACATTTCTGTTCATGTACAGTTTCAGCCAGCAAGACACTACACTGCTCTGCTGTTGCAGATTGAAAACAACTGAATACCCCTCGTCCTACTATCCTGTCCAAGCGTGTTTTAGAATATATGGTCACTGTTCGCAAGAGGCGCTCTCTGAAGTCAGTGGGTCTCCTGTAGAAACCCTGGCAGTGCACTGTGGAAGAGGACCTACCTGTCTGTAGATATGAAGACTCAAGATCTGAGTCATCATGACAAAATCTGACAAACTGAACTGGGCGGGAAAATTCAGCATGTTTTATGCAGATGTCCAATCAGTGTTTATATCAAATGTCAATTGGAGCAATAAATTCCTAAGTAGTGTTGCGGAGAAATTACTGAAGTCAAAGGTCAATGGTGAGGTCTGGAAGAAGAAAGTGCCTCTGATGTCTTATGCTGTATTATTTATGGACACTTGGCCAAGGAGAATTAGAGACACTCTCAAAGTACATCAGAAGTGCCTGAGGAGGGGCTTCTGGATGTGCTTTGCCGTGTGAGGACGTGCGTGGGGAGGCTCCATGTAAAAGTTGTCAAAAAATATTAATATCACCATATTTCTATCAGTTTGGGGGAGTGAACGAATACCGTTTTGTTTCGGGAGCTAACAAGTGCGCTTTCAGTGCATTTTAAGAATGAAAATGACTTGACTCGAACAGCTGGAGAGAAGCAGCAGGTGGTTAGCAGCATAGCCTCCTCGACAATATTAGCCCATCACAAGCTGGCGGCATACCTCAGTGGGCTAAGGACATGATGTCCAAGATTAAAAAAGCCAACATTGGGGTTACAAAATACAGAGAGGACACAAAGGCAGAGATCGTGTGTAAGGAAGAGATAGAAAAAGGAAGAAAAGAGATGACGATCAGGATGGAAAAATGGACCAAGAATTTGGAAGAGAGCATGAAAGCCCAGTTTGAGTTGCTACGCGGGGAGGTGAAGTTGATTGGTGACAAAACTAGTCTGGCTAACTGGATGGATGAACGGAAAAAGGAGGTAAATGAAACGTTAAATGATCAGTCCGACACCATAACCAACATGGGGACAAGACTGAAAGAAATGGAGAAGGAGATACTGAAGCTGCAGGGACGGAGTAAAGATCTCGAGCCACGATCACGGCGCAGCAACATATGCGTTGTGGGAGTTAAGAGAAGGGGCTGAGGCAGGCAAAAGGTCGTCAGAGTTTACGGCAGGCTTACTGAAAGAAAAGTTAGATCTAGCAGCAACACCAACGCTGTATGTATGTATATATATATGTTTATAATCCGCATCTCTTTCTAGAAGCTATTGCTGTCCTCCCTCATATTACACTTTTACTCTATTCAAGAGTAAGACTGCTTGACACTCAGTAGCTAGCTTAGTTTGCCCTGGACATGGGTGAAAGAAGCTCATGTTAGTATATGTACATGTTAGTACAAAGACACACAGATCAAATTAACAACCTCTTTAACATTCTGGCTAATGATGCTGGTTTTCAGAAAATGTGTTAGAAAACTTTCCAATTATACATACAAAAGTGTTTAAAGTGAGAACAATCCAAGTGAAAATTAGTGCAGTCTGCATGTTGCCTTCAGCCCAATCATCACAGTGCCCTTAGGTCAGATCCATGCAGGGAGGTGGGATACTTATGGTCAAGCTATTGTTAAAGCTTTCTCAGACGATGAGGGTTGAGTCACATGCTGTTACATTAAAGAAAGAAAGGAGGAAGCGGCAGTGCTCCAGGACCGGATGCATTAGTACAAGCTGCAGCAGCAGGTGACAGCTGAGGCAACAAATGACTGGTGCTGGCCCTGCTTTTTACTGACGCCATCTAATCTACACATTAGAGCTGCAATTATCCTGAGCAATGGACCGAGAGTGAACGCAACCACTCTGAAAGTAAAACCTCTGCGATCACCAGGCGTTCTGACATGAAGGGACTCTCCAGCAACCGTCAGGATGTTAGTTTGTTCTTTAGAAGCCACCAACCAGCGCTGCACTTTCATTTACTTTGATTGTGTGAGTGTGTTGATACATCTGTGTGTTCCGTTTTCCTGCCCTCTGAACACAGGTCTTAATAAACAGGCATGGGAGAGCAGAGGGGATGCACACACTCTTGCTTGTTCCTTCCTTTGTAGTGAGCACACATACACATGCACACACCACAAAGCAACCATGAGCCAACAGTTCATCAGTCTCCATCAATATGCCGCTGCTGCTCCGGCTCAACTCTGTAATTTACAGTTTCCTGATGGACAGTGAAGTAAACTGCTGACAATTGTAGCTGCTGTTAGCTAATGTTGGCTCAGTTTGTTAGCTGGACTGTGAACGACCAGGAAGAAGAGGAGTTTCTGGCTTTACACCCCTCTCTGAGAGTGAGGTATCCAAACTGCTGACATGTAGCCGTCCTACTGCATGTTCATTGGACCCTATACCAACAACCCTTCTTCAGTCCATTAGCCCAGCTATCACACCAGCTATCGCACGTGATAAATGAGTCACTGACCTCCAGCACTTTTCCCACTGCATTCAAAGCAGCTCGAGTAACACCTCTACTCAAGAAACCCTCTCTCAACCCTGCTCAGGTCAAGAACTCCTGTCTCATTTCTCCCTTTTTTATCCAAAACTATTGAATGGGCGGTCGCTAAGCAACTCTCAGATTCCTCCTACAGAACAATCTTCTTGATCCAAATCAATCTGGTTTCAAGAGCGGTCACTCGAACAAAACTGCTCTGTTGTCTGTGACAGAAGCCTTAAAAGAAGCAAGAGCAGCAGCACAGGCCTCTGTCCTCATTCTACTTGACTTATCAGCTGCCTTTGACACAGTTAACCATCGCATCCTCCTCTCTATTCTCTCAAACATGGCCATCTCTGGCTTGGCTCTTTCCTGGTTTGAATCTTACCTGACAGGGCGCTCATTCCGTGTATCCTGGCTTGGACAGTTGTCCACTTCGCATCACCTCACCACAGGGGTACCCCAGGGCTCAGTGTTGGGGCCTGTTCTACAGTGTTGTGGGTGTTTTGTGTAACGTGTAATATAACGCGTTAGTTTCATGCGTTAAGTAATCAGTAACTTTGTTATTTTTTGTAAAAAGTAATCCGTTACATTTCTCAGGATAAGGAAAGAAAAATCCCGACTGCAGCCTGCTTTTTGTCAAACAGTACTGTGCCACCTGCGGATGTGTCAGCAGAGGCGTAATAGCTACTGTGATGGGGCGGCTGTGCCCTGCTGACCTACGTTACCTGTGTGTGTGTGTGTGTGTGTCCGTGTGTGTGTGTGTGTGTGAGTGTTTTCGAACCGCCAGCAAGATGGCAGAGAGGACAGCTTTTGAATCGTGGAAGTACATTATTCTCAATTTGCCAGCGAAAAGGACAAGAACAACATACGACGCAGAGTGTGTAAAATGCACACTCTGCATTGGTGAAAAGCTTCTGTCGACCGCAAAAAATTCCACTTCAAATTTAAAAAAATATCTTGTATCCAAGCTGACTGTCTTTCCTGTTATTGTTATCCTGCAAAGTTAATTCGGTTGGATGACTGATGACTGACATTCATTGTCAGGACTTCTCGGTGCATTTAAAGGAGGTGTGTGTCTGTGTCGGTTAAGTTGCAAGATGTGCGAGGCTCTGCTTTTATTCATAGGTAATGCTGTAACATAACATATTACTTTTAATTGATGGTAACGTTGTAGCCTAATTAACTACTTTCCAAAGTAACTATACCCAACACTGCCCTTCCACACCACCTCCTTGGGTCCAATTATCAGCTCACATGGTTTTTCCTATCACTGCTATGCAGATGACACTCAGCTGTATCTATCATTTCCTCCTGATGACCCCTCGATCTCTGCACGGGTCTCCAATTGCCTCTCAGACATCGCCACATGGATGAAGGCACATCACCCCAAGCTGAACCTCAAAAACTGAACTGCTGGCCTTCCCAGCCAAACCTACTATACACCATGACATCAACATCAAAATTGACTCCCTATGTCTGGCCCCCACCAGGGTGGTGAGAAACTTACGGGTTATGATGACCAACTAACCTTTTCCAATCATGTTGCCTCAGTTGCCCGGTCATGCCGCTTTGCACTTTACAGCATGAGAAAGGTCAGACCTTACTTAACAGAACACGCCACTCAACTCCTGACACAAGCTGTGGTCATTTCAAGACTAGACTACTGTAACGTCGATGCGCCTGGTCACATGTCACCCCACTGCTCATCGAGCTCCACTGGCTACCTGTTGCAGCCCGCATTAAATTCGAAGTGCTAAAGCTTGCCTACAAAGTTGTCTCTGGTACTGCACCTACCTACTTGAACGCCCTTATACAGACATATGTTACCACACGACCACTGCACTCCTCCAGTGAGCGACGCCTGGCTCTGCCACCTGTTCGCTCAAAGCAGTCCAAACTTTTCTCGTCTGTTGTTCCCCGTTGGTGGAACGCACTACTAGTTCCTACCAGATCAGGGGCATCCAGCTCTACCGTTAAAAATCTCCTGAAGACCTCCAGCTCTTCTGAGATTACCTCCTCTCCTAGCACTACCTACAACTGGACATGAGAAAGCTACCCCCTTTAAGAACTGTCATAGCACTTATTGTTGCACTAACGCTTTCTTATCGCACTGTACCTTGATTGTTCCCTTCTCTGCTTTGGATAAAAGCGCCTGCTAAATGACTAAATGTAAATGTTTTTCAGTACTAGAGAGTGGGGGAATGCTCATGGAGAGTGGAACCGGTGTTGGGCCAGCAGTCAATGTAACTGGGCTCAGCAGCATCTATGGATATGTTGGCAAAGGGGGAGGGAGTGAAGAGGGTGTTGAAGGAGGAAGCTAAAAAGAGAAAAGGAGAGAGTGAGCAAGAAGTAAATGTGGGACTGACTTTTAGTGGTTGGTGAGAGCTTGGTGAAATAAAAGGCTGAAAGACAGATGCAGAGCTGGGCTGACTGCTGTTGGACTAGTCAGTAATATTAGCTGCTGCTATGTCTGCTGTTGGTAACCTTGTTGATGTTTGGCTGTTAGCAATGTTGTCGACTCGCTAGTTTTTGATCAGAAGTAATTTAATCAGAACAAATACTCGAGTAAAGCTGAACATATTTACCACAGTGGCATTACACAGTTGGGACGCGAAAAAAAAAACAATTTGTATGTAATGTTGCTTTAAGGTGTGAAGGATTGTTGCTAGCAGAACATACTTCCACGTGAAACTTGATGTTTTGTGTGATAAGCTGCTAAAAGACCAGAAGATAGGTGTCATCATGATATTTATCTGCATACTGCACACAAAATAGACATTAAAGGACCACTGAATTTGTGGTATCTAACACTGAAGTTGATAACAACTGCAGTGAGCGAATGCCTGAAGCAAATGAAAGTTCATTATTAACTAAGTCCTTAGTTAAAACAAGAAACTGAATAAACTATTCAACCTTTTTTCTTACTAATACTGAGATAAAGTAATTTTTCTTGCAAAACTCATTAAACTATTTGGCAGGCAGTGGAAACAGTGAAATTGTCTTAAACTTTTAGAAGAGACGGTTAGAGAGGGTTAATGAGGAAGGTTGGATTAAAGATTCATAATAATTATGAACCATATCTTAATTATTATTGTAATAATAATTATTAACAGATAATTCATTCAATTATTCAGATTTTGCAGCATGTTAATTAATATTGGATCAATAGGACTGGATTAATGTAACGCAGACATGACGTTCAGCACAGTGTTTTCTCTCTTCACCTCACAGCTTTGAGAATTTTGTTGGAAGGTGCAGGTCGGCTGGACTGCAGTCTGTCTGCAGGTCCAGACAGAGGGAAACTAAGCAGAAGTTCATCAGAAAGTGAAAAATAACAGTGTTCGGCACTCCGTGACTCACTGATCACACTTTCTCCTCAGCTGAGACGTGTTAGAGATCGGAGGGAAAGTGACATAAGTCAGAACAAGACTTACAGGAGAGAACAGCAGTCTCCCTGCAGAACAATGTGGAATCTGTCGAGGAGGTGAATCACAGGCCTGCACACATCCTGTACGCAGGAATTCTGCTGCTGTGGGTTTGTGTTTGTTTTATTGTGTCTTCCAGAGGAGCTGTGTCGCACAGGGACAGAACAGCACTAACTAATGCCGTCAGAACAAACGTGTGGAGTGGATATCTGAGCTGTACATCACTTTTCACTGGTCAGGCATTTACAGAACTGAGTTCTCCAAAACACAACAAATACCGACAGACATTCTGAACAAGTAGTTACTACTATGCTGAGCTCTGGGCTTCCTGCTGTTTTCATCAGGCCTCTGTTCAGTGGTGGATGAAATGAGTGGAAATTGAAGCCACCCAATGATTTCCAGCTGAGAAAGGCAAACAAGTTGAACAATAGTGTTGAATTCAGCCAGACGCTCAGAAAAGTTCCCCACTGCTATCTCGAAACCATCATCTGTTTGAGGGAACACTGTGCTGGACACACCAAGATTACACAGCAAACACAACAAAGATTCCATTCCCTCTAAATAAATAGAAAAACTTCAGTTTGCACTGTGTGTGTGTGTGTGTGTGTGTGTGTGTGTGTGTGTGTCAATGAAAGGCAGACAGCTGATTAGACGTTCAGCTCAACAGGACACAGTCCAGTTTGTCAAAGCAGGTTCAGGGATCATGGACCAATAATATCTGGACAGATGTGTATACAGGGAAACAATTCAGAAATCAATCAGACATTCTGCAAAGTAATGAGTTACTAGAAAATATTTACCACTGACATGTAGAGGAAGAGAAAGATACCCGAGTACAGTACCTTAATAAATGTATTTAACCACTGTAATTTAACTAAATCCATCACCAATCAATCAAACCAATCAATCAGTGTGTGTGTGTGTGTGTGTGTGAGTGAGAGAGAGAGAGAGAGAGAGAGAGAGAGAGAGAGAGAGAGAGAGAAGTTGGACATTTTAACATGGGGACTTATGGACACTGATGTGTACTGTAGCCAGCCTAACGTTCTTCAAGCACTTCTGCACTGGCCTCAAGTCTCAGCAACGGAGGTTGCTGCTTGGAACAGTACACAGGTCACGCCAAACCCCACACACCTCCAGTATGGTCACCAAACTCCAGAATAATTTCTAATTTTAAAAAAAGCGCATCAGGTGTCAGTGTTTGTTTGTGTGAATGCTGAATAAAAACCAGCAGAGGAGCTCAGCCTGAAGACACTCAGTCCATCATGCTGAGAGGAAACCTGCTCACATACCTCAGCTGCAAAGTCCACCCCTCTACTCCTATAACATGACACACAAATACACACACACACACACACACTCTCACTTGAAAGGCTTGAGATGACCTTGGCTAGTTGACAGTATGACAAGAGCCTTTCATACAGCATTTACAGTACGCACAGTTATCTAACCAATTCAGAATTTCAGTGTGTGAGGGCAGGAAGGAGGCAGCAGGCCGTCTGACACACACGTCATTGTTTAAGTTTCTCTTTCAGTCCGTCAGTCAGACGCTCTGTTTCATCTCACAAACTCTGAGTGAGTAAACAAGGTTGTCTACTGAACACAGGCAATCAGATGATTTAGAAGGAAATCAAATAATCTCTAAACCCATCAGAGAGGACGGCACAACATTATTGGATTAATGCTCCTTCGTCATGCCAGAGTTAAACCTGCCATTCCAGGTAATTGTCTCATTAGAGGCCTGTCCAGAGCGGGGACACACTTGTCCATTAGCATCAGTGCTGCTGTTAGCTGACGAGCCATGCACACATCTAATGGAATTATTGTTCCTTCAGTGGAACTCCAAATCAAAATGACAGCCATGATCCCACTCAGACTTTATTTCAAGTTTAAACTCAAAAAAGACACAACATAAATAACAAATTTATATTTATGAAATGTATATATTTATCCACCTTGCTGCTGGGACAGAGGAATTTCCCTGTCTGGATCAATAAAGTTTATCTTACCTTATATATTGACTGACCTGAGATACGACACGTTGGAGGACAATGCTGATGTAAAAATCCAATAACAGCATATCAGATGTGTTTTTACCCAGAGATACATCAATGCTTTTTACTGTGGCTCCTTTACAGTTGTTTTTTGTAAATAATTCTATCCAAGGTTCAAACTGTGTGTCACATTTTACAGTGTAAAAATGTACTTCTCAGTGTGTGTACAAAATGTGTGTGTTGACCTCAAATAGATCTTTGGCATTTCTGCACTGACATTAGCCAACACATCCACTGCCTTATGAAAGTCTGGGGCTGCATGCTACAGAAGCTTGATTGATTGCAGTCAGATGATTGTTCCCTATCTTAAAATGCTGTGTCATGCTTTCAGGTCACAGCCTTACAAATCCATTCATGTGGAAAGTTTGTAGAAATCATCACACAAACATGGGCAAAGTTCAACCAGACTCACGACCAAACAAAGATCCCTCTGAGCAACAGTTCAACAAGAACAAAAGAAACCACTGGCCTCTAGTGATGTCACTTGAGTCAGCATAGCTGACCAAGTCAAACCAATCAGTGTCCTCTGAGGAACTACTGTCAGCTACATCATGAGCTGTGTGTGGTGTGTGTGTGGTGAAAACAAAAATGGTTGCTGCAAAAGAGGTCAGCGTAGCTGCTGCTGTTACCGCTTACATCAGGACAGCAGAGTGTTTCTTCACTGAAGAGAGCGACACTCTTTTCCAGAGAGAGAGGAAGAGTTTAATCTTTGCTAATAAAAGCTGTGATCCAAACTAAACGATATACTAAGAGCTAAACAGACTCCACAATGGAAACTGCTATTAGAATCCAATACCCGTAATCCTCTGTGTCCTGTGTCTTTCCTCAACATCAACAGTGACTTTTATGAACCAGAAACAAAAACGGTTTGTCCATTTCCGTTAGATTACACCCACCTCCTCCCAACATTATCCCCTGGTGCTGTGCTCTATTGTTCTAGGTCCACCTCAAGCTGCATGTTATGCCATCTGCAATTTCCATTATACATATCATTTTTGGGTACTGGCTAATTATTTCCCAAAGACTGGAAATATAAGACACTGGGATAGGCTAGAGATGTCAAACTCCTTTTTGGGATTTGAATCTTTCTGAGTCAAGCGAATACAGTAAGAGCATTATTATTAACAACATATAATGCTGCAGTTAAGATTGTGTTGATTACGTTAATTTCGTTACGTCCGTCTCACACTGTTTTTAGCCTCTGAGCTATCAGCCTCAGCTCCATAAAGCAAGTGTTTGTGTTTTAAACAAAGTTTCTATCATCTTGTTTATTGGTGTATTTATCTTATTACACTTGACTGGAGGAAGTAAGTATTTTTGACGACACAACTCCTTGAAGTCCATCAGAGTCTGAATCTGCCTTGTTTCACGCTGTACAGAGGAAAAGATCCAGTTGACTCGGATGAATCAGTCAGTACGTTTACATGCAGCAAGAAATTCAAATTTCTGATCGTATCAGATAATGACATGCATAAGACCGGATCACTTGTCTGAGTATACATGCTGTTCAGAGAATCGGATAAACAGCTGGAGCATGGCTGACTCCGTTACGCTAGGTGGCGCTGTAGCCCTCTCAACAAAGAGCCACTTTCGGTTGACCTCTACTTATCAGCAACAACAAACTATCTGAAGGCATTCAAACAAAGATGGTGTACAAGGAGATGGACGATGCTACAGCTGCGTACATTTCGTGCATTATTTTCGTCCTAATAATACATATAAAAAGAACAACGGATCTTTTGGCTTCCGGGTGAAAGCCCCAGCGGAAAATGTCGCGCATGCGCAGAACGCGAAATCCACTTCAGATCCGATTGCTGAGTATACATGGTGTTAAATATCCGACTATGAATGAATTATACGTTCTTATCCGATTTTGAGATGTTCGATGTGGTCTGAAATAGGTCCGAAGTAGATCGGACTAAGGTGTTTACAAGCACTTTGAAAAGCCCAAACTAAGTCTGATACGATCAGAAATTTGAATTTCTTGCTGCATGTAAATGTACTGAGTGAATCATGGATCATGGATCAGTGAGCGATCTGCGGGTCTCCTGAGTCTTTTGCTTCTTTTGGTTCTTTTGATTCTCGGGTGTTTCCAGCTCTGTATGGCTGTACAGCTCTGCTCAGTGTCATTTGAGTCTGCCAGATTGGCGAGCGATCTGTGGGTCTCCTGAGTTTTTGGTTTCTTTTGTGTCTTTTGATTCTTGGGTGTTTCCAGCTCTTTACTAAATGGATCTGAATCTGAATCCAGGTCTGTGATACTGAGTCTGACCCCGAAAATATACTGCATGCTGAACAGCTCAGGAACGGCTCTGCTCCGGAACGACAGCGTACTCCGCCGTTGTCGCCACAATCTGTTTGTGATGCACAGTGGTGCGGCTCTGCTGGACGCCAAGCGTTGCGAGAACGCACGAGATTTCACGAATTCACGCATAGTCACGCGATATGCCGGCTGTAGTCAGGTAGCACTTCTTGCCAACTGTCAACTTTGGTAACATCATTATAAGAAACATTTTCAATGTTGTATTACAAAGCTAAATGTAAACTATACTGGCACAAGTGAAACAAAACATTTACAAATAGAACTGAATAGTATCTCCTGATCGGAAAATACAAAATAAATACACAAAATATGAGAAAAATGAAATCTGTGCCTTCAGGAGCAATGCATCACATGTGTGATTAACTGAGTCTGTTAGGTCAACCATGCACCTCTTGAGAAGGGTTCCCACTCAGGGTGATGAAGTGGGCGGTAACCGTGAGGTAACTTTCGGTGGAATGGGAGGTCCACCCATCAGTTGTGAGTGCAGTAGACAGCTCATGCTCCACCTGGACTGGCTGATGTGCACACGGGATGGGACACTGTAGCGTGGCTAAAGCACCTTTAATAAATACATGAAGCCGGGCTCCTCTACTACGGCATATAGGCATGTTGATATGTATATGCCAATTGCTTCTGTGATGTTTTTGGCCCTGTCAGGGTTAATGTCAAGAAGTGGCTTAAAAGCAGCGGGGATAAGTTGTTGCACCAAAGACGTGTTTTTCTCACACCAGTGACAGATATGTCGGGGTGATGCCATCTTATGTGGGTTAGCATGTTTGAGGTGTAGCCAGCAACACCCCACACCTCCGTGAAAGCTGGCAGAAAGTCTTTGTCCAGTCCACCACTCGCGCGCCATCACCATTATGTTGTACTGGAAAGCCAAAGTGCTCCCAAACAGCTGATTTAAATGAAGCCTGCGCCTCCTCCAACTCCACACTTTCCATCACTTTTCTTCTTCGTCCTTTTTTGTAACTACTTCTTCTTCTTCTTCTTCTGTAATGACTGTTTCTGGCAGCTTTGAGGCTCATTACCGCCACCTGGATTGAAGTGAGCACTCAACTTTTTTTTACACTCACTCAGACGTATTCGTCGTATGACTGCATGCGCCGAACCATGATGCCCGTACCGTGACTGTTCGGGACGACTACAAATACTGTTACACCCCTATATCTTAGTCTTTGGGAAATCCTCTTTCTGTATATCATGTATCAGCTGATGTTCAGCTGGAAGGCTCTCCTTTTATAAACTGGCTGATCCACGTCATGGTGAAGCTGCTCATGAAGATGATAATGAGCTGCTGAAATGTTAATGAGCTGAAAGGCCGTCTGCCAGACCAGCAGGCGACTGTGGCTCAGTCCCCGCATCACGCCGTCATTAAAGATGGATGGCTTCTTTTCACAAAGGTGTCAGCTGGATCTCTCTCTGGTGGCATTTTGTTTGTGTAGCAGGCTGCAGGCATACACAGGTTATTGTGATAACACAAAAGATAATTGATAGTGCTGACGTGCGTGCACATGACAGCACACAGGCTCTGTACCCTGACTGGAGTTGAAATCATAGGGCAGCTCGGCCCCTGAGATACTTTAACCTGCTCTGGTGACAGGGAGGCTGGTTATTGACAGGACTGTAGACAAGACAAGAGTTTATC
This sequence comes from Protonibea diacanthus, assembly GCA_028641955.1. Taxonomy (NCBI): domain Eukaryota; kingdom Metazoa; phylum Chordata; class Actinopteri; family Sciaenidae; genus Protonibea; species Protonibea diacanthus. Next base: position 30,477,480 of record CM053976.1, on the reverse strand, counting down.
AAGACCAAGACTGTGAGGGGTTGGGACCAAGACAAGACCAAGACAAGGTTCCCACACTTCCATCACCTACTTACGATATGAGGTGGAACATGCAAACCTTAGGCACTTAACGAAAAGCATGTGCACCATGCACCATTAATATACAGTATGTTTAAATCAGGTAGCCTGGTGCACAAAGTGGTTCAGAGTTAGGTTTAGGTGTTTCTTTGTGCTTCCTGTCTAAAGGCTGATTAACGTTTGATGTTGTCCCAGCTGTTTACACACTGCTGTGTGTGGTGATGCTTTTGCAGCTTAGGTAGTCAAATTTTATAACTCAACACTCAGCTGACATCTCCTTCCAGACAGTCACAGCTTCTTCTCTCGGCTCTCACATTCACTTTCCTGAGGAGTGTGTGTGCGAAAGGAGGCGGGGAGGGGTGACAAAACCTTCAAATTAGAAATGAGTCAAAATGAATGAAGTTACCGGTTTCATTTGAAGCAGGAAGTTTTTCCGACACTGAGACAAGACTGGGACTGAGTAAGTATGCGGTTGATTCTGAGGCGAGACTGAGACGTTCAGACAGCACCTCGCAAGAGCATAATCAGTGTGGATGGATCTGATTTTTGTTTTTTTAGAATTTTCTAAACACTTTCAGAAACGGACAATCCAAAAATCAAACTGACTTCACGCACAGATTGATGGGTACATGAACTGTAACGCAGTAACTGTGGAATTCCTTTTGACCAGTGATACAACCCACAAAAACCTTCACAATAAATCAGCACTTTATTCAGGAATTTGTAGAAAACAGAAATTTGATTGAATCCCTCACAAATTGTAATATCAGAAGACTACTAACATAATAAATCTGATTCAGAGCCAAATCAAATCAAAGCTTAACCTCCCGACATCCTGTCAGATATGCTGACGCTCTTGTTGACTCATACATGATCATTCCCTGGAAGGCTCTCAGCATGGTCCGTGGGTGTGTGTGCGCTGTCCACAATAGTTCATGTGTACACACTCACGTCCGTGTGGGAGTTTCCATTGCTCTTTGACACTGTACTGATCTAATCCACACAGTGAGCATACGTCACCGTCGTACAGCACATGTTGTGTTTCCTTCTTGCCTCTATAAAAGTGGTTTGTCTAATTATCAGCATGTTTTTAACAAGATGAAGAGGAAGTGTTCACCACTTCAAATCACCACCAATCCAAATCTCAGCAAACCATTTCTAATGTTCTACCACGGCTGCACCAGTTCAACTCCATGAACACCTGTGTGTGTGTATGTGTAGACTCTGATAGCGTGTGTTAATGTAACATGGTTCTCTTGTTCAGCCATGTTGAATGTGATGTTGTCTAAGCAGCGTTTAAAACAACTTAAGCAGGAACTAGGGATGCACCGATGCATCGGCCGGTGTTCGCCTCCTTAACTGCCATATGGCAAATAAAGATGACATTCACCGATGGCAGTGGCCGATGTTCATATGTTGATTTACATGTCACATAAACGCTGTACTGAGGAGAAACCTTCCTTTTTTCCTTTTTTTGGAGGCTCTGACACCCCACTCCACACGTCTCTGGCACGTCGCGTACGTGCTGCGGTTTTGGTCCGTCCTGCACGTGACTTCAAATCCCACCGGGAGACTTTCAGAAGCATTTAGCCCGCCAGACTTTGTTTACTTGCTCAGATTTGCCCATTTTCCCGGTGTATGTTCTTCTAAACATACTTCTACATGTGTAAATATGCTATGTAGTTACTTAGTTTCACTTCTGTCTGTTTTTACCACTGGCAGTTTGCACGGACTAAACTCTGATAATATACCTGTGTGTGTGATCTCACTTTGTTTATTTCATGTAGCAGGTTCTAAATCTGAGAGAGAGAGAGAGAGAGAGAGAGAGAGAGAGAGAGCGCGCTTTGGTAGAGTCATAGACACGCCCACAGCAACCTCAGCACCTCAGCTCACCTCACCGCCCACCACCCGTTGCTGGTTTCCCTGTCCCTGTCTGAATGTAGCCGTATTCAGCGTGTAACGGAGTGTAGAGACACTTCTGGGACGCTTCGAGAAAGATCCACGTTATGCAGAGTGCAATACATGTAACAAACATCGGTATCGGCCAAGTTGTTATTTTAAACATCGGTATCGGCCCAGAATTTCACAATCACTGCATGCCTATCAGGAACAGTCCGAATTTCAACTACAGGCTGCACAAAGTAAATACTGGGTAACATTAGCTAACAATAAATTGTCCACATTCCAGCCTCATAGTAAAGACTGATCACTGCCATCATGTTCAAGTGAATTAACTGTGAAGCATCTGGTGACATGGTCAGCAATTACTTTATGAATCAACTCTAGCTCACCACATACAGTACAATGAATGTTAGACATGCACACAGTGGAGACAAACGGGGAAGGACACCATGCAGCCAGACTCTTACCAAGGACGTCTCAATAACTGAATTAGTACCTATAACCCCCCTTTTTTTTTTTACATGATGTCCTCATAGAAGATATTCAGTGTTTTTATGACACAGCCTCTTGTGTGTGTGAAATGCCATGTCAGGAGTATTAGTCATAAACCTTGTGACAGTGGGTTCCACCTGTACTGTGGACTTTGTAAACTGCAGCAAATGACGAACAGCAACAGTTCTGTTATCAGGTCATATAGAGGCGGGGCAGACTGGACCTACTGCATGTGTCATCAGTGTGACATCATTACACACCACACACTCAGTCCACTACTGTTCTTTTATTATTTGTTTACAACATCTGCTCTTATCTGGAATGGAACACAACAGTATGACACATTACTAACCTGTAGAATCTGTCCTGGTTTCACACCACTAAATCACCACCATCACCTGCACATTATCAAAGTCCAGATACAAATCATTTCTCTGTTGGAAGTCATTTAAGTGATTATTACACAACAATTTGAAGTATCTGATGTCTTTTATTCAGCAAAACTGCCACATGCCCTCCTATCACTGTAAACTAAATATTTTTGGTTTCAGAACAAAAGACATCTGAGCAGAGTCTGAATCAAAGGCATGGGCTGACTTGAGAGGCTGCATGTCCAACAAATACTGGTATGATTCCAGAGTTAGCCAGGCTCAGGGCAGCACTCCAATAGGCCACTGAAGGCCTGTCCAGTGAACTACTTGCACGGCAGGCTAAACTGCACTGCCCTTGGTTAGGTTGAATAACAATCCACCTGTTGATGTCAGCAGACAAAAGTTCAGTTCACACAGTACAAAGAGACACGCACTCTTTTTCAATCTCCAGAAGCTGACAGTGTTCCACTATCAAACTACTTCACTTTGTGAACTTCCAGACAACAACAGTTATTCTGCTGCTCAGGCATCTTTTCTGAGAAGGAAGCATCCGGCCAGTCCAGTGAGAGCCCCCCAGACTCACCACGTCTGGACACCCACGACACCCTGATTACATGATACAGCTTTAACTTAACATTTGTGGATTGCAGTGGTGAATTCACAGACAGTGATTTCTGGAAGTGTTCCTGAACCCATGCAGTGATTTCCAGTCAAGAATCATGCCTGTTTTTAATCCAGTGCTGTCTTGTCCTTTGTGCACAGACACTCCTCCTGATTCCTGAGTGTTTGGTGATATTTTTACACTGTAGATGGTGGGATCTTCAGTGTCTTTGCAATTTTACGTTGAGGAACATTTTTCTGAAATTGTCACACAATTTTTAGACGTAGTTTGTCACAGGTTGGTGAACCTCTGCCCATCTTTACATCTGAGAGGCTCTGTCTCTATGAAATGCTCCTTTTATACCCGGTCATGTTACTGATCTGTTGCCAATTAATCTAATTAACTGTTAAATGCTCTTCCAGTTTTTGATTTGTGCCATATACTTTTCCAGCCTTTTGTTGCCCCTGTCCCAACTTTTTGTGTTGTGTTGCTGCCATCAATTTCAAAATGAGCTATTGTTTTCCATGAAATGATAAAATGTCTCAGTTTTAACACATGATATGTTGTTTATGTTCTTTGGAAATAAACTATGGGTTTGCAATGATTTGCAAATATATTCTGTTTTTATTTACGTTTTACACAATGTCCCAACTTCATTGGACTTTGGAGTTGTAAAAAGACTAAATGATGAGATGATATTCCACGACTTTCCACTTTTCCACTAACACTGTAAAAAGTATGGAAAATGAGCAGGAAGTTACAGTGTTCCATTCCCAGTAATCTTTCATCTGCTGTCTGTCTGCTCTCCGTCCTCATCAGGAAGCAGGTGAAATACCAAACAAGTTGAGTTCTAAAAACAGATCTTTTGTTTGTCTCTCAGATAAGTCTATCTGTTATTTTCAGATATTTTCTCACCACGTTTCCAGCAGCAGGAAACCACTGTGGGTGACAGAAACATCATCCAACCTCTGAAAGCTTTTATCGGCTTCGACCGCTCGTCACCGTATGACTCAGAACAACAAGAGAGAGATCAAACAGATAGCAGGAAAGAAAACAAGTCAAAGATACTGTACACACACACACACACACACACACACAAAATCACTGCCCACAAAAGGAAAAGAAGGCACTGAAGTTTTTTCATGTGTGAACTGAACAAAAAGAAGTGAGAGTGGATGACATCCCTGTGCTCCATGTTAGCTCGTGAAACAGGCTGTGAAAGAGAAACTGCATGTCTGCTTCAATGTAGAAATCCACAGAACAAAGAGTGGAGGGGGTCACACACCGATGACGGCGACGATGAGGACACCGAGCACAGGCAGACACACAAACAGGAAGTAACAGGTTGACTTTGAGGTCTCACACACAGGAATAACTTCACAAGCACTCAGATAAATACTGAAAAAGCCCAGAGGCCGTACACAGCCTTCTTCTCCAGCTGTGATGCTCTACATAAGATGGTGAATACTCCTGATCCTGCACTGATCTGAGGACAGCTCACTAGCACAGCCTTGATCGATCCGATTTTCATCACTCTAAAAACTGTCATCGTCTGAACTGACAGTATGAAGTATGAATTCAGACTTCTTACAAATCCCCATCATGATGTAGATATATTGAGTAAGACAGGGGAAATATTCACAGGTTGTTACATATGCAACAACCTGTAACCTGTGGTGTGAGCACAGCTCTTTAATAAATAAAGTTAAATATGAATAAATACGATATGAGCTGTCACACACAGGTACGTGAATAACTATCATGATATTCAGCCAATGAAACGAGTCCAGGCCTGCACAGAGCATGACTATGTGAGACACACAGAGATGTTCAACTGCAAAGCACGGAAAAAATTAAATTGCGCAATTTCTAAAGAAAAGTTATTCTATGTTCCCACGCAGGGCACGGAACTACGCCAGGTTATGAACACAGTGAGGGCACAATCAGCTGCATGAAGACAGATATGTTTAACAGGTACAAGTGGGTGAATACTCCACATGCAGTGACACTTGACACTGTAGCTTGAACAGGAATGAGTTTGTGTGTGTGTGTCTGGGTCAGGATGAGCGACAGAACATCTCAGGGTTCTGGGTATGCCTCAAACACACTTCAGTAGGTCCAGATCCTTTTTCATCATGCAGCCCTGGAGCTGCCCTATAGACTGACGTTTATGCACTGACTGATAACAGAAATTGGAGGTAAGCCTTTGTTGCACGGTGGATGAGGTCATTTACAGAAGCAGCTGCTCTGACGTGCTATGTCTCAGAGTTCTGCATGTACCTAAAGGGTGGAACCCAAATAGAAACATCTTTAGACCTGAGTTAACCATTTTTAATCATGTGGAGGCAGCAGAAACAAGCTGTGAACAGTTCACACCTCCTGAACACACAGAGCAACATCAGCTTTGAATCTAACTCCAGCATCCACTCTTCTTTTAGCTCTGCTTTGGCCTCCTCCAGCCCCTCTTTTCATTAGACACAGCTGTCTGCTGTGACCCAAAACAATCCTGATAAGAGCGCTGAGGGTGAACCAGACCAGAACCAGGACCAGACTGATAACTCTGCTGGGCCAATATGTTGACCAGCATCAGCTCACTGATGATATATCACACTCAGCAAAAACTTGTGTGATGTACTTTGATTAGAAATTCATGGTTTGTTGTGTTATATTATGGTGTAAGCTGAGAAAATGCCAAATTCCTCTTTTAGGTCTCGAGCTGAAAAAGTTTTGGGAACCCAGGACTTAAAGTAAAGAAAAGTAAAAGTACTGCATGCAGCTGTGACTGTTGTACTATTCTACGTGATGACTCGGACTCATGCACGAATGTATGTGCAGGATTTTACTGCTGGAGCTGTCAAGGTGGAGCTGATTTTGAAATATTTCATGTTGGATCTGATGATTCTATTCTTGGTTTGTAAAACTTCTGAGAACAGTGAGAAATGTTGTCAAAATTACCCAGAACCCCAAAGTGACACATTCACAATGATTGTTTTGTCCAACCAACAGTTCAAACCTCAACATTCATTATCACGATGATGATGATGATGACAAAAAATGACAATGATTAAATGGGAAAGCATCAAATCCTCACAGCAAACCTGTCACACCAGAGGAAACACTGCTCTAAGACTCCAACAGCTCAGAGCAGAGGTATGTTCAGCAACCCACTGATGACAATGAAGCATTGTGTATCTGCTGTACTGTATCCACATGCACACACATCATACATACTGTACATGTATCAACAACAAAACCGAAACCCAGCCCAAGCTTGAAGCTCTGCGCAGAATAATGGTCCAAACCTAACCTGAAACTCCACACTACCTCCTTCCATGCCCAACAGCAAAAAAGCATCAGCAGGCTACCTGTATGGTAAGAGAACACCTGACAGATGGACGACAGACCTCTGAGGAAAGACATCGTGCCAGACGCCATTCTAACCTGATGGTGCTGTGCCTTTGAACCAGTGAAAGCCACTGGTTTGCTGAGACACGTTATCTAAACGTTATAACTGGTTCAGTTACTCACAGACGCCCACCACAAATGTATTTTGGTGGCAGGAGGCCGTGGGAATATCAAGCCAATGACGAATGGAATGTTAAAGGTCCAGTGTGCAAGTATCTATTGACAGGAATTGAATATGATAATAATTAGTATGTATTCATGAGTGTATAATCACCTAAACACAAGAATCATTGTGTTGTCTGAAAATGAGCCCTCTATATCTACAGGGAGAGCGGGTCCTCTTCCACGGAGTCCACCATGTTGAACTGCCATTTTTCTACAATAGCCCAGAGCAGACAAACACCCATCTACATATGACCTTTTGCTTTTTATGTGAACTTTTCACTACATGCTTGGAAGGAGAAGGTGTATTCAATTGGTTGCAATATGTGCCAGTAAATCCTACGAACTGAACCCAGGGAGGCACGCTCACATCAAACACACTCGATATTTGTGTGTGTGTGTGTGTGTGTGTGTGTGTGTGTGTGAGAGAGAGAGAGAGGCTGATATTATGAGAAGGCACGTTGGGTCAATGTTTCTACACGCCTTTACAGTGACACATTGCTGTGACTTAAACTGATTTCTCCCAGCCTACAACAAAACCAGAAAGAACATGTTGGGTGTTAACTTTTATAGCTAGGTAATTGTACATATGATCATTTTTTATATTAAATACATATTTGTACTTTTCTTACAGCTCTTCCTGGTGCTGGTGTGTAGTGATACTGGCTTGGGAACAACGCTAACTAGATCTAACGCTCACATGTCCAGTATTACTGAGGTGCTGTGTAGCCAGCTGAATAACTCATGAGTCAGTAATGATGCCGAAATGTGCAGCAGGCCGGACTGTTTCTGAAATGAAGTCAAACAACAAATGTTTGCCCGTTTAAACGCCACAAAACGTTGAATTTGTTCTTTTTTGAACGGAGTTTGGTGTGATGGCGTCTGCGTACGTACGAACTTGCGCGGAGGAAAAAGTACCGTTATACTGACAGCTTCAAATGCCGCCAAAGTGTCGGAAATGTCGGGATTGTGGCTTCAGTTACGTGTCACAGTGTAAAGTTGTTAGTCGAACCACCTGCCGCCTGCTTCCGTTCACTGCTAGCTGCAAACAGTCCACATCCAAACAATTGTTGTTATGAAGGAGCGATAACAGGCGGCTTCATACCTGACTGGCTTTGTGGAACTGTTTCTTCAGCCCGGCCACAGACATCTTGGACGAACGCGTGTGACGCTTCACCTCCCGAACAAACGCTCCGTAAAAGACCGAAGAAAAGTGTGAAAAGCTCCGTGAGACAGACAGACACACAGACACACAGACAGGAGACTCCACAGCGCTGCAGTCATCAGTCACCAGCGCTCCAGACTGCAGCAGGACCTGAGGAGGGTCAAGCTGGCAGGAAGCAAGCGGGGACACAACCGGAAATTGTGTTTTTGCTTAAAAAATAAAAGTGTGACTTGAAGAATGAAAACTGAAGCTTTTTGTGATTCTGTTGCTTTTTTCTGTAGAACAAACAGCATGAATAGAGCCAGGGAGGAATCACTTTTACTGTCACTGCTTACAGTTTCTCTGTAATGATTTTTGTGATATGATAACTCATTTTATCTGCTGTTTCACTCGGTTGTTTTATTTGTTGAAAACTTGACATGTTCAGTCGCGGTATTATTTTGAAAGTGCATACCGGAAATGGGAGTTACGTTGTGTTCTGAGTGGCGGAGGAGAAGAGGGTTTCCTGAATGGCAGAGATGTCGCCACTTCTCAAACCCGATTGGCTGACAACTGCTCGTGCGGAGGAAACTGCTACGCAGAGAAATGATGACTTCAAAGTCGCCGGAAATAGCTTCACAACAAACCGATGAGCAAAAATGACACCCACGATTATTATAGCTCATAAAAACCTGTTACAGAAGTGACTGCAGTCTGTGTCTCACCTAGTCTCCTGTCTGCCTCTACACTATCAAATGAAGGAAAACATATCAAAGAAGATTTTACATGTGTCAAAACGTATCTTAAAGTAACCTGTGTATTCCTTTTAGGTTTACTGTGTCAAATATGAATCTCCATTGTCTGATAAATGCGTGGAGGAGAAGAATTCCTTCTTGAATGTATTAAGATAGGGAAGTTAGTGCAAAATTTAAATCATATAACCTAAATGTTGTGCTTAGCAGCTGCAGGTATGAAAATTTATGGTCATTAGAATAAGGTCAGCCTACTTCCAGTGTGAGCTGCTCATAAATATGTAAAAGGATTTACAAATATGTTCAAGGAGCCAACAGTGGCACAAACTAACTGTTTTTGTTCATATGATCCACATGAACAACAACTATGGAAGCAGTCTGAGCTGGGTTAAAGTTTTATTCTGGATCTAACTGACACTTTGCTACCATCTAGTGTTTAACAACATACCTTGTATTATGGGGAAAGGGAAATTGTTTTTTATTTGAAGGATTTCCTGCAATAAGCCTTTTTTCATAAGACATTTTGACCTGTGATGGGAGGAAAAGCACAGGCATACATAATCAAAAAAGGAGGGAACCGAGAGGTCAAGGGATGGAGGGATGGTAGGGGATGAAGGTAGAGGGATGAAGAGATAGAGGATTGGAGGAGAAAACAGGGTTGCTGGTAGATGGAGGAGTTTGTAGGTTGACCAGTGTCTGGAAGACGGGAGGGAACATGGAGGGATTTGAGATTCTGGGTGGGGAGCAGTCTCTCCATGTATTAGAGCCCTGTGATTCCTGTGTTTGAATGAAAGAGAAACAAGAGAAGAGAAAAGAAAGGAGGGTTTTAATGGAGAGGGATGTGAAAACTGCGTCAAAGAGGTGAACAGATAAGATGTGCTTAAGTATTTGAGATACGGAAATGGGATGAGTTCCAGGCGTGGCCCTTGTTCCTGAACCTAGTTATGAATTTTAGCTGTTCATGTACTCAGTGATAGAAAAGGTGTCTGTTAAGGAAAGTTCCTCAGGATCTTCTCAGTGTTATCAGCTGTTGGAGCCTCTGGCCACTTGTACAGAGCTTCACAAGAACAGGTACAAGTTTTACAGGAAGGTACTCATTCATCCTGCACTTTAATGTTCTTGTTTTCCAAAATCATGACATTCCAAAATGTTGACAGCACATCCCTTAAAACACCTCCACCATCAACTTTTGAAGCCTTCATCCAAGCTACAACCACTTGGTAGTAAATGTCACCTACAGTAAGTTCTCTTGGAATCTGACCGCAGTGAAGAACAATCATCTTCTTCTTTCTGGGTGACTCGTTCCTGCAAACATACCAAGAGGATCCAAAGGTGATTCAGCAGACAGTGTTTGAGAAAGAAGAGATGTATCTTCAAGATTAGAGTAATCTATCCCAGAGATACAATGCCATGATCCTCCAAAGCAGGGGCTCTCAACCTTCACCAAAATCTGAGAAGCAGGCTTTTGTGATGGAACAATGGAGCAACATATTTGCAGCTCTGAGATCTGAACTAAAAGAAACTGCAGCAGGCTATGAAGAGCTACAACCAACATCCCAGAAGATCATAGAATCAATGTTTTCCAGTATGTAAGGGCATAAGGGCAATGTTTTTCCACCATGTATCACCAGTGAAGCTTCACACGAGACACATGACATGTTCCCATCAATATGAAATAATCTACTGTACTATACTGAAAACATGTACCTAACGTTCTACTGGCCCTGCTGCTCTTTACATGAAGTTAATATAGTCCTGTACAACCCACAGTGACACTGTCACTGCGTGCTGTCATAACCTGGCACTGAAGCCATGACAAACACAAAGGGAGACATGGGTTGAAGGCCAAAATTAAAGTAATTTATTGCAAAGAACTCAACAACACAAACAACTTTTACCAAAAACAATCCAAAGAAACAATGGGCTGTGTTAATCAGTCAATCAGTGGTGAAGGTGCATGTATGCATGAGTGAAAATATGTAGAGGCAAGGTGTTGTGTGCCATGAAAAGAAAGAAACCAAAAAACCATGAGGCAGCCTGGAGAGGTGGGTGGAGCCTGCCAGAGAGAGAGAGAGAGACAGAGAGTTAATGAGTGGAGCTTTATACTCTCCCTAACTCTCAGGTGTTTCCACCTACAATCAGCTGGGCATGGAAACACACACTCAAATTACCCAAAGAACCATCACAGCGCAAAGCACACATTTTACAGTATGTGAGAGGAGGGGACATTGACTTCAAATGTATTATGGGATTTTTTATCCTTAGGTTACGTGGGGTCACATGGCGGCCTTGAGTTCCTCAGCAGTATTAATTGTTTGGCTTTGGTTGGGAACAGTAAGTGCCAGTCTGTCTCAACACTGTGGGGGCCAGGGTCGAAGAGACTAGTGATGGGAATTTCGGCTCTTTTTGGAGAGCCAGTTCTTTTGGCTCTGCTTACTATAAGGAGCCGGCTCTTTCAGCTCCCAAATGGCTCCTCACATTTTATTAATTGTTTTTATTAATTATTATATTATTATTGTTGTTGTTGTTGTTGTTATTATTATTATTTTATATTTTTAAATGTTATTATATTTTATTTTATTTTGACATTGTAAAGCACTTTGGTCAGTGCATGCTGTGTAAAAATGTGCTATATAAATAAAACTTACTAACTAATTAATTTATCACCCAAAATAATCCAAAACTGCCTGAAAAACATTACTAATGTAAAATACATACATGACATCAAATGTTTATCCTTTATGGCTTTGTTTTACAAACACACTCAACCTTGAAAAAATGCCACAAAATAAATTATAAAGCATAAAAATAAAGACCTAATTAGGCAAACTTTTAACTATTTTAAACACGTCTCCCTCTTGTCCTGTGTGTGTGTGTGTGTGTGTGTGTGTGTGTGTGTGTGTGTGTGTGTCTGTCACCCTTGCCGTGGATGCTGCTATACATCTTGACCAATTACGTGCGGCTTTCACACAAAAAAGTGGAGGAAAAAAAAGGTTTTTCCCGCTAGTTTTTTTTCCCCTCCACTTTTTTAATTGAAAGCCGAACGTGATTGGTCAAGATGTGTGAAAACAGGCATGGCACTAGGGAGGGTGTCAGGGAGAGGAGACAGTGAGGCACCGAAGGGAAAAAAAAACACATCGGCTCTGCTGCATCTGCAGAGCACACGCACGACACACGGGGGAGACGAGACAGTGAGGCACCGAAGTGAAAAAAAAAAAAAACGGCTCCCTAAATCGGCTCCCAACGAGGATCCGGCTCCCGTCGTTCACTTCAAAGAGCCGGCTCTTAGAACCGGATCGTTCGCGACCGACACATCACTAGAAGAGACCTATTGCTGCCTTCTTAGACATAATAGAAAGTTGTAGGGGTTTAAAGTCTGACCACCAGCATGAGTTTGGCAGAATGTGAGACCGATTCAGGCACTTCTGATGTACTTTGAGAGTGTCTCTAATTCTCCTTGGCCAAACATCAATAATAATACAGCATAAGACATCAGAGGCTCCTGAACACTTCTCTCCTGACCTCACCACTGACCTTTGACTTTCCCCTCAAGTGATCAATAAAGTATCTTTTCCATTCTTCTATTTGATTCCAAACTGTTGTTTCCATACATTTCAATTTCCTTCAAGTAATCTTGAGTGTGCCATTTTGTTCTGACGCCATACATGATTCTTAACATGATCGTCTTAATTCATTCATTTGTGGACGCTTTGTTTTTACTCTTCCAGTTAAGCACTATCAGTGTCTTTGTTTGTAGAATTACATATGGGCCATTTTATATTACATTCTATGAAGTATAAATTCATGATAAATATTTTAGGATCAAATCTTTCTCTAGACAGTGAAAGAGTTATTGACATTGACATTATTACATGTAGTATGAGTGTCAGATATGTGAACAGATATTTCTGTCTGTAGCCAGTTGTGGAGGGAACAATTTGAAATGTCACCACGAGTCAGCACCCTGTGAAAAAATCTTTGGGAGTAGTTTCTCATGTGGCACAGTGGAGGGTGCTGTCTCCTGCTTCATCAACAACACATGTAGGGTGGTGTGACTGCCTTGTTCTTTGTGTGGAGACATGTATACAGCTCACACACATGCACACACTCACACACACACACACACTCATAAGTGTTTACTCATAAGTTTTAACATTGCATTGGCTTCAAAACCAGTCAACAGATCCAAATCACCATTCATAAAATGATCATTTCTTGTTTTTGCTTCATTTTTGTACAGTGGAGGAAGTAGAAGATGTTTTCCCCTACAATGTTTTTTTTTTTGGCTGGAAGGCCAGGACATTTGACATAATATCATGTCAATAAGTTGTTTTTCAGAACGTGTTAGCAAACAGTTACCTATTTACAGATGGATCAGTCATAGATGAACATTGGCTCATTTGAAATTATCTTTCTGATCAGTGCAGACTCTTCTCGGACAGCGCATGTGTGATGTCACCCGTAGGTTTCTGAGGAGTCGTTTTGAAGCTCAAAATCTGTGGTGTTGATCACTGCCATGTTGGCTGTCCTGACTCTTTCACCTCCCAGATATTCCCAAAATCAGCAAAGGCATAGCACCTTGTCAATCATAATGCATAACTTTAAGTCTTAATATAATTAAGAACAGGTTAGTTGTATAAAAAAAATTCACCCTCAGTACAGTTGTTGTGAAAGGGGAAATTAGCTATAGAGACCAAAAATGTTTTTTTTCTCCCATTTTGGCTTCCTTGCTCTGGCTACCTGTTAAATCTAGAATAGAATTTAAAATTCTTCTCCTTATATACAAACTCTTCATGGCCAGGCACCATCATATCTAAAAGAACTCATAGTACCTTACTACCCCTCTAGAACACTGCGCTCTCAGAATGCTGGGTTCCTTGTGGTTCCTATAGTTTCCAAAAGTAGATTGGGAGCCAGAGCTTTCAGCTATCAAGCTCCTCTTCTGTGGAACAAACTACCATTCTGGGTTCAGGAGGCAGACACAGTCAACACCTTCAAGAGTAGACTTAAGACTTTCCTTTTTGAAAGCGCTTATACTTAGGGCTGACTCAAGTCATCCCTTAGTTATGCTGCCATAGGACTAGACTGCCGGGGGACTCTGTTTCTCTCTCTTTCTATCTGTCTGTCTGTCTCTTTCAGGGTTCTCATGGATCGTGGCTGCTGCTGACGTCCACTATATATAGCATCACTGTCATTATTGCTACCATATCTCTACTACAGTTTATAGTTAGTTAATGATTTACTGCTGCTGTGCATCTGTGTTTCTCTATCTCTATCACAGGTTCAACTGCTACTGTAATCATTCTATCATTTATTGTATTTCATTGTCATTCTATCATTCATTGTAATTGTACAATATGTTTGTGTTGATTTGTTCTGTACACGTGACATCCATTGCACGTCTGTCCGTCCTGGGAGAGGGATCCCTCCTCTGTGGCTCTTCCTGAGGTTTCTTCCACCTTTTTTCCCTGTTAAAGGGTTTTTTGTGGGCAAGTTTTTCCTCACTTGAACCGAGGGTCTAAGGACAGAGGGTGTCAATCCCTCCACAGATTGTAAAGCCCTCAGAGGCAAAATGTGTTTTGTGAATTTGGGCTATATAAATAAAATTTGATTTGATTTGGTTTGAGGTTTCTGATAATGATCTATTGGTTCATCACTATGAGGGACACGTCTCACATTTAATCCAGTGCTATGTATAAAATATATTGACTAGTGCACCTTTAAGCTTCCTGTGAAAGATTTGAAATCAATCTGTAATTTTGCACACGGTACAACAGGATATTGTCTCAAACAGGGATGAAAAGTGCCTACAACATGGACCATTACATGACAAAATATCTTGACCATTTCTTATTATTCGCATTGTTTCAAATAAAACATATCTTTCTCAATGTCATGTGTCAATTTTGAAATTCAATTTTGAGTCAAAACAGGAAAGTAACCACCTGGAGCAATATTACTACAGGATTGCTACAAGGCCATAATGTTGCAGTACTGCTGAGTACTTCCGATAAAAACATGACCAGCTATCCAGGCAGTGATGACCTGCATGTTTCAGCTTTGTTTACATACACATACTGTGTTACAGTGAGTATGCAACACCTACTCTCTATGATGCAGTACAACATGTGGTCATATCACAATGGACTTTCAATTCCAATTCAGTTCAAGTTTATTTATATATCTCAATATCATGACAAGAGCAGAGAGAGAGAGAAAGAGAGAGAGAGAGAGAGAGAGAGAGAGAGAAAGAGGAATCATCTTTACAAGATGATTGCAGAGCCCACCTCAGATCCATTTACTTCATTTTATGGACATAGGTTGGGTTAAAAAAAACTTACTGTCTGTTCTGTTTGAGTTGGCAAGTTTTTCTGCAACGTTCAGGCCAGGGTTATGTTGATTTAAATGCCACGGTTCACGTAAAGAGGAAGTACAATACCTAGAAAAGTCAGCCACTTTCTCAATGTGAGCTTTGTGTCATCGTAGACTTACACTTCCTTCTCATTTATCTGAAATCTGGTGGTTTAAACTGAATGAGAGAAGTATTTTCTTTGCAATACAGTTTACAGTTTACACAGTTTATACAGTTACAATACAGTTGCTAAAACACAATTTCTGAAACCTTGCTCCATTTTCTTAAAACATTAAACACAAAACCTCATCTTCAAGCACTATTTACAACCCCCCTGGCTCCTCTTGCAAAATCAAACTTTCGCCTCAAAACAGTTTTACCTGTGCTCAAAACCAAACACTGCTCTCAAATCATGATGTACACCATCAAGCAGTCAGTGAACAATACACCAAAAAATAGAAAACACACAATTCAAAACACATAGTTCTCAGGGAGAAGTACATTTTTAATCTCAAGGTCATTGTCTTTTGATGAATGAAAACATGTTCTGTCATAGGAGCTCAAAATGGATCAGAAATTCCTCTCTGCTTTGCTCTTTGCAATGTTTTTTGTTCTTCCTCCTCCTTGTATTTTTACAGTACTGTACCCTGCATCTCACAAACTTGTCCTTTGTCTCTGTGATACTGTAATTCTTGTTCTTTGTTGATGAACCTGCCACCTGTCAAAATCTATTGAGCAGTCAGCACTGTAAACAAATGGAAAGCGCAGTGTTCAGGGCCAGACAATGTGTTTATTGCAAGTCTACAAAAAGTGCAGTTACAAAAAATATTCCTGCAGTACAACACATACAGTGATGAACTTTACAAATGTCTATTGAAACAGCTGCATGTAGTGTAGTACAGTAAATCTGTAAGTACAAAAATACAGTAGTATACTGAACCTGTTCTCTTCATTTGAAACAATGAAGCGATCATCACGTCTGCTCTATTTGTATTTTGTATTTATTTATTTTTGGATGACGTGCATTAGAGTGCAGAATATGTTTAGAGTTTTGCTGAAAAGTGTGAGTGAGATCTGCAAATTGTGTTTTACCAGGTGAAATGGTTGAAGGTGACCTCAGGCTGAACAATTAGCTAAATGACTTCAGGCAACTGAGAACTTTGTTCAGCCAGTGGGTTTAGTGTTTTAGCAATTGAGAAAAACTGTAATTTAGTTGCATCTAGTGGTCTAATCACTGCATTGCAATCACCCTCACCTTCTTAGTGTAAAGGAGAAACAACATTTTTTTCAATAAAATGGTTCAATAGAAGAGCCTTGCCAGTTCTGCTGTTGAAAATTGATACATTTTATCCATAATGGACAGGTTTCTATCTGCTGTTGTGTATAGCCTTCAGAGACTGAGCTTTATTGTATTGGCAATGTTTTTTTTCTACTTCTATGTTCACTTTACGTCTTATTTCTTGGGAAAAAACAGTCTCAGATATGTGTCACTGTCTTGTACACACCCAGTATAAACAGCTGTGTGTCTGCTGCGCATGTCTTTGTCACTTTTGGAGTATTTAAATGACTCAGGCTCAGTTTTAGGGAATGTCTACAATTTATGTAGAATACATTTTTCCATTTGATCACACAGCACAACATGAACATGAATGTGTGCATTTGCATTTGTTCATGAGCCACGTAATGTTCTTTTGTTAGAGACAATTGTTCTCATGTAAGATGATCTACTGTTAGTACCTAAAATAGAATATTTAGTATCTTCACAAAAGAACAAGGAGAATTCTTGTTGTTACTGTCTGCCAGAGGTCTCTGTGTTCTAGGTGTCTTCTTTCAGAAACATTTCCTTGTTCTGTATAGCCAACTTGCCTGAAGACAGGTGAGTCAAACAGGTTTGACACTTCTATTTTACTCAGAGCACTGACGTCTGCTGTGTGGAAAGTGTCCTGGAGCGTAAAGCAGTGTCAGAAAGCACATTAATGGGCGTGTCCTGTTGATACAGTTCAGGAGCATTTGAATGTGAGCTCAGGGGAAATGCCAGTCTGTTATGATGGCCCATCAAATTTATTTGTTAAGAGAAAATGTCACAGCATTCTAGTGTAAACCACCATGCAGGCTTTTCTCTGATATTGTCACAATGGCCCAGCTAACGCCTGCCACCTCTGCACCTCACATCCACTGATATGCTGTAGCAACCAATAATGTCATAATGTCCAATAATGTCATACCTGCCGATAATGTTATCATTTTGGCCATTTTGAATAATAAAGCCCATAACGTAATGGCATGTTATTAATTTATTGGCAGGTATTACATTATTGGACTTTATTACATTATCAGTTGCTACATATACATAATTTTAAGGCTTAATATTAGTTCTATAAAAATCATGGACAATGAAACAAATGTTTTTTTTTGTACCAGGCTGTAAACATGTTTATTTCTGCAGTGAAGTTGGACATAATATGGGGGCTTATGGGGACTGAATAATTACTACACTAAGCTTGATAAATGTATACATGAAAGAAAGAGGTCATTCAGTTCACTTCACTTTTTATTGGAAGACTCCGTGACCCTCTTAGCTGAGGTAGTCAACAATCATCACAGATAAATCTTTTATCTATTTTGTAAAGACAAAGGCGGGTACACAAACACTGATAAATACATGTGATAGAAATAAGACTTAAAGGTCTGATAAGTCAGACTGAGGCTGACCTTAAGTCTCTAAATCTTCTGACAGCAATAACAGTTCACATCAATAAATAGAGTATAATATAGAGTATATACACAATTGTTTTACTTCATACATTTTTCTTGGTTCTTCTCACACACAGATACTCACACACATATGATAATATAGTGTAATAAATGCAGTGTATCATTTATGTTTCTTTCTGTTCACACTCAGTAATTGTTCTTTTTGTTCTCTTTTGAACAGTTGGTCTTTTTAGTGACCATAATGGTCTAGTGAAAGTCATGACAGCCCTAGTCCACACCACAGAAAGGCTCCAACAAAGGTTATTTCTAGGTAACTGCTCATGTTTGAGGCATCATGTGCTCTGGTTTGATGTAAACATAAGGGGACCAGGAGTCCATCCATCTGCTGGGGTCATGGTCCTCCATCTGCTCCTCTGCCCCTTCTTCTTCAAAGGACCCCTCATCGACTTCATCTTCATCTGAACTTATCTTCCCAGTGCTGTCTCCCCTCACACGAGATATGTCTTGAGGCTCTGTCTCAGCCCTTGAAAGATTCGGATGACATACGTTGCAGACCCTCAACCACTTAGTTGGGTGAATGTGACTGATTATCGCTCGCTTCTTGGAACACGCACCGCAGACCACAAAGCCACATTTTCGGCAGTGGTGTCGACGCTGGGTCACGGAGAACTTGTTGGAGCAGCGCATGCAGATGGCAGAGGCCTCGTCTGGGATCCAGGTAACAGCGAAAGTGGATCCCGGCTTGAGGTTGCTGTTTTGCAGCAGTTTGTTCCTGCAGTCTTCAATGTGTTCAATCCAAGCTTGCTTCTCTTCGTATGAGGAGGCTGCCACGTAGAAGGACTTGCGCGGTGTCCGGATCAACCATTGGTACCTCATTCTCACACTGTCCTCCAGGTCCTCCAGCTGGATGTCCTCTGAAATGATAAGAAATGGTATGTTAGTACAACGGACCAAAAAAGAATAGAAAAGAATAGACACTATAGTAGCATGGAAAAATTTCACTCCTGGAGGTGGAATAGTTCCAGCAGACATAATCAAGTCACCTAAACAACAGCTGTCTGGGTGTAGCTGCAGGTGAATGCACAGGTGTAATCAGAGTGTCTGGTCCTAACCACAGTCTGCCTTGTCTGACTGACTGTTTTGGCCCTTTGTTCCGAGTCTTGTTAACCTTTTTCTTTCTAAGCCTAAGGTTCACTTTAACTGTTAAAGCATTTCAAAACCATATCAATTATAAAATGATAAAACAATTAGACTTCATCTCCCTCTTCAGAGAAGTGTTTGTCCAGTTGGATCAAGTGTTCTCAAGAAATAGGTGACTTTCTCACCTAGACGGATGATCTTCTGTTTTTTGTGCCAACGGCCGCTGAGTATGATGCTTCCATACACCAGCACATCGTTAAAGAGGAAAAAGGCCTTAGGCTGTGGACCCCGGCGGCTCTGCTTCATCAGCCGACCCTCTCCGATCAGAACCCTGCCTGGCTGGAACAGGGTCTTCCCCGATGGACCAAATGAGTTCTCAACAGTGTGGATCCGCTCTCGGTTCTCCTGAGCAAATGCTAGATGGTCAACCATGATGTCCTTGTATCTAAGAGTCCAGTTTTCAGTGCAGCAGTCTTTTTGTCAACAGTTCCACGCCTCTGTCGGTGTGAGGTGTCATGTGTTAGTCTCTTCTCTATAATGAGACACGCAGCCAAGCATGAGCACTTAAAGCCTCAGTTCTTGGTGACGCAATGGGGTTTTCCGGAATCAGTTCTGCTTTAAGACAAACTTATCTTACAAGTGGGCGTGAGCAAGATTTGAATTCAGAGAAAAGTGAGGCAGGAAATTCCTTTGGATTTTACACAATACAAAGTTGTTGCATCTGTTCCACGTCCACTGTTTTCAACTGTTTGAGGAAATTCTGGCTGAATCCAGTAAATTCACTTGTTTTACATTCCATCCCTATATATATGTGTGTGTGTGTATGTGTGTGATATTTAGTTCCAAAATGTATTTGGATGACATAAAATAAGAAAATGGAAAAACAAAGAACAGTGAATCTTCGTGAATGAACTGTAGTACAGTAAAACTGTCCTGAAAAGAACTCACGTTTCACAAACAGTCAGACTGGTCGAGTGAGCCACGAGGACAAGTGAAAAAAAATGTTGTCAAAGTGCCAGACGCTACCAAGTCTCATCACTCATCAACGTGTCAATGTCCCTCCAACACCAAAACCTTCACTTAGTTCCTCTTTAGATGATTTCTTCTAACAGTTTTTAACCAGCTGCCTCTATATACTGAAATCCTCCACCCACACATCCATTTCACATTTCTTTGTAATATTCCCACCTTAAACAAATGCTTAACTTCTATATTGACTTTTAATTTATTCTGTTGGTCATCTGTGCTTTTCAAATAAAGTTATATATCTGTTTTATTTACACCACTTTCCTAACTTTGTTCACATTTCTTGTTCTCAGCTGGTTGGTCTGTTCCTGTCTGAAGTACTTCCAGAGTGATGGTAAAAGACACGGTCAAATTCCCTGCATGTGTATTTGGCTTTGATTCTGATCATTCCTCATCTGAACATTCTGTTTTGAATTATTAAATTACTCTTCCTTCCCGTAGCTGGCTGTATGAATCAAAACAAACATGATAATGAACACGTGCACAGTGAGACATGCTAATGAGCACATAGAGGATCTGAGTGCACTCTCTAGCAAATATGAAGTGTCTGAGGCAGCCGTTATGACCTCCATCAGCATTCATTTACACAAATTTAATTTAATATTTAATGGGCAGAGCTAACTTATTCTTCTTCTTGGAGATGAAATGGCAGAACACAGTCTGCTGAGGGCAGGTTTGATTCAGTCGTATCACATTTCTGTAACACAGCCTACCTGCATACTTCATTTCAACTTAAACATGATGTCTGGTTATGTATTTGAAAGTTTTGTCATGCAGCACCACCCATCAGACTATAATGGAGTGTCGAGGAGAAACTCAGTACTTCAGTCGGTTTGACTGAAACTGACTTTACTGAGTTGTAAAGTCATCATGGGACTTTTGGTACCTCCTCAGCCAGGAAGTAACTTTGGACTGACTCTAAAGCTGAGCAAACATAACACAAATATCTGAAATCAGATTTGATAATAAAACTGACATATTCAAGTTTGTACCAACCATGAAAGTGCAGCAGCGACAGAAATATTTCGTTTACTGATGACATATAGTCATGCAGGTACATTAATAGAGAATTGCTGACTTCACAGCAACGTTTATACAAACATGATGTGAAAATGGTTCTATAAAATATTCACATCAATAAATAAAGTATGTACATAATTATTTTACTTCATACATTTCTGTTAGCATTATGTCCTCATCAGAGGTGTTACCACATATTGGTATTAATGAGCACCATATTTTAAAGATCAAATCAAAACCTCATTGAGTTTGTATGAACGGTGACACTGAAGCAGCTAATTGGAACTGGTTATTTATGTCAAAATGTGCTGTGAAAAAGCCTCCAGCTGGGTCAGTGCATCAGCGGGCAAATTAAAGCCACAGTTTATCCTGGCTTTGCAAAGAGATTTTTTTTGTTGTTTTTTTTTTTTAATTCATGGCATATTTAATTAAGTGTGTCCTCATTAGTGAGAGTACACTGTACAGTATGTGCAGCCAGCGTTGGCACGTTTTCATGAGACGCGACAAACCTGAAAATCCAGAACGTGGCGCGGTGTCTGAACCTAGAGCGGTAATCTGAGTGAAACCTCTCTGATGTACAGTACTAAGAACAGAGCACACCACAGAAGAAGTGTCTGCACCGTCAGACCACAGACACCTCCAGCTCAGCAGAGTCAACAGGTAAACAATGTCTCTGACAGACACTCAGGTGCTTGGACATGTCCAGGTGAAGCAGTTCAGAGGATTGTGTTACAGAAAGGAACAGAAAGGGTTTGTTACATCACACATTACGCAACTAGAACAACTGTACAATAAACAATAAGTTCAATGACTTTTGGTGATGAGAGCTAAATAAAATAATCTCAATGTCATATTCTATATTCATATTTATTTACTCGACAATGAGCAAAGCTCTAAAAGGCACACAGAGGAAACTGAACCTCAGACATGAGTACAGAAACTCAGGAGTACAGCAGCCAAAATGATACTTTTATTTGAGGAACATTATCAAATATTTTCCCATAAAAAAACATTTTTAAATTGAATCAAATAAATACAAACTTTCTCCAATGTGAAGTGAAGCGAAGCAGTTATGTAAAACTTATCACAAATAAAATCATCAAAAGAATTCCAAACATCTGATCAGAAACTAAAAATGTGACCAGGAACTTGAAGATAAAGGTTTTTTTCCAGGTGTTCTGCATTTCACTCTGCAGGGTTGGACTAAATAAAACAAAGATGGAGCATGTTCCGAGCTCTTTCACATGTCAGACTTACTGACTTACTTTATAAGATATTATCACAATCAACATTCTCTCCACGTAAAGGCACAAAATGTGTTTTATTTAGACAGTCAGAGTGAGGAACCTGCAGCTGCAGCCGCTCGCCCTGACACTGCTGATTCCAAGAAGAATGATCCAGATTAAAACAGCAGAGGCAAAGATTTCCTGACCTGTCTCACTAGATCCTACATGTCCCATAATGCAAGGCGATAGCGTGTCTCCATTAAAGGCTACCTGCCAGGCAAACCCCCCACGTCTACACAGGCATCAGCGTATACGTTACCTAATGTTATGTATGAAAACTGTTTTTCTATTGGTGAATGAAGTCAGATCTACACGGCAGGCAGCACAGTGAGAGGAGAAACAGCCATCAGCAGTTTCTAACTGTTGACGATAGATTTGTTAACTGATTAAACATGTTTAAGAATAAATAACTCAAATATAAAGTCGGCTGTTGAAGACAGCAGCTTTCTGATTACCTCTGCATACTCAGATCAGTGCCAGTCACCAGAGAAAAGGTCAAATATGTCAGCTATCTGTCTTTAATGCTGAGGGTTGCCCTTTAAAATGAAGTGACACCTGAACCTGTGTGTGAAACTGATCCATATGCCACCAAAACAAAGCGACTCTGATGTATGGTAAATAATGCATCAGCCAGTCAGTCCTCCTGACTGCCACCAGAGGGCGGTGGAGGTCTGCGTCACAGGTCGATGGTTCCTCTCACTTTAAACTTCTTGGCGGAGCGTTCGCTCGCTCGCTGCTCGAACTTGTTCCCGTATATGTGCGAGACGAAGCCGTTGATCTCCACAGCAAACACGCTGTTCCTCTTCGGGATCACTGTCACACAACGAGACGGCGAGTCATTAACACGGCCATCACACCAGTGCTCACACACAGTGTTCCAACAATGGAAGCTTTCATCATTATTTGGTTGCAACAGCATCAATATTTCTTCATGATCAATAGTTCTTATTTCCACATGAGTCATTTGAATTTGAAAAGTGATCAGTCATAGCAGGAAAAGCTCAGGTGAAACTTGGAATGCAGCCATTTTTATTATTTGTTATGGACACCTGAGCTCTTCCTGCTGTGACAAGCCAAAAAATGGCCGACTGTTGGTTTGTGTGCAGGTGACTTTCAGTGAATGTGTCTGACCTTTCAGTTTGTCTTCTTCAGTGATGATTTTGAAGACATGTTTGAACTCTTGGACGAGGATCCCTGTAGTCCCGACGTATGATGGACATTTGGACCGCACCACTGTGAGGCAG
The DNA here is from genome assembly GCA_028641955.1 of Protonibea diacanthus. Taxonomy (NCBI): domain Eukaryota; kingdom Metazoa; phylum Chordata; class Actinopteri; family Sciaenidae; genus Protonibea; species Protonibea diacanthus. The sequence goes on along the minus strand of CM053976.1, from coordinate 30,453,811 downwards.
AAGAGAAAGCAACACAAAGGTCTTCAAGCAGTCACCAGTTATGACCTTCAAAACATGTTATGGTAGATCTGAAATTTCCAATTCATCTCTGGAATTCTGGAGATTTTGCACCATTTGAAGTGACTTTTGCGTGACGGAAGCATGCACTGCATTCAGCAGCACTCTCTGACGTCACATGTACAGATTATTTGTAAGCATCCTCTTAAATAAGAGTTCACTAACATTACACGCCTCTTCATGCACAGTGTGTTCCCCCGTCAGTACAGATGCTCGGTTAATTGCTATCGCCCCCTGCTGTTCATTTTGGACCTTTTCTGCATAATTTGATGTGACTACTTGAAAATAGAAATGCCTGATCATCTCTGCTTTGGAAGGGTAAAACTCTGTTTGTACTTTTCATTATTTTTTGTCTTAATAATGCTTCAAGTTTAAGAGCAACAGTCCAATAAAGCTGCATGGGTTCAGTGGGTTTTTGCTGTGAGTACGCTGAAAAACTTAAAACTGTGAAACACTCTCAGGCAAAACTGTCCTATGGAAGTGTTAAAATGTGTTTCATGTGTGTCGAGATCTCTGATCTTTGCAGACTGTTCTGGTACCTCTGACTGGACTGGACATGATTATTATGGACTGAATGATCTGAAATCTGCTCCAATATTAGACATACATCAAACACTACAGTGTGTGTGTGTGTGTGACTCACTACACTGAACTCTACCTGTGATGATGGCACCATGGAAGTCTGCTTTGAGGAGCTTCTGCTGCACAAACTGTGGACTGCTGCAAAAACACAACATGAGCCTGAATCCACAGTCAAAGTAACAAGGACTCGAAGCGAGCAGTTAACGAGTGCTGTCGGGTTCACGTCTGGAGAGCTCTAAAATGATTTACCATGTCGGTTTCAGTCCACCGCACAGGTCAGTGATGTACTGTCTCCAGAGTTCATGTAGAGGGAGGAAGAGCTGGTACCTACACAGAGAACGACAAAGACCGTGATGATGGGGAGAGACGAGAACAAGGCAGCAGTCATGATCATCAGCTCAGATCTGTGACCCACCTCTGGTCCTCGGGCTTGATCTGGAAGACCTTCATGGCCCTCTTCTGTCGAGCGTTCAGTCCTTTGGCTTTTTTGCTGTTCCTCTTTGACTTCTTGGGTCTGGCGTAGCCCAGTATCACAGCTTTGTGTGTCAACATGGCCTTCAGATTGTGTCGGTCCTGGTTCTGTATGCTGTTCTTCAGGAAGGCCTCGGTGAGGGACTTTGCTTTGGAGATGATTTGAGACTGGAAATGATGAGATGACACACACAGAGGACATCACATTAACACCTCAGCACAAAATTGGTCTGTCGACACATTTTACAGCACAAAAAAAACATCGACCAAAAGTCGTTGGGAGACGTGATCTTTTTTTTGGAACAAGCAAGAGCAGCAGTGGTTGAGCGAGCTAGAGCGTGAATGAATAGAGGGAGTGACGTTCACTGCATCTTCAGAGAGAGTACAGAGCAGGAACGAGTGATGATTTAGAACCTGAATGTCACTGTTATGGATGAAGCTTCCAACTGTTTCATAACATCAAGAACACTGTGTCCACTGAGAAGAATCTGCTTACCTCCACACCGAGAACCTTCCCCAGGTCAGGAGAAATCTTAGCTCGAATAAGCGCTTCTGCTGAAACAAACAAAAATCTATTACTACAAACTATATTGGCACTGCCTGCAAGGTGAAAGAACATTTCGGCTGCAACTAACTGTTATCATCGTCAAATGATTATTTCCTTCTATGAAGTGGTTAACTGTAAAGTCTAGAACATGTCGGAGAATCCTATTCACAAGTTCACAGATCCCACGAGCAGCTGTCTAAAACCCCCAAATATTCAGTTTACAGAACATAGATTAAGCAGGCTGACGAGGTTTATCATATTTATTGATTCATTAATAAATGTGTTTGTCGACTAATGAAACAAGCTCTGGAGTCAGTAAAACTCTCCTGACGCTGTAGTGGATTCATTTTGTGACATCTTGTGACAGATCACATTATAATCTGATGCTGCAAATTCAAACCTCTTAACAAAGAGTCATCGGCATCTGTTTAGTCCTGCAGAGGACCCTGAGAGACAGCAGTCAGATTTAATCCCATCACTGCAGGAAAAGTCTTGTGTTTCCGTGTGCAGCAGACACAAGATGCTGAGATTGATCTTGAAGTCGACAGATCAGGTGTCAGTGAGGCTCGAAAATCAAGCTTTTTTTTCCAGGAGTTTCCTGATTCATGCAAGAAGAGGTTTTTCTTTTTGGATGTTCAGGTACTTTCCTGTGACACTGATGAATGACACCTGCTAAGTTTACATAACAGAAGTTTAGTTACATGTTGCACATTCTGTGTACTGTCTAACAGATATAATTAACCTACAGCTTTTAAGAATAGCCTCACAGAGCAGACAGACCTGTCTGATGAGTCGCTGCGACGCTGCTCTGGAGCCAACACTCCACTCCACTAACACTAACACTCCACTCCGCTAACACTCCACTGATAACAACAACAACAACCATCACAGCGAGCAGCCTGTACTAACACATCTCAAACTAAAAGTTCAGACACCAACTGATGAGTTATGGAACACCTCAGAGGACCTCAGTGAACTGCTTCCAAACCGTTTTCATCCTGAGTCTCCTGATGACCCCGGTCCTGTATATGCTGCATATTTCATATTATATTCAATAAGTAACAATAGGAGAACAGAACAGCTGATAAACTGAACATGAACCAAACAGTGAAACAATAATCACAGAAGGTTTGTGTCAATGACACGTCAATGAGAGTTTTTCTGATATTTTTTAGGAACTTTTTAAACTTGAACTTGAACTTGACAGATTCAGTGTTTTCTTCCCATTGTTCTTTGAGCTCTTTGGTTGTTTCACTGTGTCCATATCCTGTCACATTTAACTCTGCATCTTTCAGAGATATGTATATTATTGTTTTCCTCACACCTCTGTGAAGCCTGTGTAACTCCATGTGAAGGATGGGACCCTGAGGAAGAAGCAGTGACCTAAAGATTAGAGAAGAGCTTGTGACTGACAGGATGAATAACTCTGGCTGGGAGCTCTGGTGGAGCTGCGGATCACATTGTGGTTGTACTGAATGTGATCAGGATGTTGTGATTGTCTGGGACATAAACACTGTTATGAAGCAGACAAAGAGGGGCGGTGTCTTCTTCTGTGGGTCAACTCAAAGCGTGTGAAGAAACGTGTCACCTTCTGAATGTCTGCCAACAATCAGAATCCTGCTCACTCGTACTTTGTTCAGACAGTCCTGACTTATTTTAGAATGCTATTTAGGCCACGCTGATGAACAACTGCTCCGTTTAACCCTCGACAAAGTTGGCTTCTTTTGTCAAAGCAACAAGAATCCAACTGAACGTTAATGTTCCTCAGTGTCCACCTATTCTCATTTTTACTGATATACTGCATCTAATCTAATATCTAGTACACTCTTAAACTAAAGGCTTCACTCTGATCACCAGCTAGTCTGACTGAGTGTGTGTGCTGCTCATCAGCTCCACTACAGAGTCCACACAGGGCTGATGGGTCTCTGCAGGTCCATCATCACGTGATATTACATGAAGCCATGTGACCAGTCGTCCAGAATGTGGATTACTGCAGGGCTGAACAGAAGATGAGGAGGCCTCACCAGTCAGCCAACATGAACACACAGATGCAAACATCTGCCTCCATCTAAACACATCTGTTACATCAAACAGCTGGATGTCTTTACCGTCCTCACTGTACACTGGATTCACTGAGACTCTGACTGTAGTGTCAGTGACTGGAAGAGGTTTAAACCATCTGTATATCCTGACACTACTGAAGGATGTGAGACAATAATGTGTTTGTTCAAATTTACAGCTCGGTAAGAGACCACAGCTTTACACTGTGTTTGAGTGATATGAACATTTCTGCACATTTCAAATAAACATAGAACAACGCCAGGATTCAAATAATAAAGGAATATTGTCCATCTGTCACAGAAGTGAAGTGTCACAGTGAGAATGGTCGCTCACACTCACCCACTCAGATATAAACAAATTACCAAGTTATGCTTATGATTAATAATCAATAGTACATTTCATGATGATCTACAGGTACAGTCAGACAAAGTTTGACGTCTCACTGAATGGTGTGATGTTCATGTCACATTCATTTGAATGGTCAGAATAACTAGAACCTTTCTAGTTAGTGACAACATTTTACAGAAACATGAACAGCTGTGTGTGTGTGTGTGTGTGTGTGTGTGTGTGTGAACGCAGCTCCACAACAACAGAACAACGTTTTTATGTGACGTCATCACGTCTGTTCATATTCACGCTATCTCTCTGCTGCAGTCTGCTTCGCTCTGTTTAAATAAACATAATAATGTTTTTTTTTTATGTCTGTTTATGAATGACTGAACGGTGCGTCCATTTTTTTGGTGCTGCCGCGTGGTATTGTTATCCTCTCGTGAAGGATGCTCCGGTGTATCCTATGCTAAAGGAGATACTAAAGGAAGCATTGAAGCTCCTTTCCTTAACAGTTACTGTTCGACTCTGTGTGACGTGACAGCAGACTGAGACATGAACTCACCCTCCATGTTCACGCTGCGTGGACTCAATGATCCTCCTGATCACACACACAAACACACACACACACACACACGTGCTGTTTCCACGGACACAGGGAGCACAAGTTCACTTCCTGTTCCTCCCCCTTCTTCTTCTTCATGACAGCTTCCGGCTCATTGTCCTCTGTCAGATGTGATGTCGCCCTCTATCGCCAGCTTGTATTCAACATATTTTAATTGTACTTTTTATTGAATTATGAAGCTATCACGGACACCTTGTACTCAAACTGCAGATATTACTAATACTAATCATACGAATAATAATGATGACAGATCAAATGTCAGGATATGTCAGTTATACAGGAGGAGAAATGATTGGAGAGCTTTGTACGTGAATGTCATTTGAATAATAATGAGAAAATAAATTAAATGTGTGTGTCTCTCTCACGTATTTGTGTTTCTGATTTTTTTCCCAACATGCCATGCACACCCCTCCTGCAGTAACTCTAGAGGGAAGCCCACCCCACAGCCTAAACACTGCTGTGACAGTCACAATAATGTTCATTCATGATACTACTGCTCTGCATGACCTTTGACCCCTGTGCAGAGCAGTAAGGTAAAAAAAAAACAACAACAAATCTTTGAAATTTAAAAGTATTTATTTAAAATCTGTTTATGCATCAGCTTTATACAAACATTAATAAAATACAAGCTACATCTTGACTTAATCCAGATATCACAAATTTGCTTTGCAGCTGTTCAGACTCACATCCAAACTTCCCTCAATAAAAATTTTTTCCCTCTTTTTTTCTACATGTAACAAATATTTGATCTGCATTTATATAAATACAATGGCACACTAGGAAAACTCTTAATTCAAACAACACAGAGTCAGCCTCTTCAAAAAAAAAAAAAAAAACTACGGCGGCTTCACGGCAGACGCCGGCCTGCAAAGACAGAGCTTGTGTTCATATTTGGCACTGACGGTTTCACCCGCCAGTCTCACCAGCACCACAAACACTCCACAACATATTCACCTGTCACACCTGCACAGCACGTTCTGGAAATGTTACATTTTACTGTCTCAGGCGTGTTTCAATCAAGTGTGTGTGTGTGTGTGTGTGTGTGTGTGGTAAATGAATCCATTGGTCAATAATGTTGGTTTCGGTGTGGATCCAGGTAAATACGGTAATTGCCAGACTGGAACATTTCCTCATGAGCTGAAATAGAAATATGACTCTGAATGTTTTTCACTCACTGGATGTGGATGTTTTTTTTGTTTGTTTGGTTTTTTTTTTACTTTTAGAGTTTAGAAGTCAACTCTCCAAAAACTCCCTTGATAACTGCGTTCCATCCTATGAACATGGACAGAACCAAAACAACCCTCTGACACATTCACCGTGTTTGCGTTCTTGTTCTGTTAGATGTTACAAAAAGTTTTCTGTCATATCACAGTTTAGAAACAAATAGACAAACTGTGCTGCTTTTGGCCTTCCACAAAGAATCCTGCTTGTTTTTCCTCCGACAACATGAACACAGCTCGGTACCACTTTCAGATTCAATGAGTGCGACAGCACTTGTGACGTTCACTGTAAACAAGTTCCATATAGCAGCACTTCTCTTACAGTTTTTGTCAACCCGTCCATCAGAGCGTGATAAGACAAGGCAATGTATTGAAAGAAGTTTAGTGGTTTCAGTGAAAGACTGCTCTGGAGTCTCTTCCCAATACTTCACACTGATGTCAGTTCTGTGCTTTTTGATGGTCTTGAGGGCAGCAGTGCCACCATGTGGCAGACAAAACAACTATAGTGGTTAACATCAGAAATTTGGATTAGCTTTCTCTATGTGCAGTTTCCAGATCTGAAACTGGTGGTCCTTTGTGGACTCACATCTTTTAAAAAACACTGATTTATATGGTCAGAGATGCTCTACAACTGAGGAGGTGAACTGGATGATGAAATCAGATTGTTCCAGAGACACTTCAGAAAATTAGTGAGGTTCTATTTTGTGTCTCAGTTCTTATACTTCCATACTCACACTTTCAATGTGCAATCACAGTGTCAGTTCTGTCTGAAGTCTCTGAGTACCCAAGTACCAAGTTGTACATGTTTTATATTTATATTTTGGCAGTCAAATTTTGGCACTAATGTGCCGCACAGTTGGAATTTGGCAAAGAAGAAGAAGAAGCAGTAAAATGTTGTGATCATTACTTCCACAAGTTCACAACAGCCGTACTTGAATTGAGACAACATTACCTGCTGTACACAGTGTACTATACAGACACGTGCTAACAGAAGTATCTGAAAGCTGAGACACAGAATTAGTTCAGCTGTTACAGATCATCTTTGGTGAAACGGGCAGATGATTCAGCACCAACAGAACCGTCTCTGATGCCGTGCAGCATTTCAGAATGGAATGGCAAACAACACACAACTCATGTACAACTCAACCAATGACATAATCTGCCTACAGACAGCCTCGACCAATCAGAAACTGCAGTGGTTTTCCTCATGAAGAACAAAAAACATGACAGATAATAAAAACATTCATTACATATCACAATCTTACACATGAAAATAAACAAGGAGTAGCATGGTGTCATTTGAACCTCAGTGCTTCGACCACACACTCATTTACAGTAGTAACAGTCTTGACTCGTTTCTGCAGGTAAGTGCTGGTGCTCTGTGTGTGTGTGTGTGTGTGTGTGTGTGTACGTGCGTGTGTGTGTCACCAGTGTAGGTGTAAGTGAGGGTGTTGATGTAGTTGACAGAGTAATTCCTCTTCTGTTGGTTCCTGGATCTGCTCTCTGCAGAAAAACACGGGGAAGTCAGAGAGAAGTGAGTTATGGTGTCGGACACATTTTTGAGTTCTCTGACTGAAAACAAAAGAGTGGAGTCAACCTACTTGAACATGAGCTGAACAGATGTTTCATATCTGATCCTCTCCACATCTGTAACAGAGCAGCTGTGACTGCGGTCCCACCTATAGATGAAGTTCTGTTCAGAAACAAGTGACAAAGAGGATCAGTGTTTAGTTTATATTCAAAGATAAGGCCGACTAGAAGTGTTATACACACTCACACTTTCCTCAGGTCTCCATACATTGTGTCACTGAACACTTAAAAACACCTCTGCTCACAAAACAGATGGTCAATGTAGTTTTTTAAACAGGAGGGATGTGTCTGTCTGTGCTCAATGTGTCCATCTGTGTCTGTCTGTCCTGACTGTGTCTGTGCTGAGTGTGTCTGTCTGTGTTGAGTGTGTCTGTGCTGAGTGTGTCTGTGCTGAGTGTGTCTGCGCTGAGTGTGTTTGTGCTGAGTGTGTCTGTCTCTGTTGAGTGTGTCTGTGCTCAGTGTGCCTGTCTGTGCTGACTGTGTCTGTGCTGAGTCTATCTGTCTGTGCTGAGTGTGTCTGTGTCTGTCTGTGCCTGTGCTGAGTGTGTCTGTCTGTGCTGAATGTGTGTGTGCTGAGTGTCTCTGTGTCTGTCTGTGCTGACTGTGTCTGTGCTGAGTGTGTCTGTCTGTGCTGAGTGTGTCTTTAATGAGTGTGTCTGTCTGTGCTGAATGTGTCTGTGCTGAGTGTGTCTGTCTGTGCTGAATGTGTCCGTCTGTGTCTGTGTATGCTGAATGTGTCTGTCTGTGTCTGCGTATGCTGAATGTGTCTGTCTGTGTCTGTCTGTGCTGAATGTGTCTGTGTGTGCTGAATGTGTCTGTGTCTGTCTGTGTCTGTCTGTGTCTGTCTGTGTCCGTCTGTGTCTGTCTGTGTCTGTCTGTGCTGAATGTGTCTGTCTGTGTCTGTCTGTGTCCGTCTGTGTCTGTGTATGCTGAATGTGTCTGTGTTTGTCTGTGCTGAGTGTGTCTGTCTGTGTTGAGTGTGTCTGTCTGTGTTGAGTGTGTCTGTGCTGAATGTGTCTGTGTCTGTCTGTGCTGACTGTGTCTGTGCTGTGTGTGTCTGTCTGCGTTGAGTGTCTGTGCTGAGTGTGTCTCTCTGTGCTGAGTGTGTCTCTCTGTGCTGACTGTGTCTTTGCTGAGTGTGTCTGTCTGTGCTGAGTGTGTCTTTGTTGAGTGTGTCTGTCTGTGCTGACTGTGTCTGTGCTGAGTGTGTCTGTCTGTGCTGACTGTGTCTGCGCTGACTGTGTCTGTCTGTGTTGAATGTGTCTGTGCTGAGTGTGTCTGTGTCTGTCTGTGCTGACTGTGTCTGTGCTGTGTGTGTCTGTCTGCGTTGAGTGTCTGTGCTGAGTGTGTTTGTCTGTGCTGAGTGTGTCTCTCTGTGCTGGTGTTTGTGCTGAGGTGTGTCTGTCTCTGTTAAGGTGTGTGTCTGTGCTGAGAGTGTGTCTGTGCTGAGTCTATCTGTCTGGCTGAGTGTGTCTGTCTCTGTGCTGAGTGTATCTGTCTGTGCTGAATGTGTGGTGTGCTAAAGTGTCTCTGTGTCTGTCTGTGCACAGCTGTGTCTGTGCTGAGTGTGTCTGTCATGCTGAGTGTGTCTTTAATGAGTGTGTCTGTCTGTGCTGAATGCCAGTCTGTGCTGAGTGTGTCTGTCTGTGCACAGTGTGTCTTTAATGAGTGTGTCTGTCTGTGCTGGTGTGTCTTTAATGAGTGTGTCCTGTCTGTGCTAGATGTGTCTGTGCTGAGGTGTGTCTGTCTGTGCTGGATGTGTGTGTTGCTGAAGGTGTCTCTGTGTCTGTCTGTGCTGACTGTGTCTGTGCTGAGTGTGTCTGTCTGTGCAGAGTGTGTCTTTGTGGAGTGTGTCTGTCTACATGCTGAAATGTGTCTGTGCTGAGTGTGTCTGTCTGTGCTGAGTGTGTCTTTAATAGGTGTGTCTGTGCTGAGTGTGTCTGTCAGTGCTAGAATGTGTCAATCTGTGTCGTATGCTGAATGTCTGTGACCGTCTGTGTCTGTGTCCGTCTGTGTCTGTGTGTGCTGAATGGGTCTGTGTGTGCTGAATGTGTCTGTGTCATCTGTCCGTCTGTGTCTGTCTGTAATCGTCTGTGTCGTCTGTGTCCGTCTGTGTCTGTCTGTGTCCGTCTGTGTCTGTCTATCTGACATGAATGTGTCTGTCTGTGCTGAATGTGTCTGTGTCTGTCTGTCAGGTAGACTGACCTCTAAGATGAGCGCCACAAACAAGTGACCCATGACAGGCGAGTGGTGCTCACCAACACACAAAGTAGATCTTTTGTCCAGCTGGGAAAAAAGTCATCATCATCATCATCATCATCATCATCATCATCATCTTCATAATCTTCACCATCATCATCATCATCATCATCATCATCTTCATAATCTTCACCATCATCATCATCATCATCATCATCATCATCATCATCATCATCTTCATCATCATCATAATCTTCATCATCATCATCATAATCTTCATCATCATCTTCATCATCATCATCATCATCATAGCTGCTGTGCACACAAACTGTCTGTCTTCTTACTTTGTGGTGTATCTGCTGTATGCATCCATAAAGGCCTGCCAGTTGTTGACGATCATGACATCATAGAGCAGAATGATGGATGCCTGAGACGGAGGGGGGTGAAGGTGGAGGCAGTGGTGTAAAAAGTGGAGATGTAAAGAACAAAATAAATCTCACTGAGGATGATGAGGAGAGCAGAGAGGCTGTCATTGTTACTCACTGCAAAGTCATCAAAGTTATTTGGCCAGTAGGCCAGCTGTTCATAGGTGCCACACTCCATGCTGAAGTTAGAGGTGATGTTTTCCATGGTGGTGTTGGAGAGCACACTGGAACACACACACACACACACACACACACACACACACACACAGTGTGACACCTGAAAACACCTCCACCTCATGAAATAAAATATAAAGTTTGCAAAGTCAGAAGAAAACACTGATGACAGGTCTGCACTGAGGTCTGTGATACTGCTGAAATATTCTGATGAGTGACTGTCTGTATTGTGTTCTTACTGCAGATGACTTCGTACCTCATCTCTGGTGGAGGTTTAATGGCTCCCTCAAACAACCAGATCCCAAACACAGCAAACACGTAGTACACCACCTGCACAGAGAGCACGGACAAACATCAACCACTCTACCTGCCAGGCTTCCAGTAACAGTCTGAGCCACTCAGAGGCAAAAACAACAACTTTTAACGGATTTCAACGGCGACCAATCACCCACAAGGATCACATTGTAGGCTGTTTCAGGGCAGGCAATAATGTCCAGTGGAAAAATACTGAAGTGACTCTAAGCAGGAAGACCAAACAACACTTTGTAACAATATCCAAGTTTGGAAAAGGTTTCTGCACAATGTCATCATTCAGTCTCGATGAATGCATGAATATGACCAGAGTAGCAATCAAAGGTCTTCACCTTTATACTGGTGTGACTAATACACACAATAAATTAAATACATTCTGACTACTTCTTTTACTGTGGATTCATTCTAATTATTTCAGTGTTCAAATGAATAATCAGAAATATGTCTGTGATGGGAAAAGTGATGATTTTATGTTAGAGATTTAAAGCAAACAGGAAGTATAGATCAGCTGGGCGACTGACATGTGCTGATGTCACTCACCACCAGGATCCCTGCGAAGGCTCGGAGGTTTTTCACCAGGTCCAACAGTGTGCTCGCAACCAGAGCCATGAGCTGCACAACAAGAGGAACATATGAAAGGTCAAGAGATTGAGTGTCTGTAATAACAACACACAGACACACACACACACACACACACACACACACAGCGTTCTTCTGGATATCCTGTTTCTGTGTTAACCCTTTGAACTCTGTCTGTTTCTGCTGATTTGCTACATTTGGCTGCTCAGGTGTGTGAGCACGATGATACGTTTCCTTTTCTTTTCTTTTGTCATGTGAGTTTTAACATGCAGCAGTTTTCTGTATATGTATGATTTATGGAGAGGTGAATGTCACTGTCCTGCAGACATATGCATGCTGGGTAAATCTGAGCCTCAGTATTGTCATGTTGTATTGATAGTGTAAGTTCTGCATAGATTTTGTTCATTTTTTTAAAAATTGGGATGAAATGATTTCATAAACAGGGCATGTCATGTTGCCATGGAGTCAGTAAACTCTATTCAATGAGCCAATGTGTGAAATGACAAAAAAGTTAAAACTCAACTCTTGTGAAATTTGAATTCATCAGTTTTCATATTAACTAGCTAACTCAATTATTTTTATTGTACTGGAGACATCTTGATTTGATGTCACCACCCTTCACCTTTCAGCCAGTCACAAGCCTCTTAAGATAGCTTGGAGCCAGTTAGCTGCTGTTAGCTAGAGCAACAAGAACAATGCAAATGTTATTCTGAATCAACCATGAGAGACTGCTGCTGTCAACAGTGTTGATGTCTGTCAGCATGCGTGTTGATGTCTGTGCATTCTTATTTCTGGATCCTGATTGGATGGCTGAAGTCTGCCGTGTACCTTGATGTCTGGGATGATGCGCAGGAAGCGGAAGACGATCAGCATGTTGACCAGACGAATCATCTCCCAGAGAGACATTACACTATGAGAGGATGGGTCCCTGTGGTGACACACACACACACACACACCACAAAATATCAACCATTACTGCTGGACTCCCAGTATAAGTTCACAAGCTCAAAATACAATAGTGCCTTTAAAATGAATGGAAGAAAACACAAACCTACCAATGAGAGTAGGGAAGCCTGTAGGTGATATATATCGTGATCTGCAGGACCTGATGGGAAAAAAACACATTTGACTTCATTAAATCTGCAGTTGATTGGTTTGGCCTCTTGAGGGCAGAGACAAGCTGTGAAACATCAACTTATGAGCATCGTATAAGTTCAACTTCTGGAGCTGTGTTATTCTCTCTTTGAGCTCTTTTGAGTGTTTTTGGTCTCCTCCACTCTTGAGAGACATTTGTCTCTTTAGCTGCTAAATGCTGTCTGTGTGTGTCTCTCTGTCTGTCTGTCTGTCTGCCTGCCTGCCTGCTGCTCAGCAGGTCGAGTGCAAGGAGTGTGTGGTGTGTTACCAATAGCAGGATGGTGAGGAAGCCGTCAAAGATGTTGTTCCTGTAGGACAGGTACCCTTTCCAGCCAAAGGCAAAGATCTTCACACACATTTCAAACAGGTAGTAGAGGATGAAGCACAGGTTGATGATCTGATGGTGAAAGAGTGAAATCAGCTGATTTCTGTAGCAGCTTTTGTTCACTATTTACAACAAGGCATGTGATGGAAGAGACTTCCTGATGATTCTGATGTCATTTACAGATTTTTACAGACTTAGTTTGTCGCGAGCCTTTCAAAGAACAATCACCAGGGCACTGACAAGTCAATACGATGACATTAGAAGTTTAAGACGTGGGCAAAATGAGGGGATCCACTGTGTGCTCTAAAAATGACTGTGTAAACATGGAGGACAGGTCAGGGGATGTTTTCTGACCTCCATGACAAAGTTGTCTCTCTCTGCTGTGGACTTCTCAGAGTTCAACACCAGGACGGTCTGAAACACACACACAGGTAAAATTACCATTAGGTAGACAGCTTGGTAGTGTGTGAGGGTGTACACTGAGTATATAGATGTATGCATATGCATGTGTGTGTGTGTGTGTGTGTGTGTGTGTGTACAACTTACACTTATGCATATGACATTAGCCAGTGCCACCGCATTGCCAAGTATAGTGAGGTAGTAGTGACTGAAGACCACCTGGAGTCTCTGCAGAACTGGAGAGTTGTACTGGGGCAAGGGAGGGTGCTGTGCAGAACACAAACACACACACACACACACACACACACACACACACACACACACACACAAAACAGATGTCAAAGTGCAAAGTAATGATGGTCTTTGAAGCAGCAGAGCAGCACAGGGGCACAGAGCTACCTCCTTGATACGGTCTTTGTCCAGTTCGTCAAAGATCTTACTGAACTGCTCTCGATCCATGTAGCCCAGATCTGCATACTGCCGCGTCTCCTGAGGTAGAGATGGTGTAAAGGAAAGGAGTCAAGGTGGCGCACCAGAGGATGTATCCTCTCAGATGAAAGTGTTTGAAGATGAAATTTTGATTGTTGATGATTTGTGTTATATGTAAAATATCTTTGACCTTGGTGATGGCCGCTCTGTAGTAGCTCTTCATTTTAACCCTTGACATCACCAGTAGCACAGCATCAACACGCACACGTTCCCTGACGAACACAAAGAACACAACTCTGTCCTTATTTTTGTCATTTCTGACTGAACAGCACAGACTGGACACTTTGTGAGATGTTTAGAGTTTGAAGTGATTCACTCCTTCTATAAAATGAGAGGAACTAAATCAAATCATTAAAATTCAGACTCATCACTCACCTTTATGAGTGTGTGTGTCAGTGTGTGTGTGTGTGTGTGTCTTACTCAGCAGCCTGTTGAGCTCCCTGGCAGGTGAGAACGTGGAAAGCAGCTCTGATCCCCAGGCGTCTCCTGATGATGGATGTTTGGACTGACATCTGGATGAAAACATGAATGTATTCATAAGTTCATAGAGTCTTTATCCAGGTCCTGCTATTAGGAGTGCTGGTTTACTGTAACTGGAACACTGAACACTGAACATGAATCTGAGCTGTCAAAATGTCAGCTAACTGTGCTCAGCAGCACTCAGCAGTATTTGTGACCTCCTCTTCCAGACTGCTGCTCCGTCTGCAGAGGCTCGACTTCTCGAATGAAGCCTGACTAAATCAGTTTATTGTATTGAGAAAGGTTTAGCTCTCCTGAACCAAGTTATAAAAACTGTTGTAAACCCCGTCATATTATGTATGCATACTGTTTGCTTTCTCTGATTTCATCTCTGCCTGTCAGGGCATTGACAGCGTGGACGTAAATCAAACTCTCATAAAATAGATTCACAGCTCAACCTGGAGCTTTGTCTGCACAAAACCAGAACAAAGTGGACGAGGTGTTAAACTGGGTGACAACCTAATTAAAAATCATGTGCAGTACATGACAGAGCAGAACATCATCAATGTAGTTCAGATGTTCTTATGATCTTTGTGCAAAGCAAATTTCCCACAGGGGCAATAAAGGTTCATTCGTTCTCTGCAGGAAATGACACTGTCAGCTGGCAATTGAATGACATACACTGCCCGTCCAAAAAAGAAGTCGCACTCCGATATTTCGTTGAACCGCCTTTAGCTTTGAGCATGGCAAGCATTTGCTGTGGCATTGTTTTGATAAGCTTCTGCTGTGTCATAACATTTGTTTCCATCCACAGTTGCATTCATTTTCTCACAGGATCTTATATTAATGATGGGAGAGCCGCACCGCTGAGCAAAGTCTTCTCCAGCACGTCCCAAAGATTACTTACAAGATTACTTAGCTAAATCCAGGTGGTGACTTTTTTGGACGGGCAGTGTACCTCCACCTGTCTGTCACTAATCTAACACCACCACTGTGAACTATAACTAGACACCTGTGTTTGTATTTACAGCAGTTTGTTTTGCAGTGCGTTACACGTCTTCACTGACTCAGTTCTGTTGGAAATGAAACACTTTCACATTTTTCATTTCAGAGTTTCAATGTAATGAACATGCTGTGTAACAACATCTGGGAGAAGTGAAGCCTAGACTGCTTGATTCAAACCTCTGCACTGAATTTTAAAATACTAAAAGCAGCATTGTGTCTGGATTAAATCCTGTGAGGTCATTTTAACATACCGGACCTCCTGGTAACATCATCAGCTTTATCTCAGCTTGGTCTCGGATAAATGACAAACTGGAGGAGATGAGCCTGAAAGATGTGTGTTGTCTGTGTGTGATAACAGGTTTGGTTTTCTGGATTTCAGACATCATTAGCGTTGGGCGTATGCTGTGACGTGTGAAATGACTCTCAAATGATTCCCTGGTTTTTCCCGTTGACACACCCAGCTTTTCCAGCAGGGAACTATTACGTAACAAGAGTCATAATTTCTTTAGTCAAAATAAAAAGCCCTCTCACATGACAGGCTCACATTAAAGTGTCCTGTAACTGTAACAATGAAATGTCCTCAGCAGCATGATGTGGAGCTGTACGTGAGACTCACCAGTAAATATCCTCTGAACTGGTTATAGATGATGGCAGTCAGTAAGTTCATCAGACAGTAGGTTCCTGCAAGGAAACCAAACGTTTTATGACTTTAACATCAACACAACAATCTGCTATCAGATAATCATAACAGTAATAACAATAATATGTTGACTGCTTACCAATGACGCTGAAGGCGACAAAGAAAATGGAGTAGGCTCTGTTCAGGGAGTAGGCAGGGATCATCACTGTGACGGGACAGAAGAGATGTTGAAATGACAGCTCCATCACAGTGACAGTTTACCGTGACAGTAACAAACATATGGCTGGTTTGTCATGTCATGTGACTGATTGTGTACCGTCTGGGTTGTTGGCTGTGGTGAGCAGCACCAGCAGAGAGGTGAGGGAAGTGGGCATGTCTCGGAAATGTAACCTCCACTCCTCGTTCTTCTTTGGATCCTGAAGAGAAACAGAGAGAGAGAGTGACCAACAGACGAGGAGAGAAAAGAGAGGACGTACACACACATAGTGTTCTCTCTACAGCAGTATATAAGTATACAGGTATATATACACTATATATAACTCTCTTTTTGAGAGGCTTGGCTGTATAATGGCTTTTAGAATATGGGTGTACCCCGCATATTCTAAAAGTCAGGGCAGAACGATGCATAAGAAGAAGCAGAGCAGAGCACATCATCCCTGGACAGAGCATCAGAGTGTCAGAAGGAGAAATTCATTGTTGACTTTGATCTGCACATGCAGACAATAAAAAAAATATTCACTGGACATCGACTTTAAAAGTGGCTACAAGCAGAAATATGAAATAAACATGATGTTTTTTTTTTACATTTTATTTCCTGTTTAGAAAGATTTAACCACACTACGTATTGATGAGTGGACGACTGTGTTGATTAGACTTCTTGTAATTTGATGTTATTTGAGGTTTTCTTACTTCTGGAACTGAACTTGGAAGTTTCCGTTTCACTTCATCATTTAAAGACTCGCTGCTTCTTTTTTTAAAATATTCTTTTGGCCTTTTTAAGCTTTGTTGTGCAGAGACAGCTGAAGAGTGACAGGAATGTTGTGAGAGAGAGAGAGAGAGAGAGAGAGAGAGAGAGAGAGAAATGGGGAATGACATGGGCCACAGGTCAGATTCGAACCCTGGACCGCCATGGCCTTCGTACATGGGGATGCTCTACCAACTGAGCTAACCAACACATCTTCTGTGAATCTGATGATTTTAATATCTTCCTTACTTATTAATTAAAATTATTAAACAAATTAATATATTGGAATTTGTGAATCAATATTTGTTCTGAATGTGGTTGAACATTGTTTCTGTATCATTCTCATTATTAATATTATAACTGTTGAGTCCCTCTCCCTTGCCTGCTGTGTCTTCTATGGACACTTCCTGGTTCAATAACCAATCAGCAGAAGCAGGAGTGCGTTGGCAAACATTTGAACCTGAAGCTTATTTAATTGGCTTGAAGTAATCACTCTGAAGCAGGTTCATTACAACATAACCCAAAACCTCAATGGTGCCCATTTAATGAGCATCAGTGATATCTGTGAGGCGAGGTGCCTGCACAGAGCCCAAAGGATACTAAAAGACAGAACACACCTCTGTTACAGCCTGTTCACCCTGCTGCTGTCTGACAAGCCATACACAAGTATCTGCTGCTGAAGCACCAGATACAGAGCAGCTTCTTTCCTCAGGCTGTGACACTCCTCAACACTCCACCAGAAATACTTTGAGGAACTCTGACGTGTTTTGATGTGTGTCATGGAGCGTGTGTGGAGCAAGAACTGTTTCAACTTTCGCATTGAATATAAATGACTGAAAAACACATCTGATAAAAATATCAAAATAAAATGAAATCATTTTAAGTGTTTCATTTTTCAGTGTCAATACAACTTTTTCAACAAGCTCTTCATGATCAGGCACCATCATATCTAAAAGAGCTCATAGTACCTTACTACCCCTCTAGAACACTGCACTCTGAGGATGCTGGGCTCCTTGTGGTTACTGTAGTTTCCAAAAGTAGATTGGGAGCCAGAGCTTTCAGCTATCAAGCTCCTCTTCTGTGGAACAAACTACCATTCTGGGTTCAGGAGGCAGACACGGTCAACACTTTCAAGAGTAGACTTAAGACTTTCCTTTTTGATAGAGCTTATAGTTAGGGCTGGCTCAGGTCATCCCTTAGTTATGCTGCCATAGGACTAGACTGCCGGGGGACTCCCCCTCCCTTTCTCTCTCTCTCTCTCTCTCTCTCCCCATCACCATTACCACCATGCTCCACCATCTGTCTTCCTGAGGTTTCTTTCACCTTGTTTTTTTGTGGGCAAGTTTTTCCTCACTCGAACTGAGGGTCTAAGGACAGAGGGTGTCACTCCCTGTACAGATTGTAAAGCCCTCTGAGGCAAATGTACTTTGTGACTTTGGGCTATACAAATAAAATTTGATTGATTGATTGAATTTGAACACAGATGTTTCCATGCCAACACTTCTTTTTAAAGAGCTACAACTTCCATTTCTAAAGGAATCCTGATACCTTGATCTTGTGAGTTAAAGCTTTGTTCTTGTTTACACATGGGCGAAACTTTCCTGGGACAGTTGCCTTACCTTTTGCAAATGTATTTTTTTAAGTTGTGTTTTACTTTTTGACAGTGACCTTTGACTGTTGAGCTGTCATCAGAGTGTGGGACGTGCACACACACACACACACACACACACAAACATGTCCACACAAGTGTCAGCATTACAGCACAGTAGTGTGTATTTAACAGGGTGTGACCAAAAGGCCTGAACTCACCTCAGTTTTAGCAAACAACAGCATGCCGATCATGGTGAAGAGGCAGAGATGGAGTGCCAGCAGCAGGATCACACTGCAGACACACACACACACACACACACACACATACACACACACTTAGGATGAGCCTGGAGAGTCTGTGATCAATCTACATGTTGCTGTTTCTAATTGTCTCTACGAACACTCCTGCCCTCTCAGATCCTGCCACTCCCTCCTGTCCTGAAGTAAGCCCTTTTCCCAGCATTCCTATCACTTATGAGTCCTGCTAGTCTAGTATAGTTTCCTTAGTTCACCTTGACAGATGTCTCTGAGTAATATCCACAGGCTACAGCAACGCTTGCTGTCTGCACTGCAGCAGTTTCAGGGTTCTTTGTTGCTGCAGTTTTGAAGAACACACCTGAATTCATCCAGAACACAGAATCTGAAAGATGTGATCCAAACTGCAGACAGCTTGATCAGGTAACACTGTTAAAGGTGGATTCGACAGATTTAAAGCTCTGTGGTTGGCTGATTTGTACTGAAATGTTAGTCATACTTTACATTTTATGTGTTCTATTATTTTTATCAAAGAGCTGGATAGTTTCAGACAGAGTTACTCATCTTTGGTGCTAATGACTGAACCAGTTTCATGTCCCTAACATCAAGTCATGCAGCCTAAAAAAAACTCCAGCTGCAACAAATGTAGAGCACCAGACAGAACTTCCTCACTCTTCATGTTTACACACAGAAAGTGAGTTTATCATAAAGTATTCGGTGTATACTATCATCAGTCTGTGGCCACATTATCGGGAATCAGCGACCCGCTAACAGAAGTGAGAGTGCTCTCAAGTGTGTGGCTCGTTTTATCTGTTACAACTGTGGTTTCACTTTGTTAAAGATTAGGAGGAACTGAGGTCATTTGCCTACCATTCACTTCACTCCCCTGCTATCATGACATGTCTGTATTTTGGAAGTCTCACTTGTGTTGAAAAAGTGTAAAATAAATGGATCCACCTTTGATAGCCATGCCTGTGTGATGCCTGTGTGTGTTACCTGGCTATCTCTGGCAGAGTCCTCTTGATGCACTTCAGTGTTTTTTTCATGAGGGAAGAGTTCTGCAGGAGGAAGAAAGGCCGGAGGAGTCTCCGTACTCTCAGTTTCTGATGAACAGAGAGAAAACAGTTAGCATGCAGGGTGACTACTGGCAGTTTGAAGAAGGCAAACAGAACCTGGAAGTGAAAACTCACAAGAACGGGCACGTGATTTACCCTCACGCTATAATTCACAGCTGGGATGAAGGCGATGATGCTTTAACAGGACTGTAATTCATGTCTGAACCCCTTTTGTCAGAACTTAGAACTTAGAACTAAGCACACTGACTCTGAGATCAGCAGAAGCAGCTTTTTCCCTCGACATAACAAGATACTTACAATATAAAAAAAAAATCATATGCTTTTATATATACAGAATGCATTATTAATGGATGGAGCTGCAGCACACAACTCTAGCCGTCCAATGAAAACATCAACCAATATTACAACAACAAATATATATATATATTTCTTCTTTTGACTCCTAAGACTAACTGTATGTTCATCTTAAAAAGTTAGTATATCTAGAGTTTAAAAATACAGCAACAACAGAGTAAATTAGAATAACAGCTGGCTGAGATAAGACCGTTCCAGAGGATAACCAGAGATGCTGAGTCATCTCAGACCCTGAATACTGACACCTCATATTTACAAAAACTTTAAGCCTTATTTTGATGAACTGATAAGATTTGAAATCTGAAAATCTAATCCAGTTCATGTGAAATGCATGCTGGGACATTCACTCATATGTGTCTAAACATGAACTCTGAATTGGACTTCACAGCATCACAGTGGACCATACGGTGCATCTCCAGCTTTTTGATTCACTTCTACATGAGACCTGATTCTCTTCACTGCTTGTTGTATCTGATGCTGCATTACATGCTTAGAGAAGCATGACGGAGGACAGTCTCACCTCATCACAAACCATGCTGACAGACAACACCCAGTCGATGATGGAAACTGAAATGACTACTGTGTAGGCAATCAGCCATTTGCTCTTTCTGAACTCCTCCCAACCAATCAAGTAGCTCTGAGGACAGAACAGACGTGAAGTGGTGGTTCAAATAGACAGATAAGTATGAAATGACAGCTGCCAGTGAGGACAGCCAATGGCTGTGCTTACCTTGACAGCAAGATCAAGAGAGAAGATGATCAGGCAGAGCATTTCGATGCTCTCAGTCAAACCACACGGAGGTTCCCAGGGTTGAGAGCGGTACCGGGGGTCGGAGGATATGGACAGGGAGGACGGGCGCTCGACAAATGCCAGCAACAACACCACTGCAATGGTTAGGCCCAAGACCCTGAGGCAGGGATGACGAGTTGATGGATGGTAGAAATGCGACTCAGACAAAAGAACGTTCTAAAAATCATTCATTCAAGTTGTCAAAGTTGGACAGTTTGGGAAAAGTGCATTCAATTCTTGCAGAGTCAGAACACTGATACTATCATCACATCTTTTATGAAGCTATGGACCGTTCCGTTAGCTTAGCATAGAGACTGTGTGGATTGGAAGGACTTGGGCTGGATGGGTGAAACAAACACAGGACTTCCATGAAGGAAACTTTTTTTTTCTGATTTATTGTCACAGGAAATAAAACTACAAATCTAGTACAACCAATCACATTGTGATCCTTTGCATACTAATTAGGTAGAGTTAACATGTTGACAGATCTCTTCCTGCTATTAAAACGTCTGATGTGGAAAAGGCTTTTTCATTGTGTGGGAAGCCGAAGCTGTACAATCCCTTCTGATTGTTCAGAGAAGTTCAGTTTATTTGTTCCTCCTGAGTGTGTAACAGGGTGTGTAACACTGTGACACACGTATATCAATCAATCAGTCAATTACTGATTCAGTGAAATAATCAAAAGTAAACAATCATGTGTCTGTGCCATCAGCTCAGCCTTGTCAACTTCTGAAGTATTATCATGTGCTGTTATTCCACTGTGTTTCTGTGAAAAGAGTTCAAAGCTCTTCACAGGTCCAGCCTCTTCATTTTGTTCTCAAAGTGCATCGTCCTGATGCAGTTACCTGTAAACAAGTCTCTGGACCCCCTGGAAGGTCTGAGGTCCACCCACCACAGTCTGACTAAATCACTGTTTCACTGACTCAATAACTTTACTCATTTCTAATTTGAAGTTTTTAGTCTGTAAACGGCTGTCACCCCTTTACACACACACATTCCAAGAAAGTGAAGCAGGAGATGGAGAAGAAGCTGTGTGTGTCTGTGAGGAGATGATCAGCTGAATGATCTGGAATCAAATGTGGCTACCTGACCACAAAACGGTCATCTGGACAGGAAACAGGAAAACACACAGATGTGTGTAAACTCTGCAGCACTGACTGAGACGCTCAGACCACGCCTCACCCAGAGAGGACTGACAAATATTAGCTGCATATCAGCTATGTAGGCTATGTGCTGTCTGGTCTTGGTCTTGTCTCAGTCTCACCCTGCATGTGACTGGCAGGTTTTGAGGACACTGGACAGGTGTGGAGAGAGCATGTGCTCTTCACCTCTACTACTAAACATACATGACATGGTCTGAGCATGTTAGAAGGTGTGGACTTACCACTGACATATCCTCGAGTAATACCACCGATACAGGCGGAGCGAGCTGGCATCCACCCGGTGGTTGATGGACCGATACTAGAAGTAAGCAAAGAAACTTTATTAGCATCTGCAACATGTGTCGGCCGGTTTTGTTTCCACATTGTGTGTGTGTGTGTGTGTGTGTGTGTGTGTGTGAAATTGATATGTAATAATAACTACAGAGTACTTGTGGAACTTGGGTTGGTATTAATCCATCATAAAATAGTCCAGTTTACACAGAAGTGCTTTACAGCAGAAACAGAAGA
The DNA here is from genome assembly GCA_028641955.1 of Protonibea diacanthus. Lineage (NCBI taxonomy): Eukaryota > Metazoa > Chordata > Actinopteri > Sciaenidae > Protonibea > Protonibea diacanthus. The sequence goes on along the minus strand of CM053976.1, from coordinate 30,431,492 downwards.
GAAAGAGCAGAAAACCACAGAAAGGAGAGGACAACACAGCATGCTTAAACTGATCTGGAGACTGTACCAGACTTCTCTCCTCCTGACATGGATTCTGAAACCTCAACACAGGTTGTTTGTTGACAGTGAGTTACAACCTGTTGTTTAAAATCTACAAGAGTTTTAGCTGTGCTAACACATGGTTAGAAACTGTTTGAGTGAGCAATCTGACATGACAGGAAGAATGGAACTGAAGATTTATAATGACACTGACAAAGAAAATAACATTTCATGTGAAAGGATCATGTCATAGCCAGAAGAACTGGATCAGTGCAACTCTTTTCTGGAGTGGAGGAGAAACGCTATGAGCACCTTCAGTTTTCAGAATTCAAACATCCAGAACTCTGGCGCTCCCTTAAGCACAGGGCTGCCTGCCCATGAAATGCTTTGTATGTTTGGAAAGCAAACCTGAAATCAATCTTGAATACAAACCAAAGCTGGTGGGATATAACATCTGTTTAATTGCTAGTTGAAGCTTTGGTGGACCTTGAGAGTTCATTTATTTATTGAGGCAGGCGTTAAGTCTCATAACCATTCATACCTTTACAACCAGTGTGATTATAGTCACAATCCCTGAGGTCCAATTCTTTCTTGTGTTCATTAACCTTCTCTAAGTATTCATAAAAGAGTTGTTGAACTAACCTGTATGGCGTCCTCGATGAAGACAACAGCCTGTTGGATGTAGAGGTCTTCATCCTCTGTGGACAGAGAGCAGCGCCGTGGCAACAGTTCACCTCAGAATCAGACTTAACAAAGATCTCTACATGTCCTCTGAACACAGATCTTCACTCACCTGAATCACCATGTGGACCTTCACACATGGTTCACGTATGTGTAACACTCATATACAGAGCATGGTGTGTTCTGACTACAGTGGACAGAGAGTGTCTCTGTGGATGTTGTCTGTAGAACTGGTCGGATCGAGAGTTCACATGAAAGTGTTTGTTTTTTTTTTTCTTGAGGCAAAGTCGGGAAAAACAGCTGCTGTAGTGAAGGTGTGGCTTATTTATATAACCATGGCTCACCTCCACTCAAACACAAAACTATGTATATATATATATATATATATATATATATATATGTGTGTGTGTGTGTGTGTGTGTGTGTGTGCGTGTATATATATGTGTATATATATATGTATATATGTGTGTGTGTGTATATATATATATATATATATATAATATATATATATACAAACATCATCTGTCATGTATATATATATATATAGATATAGATACACACACACACACATTTATATATATATATAGTCCCTAAGGATCAACTGTTACGAACTAGAGTCTATGAGAGTGACTGTAGCTGTTCTAACCAGCACTTACACACAGACAGATATGATGACTCACTCAGACACAAACATACAGACATGCACACAGACGCACACACATACACACACACACAGACACACACACTTGGCTGACTTTGCTGACTTGATGCGTCACAGCAGGATGTGTCATAGCAGCTGTGGTGTTGGGTGTTTCTGACAGGACAACACTTAAAACGGCTGCAGCGCTGCTGAAACACACACACACACACACACACACACACACACACACACACACACACACACACACACACACACATGCACACACGCACGCGCGCACACACACAGCAGGCCTCCCCACCATAACTGTGAGATGTGCTTCTCACACTCTGTCAGAGAAATCTTGTTCTCCAACAGCAGTGACATTATTCTTACACTAAAATATAAACTAAAATATGAACTATTCATATTTTCCTGAATGTAAATATGAATTTAAATGGCCAACAGTAGTGTGTCATCTCTAAGGTGAAAGACTTCAAGGTTAAAGATGAACTTTTCAGACATGAAGCGGCATTATTGTGTTCAAATAATGACCAGACACTGCTCGCACAGTATCTGTCACCTGGTGCTGGAGGGAGAGTGTGTGCTCCTCTGTGAGATGATTTCTACAGACTGATGATCTCCTCTACAGTGTGTCACTGTGTTTAATATTTCTCTGTATGAATATGACATTATACTGCTCAAGCAGCTTTTGCATCCATCTGATAATTCAGATTTGTGCCATGTCAGAAACGTTAATCTAACATTCACCCTCTGTGATGAAAAGTGACCTCTGAGCATGAATTCAGAATTCAGACCAGGATGAACTTCCTTCACACTTAATGAGGTGAATATTTAAGAGCAGCTTCATCTACACGTCATATTATTCCTGTGACACGCATTTTAAAAAAATGTACTCCTCACAGTTGTAAGTTGTATATTAATATAGACACCTGTAGCAGATGAAACAGCACATGAAAAATCGTTCTCCTTAGAACAATCACTGTGTGTTAATAGGGTTAGTGTCCTTCCATATGCACGAATGGACATACATGAGTCAGTGATCTCAGCAGTGTGAGGTTTACTAAACTGAACCCAGGTGATGTTCTGAAGTCCAGATTTCACAGTAACAGGTGTAACTTATGAACAGGGCGTTTTGTTTGTTTGCTCACTTCTGATGCTAGCAGTTTCCCCCCAGCTTCCAGTCTCCTCTGTGCTAAGCTAAACACAGCACAGATCTACCTGTATACTGATGCACAGACACCTTTGTGAAGCAGCATCTGACATGTCATATATTTACATTTTTAAAAAAAGTGTGTGTTTCAAATGTTCAAATTTTAGTGTGTATGTGAAAATACTCGAGCCACATGTGAAACTGTGACTTTCACATGTGGAAAGGAAAATTTCACATGTTCATTTCATGAGGGCATGAAAGTGATCGCTTCTTCTGCCTCGTGTCAGGGAGGGAAACGGGCATTTCCCAAAGTGTTCCTTCTATGATCAAGCAACGATCAATTTATATATTTAAACTACTACTTTATTTAGTACTAGTTTATTACTAGACTGCTGGTTGATTTGTGTGAACATGTGAAACATCAAACGCTCAGTTACATTTATTATAATGAACCATGTGACTGTACTATTAGCATATTAAGTATAATTAAAAAAAATCTATTTCTGTATTTTAAATTGTGTGAAAGGTTAATAATAAGACTAGATAACATAATAAATAACAATAGTTATAACAGAGTTATGTGACTAAATATATAATTATATTATATAATAAATTAAAAGTAAAGGCCACTTGCTCCTGTTGGGTCTCTGTAAATAATATTACAGTACAGTACAGTCTACGTCTACTCTGTAATGAGAGGATCCTGATGTGGTGCTCTACAAATAAAACTGAATTGAATTGAATTAAGTATAGACTCGATGGAGGCATCAAAGCTGCTGTTGCATTAGAGTTTCATACATGGACCTTTGTGTCTCCAGAAATAAAGTGCAACATGAAAATAGCACAATGACAATGAAACCTTTGACCGAAGAGTCACAGGACGCATCACTGCTACTTTAATTCTATTAGCTCCAAACAGGATAATAAAGAGGAGAACTCACTGCACAGTGTGCATCACAGTAAGTGGAATGAAGGTGATCGAGGCTGCGGAATTAAAGTAAGACCTGCTTTTCTGACCACCTTATGTTTGTGAGTTCTACACCGGTCTGTCTACTGACCGTCTACATGTTCTGTCTTTCAGCTGGCAGGTAGAGGTGACGAAGGGTTGAGAAAATGAGTGCCAACAGTTTGACACCACTTACAGTTATTGTCAGATGCACTGATTGGTCACCTGACGAGCCACATATCATAAACCACCTTCCACCATGCAGCATGTATCTCATCAACAGTTAACATTGTGAGTGTGGATGGTCTGGGCAGTGACAGGATGGGTGATCATCCGTTGAACGGTGAAACATTCTGGGCCTCCAGCATCTCAAGTGTGATGATGTGCTGCCCTGTCAGTAAACTAGCACACAGCAGTTATAACACTGCATTAATGCAACAGTAAATACAACCAATCACAACAGAACACAGACTGCAGCCAAACTGACTGTGCTCATTTGAATATGTGCACATTTGTTTGTGACGGTGCACCAATAAATCACATCCACCTGTCATCCATCTGAAATCCAAACTGGAAGCAGCTAAACTAGATATAATACCTACTTAATATAATAATAATGCGCATACACGATGATCAAAGTGACCGGAAACATCTACACTGTTTGGGTCTGATGGTGCGGGAGTGTCGGCTTAGTGTCAATGTGTTTTCTCCTTCAGATCTTTGACTCGACTAAAGTTTGGACTACATATCCCAGACGTCTGTCCTCCTCACCTGTCCCACACTTTACCTCACTGTGTCAAACTTTTCCCTCAGCTGACCGCGGACGTCACAGATCCCCTCCACTCACCTGTGCCCCCCTCGACGCTGCACAGCTCCCCGGCGACCGAGTACGACATCCGTCTGCTGCCCGGGCCCCCTCCATGGTCCGTTCCCGACCCGGAGCCGCAGTCCGTACCCGACCCGGAGCCGTAGTCCCCGGAGGCTCCGTTCGCGGTCCCGGTCAGCAGTCTGTCCGTCTCCATCCAGGAACTGTCCCCCTCGTCGTGTCTGCGTGTCCTCCGCGGTGAAAGTGAAAGGAGCAGGAGACGGTCTGAGATCAGTCTTTAGTCTGAGATCAGTCTTCAGTCTGAGAGGTCTGAACACAACAAGGCTCGCGGAGCAGAGCAGAGGGCACGGGAATGTGTTTTTAGGAAGTCACTCCTCTGCTCCTCCCCCCCTCCCTCCCCCCTCTCCCCCTCTCTACAGGAGATCACTTTACAGAGAGTGTGAGCTCAAACTCCACCTACACACACCGCACGTGCTGCTGAGAGGCTCAAAGTGACAAAGTGACGTGAACACACACACACACACACACACACACACACACACACACACACACTGCATGTTTCAAAGTTGAGATGAGCATAGTAATAAGTGTAATAATAACAGTAATAACAATAATAATAATAATAAAGTTGGAGCCAACAGAGCTCCAGGGCGGGGCCTCGCGGAGAAACGCTGCGTATGCACAAAGGAAGGTGTACGTCACCTCTGAGCCATCTATCCATACAACAACTACACCCAGCCCAAAGTGACACACACACACACACACACACAGACACACACACTTATTTCAAAAGAGGGCACAGATCAGATATAATTGATTGTCAGTATGTGTAAACAATACAACCACAGTCACATTTTCATTTTTCTATATACAGGGGATCGAACCCCATTTGGTCCTCTGAGATAATTAAAGGCGTAATGGGCCCCAAGCTCATCTACTGGTAGGAGGGAAATCGGCCTGTATGATGTGCAGTTTAAAGGGTCCTTGTCTTTTTTATAGATGAGGGAAATGGAGGCCTGCTGGTGGGTGGTAGAGAGCCATGGCTGTATGAATAGTTAAACATCTCCAGAAGCAGAGGGGCTAGCTGGTTAGAAAATTGCTTATAAAACTCAAGTCTAGTAAGTCTAGTTTTTGAAAGAAGGCGTCCATTTGGGTTGATCGCCGGGGGATTCAGATTTATACAACTGACGATAAAATAAACTGAATGAGGTATTCATTTTCATTGGGTCGGTCACTACCGTGCCTGATTCATCTCTAATCTGGATAATGTGGTTGGATGCTTGTCTGGCTTTTAGCTGGTGAGCGAGGAGGCGCCCCGCCTTGTCACCATGTTCATATAGTGATCCACAGGAACGGAGAAGTAGTCGTTCGGCTTCTGTTGAAAGGAGTAAGTCAAGTTCTGTCTTAAGACAGTTTCTCTTTTACAAGTCTGGAGTATTTGTTACTGCTAGCGATCTGTCTAAACCTACGATTAATTTTTCTAGTTCTTCCTTACACATTCTGCGTTGTTTATTAGCATAGGATGTATATGAAATGATCTCGCCTCTGAGAAAAGCCTTCAGGGTATCCCATAGCAATGATGGGGAGCTCTCTTCATTTTTGTTTGTGTCGCAAAAGACTGACTGAGTCAGAAGTATAGTTACAGAATTTTTCTTCTCTAAGTAAGAGAGGGTCGAGACACCAAAATAAGCACTGTACAAAAATAAGCGTGCGAGAAAAAAGGAATATTGACGGGAAGATGGGCACATGAATCTCCAGGGGTCAATGTAGCCGAACCGCTCCATGAAGGTGGACAAAGTTTGTGACATCTTTGAGGGCGGATAATTCGGGAGCTCGATCTGTCAAGAACTGGGTCAATGACACAATTCAAATCCCCACCAAGAACCAAAGTATGGGAGTCCAGATTGGGAATTAGAGATAATACTGAATCAAAAAAGCTGTGATCATCCCAATTAGGGGCGTAGATAGATGCTCAGACTACAGACTTCTGGTATAATATACCAGAGATAATTGTATAACGTCCTTCTGGATCTGTGATATTACTGGAGGTAAATTGAATGTCTTTCCTGATTAATATAGCTGTGCCTCTTGTTTTACAGTTAAACTGGGAGTGAGAGATTTGTCCTGTCCATGGTCGCCTCAAAACCCAAGAGTCATCTCAAAACCCAAAACTCAACAGGTGTCATGATGTCTTACGTAGCCCTTTAAACCTTTAACAAAATACTTGAATGTACCCTCCTGACACGAGCTGGAAATATATAAAAACAGAATATTGTCTGTAATATGTGAAATATTACATAGTAAACTATGACCCAAGTAAAGTGCTAAATACTAATACTAATACTAAATATATGTATTTACCATTACTGTATTAAGAAAACAAAGAAAGTCCTATGCTTGGTTAAGCTCAACATTAATCAAAACTTAGAATTACTGTGCGTTTCTTCATCTGAATGAATGAATCTGACTATTAGCTCTGTAAAAATTGCAGCTTTAAGAAAATACAGAAAAAACATTTTTAATAAACTGATGTCATTATTATCTAACAGTCATGGCACTACTGAAAACTAACAATTTTCATCCATTGTAAAATAAACCACAGCAGTCCTGTTTCTAATGTAATATCTGAAATATTATTCTGTGACGGTGCTTCAACATGTTTTTCATCTGAAACAGTAAACATCATTAACAAATATAAATTCATGTCTGTTGACTGTATCACATACAGGATCATTAAAGCACAGCAGTGACTGCTGATAGAGCTCAGGCCTCCATCAAGAGTTTGCAGAGAACTTTTATTCTAGTTGGACTTCTTCATCACATACAACATTCAGAGAGGAGGAACAGCTGAGGAACTGTTTACTGTTTTTGGACACATTTTGCACTCCCGCATTTCACAGATGATGTAATACAGAAAGTCTGAGGTAGAACAAAGACTGTATATCGAGGACTCGTATTTAGCTTCACTTAAAGCTGAAAAATCACCAGATGATGTTTGATGTGTTAGAGTCCTCATGGATTCTCACTGGACACTGAAGACCTCAGTGCCTCACTGCTTTGGAGTGTTTGCTTCCATCTGAGACACCTGTGAGAAAAGACATCCAGCCTTCTTAAAGATGTTTGTTTATCCACTGTTTCTCTCCAAATCTTCCAAATATAATCCATTTGCATTCATAATCCATCTGTTCTCGGCATTACTGTCTAGTCCACCATTTGGAATATTTTGGATTCAGTGAAACAACATTCCTGCCTGATGCATGGATCCCTACCTGGTTGTCGATGCACCTGAACTGCCAGGTCCAGCGTGTGTTGTAGAGGAAAGGTCGGAGGTCGAAGCGGTTGTCGTCAGGACTGTAGCTCTCGGCGTGGTAGGACGGTGTCACCGTGGTCATCTTGTGGCGGTTCACTGAGTACATCCGAAAGAAGTGCTTCACCTTCTGGGCCACCTGAGAAAAGACAGCAATCCAGTGTAAATGTTCTGCTAGCAGCTGATAGACACACGATATTCATGATCAGTGTCCAAAAGACACATTTTAAATAACAGACACCTGTTTGACAAAAAAGGGTTAGGGTTGTTTAAATGTGAAACTGTGAAGTGAAAGTACAATTCTTAAACATCATGAGCAGTGATTACTCTAACTTGGCTAAACATCAGTGAAGACTCCTACTTTTATCAAAGAAGATGAACTACTTCACTGTTTGTAAAAATATAACAGAGATCGCGTCATATTCATTTCCATTTTCCAACCTGTACTGAATAATGCTGAGTGCACTAATGATTTCTTACTGCTTGTGAGATAAATTCCTTTCTTTCCCTTTGCAAAACTAGTCAGCTTTACTGAGATTACTTTTAAAAATCCACTGCACTGTTTTTTATCATTATACACAGACAGTTCAGTCTGTGATGATTCATGGTTTGAGTGTGTCTTTTAGCACAGATACAGGCCAACAGTTTAAATTCACACTTTGCCTCAAAGTGTCTGCTCTGCATTTCTCTGTGGCAGATTTCACCTTGTTCCTCCAGTGGAGGGCTTAACTGACCTCTGTGGGTGAGAGCGCATCCTTCCACATGTGAATGAGTTTACAGAACATGCTGAAGGGGCCACATTTGGAGATCTTCCTCAGTCGCCCAATCATTGACAACTCAGAGTAGGTCATCCCCATGTCAGCCTGAGGAGTGAGGTGTGGTGGTAGTTAGAGAAAGAAGGACAACAATTGGAAGGTGAGGATGAAAACAAAGCAATGTGTCATGCACCAGAAAATGACACAAGAACACAAGAGCAAAAGAGCAGATCATACAACATTCATACACACTCAGGCTCAGTCTTCAAGAACATTCATATCCTAAGACACTTCAACATGCAGACTGGAGGAGCCGGGGATTGAATCACCGGTTTTCTGATTAATGAACGCACACTCCACCTCAGGAGGAGCTTTCTGCTGTGCTACAGCCACCCTACGAACACATGAAGCGCTGGCTAACCCCTGCAGTGAGGTGATTTTAACATCAGCCAGTCAGTGGATTCCTGTCCTGATGTTTTACCTGCTGCAGCAGTACACATGGCCACAACTGACCCTTTCAAAGCCCCGCCCCCATTTGCTCTGTGCTCCAATCATAGTTGAGCAGCCTCTGTCAACTTTCTTGTCTCTGATTTCCTCTATGGTTAAAAACGTTGCTGTGGACCTGTAAAGATGTGACTACATGTACATGATCATCTTAAATTATAATATTGCTTGTTAAATTAGCTGCTTGATAATTAGCTAGCATATGATTTGTTATGAGAGACATGTCAGGTCACACACACTAGTCCCCGTCCTCTTATGAAAACATATCGCCAATCAGAGTCACTTGACGTACTGATAGTATCATTATGAAATCCAGTTAGATAAGCCTCTGAAAGATGAATGTCACATGGTTTCTTCTTAAAGCAGCAGGTAATAATAGATGGTAATAAAACTGTCAAATGATCCTGACATTACCTCGTCTAAATGCTTCTCTCTGCTCCAGTTCAATCATTGTTCTCACACACAAACTGAAAGAGCAAGTCGACACACTGTGTCCGGATGACTGGACTTCTTACCTCGTCTGTCTGTGACACCTGTCCGTCTGTCAGTGGCTCCAGCTCAGCTGTGGGCGGAGCAGCCAGGATGCTGCATAGGATTGTAAATATGTTTATATATGATAACTTACATAAAATAAAAAAATGCAGCAGTGATTATACATCTCAGTCTCATGAGTTTCATGTCACCAGAGGACCTCGTGATTTAAAATGACCCCACATCTGTGTACTATGTGACATGGGATACACAGTCTGTGTTTGACCTGAGTTTACGGACATGGTAATGAAGCTTTAAGGCTGCTGCTGTGTGACACTGCCGGTACAGAATCTGACACAGCCAGCTGTGGCCAGCAAACAGAACATCAGTACAGATGTTTCCTGAATGACATCACTGTCAGACTCACACACAAATTCAACATGTTTCACACCTACTTGAGTGGCTGTATTCTCTGTTATGTTAAAAATGAGACACAATAAAAAAGTTAAAGAAGCAAAGTACATCAATATTGGAAACTCAGCAGAAGAAAGACTACTGCTCATATTAATTGACAACAAAACCAGGAAGTTAACCTGGAAAAAGGTTTTTGCCATACGCTCCAGGTGAGCATTCCCATTGGACTGAACAGGTGCCGCACCTGACCACACCTCATTTTAAGACCAACACAATGACACGGACAGGTGAAATACACACTGTGGCCGCTTGTCTTGAAAATGACAACTGTGTTGGTCAGAAACCAGCTGAGACACTTGGCTCTATACCACATCAACGTGAGGAACATTTTACATCAATGGAACAACTTACAAGTCTTTACCGGACAGGTCTGCTGAAATAAACAGTAAGAAATCATCATTCATTACAACAGCATTCTATATAGGTAGCAGCATGTCTGTCTCCAGCTGAACTCACCCTCTCAGAGAGGTGAGCTGGAACTGCTCCACACAGTAAAGCAGGAAGCTCTTCAGGTCCGTCTTGCTGATGCCTCCTATTGGGTTGATGTCTGCACTGGAGCAGTCGTACTTTGTGAAGTATCCTGTCAGACTGAGCAAGAGAAGTTGGGAGTAAAGTCAGACTTCATGAGAAAAACAACATGGAGCTTTGTCCGGAGTCACTTTAACATCTGGTAACATCGGCTCAAACCGAAAGCAGCACTGCAGTAGAAAAGGGGGCTGTGATCATGGGGGGTAAGTTGTTTCAGGTTCTGGTGAGTCTGTGAAAAAAGATCTGAGGTCCAGTTTGAGCAGCAGAAAGGCTTCATGTGTGGAGAGATACACTTTAAGCTACCTTTTTACTTAACCACCATTGTTTCAATTTGTGTGTGTGGGGGTGCTGAACGTGTGTTTTTTCCCCCTGTATTTTATTCAGCCTTCTGATTCTGCTTCAGTTCATGCTGTACTGTGATTGGTTGCTATGGCAGTCATAATATAAAAATATGGTGTGGTTTCTGACACAGTCGGGATTTTTTGTCTTTTTCCTGCTACTGTCACCAAGTGTTTGCTCATGGTGGAACTGCTGAGTCTCTGTAAATAATATTATAAAGAGCATAGTCTAGACCTGCTCTGTGTCATCAGATAACTGAAGTTATGAAACAGATAAGCGATCTAGGACCCAAGATTTTCAATGTTTCTCTCACCTCAGTCAACTTTTGTCTTAATATTGAGGTACATCTATATACCCATGAAACATATGCAACCATAGAATTGATTTCACACACACACACACACACACACACACACACACACACACGCGAAACACGATATATCACAGACATGTGGTAATACCTCTCATCTACATTAGCTGAACCCAGCACCAACAATCCACCTGGTTTCCCTCGGGCCCACAGACTCAGCTGGGCAAACAGGTAGGCCAGGACCATCCTGACCCGAGCCTGTGAATGAACGCGTGCGCGCACACACACACACACACACACACACAAGGCACACAGGAGGTGATTGGCTGTCGGATGGCGGAGCAAAAATGTGGAAAAAAGGGAGAGAATGCAGAGGGAGAGGCAGAGAGGCAAGGAGCTGAGGACTGACAAAGTGTGTGAGCAAAAGTGAAAGACAGACAACACACACACACACACACACACACACACACACACACACACACACACACACACACACACACACACACACACACACACACACACACACAGGCTGATGGAGGCTACAAATTACTCACAGTTGTTACTGAGGCATCAGTGTGAAGACTGTGGTGTAACTGTCACCGTTATGTGTTTGTGAACTAACTAAGTGTGGCAGAGAAGAGGAGGAGTGAGTGAAGAGTGATAGTCAAAGACAAAAGGTGTAATGATGGTGACAGAGAGAGAGAGCTGCAGACAGGATGCGAGTGAGGCTAACCTGAACGTTCTGCAGAGCCAGGTTTTCTCTGTGGCTTCCTCCATTGACACGAAACTGAGGCAACCTTCCAGTAACCACCGAGAAGATACCCAGAATGCCTTTCACTGCCATGTCTATGTTAATATTCATGTGTGTGCTGCAAACCAAGAGATGAATGACAAAGGATGAAGACATTTTCATGTGTGAAGTGACAGAACAGGACAAACATGTTCCATATGCTTCTTCCTCTTTCAATGTTTTTACTAAGCAACCATATAAAATATAAAACTATTTTGTTCACCACATAATTCCACATATGTTATTTTACAGATCTGATATCTTTAGTATTCACCAACAATGAAATGTAACAAACATAAAGAAGAAGACATTGAATGAGAAGGTGTGTGTGGTATGCATCACACTGATGTATTCCAAAAATACAAAATATATTAAACCACTTTGATCTGCAGTATCAGAAAACTGTCACACTATTGTATGTGCTGCACATAGACTAAATAACAAACAATATACAGTGTTTTACTTTCATTGTGTTCTGCAGACATGTAGATTTTTTATGAATATTATTTTCAACATTTCTGGTGACTTGGGAAATACACTTTCCTGCTAAAATGAGATGAGCATTACATGGTCACATTTATCGAACAAGATCCAGCATGTTAGTCAGTGAGCTACAGAGGTGTTGGTACATGTAGTTTTCAGTGTTGGACAGAGCCAAACTAGTTACCATTGCCACCTTTATGCTAAGCTAGGCTAATCGCCTCTGGACACTGTAGTGGAGAAATTGCTGAAGTCAAAGGTCAGGAGGGAAGAAAGTGTTCAGGAGTCTCTGATGTCTTATGCTGTATTATTTATTGACACTTGGCCATGGAGAATTAGAGACACTCTCATAATGCATCAGAAGTGCCTGAGTCGGTCTCACATTCTGCCCAACTCATCCTGGTGGATAGACTTTAAACCCCAAGATAACACCACAAATATTATACACCCAGAATTAGTTAAAGAGAATGTTTTTACTCATGCAGGTGTTATTGTTAGCATATTCTAATCTGGCGACACAGATGTCTGTTTATGCAGACTGGAATGTCAGTGGCAAGCTATCTATTATGTCTAAGCAGGCAGCACTAGATTTCTTCAAGTTCGGACTTTTCAAAGTGCTTGTAAACACCTTAGTCCGATCTACTTCGGTCCTATTTCGGACCACATTGGACATCTCAAAATCGGATAAGAACACCTAGATAATTCGTTCATAGTCGGATATTTAACACCATGTATACTCAGCAATCAGATCTGAAGTGGATTTTGCGTTCTGTACATGTGCGACATTTTCCTCTGGGGCTTTCACCCGGAAGCCAAAAGATCCGTTGTTCTTTTTATATGTATTATTAGGACGAAAATAATGCACGAAATGTACGCAGCTGTAGCATCGTCCATCTCCTCGTACACCATCTTTGTTTGAATGCCTTCAGATAGTTTGTTGTTGCTGATAAGTAGAGGTCAACCGAAAGTGGCTCTTTGTTGAGAGGGTTAGTCAGTCAGCCATGCTCCAGCTGTTTATCCGATTCTCTGAACAGCATGTATACTCAGACAAGTGATCCGGTCTTATACATGTCATTATCTGATACGATCAGAAATTCAAATTTCTTGCTGCATGTAAACGTACTGACAGATGTCTGTTTACACAGATTGAGACCCTGGCCACCACAATGCTGAGATAGACTGGCACCTACTGTTCTCAACCAAAACCAAACAATTAATACTGCAGAGGACCTCAAGGCCCACACATGACCTTGTGTAACCTAAGGATAGAAAATTTCATAACAGACAGACTGTGGATTTATAATCAGAGCTTCTCCTTTGGTGGAGGAATAAAGTATACATATTAGCCTAAGTGATAACAAAGGGTAAACAACTTGCCTACTAAGGCAAATTGGGCGGCTGTGGCTCAGAGGTAGAGCGGGTCGTCTACTAATCAGATGATCAGCGGTTTGATCCCCGGCTCCTCCAGTCTGCATGTCGAAGTGTCCTTGAACTGAACCCCAAATTGCTCCTGAAGTCTGTGCCATCAGTGTGTGAATGTGTATGAATGGTTAGCTCCTCAAACTGATGAGCAGTTGGCACCTTGCATGGAGCCAATGCCATCTGTGTGTGAATGTGTGTGAATGGGTGAATGAGATATGTAGTGTAAAAGAGCTTTGAGTGATCGGAAGACTCAAAAGGAGATATATAAGTACAATCCACTCTAAGTGGATTATGGGTAGTGAAGTTGTTTAAATACAAAATAAGGCATTTGGCCTCTCTGTACTTATTACTTCACTCAAGTCACAACAACTGATAATCTTCTTTTGTCACTCTCTGCATTAAAACATATTTTGCACAAATAGAAATACAGATACGTCTGTGGTGAGCTATGATTGGCTCACAGCATTCTTAGAGTTTCTATGATGACCTAAACTATTTCATGCTGCCACTGAGGAGCTTCACTGGAGCAGCGGTTGAAGGCCTTCATTGATGGTGATGTTAAATTAAATTAAACTCATTCTAGCTGGTTATTAAAACCCAATTTTAAATCTTTATAACAATTAAACTGGTCTTCTCATTAGAATCTTCTCAAACAACCTTCATGTTGAATCCCACCTACCTGCCGATCTGATTGGCCAGGTCTTTGGCCCTGCTGCGTGTGTCCTCAGAGGAGTTCTCACTCGCCATGTAGCAGGTGGTGAAGATGAGACCGCACAGCTCTCTCGGGTGCTGAGGACAGTAGGAGTCATCTCCTACCACTCTGCGAACATCCTCCAGTACCTGTCTGTCTGAGGGGTGCAGGGAGACAGGGATAGAGGGCAGACAGACAAGTGAAGAGTATGATACACAAACCCACACACACACACACTGGGGACTATTTTCAGCAGCAGTTTAAACCACATTTGGTGCTCTAGTGAATATTTGGGCAGAGGGATGATGTGTGGTGTGCTTCAATCTGAATATATACAGCTCAGTCTTGGTCTGGTTGTGCACATGAGTGTGTTGAGACCATGAACATAAGGAATATGTTTTATTACCACCCTGTCCTTTACAAAAACATGTGTCATTACTCACACTGAGATCATCTATGTGTTCACAACAAGTTGAAATGAAACAAAGACTCATACTCACTGCCGTCCTCTATAGCCTGACAGATGAGCACACACATGGAGTGGACAATACAGGCTGTGGAGGAGCTGTCCACGCCTCCACTCAGAGGCAACAAAAAACCAGCCTGGTACAGCAACACAGAGAATCTAATTACATCACAATCATTATCTAATTACTTCAGTTCATTTCACTTATTTGTGTGTGTGTGTGTGTGTGTGTGTGTGCTCCTCCTCACCTGTCCACTTCTCCTCAGGTAGTCCCACAGCCAGCAGGCCGGCCCTAGACTGAACAACACAAAGTTAACGGTCCATTTTCAAAAGCTAAAAACGATGCTGCCTCTCTGTGAAGAACAAATACACATTCTGTACCTGATCTCTTCGTCTGGTGTATGAAAGTGCCATGTTATTGGTTGGTGGGTGGGAAGGTAGATGTCGTCACCACTGGATAAAGAGAAGTCAACTTTGACCCTGTGGCATGGTCTGGGTTCACTTTCCTACAACAGAGACGCATGACAGTGGAAAGACATACTCAAAGCTCTACTCCATGTGAGTCCATCTGACATCTGTGTGTGTGCCACAGTTCACGTGACACTTTCTGACTGAACCCAGTGAAAAAAGCAAACCTGAGACAACGAACAGACTTCATGTGTGCTACATTCATTGATTGTTTCAGCCTCGAGCAGCGTTTGGAGTGTAAAAACTTCTGCTGATGTGTTATTTGGAGGACGGCAGCTGTTAGCAAACACACAGCACACACACACACACACTGGTTCAGCTGGAGTCGTGTCTGTCCTCCTGATGGATGTTAACCTATATTCTTTCTCCTGATGATCTAAACTTTGGCTCGATGGGTCTTCACCAGCACGTTGCTAACTTCACCCGTCTGTCTGTTTGGTGCTCGCATACAGCAGATTAAAATAAGCATTTCTTAATATTTATACCTGGACAACAAACAAGAGACATCTGTGAAGAGGAAAGTGTTGTTAGACTGCACTATTTGTTCTTGACATGTCAGTGATTGAGCATGATTTTTATAATGTATAATCAGCTAAAGTAAACTACATTGTACATATCATAGTGTAAATGATAACGAAAACAAATCAATAATAAATTCATCAATCATTAATAGCAGTCAGGAGTTAAAACACTTTGAGCTTTTTGAACTTTCAGCTGTATGAGCTTAAACTGGTTTGATTCAGATTTGAATTCAATAAAGTCACTGCCTCATTCTGCTAATACAGACTCAACACTTCCTGTATCATTTCAAATTAAAACACAGTGTGTTCACAATGCTACAAAAAATGACAGTAAAATATATAGAAAGTAAACATATAATATATCTTATAATACTGCTGTATAAATACTGTGAACTTTTCCTGCGGTTGGCCTGGCTGCGTGTCACTCAGAAAACAGCCAATCAAAAGAAACGCAGCACCAAAAAGTAAAGTAAAAGTATATGTGTACGACTAGAATCCACGATGTGGGCCTGACGTGAACCTGACAGCATTTGATATTCGGATTTAGGACTTCAGTCCAGGTTTGTGTCTCAGGACCAGGACACTCCTCACAGGTCTGGACAGAGAGAGGCACCTCATCATGAGATCTCATTATGTGAGCATGATCCCAGAGTGGCCTCTATTCCAGGCTCATTAGCTCTAATATGTGACATACAAATGTCAGGCCTGCTATTTACACCCAAGACATAAAGTATCTCCACTCACAGAGGACGTTATGGAGCCATGGTAACCATGGTTACAGTAACCTGAATAAAGATTACTGTTACGTCAGATTACCAATGAGACAATTAAACAAACTCCACCACACGTGTATTAATACTTGTTCTCTAATCTTATATTAAATCTATCATGTTACACACACACACCAAATCTAAATCAGTGTGAGATCTAAAGGACATTGAACAAAAGGTAACCATAGCAACAGTGCACAAGCTAAATTTCAGTTAATTCATGGTTTAAATGACTGTGTGAGGCTGTTAATGCTAACGTCAGTATGCTAACATGCTCACAGTGACAATGTTAACATGCTGATGTACTGCAGGTAAGATACGTGACATGTTAGCATGCTAAGCCAATCAGCCATAAACATAAAGCACAGCTGAGACTGATGGGAATGTTTTGAGTTCAGACAAAGTGCTGCTCATTTTAATACGTAAACTAAAGTCCTGAGCTTTGTACTGCAGAACCAGAAATATACATCATTATGTTGATATCTATGATTTGATTTTGGCTGGTTTCCACTGTGAAAATAAAAATGTCCCCGCTGACAAAGTGTCTTATGGAAGCTGTCAGATTATGTTGTGAGGGTGAAATTTTAATATGATGTAACAGGGTAATTAGTGATGGAAGGTGAAAATTAGTCAAAGCAACACAAAAAGAACAGAGAGGGAAAGTGGAGCTCTCACCATGTTCGGCTGACACAGTTCTCCTCTGTAGCTACGCACATCCTCAAGATCGAGAGTAGCTGTAATCACCTCCTGCAAAACACACACACACACTCACTCTCTCTCTCTCTTGTGAGTCAGGTATGTTGTCTGCCTGCTGTCTCTCTCTGTGTGACCTGCAACCACACTAACAGGAAAATTACACTCACACAAGTCCTTCATGTTCACACTGTCTCCCTCTCGTGAACACAGCACATTATTTTTACACCATCACATTTTTACATCTATCATTTATGACACAGACTTATCTGAGCCGGGCCTGGCTCTGCTTGTGTCCGTACGTACCACATCACTGAGGGAGAACTGCGCTCCCTGTGCCACAATGTCTCCGTTGATGGCCACCATGGCACAGCCATCGTAGTAGACGCGGTCTCCATCACAGCCCCTCTGGTTGGCGTACAGGTATATACCTCCACTCTGGAATGACACCACCCACACACTAAGTGCAGTGCTCGTTTTGGATGTTATGATAGCCTACATATGAAGTAGAGCACTGCCCTCTGCTGAGCTCTGCTGTGTGTGGTGCTTGTATGAATGATTTATACAATATCTGTGAATAGAGCTCCAGAGCAGTTACCTCACCTATGTTTCATACTTCTACATGAATAGATGAGCAAATATTTGAGGGCTCCTGGTTGAAGTTTACCTTGGTGGTGGCTGACTTGACTAGGCTGACTCTTTGGTCAGCTTTTCGGAGCTCGTGGTGGCTCGCAGATGAATTAGTAAAGATTTCAACCCCGTCCAGACCCATTTGAATATGAGGGCTGAAGAAAAGAGAGAACGTTCAGTCAGTCAGACACACCAAAAACTACAACACCCATACAACCCTAGCACAGCGAGCTGCAGCTCTACCTTCTGGGGTTCCAGAGCTCGGCACACATCTCTGTGCCGATGCATGTGTCCTTTGTGGATAGTACGCAGTCACCGAATGGCACTGTATCCTGATGAACATGAAGAAACAACACTTGTTTATGTATCCAGGTTCATGATCAGTCTCAGTTAACCACAGATGACAACAGGTCACGTGTTTTTTTACCTGCCCTGTTACTTCCTGGATCATTCTGGGCAGGAAGTACTCCTCCACTTTCCTTGAAGAAACAAGCATAAAGACTTTAGTTAAATCAAAACAAGAGTGAAAAAAAGCTTTGCAGCTGTAAGATGCGTGTTTGGATAGGAGCTAATGCTTTCCTCATGACAATCTTTGTGCTAAGCTAATGTCAGTTCTTCTGCAAGGGCCACGTCACCAATTTTACACATCATGTGCTGCACTACTCAGCCTGTCAGAACAGTCGGGAGTTCTGCAAAACGTCTCTGGTCATGTTTCAACTTGAGCTTAGAGACTGCAACATCTGAACAGTTTAACCAAACCTGTTAAACCTGTTACTGGAATCAGACTAACAACCCTGCAGACGTATGCAGAGGACGGTTGTTATGGTTACCTGCAGGTAACAGAGGATCGCAGAGAAGCAGGCGCCTCCCACAGGTCAACATGTTGATCTCTGCACTTCAAACTGACTTCAAACTGACTGGTTTACCAAACTTCCTGTCTGGAGTCAGAGAGCCACAGCTCCAAACAGGAAGCATGTTCCAGCCTCCTGAGAGACATGGGATGTGCACAGGCTCCAACAAAGACTGATGGACAGACTTCAATCAGCTATCTCTGAATATGTTCCTGGAGTACCAGACAAAAGGATTTCTAGGTAGTTTAATAATTGTAGGTGCGATGCGATGATTGCTGATACACATCCCTATACTGCTCTGATTATACCCTAATTAATCATGACACACACTTTGTGGTAGACCTGTGAGTGATGACTGACCTCAACTGGTTCCACGGTGAGAACCAGCGCACCTCTCTGTAGATCCCGTGGTTAGCCATCTGCATTTTAGGTCTGATCAGCAGGATCTTTCTACAGGATGAACAAACATTTAGTCCAGTCATAGAAAGCAACATGTCATTTATGAGACTGGACCACTGTGCTGACGCCATACCTGTTGAGGAACAGGACCCGACAGTTGTAGCGCACGTTGTGATGCATGATGGGCCTGAGATGAACAGAAAACAAAACACTGTCAAAATGAGACACTGACCTGGACTTCAGCCATACAGAGAGACTTTTCAGTAATATGCTGATTTATTTCTTGTCTTCATGTCTTTGACATGAAATGAACTTTTAGTTGATGGACTGGTGGACTGAACGGTGCCTTTTTGGACTGTTTTGACTTTTTTCAAGGTGATACTCACATCCCCACGTCACAGATGATGTCCTGGGTGATGGGAGATTCCAGAAGCTTCCTCAGGGCCTGGAAGCTGTGGAGCAAAGTGTCTGACTCATAGAAGTGGTCTGCGCAGCTGTACCCACTGTAAGAATGATGTGATGTCAGAGAGATGTCAGCCGAGCAAAGTAAAACTGAATGTCCAAACTCACCTGACAAAATCTAAAGCTACAAGTTTGGCCAAAATAATCATACGCTGACATTTCAAAGGAACGATATGTAACATACTGTATTAAAACAGAAATTTACCATGTTATGTCATCACTTGTGCTAAAATGAAATACTGGCTTGATCACTACAGTTCCAGCCTGTGTTCCCCTGCACTGCCCATATCAAGATGCTGGGTTGCCAGCGATGAAATAGATTTGACACAAACACAGCGTGCTACAGCTCTGAAAGCAAACAAAGTGGATCAGCAGAGATAATGTTTGATTGTCTGAACTAAAAAGCTCCACGAAAAAAAGAAATGGTCCAAGGCTGGGAATTTAAGCCAAAAACTGCAGTTCCTCAAACGTCCACTTGAGGCTGGCTCCAGAAGTGAGTCAGTCTCCATAAGTCCCCATGTTAAAATGTCCAGCTTCACAGCAGAAATAAACATGTTTACAGCCTGGTACAAAAAACAGTTTTGGTCTCTATAGCTAATTTCCCCGTTCATGCCAACAGTGAGGGGGGTGCATTTTTATACAACTCACCTGTTCAAATGATATTAAGGCTTAAAGTTATGAAGAATTAAGAGAGTGGATGACAGGTGGGTGTCGTTATAGAGCAACCAGGTGGTGGGAATGGCAGGTCTGCCAACATGGCAGTGGCCAGAGCCCCCACACTGAGCTTCAAAACAGCTCTTCAGAATCGTACAGGTGACACCAGGCATTCACTGTCAGTGGCAGAAACGTGGTAAAAAGTGGGTAAATACTGGGAATGAATATGAAAGCTAAAGAAAGCTTGGAGGCCAGAAGGACCCAGAGTTATTATTTCACTATACTTCACTTTAAAATCATTCTCAGTGCATCAAAACACAGAACATAAAGCCACAAGCTTTCTATTCAGCTCTCACTGCCACAGACAGTGCTGTTTTTCTGCAGGACGTGAGCTGAAAAGTCTGAAGATGAGTTGGTAAAAAACACTACTACCACATTGCTGTTGTAACATGTTGTAAGATGAGTTTTCAGAAAACTCATGCTAAGATCTGGCCCTCCCTCTCCTCAGTCATCCTTTCATGGTGCATGAAATAAACCATGCTGCACTTGTTGTCATTGTTGTATCATTGTCTTTATCTGGCAACCTGCACTCCAGAGTTTAGATTTCTGGGCTGCAGTACCCATTTTAACCACTAGCAGTCAGTGTGTTACATACTGCTCCTTTAATATGGGATCATACGGGACAGACAGAGCGATACCAGTGTGACACCTGAACGTCTCATACCAGATCTCCAGCTCTGGGCCCAGTCTGTACGAGGCTCCACGACTTTTAGCGATGTCGATACCTGCAGAGGAACACACAGGTGAGACAGTCACACACACCGAGTCATTCAGAATGACGTGACGTCAGCAGTGTCACTCACTCTGCAGTATTCTGTCCAAGTTGCCTTCAAAGTCCAGAGCCCACTGATTCAACGAGCAAGTTGCAACAGTCACTTTCCGTCCCATTGTCAGTGAAGTTGACCGACAGACAGTTCAACAAAGCGGAGGACAGAGCACAGAGGTAACGCTTTAACAACGCTTTAACAACGTTCCAATAACGGTTTATAATGTCAAAGTACACTGAAGCTGTGACTCGAACAGTTTGTGGAATCTCTTCAGCCCGCCTCCTCCCCGCTTCTTCTTCTTCTCTTTCTGTCAAGTTTGGAGCTCAGACGCTGCTGCGCTCATTACTGCCCCCTTCCTCCTCCAGGATCATCCAAGAATTACATCAGCACAGTGCACAGTCTGAAAGAAGACCTGGATCTTAACAGCCTACAGTATAATGTGCTGTCTGATGTGTTATTATATGTGACATGGTAAGATTGTTATAAAGATGCATAAATGAATGTCACAGCCAAACACTTGTTTTTTGTCCTGGTGTTTTGGTGCAGAAGTAAAAATATGATGATGAGAAAAATGAAGTAGTAGAAGATATAAATACATGTACGATGTTTTAAGAAGAGCTGCACAGTTTGTTGGTTTGGTTCACATTATGCAGATTATTTACATGTGCAAGATAATTTAAGATGTAGCGTTCCAAAATATGTTAATTAAATGTTATTAAAAGTGTGTGTATATAGAGTAATGCATTGAGTCAATAGACCTTACATTAATGTAATGCAGTATATTTTCTTATAAGCATTTCATAGTATAAGATTACAGGTGAATGTGAAGTGCATGTTTGTAAGAATTTGCAATGACCTGTCTCTAAGTGAAGAACAAGCATTCTGTAGTATTTATGACCACTCTTGTGAAATGGTGAGAGGTTCTGCTGATCTTTTCTCTCTCTGAGTGATTGGTGGTTTTGTATCATGACCTTTTGTTATCGCTCTCTTAGTGAAACAGATGTGGTAAAGTAAGTTATGAAAGACAATGATGGAAGTTGGTTCCTTAAAAGGACATTTTTAGAATGTTTGTTCATGTTTTTTCAGTGAGACTCAATTAACCTGCTCAGTCACATGCTCTTGCACCACACATTCATTAACACACACTAGTCTGAAGAAATCTCTGCTGTCTGGGTCCTGTCTGCAGCGTCATGCTGCGACGTCATCAGTTATCAATCAGTTTTTGCCTGCGTCACAGAGGAGTGTTGTCATTTTGAGAATGGGTTTGTAAAGTTTAGTCACCATGTGAGAACTCGTCTGACAGGGAATCTCCTGTTGTTGCTGCATGTGTGAAGAAAATAACCCAGTCTGCACTTTGGAATATATCCGTGTAAATGGCTTCATTCAATGGCTCTACCTCTCCTCTGGCACCGTGAGTTACTATGGTTACAGGAAATCATAGTAAACTTCTCACTAAAATCATGAATGTAGCCTGATTGCTTATTATAACATAACTGTGTGGGACAAATCTAAAGCCAAATAAAAGTGAAGCCTCCGTCGTGAAAATATAGAATGATGTAAAATGTTAAATTGCCCTGTGTGCAAATTTGTCAACCGTCAAAGAAAGCCAGAGATTTGAATAGAATTGATTTGTTCATCTCTATTGTGTGTGTGTGTGTGTGTGTGTGTTCACTTACTGGTGGTGTGTGTGATGTGTTTATTGCACTAGGAGTTTTTTGGGCTTGTTTAGGGCCACTAAATGCTGAGGGCCAGGGTCAGTGGTGTATAAAGCTGAGCTGACTGGTTCACCTGGTGCTGATGCTGACCAGCTGTAGGATATTTGTTTGACCAGCTGACCAAGCAGGGAAAAGACATAGCTGTTGTCTTCGAGTTTCAGTCATCATCTTTAAATGATTCACCCTGACCCTGATGAGGATAAGAGGATGGATGGATGGATGGATATTCACTTATCAGTGTATAACAATTAAAAGGTACACTACACCTCAGCACTAAGGCTTCTGTGCAGATGGGACTCAAAGCCACACTCCATGGTTTAGCAGCCAGCATCCTATGCTGGCATGAACACTAGGCCTGACCTGCTAGAGGGACCACATGATCAGTGTGACTTGATGACATGATCTCTGTTGCTCACCCCTCACAGTGTTAATTTGACTGACTTGCTCAGGGGCTGCCAACTCTCATGTAATGACCGCACACAATTAACCCTTTCCAGCTGACCTCGTGCCACACGTCCATTAACACATGCATATTTCTTCATTTCCTCCTGATGGTCTGAATAACTAACCTGTGTGCTGTCAGTGTCCCATTTTAATGTTGAGATGTGATCAGCTATCAGTTTGTTTTTGACTGTTACAAACCTGCATTGTATTGTAGGCTAATTCATTGCCACACATGCTGCTACTCAGAGTCATCTAACATCAGACGCCGTCCTTTGTTTGTGTCACAGTTAGTTTTATGGTCTGTGGTCATTCTTGAGACAGTTTGTAAAGTTTTTTCCAACATTTGTGCTGCGTGTGTGAAATAACATCATCTCAACAAGCTTTCCCTCATTTACACAGCTGTTTGTAGCTACTTTCCAAGCCTCAAACTTAGCAAGAGATTTAATGTTAATTCATTTGTCCGTCTCTATTGTCTGTCTGTGTATGTTCATTCATTTATTAGCAGTGTGCACGATTTGGTGATTGCGCTGGAGCCACAAACTAAATCTTGTTTAGGGCCACTAAAAGCCAGGGCAGGCCCTGTGTGTGTGTGTGTGTGTGAGTGTGTGAACAGAGGCAGTGACAGCTGTTAACTGTAACAAGAATTTCAGAGTCAATATATTGGCTTCATTTAAAGCAGGATGCTTTACATCCAGTCACAGTTATGATGTTAATAAATAACAATTTAGTGATTGGTCTGGTCTAGAAATAAAATCCAGAGCACCAACCGTCCCAGAATGAGACATGACAGAGTAAACATGAGGTCTATTCCGAGATGAGAGCGACAGCTTCAGAAAGTGGTCTTGAGGACTACAACACTGCCACCAACTCCTGAGATGTCTGTCTGTCTGCTGCTCAGCAGGTGGAGTACAGAGGCTTTACCCAAGATCGATGAAAGACTGAATCAAAACGAGCTAAACCATGTCAAGTCAAACTGTAGTAAACTGTCACAGACTTTCAGCAGTGTGACCAAAGAAAAGGCTGAGCATGTTGAGTGAGTAATGGACTTTATTTTTCTACAAAACATGCACTTGATGTCGACAGTGTGAATGGGTGAAAACAACAGTTTGTCATTGGTTGCAAAGCTAAAGGGGGGAAGGGGGTGTCATAACCATTGGTGAGACACTACAATCACAAACACACACTAGAACTGTGTGGTGTTTCAAACCACGCTGGAGGAAAACGGTCAGTGTGGGTATTTTCCATCCCCGAGTCACCACCAGCAGCAGGACACAGTCATGTTCATGATGTTAAACTGTGGTGAACTTTTTCATGAAGCTCCATCATCAGGGCAAAATTTCAGTTTGTCTAATACTTTGGTTTCTGATTAAATTAGCCCTGAGCACCTTTGTACTCTTTGTCTGACTGTAATCTTGTTTTGCTTCAGGATATTGTGAGAGTAGTTCAGGTCATATGAAGGTACACTCAACAACACTTTTGTGGTTTTTCATGAGTTGAGGTCAAAGACTTCTTCAATGTGCACTAAAAATGTATTTCTCTAAAATGGCATTTTAAGATTAAACAGCATGACTATGATGCCTTAAACTGTCACAATGAAAGGCCACTGTATAATGCCTCTGACTGGCTTACCCTGATCTTCCAACAAAGGTAACCAGTACTAACCAATCAGAGGAGAAACAGGGTGGGTCATGACTTCGCCCTTCTGTCATATGTGAACTAGCCATAATTCAGCGCTTAATAAAACTGCCCATTTTAGAGAGGCCTTTTATTTATCACAGTCTCTGCTGTTTAATCAGCATCTCAATATGCCACATCTGTCAGGCAGATGGAGTATCTCACCCACTAAGACAGGTTTCAATACAGATTTGGAGAGAAATAAAGCTTTTGTGTGCAGAGAAAAACTTTGAGATCTTTTATTTCATTTTCATTTTTGTGGATTGTGATAAGATTGGCTGTAGTCTTAATGGACACAGCATTTTCACTATTTCTTGTCTGTAATTTAAGGAAATGAAAGAGATACTTAGAAAGCACTGGGAAGACAGGCAACCAGTCTGAAGGAATTTGAACAGTACTTTCATTGTACAAAGCTTTTTGGGGGGCCTTTTTGATAGACATCAAGATAATTCAAATATCTCACACATGATCTCAAATGAACATGGCATGTTTACAAGCAGAGCGCTGTAACAAACTGAGCAAACATTTATGTGCCTGGGTTCATTTCTACTAGTCTGACTTCCCAGCTGGTCTGCGACATGCTGCCAAAGGTTGCCTTCTTCATTCATGGCAGTAGTTTCATGTTTTTATTTCCTCCTTATATTATTTATATTATTTAAAATGTGCTGCTCTGTTGCTGTGAACGTCACAGTTTTGTCTTTACATGTGCATTTTCTTCATCGACATGATCTGTGCTCGATGACTCAAGCCTGTGTTTCAAAGTTGTGAAGAAGCTTCGCTCCGAGTTTGCTCTATGAAACAGCTTAATCCTGGTTCAGTTTACTGAGCTCTTCAAGACAGGCTTTTCACAAGACAGCCTGCTCGTCTGAGGCTTCTCTATGAAACACCTCTCTGCTACAGTTTCTTTGTAAAACAAACAGAAACAGCAGCATGGCACAGGCATGAGCAGAGAAGACGTGACGTGTTAATCAACGACATTCACGCTACAACAGGGCACGGTGCAGAGGACAGGATCCTGGATGTGTTAGTGTGGTTCACTTAGGTGCACATTTATGTGTGAAGAACCACACTGACAACTGCTTGATCAACATTACAAGGTACCAAAACATGGGCTCTGCATTTCAGTACACATTTCAATAGTCCCTCATGTTCCCCCACCCCCACCCACACACACATACACACTTATGAAATAAATAGCAATATGTACTCAAATTCAAGTCATACAGTACACAAAAGACAAACACAACACACAATGTACATGATGTAAACAAACAAAATGTGTAGCCCTGTCATGTTAAAATGACTAAAAAAAACACAAATCAGAAGATGCAAGTTGTACAAGTAGTCCAGCATTAATCAGGCTCACTCAGATCTAGACGCTTTCCAGATACGAGGCGTTTTCTAATAATGTGAAGGTGGTCGGTATGTTCCCAGATGTCCCATTGCTGTGGTGAAAGCTCTTAGGACCCTTAGGACAGATTAAAAAGGCAGCAATCATAGGATGATCTCCCATATGAGCCCACAGTTGAGAAAAACATGATCCAACTTTGTCTTGTTCTGGCAGCCCCGACCTCGTCCGCATGATAGTCGTCTCCCTCCCTACACTAGCTCACCTCTAAAGTCGCAACAAAATGAATATTTAAGTTCTTTGTCAGGCCAAATGTAATAGAAGGCAAAGGCAGTATGTAGCAAAGTCAAGCTGTCTTTAAGAAACGTTGTCCTATAAGCCTCCTTAAATAGTTTGGGGACAGGTTTGGGGCAGCAGGGTGGGTGGGAAGTTTAAGGTTACAATGAGAAGACTGTAAAAAGACTAAGAATCATTCATGCTTGAGTGCCACAAGAAAATGTAGTCAGCGTTTCATCCATACAGTACAAGGTTCGGTGTCCTCCTGATTATGATAATTTTGACAATGAGGTGATGAGTTGATCAACACCGTGTTTATGGAAGACTTTGACCTTCAGAAGATGATAATGCTACACCCCACTGTGAATATGGACATTACTGAAGGATAATTCTGCTTTCTTATTTTCATACTTTAGGGGAATTTCAACTTCGTACCCACTAAAATCATTAACAGGATGTTAGAATATGGATTGGATCAAAAGTAACTTGCATTGAAATGATCAGACAGGCTGTTAACAAGCCCACACTTAAAACAGATTACCTAAATCACGTTGTTTGAGCTGACTGTGGCTCACATGGTAGAGTGGTCATCTGCAGGGTTGGCAGTTATCGTAATATTACAGTAAATCTTTATGTGTGCTGCTGACCAGGCCCTCATTATAGCCTTTAGGTCGCCATTTTTCTACCATTGCTGTAGGTGACCATCAAGAAAACAGCCCATGCTTCTCCAGTGTTATCTGTCATTCAAAGGTTCAAATGTAAAGACACTAAATATCTGTTATTGGCAGGTTCAATTCAAACATAGCATCGGTATGGGCTTCCATATATGTTAATGTCTATATTGTAAGCCTCTTCCACGTCTAACCATTGAATAACCTAATAAAATAAGAGGGTTGTGCAAATATAGCTCAATATAAGTGTGGCTACTAGGAGGTGTAATCCCAGAGAACGTTTGAAGCTCTAAGGGTGAATATCCAGTTTAGTACATGAGCCAATCCATAAAAATGAATCCGATCAGTTTGATTCCACAGTTCAGAGGATTTCAAAACCTCAGCACAACAAACAGATCCAGTAACCGCAAAGTCACATCAGTTACCAGCTAAATCAAAGGCATTGATCCAGACGTACAGTGAAATTATCAAGTGTTCTTCATATAAGTGTGTCAGCTGGCACCTGCACACTGGGACCTTTCCATGGGGGAATCCGAGGCGTCACTGTATTTCCAATGATAGCACAGTCCATTTGGTGCTATTAAGGCACCATGCAGGCCCGGTCCATGCAGTATTCAGTTGAACATACTGGACATTCTTGACGTTAATCCCATGGCAGTCATCTGAAACTCCACCCTTTCACTGTATACACGTCATATAAAAACATTGAAAATTTGACCAAAATTTGGCATTTCACAGATTCCTCACTAAAAAAATTACCAAATGTAGCAGGGTGGCTTGGTAAAAAGATAGTTTAGTCTGTGTTTTTTCTGCCTTATTCTGCCTTCAGATGAACTAGGTCAGATGATGTGTCATCAAACACATCACAAAAGTGTTTGTACCTGTTCCAAAAGGCCACATTCAAAGGTGGGGTGAAAAGATGAAGTCAGCTGTACAAATCTGATTTTGATTTTGGAGTTGTACTAATAAAAAAGCAACAAATATGGAAAATAAAGTTTCCTATGATGAATGAATTATATGTGAAGATCTATTTCTGATTAACTAGGATCATTTCTTTTAAGGAAATACATTTTTCCCCTCATCAGGACCAAATTACAGTGTTCTCTCCATGAAACTTCAGTTTTCATGTCTTTGTCAGAACAGACAAAATTTTATGTAATGCCAATTTTAACAATAATAAATATACATACACTGATACGTACACTGATAAGTCATCTTTGTATGTAGAGATTAGATGATGAACCACAGTCAAGTTACTAATTGCTCTCTAAGGCTTTTCACCACGCCTTCCACCGTGGCACAGGTGGAAACACAACACGACCTGGGTAGTTTAAAGCAAACTGACAGCTTTCAGATCTTTTTTGAATCATAAGGCAACTTATGCCATACTGCCTGGCAGAGGTTCATTGTGGAAGTGTGTGAAAAAACTCCAAATGTCCTCTGTCTACTGAGGAATTGTGGGAGCTGCAGTGATGTAAGGAAGCCCAATCTTGTCACAGTCTTTTGCAGAATTCAGTTTTTACTTCCTGCTTTCTGCATTCAGAATATTCCCTCCACCATCTCCTGTGAGGTGTAATGTTGGGCTGTAAAACATATAAAGACAGAGAGTGTGTGTTCTGTCCAATGACCTGTGTGTGCCTGCATGCATGCGGTTATGTGTGTGTTTGTGTCTGCTTCTATTTCAATGTCCATGTCTTCTTTTGTGTATGTGTGTCACTGTCCAGGATATGTGGGGTAATGTGTCGGGGAGTGTGTGTGTATGTGTGGTTGGGACTGTGTGTGTGTGTTTGCCAGAGGCAGCGTGGCATGGCGGTCGGGAGGCAGACGGGTGGACAGCAGGTCGTCTTCTGCAGCATCACCTGCAGACGGAGCAATAAAACGAAATAAAGACAAGATAACAAGATAATAACGTATACTTAGAGGTCTATATATATATATACATATATATATATATGGTGTGTATATATGGTGTGTAGCTTACCGCTGCTAGGATCCATGCCGGTCTGGTTTCCAGTGATGTGGTGCCAGTAGGCGGATCGGGGCAGGATGGCGGTGGGGGTGCAGGGGTAGGAGCCAGGCTCTGAACCCACAGACATCAACTGGGAGTCATATAGACACAACATTATGAATTTAACAAAAAGAGCACTGTTGAACAATCATTTCAATCAATCAGCACAATTAACAGTTGTGAATTTCTATCACTGCATTGCTAACATTGGTAACAACTAAAATCATTGTAAGGGGTCATTGGTACAGCTGGATGTGATGAACACCACTTGCTGAAAGAAGAGGGTGCATGTATCACCAGGTCATCACTCACCCTGTTACCATGAGTGCAGTATTAAAGAGTTAGTTCAGATGTACTGCAGTGTATTTATCCACAGTCAATGTTATGTGCAGTAGATGTCAGTCAGCATGACCCCAGTTTGTAGAAGCAGACAGGAGAACCAGCACAGAAGCTAACCAATATACTGCTGTGTTCCAAATCCACCAAAATCCTTTAACACAAACAGTCAATTCACCTGACAGAACACTGCTGCCTCCACTGATACTTTGTCTGTGTTATTGTGAGACTTTGTTAGTTAGTTGCTATAGTTCAAGGCAGCAGTAGACCAGCAACTCCTGTGTGTGTGTGTGTGTGTGTGTGTGTGTGTGTGTGTGTGTGTGGTCGGGTAAAATGACTTGGCTTTAAAAGACTGAGACCAAGCCTCAGTTTCCTGTTGGAGTTGTCTCACAGCAAGGTAAAGCTCTGAAAATATTCTAAATATAGCTGTGCACAGCAGTACATTGCTTAGCTTCATGCTGGTCCTCCTGTCTGCTTCACCAAACTGGAGACATGCCAACTGCCATCTACTGAAGGTAGCACACTGATTATGGATGTAGTACATACAGTACAACCACAAACTATCACTGAGAGTGTTTACCACCCAGGAACTAGTTGGTGCTCATCAACATTTGAACTTACCATTGTAATCTATAGAACCTTTGTTATATTTGCATTATTTATAGTATGTTTTGTAAAAAGATTTCCACTGCATCCAGTCCTGACTGGATTCATTTAACTTGCCTTGGACAAAACATTTCGGTTGCTGCTCAGAACTGGACCCACAAATTTCCTATTGGAATTACACAAATCATTTCATTCATTGTTAATATAAATTTAATATAATATAAAATTATTGACAAACCAGAGATATGCACCACAATATAAGCTAAAATAATCAAGGTTTTAAAACTAGTCTTTGACCTACAGAGTCCTGCAAGTTTACAGAATAATCTAATTAATTAATTAATACAATAGGCCTTTGTAATGGGAATTACAAATTCCAAAACAAATTAAGAATTAACTGCCAAACTGCCAAAAACTGCTGCATTGACTGCACTGGACAATAACTTGAAACTTACACTTGAGATTAGTCAGTTACTAAGTGAACAATAGAACATTCCTGTTCCTGAAGGCCACATTCAAGGGTTGTTCTAACAAAAATTCAACAAATATGGAAAATAAAATTTCCCATAATGAATAAACTATATATGAATATCTATACTAAATTATACATGCCGTCTTTTACCAATAATAAATATGGATCTATGTATGCGTGTGTGTGTGTTTGTGTGTGTGTGTGCCAGGCTGTCACCCTGCTGTTTTTCTCCATCTCCAACAAGACCTTCTTGTGCTGCTCTGCTATGGCCAGCGTGGAGGAGTGAACCCTCTGGTAGATCTGCTCTCCCTCTCTGGTCTGGAAGGTGTAGAGGCCTTCACCGCTGTCACACATCCTACACACAACAACAACACCACTGTCACACATCCTACACACAACAATGACTCAGCATGAGGCCAATGTGGAAAAACAGCTGTAGTTGACAAACTGGCCAATGCAGTGTAATTAGGGAAACCTGCAGTGAGCTCCAACTCCTGTTGTACCTTGGTAATCAATATGAGATTTCAGGGAGTGATTAAGTGTCTTCTGATCTAAATGCTGTTTAATGCAAATGCAAAAATACAGATGGCAATTCACATGAGTGTATGTTCATTCGGCCCAGCCTAAAGAACATGAAGCATCGCTGCTTTAAAGTTATCAAAATTGTAGTTATCATTACTAGCCAGACACAGCATATGTCCGTCCACCATCATTCAGATTCTGCTTGAGGTTTCTGCCTTACCACTGTTGCCACTGTTACAAGTGCTTGCTCATGGTGGGAATCGTTGCGTCTCTGTAAATAATATTATAAAGAGTACAGTTCAGACCTGCTCTGTATGGAAAGCGTCATGAGATAACTTCTGAACTCTTTGTAGAAAAAAACTAAAACCCCTAATGTCACGAAGTGCTGGCGTCCAGGCTGAAACTGGGGCCTTGTAGTTTGATGTGGATGGGTGAATGATGTGACAAAAAAGAGGCAGCTCGTACCGTTATAACACAGAGGACGATCATCATTGTGTGGTTTGCACTTCCTTTCTTGTCTTATTTGCAGCAACAATGTTGCTTTTTACTGCATTCATTCTTCTAACTATAATATGATCAGTTCTGCACAGAAGAAGAGAGGGTTTCAGGAGTATGTAAACATTTGTCTTATTTCTACTTTATCTTTTACTTTTCTACTTTTACTTTATCTTTATACTTTGTCATTAATCATGAAACTAAACGGAATAGAAGGGTCAGTGTTCATACAGGTTTGAGGTTTTTTAACCTTTTTTCCAATTTTTGTTGTCATATTTTATGATGCCATCACCTTAGAAAAAAACCTCAAACAAAATCCTACATTTGATTAAAGCAATTGGAGTGCCAAGCATCGAGCGATCTATGGTGTCTTCATTTAGGATACACTGTATATAATAGTGTAAGAGCTGAAAGTGTGGTTATATAAATGTAATTCATGGTGCTGTTATTTTGGAAATGATTTTCCAAAATGGTGACACAAATCTTCAAGAGTGGAAAAAGTAGCAAATGCTAAAATGATACACCATCTATAATGTATATGGTTTATGATCACTATAACCATGGAAGGATTCTTTTGTCTAACAAAGTTACAAAGTTTTTACACTGCATCGCCTGCTTTGTTGGTTCTACTACAGAAAATATCTGTTTAGGATTTAGTGAATGCACATCACTGTGTTCATGTTATGAGGCTGACAATAAATGTCAACAATGGGGAGTGATGCAGTATGACACACCCACAGACAGAGGGCTCCCTTGCTATTTTGGTTGTTTCAGACACACACACACACACACACACACACACACCATTATCTGCATGCTGACCCAATCATAGCTCGTCAGGTCATCAAAGAGGAGGCGATAAGGAGGTCTGGCCCAGCATTGATTCATCGTCTAATCTATTCAATCCATCTCTGTGTGGGGCTCAGCCCAACAAAAGCTAGCTGTTTGTGTGTGTGTGTGTGAGAAAGAGAGAGGTATCCTTGGAATGACCCACACACACACACACACACACACACATACACGCACATACACATACACATACACACACACACACACACACACACACACACACACACACACACACACCTTTTAGTTGTGAGTCCAGAGAAAGGTCGAGTGTTTCATCTTAAACACAGGCTGCTATAACAAAGGATGTGTGGTCCATAACTTGACATTACCTCTGTATGTGTGTGGCAGAACCTTTCTTTATCTGGGGTCAGTCAATGAACAAACACCCTCCACCCTCCCCATGTCTCACCGTCCAGCTTCGAAGGTGAAGCGGGTGGCGTCGCGTCCGTAGCGCCGCAGCGAGCAGAGTGGCCAGGTGACCAGCTTGGTGCGAGGGTTGTGAATGTCCCACAGGTAAATGTTCTCATGGGTGATCTGCATCATGCACTCCCCATAGATGTCCAGGTTGGGACAGGGCAGGAGGAACACGTTGAAACGCTCTGAGGGGAACAACAAATGACAGCTCTTTTCAGGGTAGGTTGAGTTTCTTCACAAATTTTATCAGAAACAAGTGAGAGAAAAAGTTCATGGCTTTCTTTCTGTGCATTTCTAAGTTAAACAGCTGTCTTTCAAATACAATACAATACAAATAAAATGACTTCCAAGCATAAAACAAAATTAAAGAGGCTGTGGGCCAAATGACCTGACAGCAACACTAACAACAACAAAACAAAACAAGAGGCCCAAGGCAGCGTTGATTCAAAAACTTCAGCATAGAAGTTTGTCCAGTGTCCACCGTACCATGTAACGTGAGGAATCATGATCCTTAAATAATAGAATAGTGTCCATAATATAATGTCTGTGTGGTACTTCTGAAGCGCCCTCACCACCTTCATCCTCCCTATATAATGAAATCAAAAATGTGACAGGTTTAAAATAATAAAAAATATATATATATATACATACATGCACACACATACTCACCTGTGTGTCCAATCACATATACACACACATACGTTGCAAGTACAGATACTTTGTTGAGACAGAGGTTGACACAGATAGATTAACCTTAACAACAGTAGGATAGGAAACACTCTGGAAATTAGTCCATTAAATCACATGTAATGAGTGAAATTGCAGAAACTTTCCCCATTTTTCATTCTACTTGTCTACCTCATTCATCAGACTGCATGGTATTTTCTCAAATGCTGCCACCCTGCCAGTTCTGAGACCCATTCCTGAAATACTGGGCCTACAGCATCTTTCCACTTTCTCGTTATTATCTGTTTGCCAATCATGATGCTTGTCTGGACCCAGTTAGCTAAGGGTTAGCTTAGGGTTCCCTAGTATGTAAAGTTCAGGACAGAATTCGTAGTCTGTCCAAAGCCCAAAGTCTCCAGCATCTGAATTCTACTCAATCGAAAGCTTTTTCTGCATCAAGGGAAACTAGAGGTGAATCTATTGCAAATAAATCCTACTTGCTCAGGGTGTATTAGGGTGGAAATGTAATAATGTATGTAATGTTTGCAATGATTTTATTGAGTATTTTGATATCGAGTGATATCAGAGAGATTGGCCGATAGCTTTTACAGTCAGTAGGTTCCTTGCCTTTTTTCAATATAAGGGTTATCAGGGCCTGACACAAGGTAGGGGGCAGTGTTCCCAGGCTAAAGGCTTCATTATACATTTGCAGCAAAAGTGGAGTGACCTCCTCTGAAAAACATTTGAAAAATTCAGAGGTGAGGTTTCAGAGGTTTTATTATTATTTTTAAGTTTTGTTTTGTGTATTAAGTTATAAATACTTATTAGTTACTTATAATGTTGGTTGGTGCATGATAAACATAATATTGTGTAAGCCGGGCGCACGTCTGGGTGAGAACTTTAGCTCGGACCCAGCGTGTGGAAACAGCCTATCATATCCCCAGACATCACCAGTAACAGGCAAACAGCCAATCAGTCAGCAGCTGTGTAGTTCGGTTGCAGTAGTTGCCGTATGGGTATGTTCACAAGGGAGTAGCATGCAGTGAGAAACCGGGAGGAAAGTAGAGGCGGAAACTGGCACCGGGGAGTATAGTAATCCACGGTAGTACCGTCGTGTAGAATTTCTAGTCTAGTAAAATGTATAGTCCCTTCCAGCAGGGTTAAACAACTGCCATACACCCACAATACCCAGGGCAGAGCACAGTTTCTTAACTGCACTAAGCGACTTAGGTGGCTTAACTTTGCTGGGGCTACTTCTGTCAAGGACTGCATCCATTACCATGTTCATGTCCCCTGCCCATATGATTAGATAGTTGCCCATATCAATCAGTTTACATTCCAGATTGGCAAAGAATCCAGGAGCGTCATTGTTAGGGGTGAAGGTGTTTGCTAATATCAGTGTTTTCCCCTGTATATCAGCCAGGATAATACAGTAAGTATCCCCCCCCAGCATATCACCAGGACTGTGATATGCCTTGGGTGAGCTCTATAAGAAGAAGAACACTTTATGAACATAACTCTTACATTACAAAATAAAAGCTGCGCAAAACTCTGAACATAGCGCATCTTAAAACCCTTCAGGTCCGTGATCTGTCAATACAGTAACTCTGACCAACCAAGCCCATTAGCAGTGTCTTTATGAAAACTGTGGCACCTTTCATGTGACTGAATTTTTACCTTGTTGTCAGTTAATCAGCCGGTGAGCGTAAGGTGTGTGAGCAGGAGAAGAGAAAGTAGGAAAAGGTTTGATCATACTCCTTTAACAAAAGTTGTTAAAAAAAAAAATAAAAGAAAGCCACGTCCATAGTACAGAAAAGAATGATCAGTCAGCGGCCTCAGATCAGTGTAGCTCGTTCCTGACTGTCCTGACCATTCATGGCTGTCCTCGGGTTCACGAAGTGGCGTGGATCACAGCCCCTCTTTTCTGACGATTTTAAGCGTGGCTGGGTACTGAGCAAACTTCACCCCGCATTGGTGAAGCATTTTTTTGCACTCCCTGAAGGCATCACGCTTGGTTACGGTTACCCTGGAGAAGTCTGGGAAAATCATGACTCGTTTTCCTTCCCACCGAATTTCACCTTTTCTTTTGGGATGCGCGTAGGACGCGGTCTCTGTCCCCCAATCGCATAAACTTTGCAATCAAAGTCCGACCATTAACATTGCTCCAGGCAGCCACGGACCAAGTCTGTGAGCACGTTCAACAAACCAGCCCCGCGACGGAGTAGTAGTATCCAACATTTCAAGCAACACTTTCTCCAGGAATGCGACTGTGTCCCCAGCTTCACAGCCTTCGGAAAAGCCGACAAAATGCAGATTATTATACCTGCTCCAGTCTTCCATGTTGTCTATTCTATCACGAAGAGCCTCAAGTTCGGATCCAGTGGCCGGCGGATCAGCCTTCTGCTCGGTTTCTGCATCCTCCAGGAACCCGAGTCTCCCTTGATTCTCGCCACGATAGTTGACAATTTGCATATTTCCCCCAGACTGTGCATTTCACCAGATATCTGTTTCAGAACTGTAAAAATGCTTGCAATGTCCTTGGCTACGTTTCCTGATGGTATGTCGCTGTTTTCATTCTGGCACATTGGTAGCACTCACTTGGCCCCCAGCTACGTGCCTTGTATTTGGTCGATTTATATTCTTTTGTGTCCCCGACATTACAGCCAAGTATATTGTCTACAGTCTGACTTGTAATTCAAAGAGTTATGCCGACTCTGAATGTGAATATCGGATAAAAATAACAGGCACTGCGGGGCGGCACTTAGCTGAGTCAGTAGAGTGGCCGCCCCGTATGCGAAGGCTTGCTGCGGCTGTCCCGGGTTCGAGTCCCGACCTGTGGCCCTTTCCCACATGTCATTCCCCATCTCTCTCCCCACATTTCCTGTTCACTGTTCACTGTTCAGCTGTCTCTATCTAATAAAAAAAAAGCTTGGAAAGGCCAAAAAAAAAAATCTTTAAAACTAGCAGGCAGCAGGCAGAGTTCAAATGCAGTGCTTGTAAGTCCTGTTTAAAGAAGGTTGGACTCTTGAAACAGGAAGCAGAACATCTGAGAGGTCTGGACAGTTTTAGCATATTATTTTGGTTTTAAGGGCACAGACTTCATGGTTTGGGTTCAGTCTCACTGCTCTCATCACGTGTTTTCAGTGTATTGTGCACCACCTGGCCAACAAATAACAAACAAATTTAGTGACTAGCTGGTGAACATGGTGGAACATTTAGCAGGTAAAGAGCTGAGAAGAGCAGAATGAATGGTGAACTTACATTTATCAGATAGACACAAACACTACTCCAAATTAATGACAATGTTTCTCTGTGTTTGCTGCATGAATGGATGTAACTAGGCAACTGTTTGCTAATGGTTTTGTTGGTGATAATATGTTGACGTCAGCTTAACCTGCCGCCCCCAAGTGGCCAAACATATCTATTAATGGGGTCTTTTGGTTCAGGCCCAAGTCAAGTTTCAAGTCCCAATGTCACAGCAGTCCAAGTCCAAACCAAGTCATGAGTGTGTTCAAGTGTTCAAATCATTAGGTATACAAAGTTTATTGTCCAGGGTGAGCACTATAGACATCAATTGATCTTTGAATATGGACAGAAAACTGAATGTCATGAAGGGTGACATCACTGAGCAGCAATAAGGTCTAGAGGTCTCCACTGGTGGCAGCAGGAGCTAAAACAACCTGTTGAGATTGAAACGTTTCACTCTGCATGCTTGATTTTGTGTGTGAATTACCTGTGTGTTCACACTGCACTCCAGCAGCCAGGAGGTCAGGCTCTCCCATACTGATGTCATTGAGGCGTGTACCCAGACACTCGATTGACAGCGTCTTGAACCAGTCCTCTGCCTCCAGCTCTGAAGAGAGAGGGATGATTGGTTCACAGCAAACAGTTATGCTGCAGAGCACAGGTTTGCAGGTCAAGGAGAACAATGAGTGCAGTTAATAGTAGGGTTTGAACTACAGCCATGGTGTAGGTGGGACTAGGGTCTGTAAATATAGTATAGGGGTTTAGCCACACCAACAGCCTATAACCTTGTACGCAGAATGACACCTGGAGTGTAAAAGTTTTTTGTTGACTTTTTGACATAATAATGAAAACAATGATTTGACAAAAAACATTCAAATCTCATTTATGTGCTGGACCAACAGTTAGTGTGAAGCTTCCTGAAGTCTTGTCGTCACAGAGAGGTTGTCAGGTTGTTTCCATCAGCTTCTGCAGCCTCTGTAAATACCTCTGTTCGCAAACCGGATCTGCACTTTAGTAGCTGGAGATGCTGCACAGAAGTGCTGAGTGCATGGATAAATTCATGTTTGTCAAGAAATAGTCCTAGTAGTACCTAAATTCACAAATTGCACTTTTTACCTGTCAAAAGTGGCTAGCTGTTTCTCACTGCTACCAGTCTTTATGCTAAGCTTGGCTAAATATGCCCTGACTACAGCTCTGTACTTAACACACAGGCATGAGATAGATAACAGTTTTCTCATCACTCACTCTAGAACTTTGGATTTCCCACAATGTCCCAAAAATCACATTACTGTCTAGTGTACTGTAAACCTTTAATGAACTGAAACCAGCAGCCATAACCCAGGGTCTATTTTAGCATGTCACATATGAAGTTACACAGGGTCAAACATATGTCTGGAGGTCACTGTAGGGACAGATTGTTACAGGACATTGACATTCTCTTCTTGAGACACAGAGCAGTTGTATGGTTGTATTTAGGAAAGCATACGCCATTCTGATCATTACTATGGTAACCAAGGTCAGAGGAATGGACTGTGTCACAGACCACTGTTGGGTAGATTAATGACCAATTGCCAAATGCCTCATACATTAGATGCTGGACTGTGATGGGCTTTGGAACATTGAATAGAATGTCTGAGTATAACTTCAGCAGCCCGGGTTCATTGGAATTTGAGTGTAAGTGTGTTTTGCAGTGTGTAGGAGTGCTGAGGGTTTTAGTTTAGGGTTGAGTCAATACAGCACTGTGAATCTGTTTGTGTGTGTGTGTCCATACGTTACCTGATTCACAGGTGAAGGTGCGTGAGGTGTCATCTGTAAAGACAATGGCCACTGCCTGCCGCTTGGTGTCTCGAGGTAACCGTGTGACATTCTTGACGTTGCTAATCTCTGTCACCTGGGTAACATGTTGAAGGTAAAATGTTTAACAAAGCGGAAGTCAGAGCTGATAAGCTAGATATTGTTTGATTAAAGTGACAAATCCGCTTGTGAAAAAAAACCAAAAAAAAAAAAAAACAACGGTGACACTTATTACAAATGATCTGGCTGGTTGATTGGAGACGAGTAACTGACTCCCGAAGATAACAGAATATACAGATATATATATATATATACACATCTTAGGAAGACAAGCACCTGTCTCTTGTGTTAAATGATTTGCAGTTGGAGCACTTTATAGGTTGAAATGAAACTAAAAAACTGACTTTGTCGTGTGTGTGTGTGTGTGTGTGTGTGTGTGTGTGTGTGTGTGTGTGTGTGTGTGGATCCAGTGGGGCATGGACCACTTCCTTTTTTCTCCATATCCCACTAGTGATAGCATGGGAAGGTGAAACCTATACACACGCACACACACACTTACCTTAGGACAGGCTCTAATGTAGGCAGACTTCTCATCAGGGTATTTCTCCAGACGACGAGGTCCTTTACTGGATGATTTCTTGAACACCAGCCAGCAACGCCGATAGATCTGTAACACACATGCATGCACATACACAGACACACACAATATGATGAAACAGCTAAAAACAGGTCCAACGGGACAACAAACATAGGCTGTGAGATGATCAAACAGATTGTAAACAAGGTGACATTTTTTTCAGAATTCTCTTAACCTCTTCATTTAATAATCCCTGTTTACACAGCAGAACTGCAAGCAGAACTACAGGAAGAATGCTCGGTCTGTAAACTGTGATGGATGTCACCTTGTTTTCAACTTGTCTGATCAGCAGGCTTATGTCGGTTTCCATATTGGAGCCCCTTGTCATTGGACTGGTAGTAAAAATGCTCAAATCTGTCCAACTCTTCTTTTCCTCTTTCAGTAGTGAGTTGTAGTGTCCTTGAATGTTCTAAATGTACGTGTGTTTTCTGCATTCAGGTGTGTTTTCTATATTTGGTTGTGTGTGTGTGTGTGTGTGTGTAGAATTTTGAGTTTGTGAGTTTAACCTCAAAAAAGGTCACTACCAGCTTCCCAGTTAACCCTTCCAAAACAATGTGATCTACCAAGAGCGGCATATGGACATGAGTTCATATGCAAAACTCGTCCAGCCGTCCCCTCTCTGTCTGTCTCTTAGCTTCTCAGTTGTTTACAGGAGCTTAGTTCTGTCTCAAGGGCCGAGTGGGAGAGAGAATGAAAAGTTCTGGCCCAATCTCTATTGAACAAGTATGGAATATCAATACTTTCCCATCTGTACCTCCTCTAAAAGGCCATCTGAGCACAACAGGCCAGAGATTCTGCCTTTAGAAATTAGGTTTGATTTAGGAGAGAAGTGAGTAGACTCTTTCATCAAAACCTGCTCACATTCACACCTTGACATTGATCCATGTAAAGTATTTTCCTGTCTTCTGTAATTGCAATTATGGTGTTTAGCCGATGTTCTTGTCTCAAGTGATTTACAATAAATGAGCAGGTAGCAACTCAGAGGCCTGCCGAAGATACTTTGTCCAGATATGATTACTGATGGACTGAACTGGTTGTTGTGAGGGTTCAAACATATGTCAACTGCTCTGCCTCTCCGGCTCTCTTATTTGCTGTTTTATCAGAAGCACAAATTACATTACTGATATGTTTTAGCCATTCAGTCTTTTTATTGCCTTTACAAGAACTGTTTCTGGCACAGCTCACATTTAGACAAAACAACAGTGTAGTACAACCAACGACTGATCATTCAGTGCAGTTACCGTGCTGGTTTCTAGTCTTCTTTATTAAAAGAGTGCAATGCTCTCAGCCAACAGCTTGTTGCTGAGCTTGGCACTGAAGACCAGTTCCTCTATTTCTGTTGCAGCTCTGTCTGATAAACAGAGTTTGATGAGCAAGTCTTGCAGCAGTTTGTCCTTTTCATTCATATGAGAATCTCCTAAATCCAAAACTCTTTGCCCAGGCATGATCTAATCTGATCCACAGACCATCAGGTAACTTCACAAGAATCTTGACTGACATCCAGTTATGACAGTGCCAGTGTCCACTCACATACTGGGAAGCCATATACAGACACTTGTAATGTAAACATTTTAAATATTTTATATTTAATATCTAAACTGAAACTTTAAATGAACATAGACAAGTGATTCAAGTCATCATGTCTAAAATCAAGTCACAATTATTTGAATCCAGTCAGTAACCCTGCAGAAGGCCCCCACACACCTAAGATATCTAAAGGTACAATGTTCCTCTTTCTGTAACAAACTGTTGAGAGTGAATGAGTGAATGACCATTGACTTGTTGTCTTGCACAAAGCCCGCTCTTTCTGCTGTTTTGTTTTTTCTGGTTGTTGTGGACATCATGGAAAGGGGCCAGTAGAAAATCAGACTCAACTCTCTGCCTAGACAAGAGACTAGACGTCTCATGGTGTTCACAAGCTGACAGTACTTCCTGTTTGAAGCCTCACACTGACCAGGTACTGCTGATGGATTGTTAGGTGTCGTATTGGTGTCAGGATGTCAAAATGTGAACAGCATGATGAAGAGGACTGTTTAAACACAAACTGTCATTGAAGCAGAACATTTAGTTGTCCATTCATAGATCACACACTTGTTGTGATTTTTGATCGTCTTGTTAGAGAACATGTTATGCAATAAGTACTGAAGCACTGAATAGTTGAACATGTGCATTTAGAGGTTTAGAGAAGGTCAAATAAAGTTCACCTGTAAAGATTAGAGTGCATTTTAGGTGCACTCTGAAATTTCATCTGAAAGCCAAATATCCTGAACTTTTTGTGAGTAGT
This sequence comes from Protonibea diacanthus, assembly GCA_028641955.1. NCBI lineage: Eukaryota > Metazoa > Chordata > Actinopteri > Sciaenidae > Protonibea > Protonibea diacanthus. Next base: position 30,389,920 of record CM053976.1, on the reverse strand, counting down.
GTATCTGCAGAATGCAAAATAGGCAAGGGACAAGATTTTGGTATCAGAAGCATTCTGGTTTACATTTGCAGTGTGTTTTAACTTCAAGTAAAATCTGTTTAAGCAACTAGAGATGTCAGAAAATTGTAGTGGACTCCTCTGACGTAGTTTCGTCAAGGTTGTTAGAATTCAGAAGTCATGACTATGGCTCTGAATACATCAAAGACCGAAGAACCTTTTGGCTCAGATAAAACTGACCAACTGACAAAGCCAAATGCAGATGCAGTACTGAGAACCATGAAAATGAAGACTCAAGCTACGACAGACTTCAGCTGTGGCTGAATATGAATTTCAATGATCTCATCTTCAAAGAGTCAAACGCAGACATAGATACACTGTGGATTTTGATTAATAGGTGAAATGTAACTGGAGAACACTACAGGCCCTGTAATGTTTAAATGCAAGCTGGCCTCCATCATAACTAGCTAGAACTGAAAACTAACCTTGAGAGGCATCTGGATTCACAGGATCATGATATCATGATATCACGCAAGAATGAATCTTTTCAGCCTCCGGGCCATGCATTCGTATCCAGAATACAGTGATTCAAACCAATCTGTGTCCTCTAAGGAACTAGTGGTAGCATGGGTTAATGCTTGCTGTGATGCAGAGAGAAGCGACAGCAATTACTAATTATTGGTCAGGTGACTTAATAATTATCCTACCTAACCAGACAGGTACAGTGTGTCAGTCTTGCTGTGGCATGGGTGGAGTCCATACAGTATGTACAGTCAATGATTTTGACAGAGACACAACCTTTTTCCTATTCAGGTAGAGTTTTATGTGATTATTAGATTATTTAATCCAACATATTTATATATGTAGCTCTGTCTTATGTAGAGGATTAGTGGTTACAGAAAATGGATGGATGGGTTATATACAGTATGTTGAATTGAAGGGATGATGAAAGAAAAACAGCTGATTATTATTCAGAAAAGTCTGTCTATCCGTTTGAGTCTATTGCCGATGCAGCACTTCAAGGTTGTGCTAACGCCATGCCTGCCGTAACAACATCATTTTCTTGTGCTTTCATGTGAGCAGCTCCCTCTGGAAGAACAGTAACTGCAAACTGTTTCACATCAGTTTCATCTTTGAAGCTGTGAGGAGGGAGCAATTAGCACGTTCCATCTTCCACCCCCTCCTCCACCCCGTCCCCCCTTTAATTTCACTTAGCACTCCTCACAGCTAGTTTGTCTGCTGAGACCCGATTACTTCAAACACACGATGGTGAAGAGATATAGGGAATGGAGAGATGATGAGGAGGGGGGTGATGTATGATGTGGATGGTGGGCTAAAAAGATAGTGGACATGAAAGCAGAATGGGTGCACATGAAATAAATCATCTATCATTTTTGACACATGCTTTTACCCCCTAAAACTTCCTGTTCAATGTACCAACAGCAGTCCAAAACAAACGAAGAATCAGATTTACTGACAGTTCATGTATTGCTTTCATAACTGAACAAACATGTTGTGTGTTGCTTGTTTTGAAGTGCTGATGTCAAAAATCAGCAGAGAAACAGTTCAGCAGAGTCATTCGGATAGTAATCACTCGGTATCACTCAGTAGTGATAGAAGTTGTACTGTGACAGGTGTAAACGAGGTTCATCGTCAAGTTTGGTGCTAAAAAATGAAGCAAAGATTCATGTGAGATGGTCAGTGGGATGTGACAGTCACAGAGATATTTTAGATCAGAAAACATTACAAGCTTCAGTAGGCGGTGTTACACTGCCAGCTCTTAGAACAGACAATGATACTTGACAGGGACCTGCATGAGGACACAGGATGAGGCAACTGTGACTCAATCCTCCTATGATTAAGGCCGTACTCAGACCAAATCATGTTGAACACAGCAGTCTCAGGTACTGTGACATAATTACCAATGGTCATAAGCAAATTCACACAAGCATGTCCACCAAATCCATCACCTCCACCACTGACTCCACTCTCTTCAACTGCCTCACCCACATCAAATTCTGGATTCAGACAAAATTCCTCAAACTCAACTGTGACAAATCAGACCTGATCATCATCGGCCCCAAATCCCTCACCAAAACCAATCACAATCATCACTATTGACAGCTCCACCCTGTCTCCATCCCCTCAGAGTTGCAACCTCTGACTCATCACATAAACCAAATCACCAGAACTGCCTTCTTTCACCTCAAGAACATTGCCCGACTTCACCCATCTCTCTCCTTCTCTGCTGCAGAAACCCTCATTCACGCCTTCATCACCTCCAGAATCGACTACTGCAACAGCATCCTCTATGACACACCATCCAAAACTCCAAATAAACTACAGTACATCCAAAACTCTGCTGCACGTCCGCTCACCCACACCCGCACCCGTGATCACATCACTCCAATCCTCCAGAACCTCCTCCAGTCCTCCTCCTCACACACAAAGCCCTCCATAACCAGGCCCCTTCCTACCTCACTGACTTGCTCCATCACCACAATCCATCCCGCAGCCTCCGTTCATCTGATGCTAACCTCCTGACTCCACCACCTAGGACCAAGCACAGAACCTGGGGTGACAGAGCCTTCTCTGCAGCTGCCACCATCACACTGGTGTAACACTCAACACTCTGTAATGTGACAAAACATTTCAGTGAGTGTGTTCAAGCTCACACTGTTACTGTTGTTGTTAGGACGAGGGAAAACTACAGAGAGCTAAATTAGCAGTGTGTAATGTAGCGCAGTAGTTATAACTGCACACACACACACACACACACACACAATTGTTCTTATATGATTATATGTGACAAATAAATTGAACTGAATTGACAAAGAGAGAGAGACTATATACTTAGCAGCTGTAGTAAATTGACTTACAATTAAAAAGTCCATTTTACACAGAGAACAGAGAGAGGCTGCAGGAGGAGACAGAGGAGAGAACAGAGGACGACAGAGAGAGATAATTAAGCAATAATGAAGGGAAGACGAATGAACACAGCGTGTGAGACTGCAGAGGAGACGAAGACACAGAATGAATGTTTCCTCTTTAGAATATAGGTGCTTAACACGAGGATGAAACTTTAAGACTTATGTTGTTACTGGAACCATTTTAAAATATTTTTGTCTTTATGTATTTTAATGTTACACCATTTTTACTTCTATTCATTTATTTGTCTATTTATATATATATTAACCTTTATTTTTAGCTATCTGTATATTTTATTTTGCTTTATTTACACATTTTTACATAATTAGTTTTACTATTTCAATATTATACATTTTTAATGTTTTATTCTTTACTTTGTATTTATTTTATTTATTATGATTCTTGTCATTTTATTTGTCATTTTTAACCTGCCTCCAGTGTTTCCTCACTGCAACACGATGAGATGGCACTTCCTCAGTTTGTGTTGTGCTTTGTTTATAATGGGATGCAGTGGGATGGAGGGTTTGGGGTGGGTGGTGGCTGTGGGGGTGGAGAATTGGGGATGGGTGGTGGGTGTTGAGGTGTTTTTATGTTTTTATGTGAAGCACTTTGTGTTACATGTTTTGTATGAAAAGTGCTATACAAAAAAGTCTGATTGATTGATTGACTGATTAAACCGATAAAAGAGGTCAAAATGAAATTCAACTGAAATATAACTCTTTGTTAGATAAGAGGTCTTAGAAAGAGATTTATCTGAATTAAGACCTGCAAGACAAACAATAGGAAGTATAAAGTAATAGGAACGGTCTGTGCTGATTTTTTTTTTTTTTTAATTATTTTTTTTGGCTTTTTTTATTCTTGACAGAGACAGCTGAAGAGTGACAGGAAATGTGGGGAGAGAGATGGGGAATGACATGCAGGAAAGGGCCACACAGGTCGAGATTTGAACCTGAGCCCCAGCGGCGAGCTTTCGCATATGGGGCGGCTGCTCTACCAACTGAGCTCAACGCCGCCCCGGTCTGTGCTGATTTTGATTGGTTAAAATAAAAACATATTGAACACTTCTGAGATTCACAATGACAGATGAAAGTCTAGAAGCTGTATCAGTAATTTATTTTCATGCCTTTGCACGAGCTAGCAGGAAGTCAGCATCAGCATCCTGCTGAGCGTGCATTCCTTCATCAGTCCATCTCACACAGACAAAGAGAACGATGTCTGTGTGTGTCTGTGTGTGTGTGCTGAAATCAAAAAATCATCCCATCTTTCTTAGTAATGAAGCCTGTCAAAAATGATTTTCAAGTTTATCACTGAGGGGAGGAAATATAGCACTTGGACATACATCAGAAAGGTGTGTTTGATTAAAGCTGAGCCGGCAACGGAAGCAAACGTGTGCTGTGGGCAGAGGTCGTTCTGATAGCAGAGATGTGGATGAATGTAAAGACCACATCGGTTCACATCAGACTGGACTGGTGGTGACATCTGCAGGTTCTCAGGCGGACTCACTAATGAGCTATCCAGCAAACTGGCATTAGCAGCACTTTTTCCTGGAAACATTTGTTAGCACTGTAGCTGTAAAATATTTAGTAGATTCTACGTTAAAAGTGAGGGTCACTGGTGCACAGCCACTAATAATGATTGGACGTATCATGGATTCAAATATCTTGGTTGTAAGTGCAGTAAATCTAATCCGGAAAATGATCAGTGTAGTGGCAAGAAATACGAGTATTCTCTAGACGACTTAAATTGCCAGCTGTGTTTGATGGATCACTTGCTGGGTTAATTACTGTAGTCCCTGCAAATTATTTGTTGATTCTTGTAATGTAGAAAACAAGTGTCAAAGAAAGGTGGATCATCATCACTATTTGATCATAAATGTTGGCAATAGATGCTGTGGATGGATGCAGTAATTTTAATAAATCAACTCTCGTCAGTAGACTGATTTAAGTAGGCAGACAGAGTCAGAGTCATGTGGAGTGGTGAATTTGAGGGACACCTCTGTGTCTGCTGCTGTAAGTTTCTGTTTAAATTGTTGTGATTTGAGGTGCATGGATCATTCTGATATGTGTGTCTCCAGCAGGAAACAAGCTTTAGCTGAATAAGGCTTCTTTTTAGACCTTTTAGTCTGAATGAGGACTTTAGCTGAAGAGATAAACAAATGAAGACAGAACAAAGAGAGAACAAGGCACGGGAGGGAGGGGAGAAAGGTGAAGAATAGAGGTAAGATAGAGAGAAGAAGTGAAGGATGGTGTGTGTACCTGTGCTTATCTGTTTGTGATGTTGTGACAGTCTGAGCGTGTGGCCTCGGACATGTGAGTATGCGCATGTAAGCAAAAAACAGGGCTGATCTGCACATTGGTGTGGAGTGTGAAGAAGAAAAGAGAGAATCAACGATAAACAGAAATAAGGAACAAGCATAAAGAAGGCCCAAAGAGAAAAATAGAAGTGGTTGGTGAATTAACATAGCTGCATTATGTTCATGATCATTTTGTCTATAGATTGTTTGGAAGAGTGATAATGCTGACTTTGTGTTTCAGAGGAGTTGGCCATCAATGTAAGGTTTGTCCACCACCAGGTACGCACACCTGCCTGTTGTTATGCCTGTTGTCCTTAAGAATCAGCGACAGAACTCTGATCATTCAGTCTGAATTCAGTTTCTTTTAGTATTTTCTTTGCTTTTGATTGGTTCTTTCTGATGAAAATGTTGAAAGAATGATCTGGGGCCTCTGGTTGAAGGGCTGATGCAGCGTACTGGAAGGTGGACGGTTATGTGGTTTACTGTATCAGGTGGTTTAAGGGGAGTTTTCAGTCTCAGGGTTGCCAGGTAGTTTTAGGAATGCTGGAGAAGATGAGATTGTCCTGCATGCTTTGAGTTTACAGATCCAAGATTGTTTCTTACTTGCTCCTCCAGTCTGCATGTCCAAGTGTCCTTGGGCAAGATACTGAACCCCAAATTGCTCCTGAAGGCTGTGCCATCAGTGTGTGAATGTGTATGAATGGTTAGCTCCTCAAACTGATGAGCAGTTGGCACCTTGCATGGCAGCCAATGCCATCAGTGTATGAATGTGTGTGAATGGGTGAATGAGATATGTAGTGTGGTCGGAAGGTGAGAAAGTACAGTCCATTTACCATTTCTATTTCTGTATATTTCTGTTTGTTCAGTTATAGTTTTTACAGATGACTCTTGTGAGTTCCCTTTTTCAATCATCAATCTATATTTCCATAGTTTAATGCACTGATTGTAAGACTTCTCCAAAGCATCAGCTAAATAAATGTAATATAATGTTGAAGAAGATAAGCATTTCCTTCCTAGCACTGTGGAGACTGGGGTTCAATTCCCAGACAGAGAGGTGAGCTGCACACACAAGTGCAACCTATTCTTATCAGATTAGACCAATCTTTTCCCAGCAGGACAATCAGCTTTGAGCAGGGCAGATCGATCTGCTGTTGCAGTGCCACTGGGAATGCTGCATCCTTCTCTACCCGATGTACCTACAGTGATCATTTAAGTTTCATCTGATCTGTCTCACCTGTTTCAGGCTGCCACTTCTGCTGCAAAGTCCTAAGGCCTTCAGACTAATGGCACAGCATATGACTCCTTTCAGCAACAGCGGCTCTATCGTCTAGCAGCTATTTTAGGCAATGACTTTGGTCTTCTTGTCTCATGGAAAGCAAGGTCGGTGCTAATAGCTATCAAGATAATGATTAGGAGTGATCATCTGGCTGTTTCACTTCTCAGTGAGGAGGTGGAAGACACATTCAGAGTCATTTCTATATCTCCTATAACTATTCCATAATAAGTGACAGTCCAGAATGTGCTGCACGTCACTGACTAACTGCTAATGCAATGTTGACAGAAGCAATCGGTCTGAACAGGAGAATGAGAAAAGTATTGAATCACGGGATGTGGGTGATTAAATGTTTGATTTGCATTAAAAAAATTGGTATCTATATAAAATATATGTTATTTAGATATTAAGAACCAGTTCAGCCAAATTACACAAAAATCTCACCAACTCCACTGCTATCTGAGATTTCTGACAACTGTTATTTCATTTGTGGTCTTCTCGACTGTTCATAGACAGATACATATCAAAGCAGAGCTACGCTCTTAATGACTTCAGTGCCAGCTGACTGGTCATGACTGAACAAAACCGACGAGTCAGTCTGAGCTGGTTAGTGGTTTGAACGTTTCAAATATGGAAGAATAAAAAATATCTTCACTGTATATAATGATGGGAGGGATTATCCAACTGGGCAAAGTCTCAGGGACCCTACACAGACCACTCCATGAAGATTCCACCGGGCACTGCCGCGATGACCAAATCTGAGCAAATAAACAAAGTATGGTGGGCTCAACACTCTGCATCTGCTTCTGTTGGAAGTAGTGTAAAAGGTGGACCAAGTCATTCATGTAGGGCTGTCACCATAACTGCAACAATCAAACCATGCACAAACCATCCATAGTGGATCAGAATTTTGATTATAATACCACATAAGAGGAAGTCACATAGCCTCCACCTCAATCACTCTGGAGCTCCCAACTGGAAACACCAGCAGCCTTTTCGTAGAAAATAACTGACAAGTGGTGACTTGACTGGTCAACAGTCACCAGTTAGCAGGATCGCAGCCGAAATACAATGGACACAGACACAGTGTGACAGCAGCTACAGCATAATCACAAACTGAAGCTGCAACACATACCATGGAAGTCTAGCCTATTGATTTTTTACTCTACGCAACAAGGCCCTCGAACAGGACTGTGTAAAAAAGTAAGAATGATTACAAAATTATTATGAATGATACAAATAATACCTCATTGTACCAGAGGCAATGCAGAGTTCACTTGTCAAAATAGAGATGATGCATTGTGATGCATGTGCGTGTCTTCCATGGTCAGTGCTGTAGCTTCAGTTCATTGTGTGCTTTGAATCTTCAAATATAACAAACTATCTATCTTTCATAGCACAAGAGATACTTCAGTTTGCTTATTATGAGAAATGTTTGGGACGTAAAGAGGAGTTTCACCCTACAGCAGCCAGGATTGCAACCTTAACAGAGTGGAGGTTGTTAAGAGGAAGTAGGTGGACAAATTAACCTGGGAACAAACTAATTAGGAAAGTCTGTATGTGGGAGGAAGAGGGCCAAAAGCCCAGAGATGCTGATGCATTCACATGTGATATCTGAACCTTCTAATACATTTAATTATTGTTAATCATTTCTGATGTGCTGGTCAGTAGCATTCTAGCTATTAGTCCATGTGTGTGTGTGTGCTCTTGTGCAGTCATCACATCTCATGAATCCATCTATCCCCATGCAAGCTTCCATTTGCTGAGCTGACAATCTGTTGCTGCATAAACAGTCAACCTGACTTCACAGTAACATTTTCAACTTTCAGGCTCTCTTTGGAAACTACAGGTAAAGTGCACATGAAGTCTGCAGAAGTGAATGAACATGACAGGAACAGCAGGGTTTTCTATAATGATAAACAACAAGATACACATGATACTGTGTATATAAATACCCCAAATTCATTGTAACTATTTCATGCTAGTGTTTCTCTTTATGGATCAATCATTTTACAACATAGTGTCAGCAATGACATCAACTACCTGGCTGGCACATGTTCTTGTACATATCAGCCAGGGATGTTATCAGCCCCTGCAGCTTTATTTATGCAGTTTATCCTCAGTAGGTGATACACATATTAATGTGAGTATGCCTCCATGTCATCTAAACAATGGTCAACTGTCCGTTCATCCAGGAATGATTTTATTGTCTTTGTGATCACCACATGATCAACACATTTGATGATGTTTGGGGTCACTGATAATATTCCTCATGTTGTCCTCCTGGGTAGCAGCATCTCTGAATGTGCACAGTCCTGTAGAGCTGCTAAAGCTTCATCTTTCCACACTTGATGTCTTCTTTTTTTTTCTTTTTATCAGCTGGGAATAAGTTGGCAGGAGAAGCAGGGAAATGTGGTGTGATTAACCAAAGAACAGCCAGGGGAATGCTTTGTAACTGCCAAGAATGTCCTCTTTCTACTGACCGCCCGGTGATCGTGAATGGTTGTGGGCTCACTTTCAAGCTGTGCTTACATATGTACATTACTGGTGCTATCAGGTGGAGCATTGAGGCCAATCCCTGACACCTCAGCTAACAACTACGCAGATTAAGGAAAGCTATTATTTGTAGTCTGTCATGTTTTCCAAGACAAAGAAAGACTGAGTCTTTCCAAGCATATGGTGTCTCACCAGGTCCCAAAAGAAAGGCTGAAATGTCATATTTTCTTTCCGTCATGTGACATACTCTGTCATGGAAATGTATCTCTGGCCCTCCTGCCCAACCGGCGACCACGCGAAGTGAAGCCAATGCAGAAGTGCCAAAACTGCAGTTCCTCAAACAGCCACTAGGGGCTGCCTACAGAACAAGTCAGTGTCCTTTATCCCTCATGTTCAAATGTCCAACTTCACAGCAGAAATAAACATGTTTACTGCTTGTACCCAGGCGTCATTCAGCCCGCCTCAGGTCCACCGATGATCCACATCTTTGCCAATATTTAGATTAGCTGGGAGGTGAAAGAGGCAGGACAGCCAACATGGCAGCAGCCAGCTCCACAGATTTTGAGCTTTGAAACATCTCTTCAGAAACCTGTGGGTGATGTCACGCATAGGCTGTCCATTCTTTATTCTGTCAGTGCTCCTGTCTGAGCATCTTTACACGTCATGCAGGTCATGAAAGACCACAAACTGATATCAAAAGTGAACCTTAATCACCAAATCTGACATAATGGATATCTGGAAAGATCACTATAAATTTGTTTTGACTTCACCTGGAACACATTTATGTTTGCACTTACAGAAAACACATGAACGCAAACAAGATACCAAAGAAACAAGATGCTACGGAGCAGGCTGAGCCAGGGATGGTTGTGAGAAAGTCCATCCCAAAGTGTGAATTGTCACTATGTCACACTATGCCAGCAGAGTGCTCCTCTAGAGAGAAACAGACTTATACTAGAGACACAGAATTCTTTGCTTATGTATATCTCATCATTTCACGATAAGCTGAATTTACACTACATGAATTTATCACGACTTATAGTCCAGACCCTAACAATGTTTTTGAGCCTTTAGTCTTTATTAGTGACAAGCCTATGATTTGAAAAACAGTTTTCTTTGTCTGCAGTAATCTTTAACTTTCATGGACATGAACAAACATTAAGCTGTGAAGATGATACTGTATTTCTGCAGGGCACCATAATGAGTGAGTGACCTGCATTTGCCTCTTGATAAACACAGCATTGTCTCTAGAAAAGGAGCGGCAGATGAGGAGAGGCAGCAGCGGCGTGCTCAGGCTGTGGAGGATATAATGGAGGAGCATGGAGGTCAGAGCGCCTGCAGCACCTGAGCGGTGCTGGGAGGAGAGGTGAAGCTGAATACCAGATCATGGAACTCCGGCTTACGGAATGATGCCTTCAAGGCATCTAAAACACATTTACAGGTTCTTTGGACTGAATAGAGAAAAGTGAATATGGCAGGTTGAGTGTGTGACCGGACTGACCTGCAGAAAGATCATCATGTACTTTACTTGTTCTTTTTCTCAGCGCACAGACTCATACAGATACATACTGATGTAGTTTTTGTGTGCAGTGCATGATGTCTGAACAACGATATTAATTAGCTAGACCTTTGTATTTTATTTAACACTAAGCCTATTAAAGCTTATCAATATTTTTATATTACAAATAGATCAAATCACTATGTGTTTTGTGACCCACTGAAAATGATCACAGAACTCTGTGGATCTACTCAGACAGCATGTTGTGGCCTGTTTCAGGTCTTTCAGACTGTTAGTGAAAAGCTTCTATAATGACTACCTGCAGTCAGTGAAGTTCAAAAGTGAACAAAAAGGAACATATGTTATGCTAATGTTGCTCCATATCTGCTGGATGTGTAAAACTCAAGTTCATCATATTAACTTGCTGTATATCCAAAACTAAGACGAACATATTTCTAAATTAGAGTCCTCCCTGACATGTTCTTAAATATTCCTCAGGTAAGCCTGGAGCCTGGATATAATAGTGCACTTATGTCAAGTCTGAATGCTATTCCTAATGACTTCCACCTCATCTTTACCATTTCATCTATTTGAGACATTTTGTCAGTGAGAGGCATTTTACACATTCAACTCTGCATGCGTCCTCTCTAAGTTTACTCGGGCCTCAAGCAATGTCACATTTAATTACATCTCTGAGACTCTTCCAGGACCCCAGGCCACCAATTGTCTTTTTAAATGTAACATTTATTTGCTGAGGAGCACCAGAGATCTGAAAGGTATTAAAGATAAGTGTTGGAAACAATAAGATTAAGTACAGCTCATATCCAAATACACAATATTGTGAGGAGTGTTTCCTTCACAGTTTTAAAGGGTGGAAAATGTATTTTACTGTTTCATAGACATTTGCTTCCTCAGACACAAATTGCACATGTAAGCATATGGTCAGATGAAGCAGACACATCTCACGCATGCTTTTAGGCTTGGTGCCACTAACAGTCCTGAATGCATTGACTGCATACCTAATCAGCAGGAGGCTGGTTAAGAAGGATGTGGGGGATTGAAACCATTGTTCAATGCCCAGACACTGATCAATATTAACATCATCAATATATAGTTCTGTTCTCTTCATACAATAGTACATTATACGTAGAGGCTTGTGGTAATTCTAAAGCAGGAAACAAAACACAGACTGTTGCGTGGAAACATTAGAGCTCCATCAGTGCACCCGAGGTTAGTAGTCAGTGTGCGCTGGGACTTTGCATGTCTGGGGCTTTTTCTTTTTGCTTTGTTGTTCCTGTTGAGATAAATTAAGCATGACTCTGGTAGTCTATCTACCCAGCCTTGAGGAGGACCTCAGCTGTGCAAGTCCTCCCTGCCCTAAGGATGCAGAGACTAACTCAGATAACCCTCCTTTTAATCATGTCCTCCTCTAAACCCGTCTCTCCCCTGAGTTTTCACTTTGTTAACTCACTGACTGAAACTGTTCGCCCTGCAGCGTATCCAAAGGTTTCACTAAGACAAACCTGAGGCTTACTAAGACTATCCTAAACGTGAACATCAACAATATGAAGGGGGGGGATGACATGTAGCAAAGGGCCACAGACCGGACCCGAACCCAGGGTCGCTACGGCAAGCTGCACATGGGGCAGATGCTCCACCAACTGAGCCAATCAACACCCCCATTCATTCAGCTTTTAACAGCTAAGAAAGATCTGAAGAAGTTCTGGAGGACGCCATTGCTAGCCTTTGTAGTATTTCGTATTGTAGTATATATTAGCAAATGAAAGCATACAAACTTATTAGATGCAGCTCCTAGTTGTTACAAATCAGCGTAGCATTGGCTGAATCAGACTAGGCATGAAGGCTGTTAAGCTTCTCAATTTAGCCATTGGTTTTATTCCAACTCTCAGTATCATGTCATGAGCTTTGGGCAGTTGCCAAAAGAATAAACTCACTAATACAAACAGACCAATTATGTCTGGCCTCACTCTTAAAAGCAGAGTGAAGAGCTTGGACATCACGTCTTCAGGACAGCTTCTAAATCAAGGCACCTCCAACTAGAAGAAGACCCCAAGGCAGACCTAGAACACACGCGACACCTGGAAATGCCTCTATGTGGCCCAGAAAGGAGCTGGAGGAATCAGCTGAAGCAAGAGACGTCTGGCTACATAGCTTAGCTTGGAGTGGATTGATGGATGCATGCTAGTGATGCTGGTTTTCCAGCTGTTTTACCACTGGCTTGTTCATCTTTGATGTCTTTTTTTTTTCTTCTTTTTTTTGCCTTTTCAAGCTTTATTTGATAAAGACAGCTGGAGAGTGACAGGAAATGTGGAGAGAGAGAGATGGGGAATGACATGCGGGAAAGAGCCACAGGTCGGATTCAAACCCTGGGCTGCAGCAAGGACTGAGCCTTCACACATACCAACTGAGCTGCCCGCTTTGATGTCCTTTTTTGTAAGTGAGAAACCTCAGAGTTAGCTAAGAGACCAATGCTAGCCATTTTTCCCATTTGACTGCAATAATTCCCCTGTTAGCCAAATGAAATGCATACTGCAATGAACACAAGTAAAAGAAAAACAGGAACATGAAATGAAAAGGTTATGTTCAATAAAACAAATACTCAAATTACTGATTGTTTTTTTTAAATGATAAGTAAACAAAGAAACATCAGGAGTTACCATCAACTAACAACTATAATCCTGTAAAGCCAGTAAAGAGCTTTCATATCCATGCCAGCAGCATTCTACTGATACCAAACGCCAAACTACCACTGCTTCACACTAAACATCACGATGGATGGGCAGACTGCTAACAAAACTGTTAGCAAATCCAAAAGGGCAAAAAAGAAAAAAGATGGACGACCAGAAGAATGCAGAGGAAGGATACGGATAATGAGGCAGAAAAGGAAGAATGAGATGTGAAGAATCAGTGCTCTGGGCAGAAAACCGCAGAGGGAGAAAGAGGAGACACAGAGCAATTAGATGACAGTGTGAGAGCGTGAGAAAGAGGGGAAAAATAAGACGGCGACAAAAAACTAGTAGCAGTTAGTGTTCAAAACAAAACATGAAAAGATTCCAAAAGAGAAAGAGACAGCCAGACAGAGAGAGAAACTGGAAAAGCCAAATTAGCTTTGGTCCAGTGAATTCAGCAAGCAGCTCAAATGTGCTGTAAATACAAAGTTCATACAGTTTGTGAATTATTTTAAAATAAAATGATGATGTCCAGGAAAATCAACACCACTTTCACACTCATATCTGTATTTGTAACACATTTCATAGGCCAGACGTCCTGAAACTCATTGGAACAGGATTAGCTGAGAAACTGACAGATACATATTGGTGAATGAACAAAAGCAGACACATCTTTAGACCGCCATCCTTCAACTTCACGGTGGAGGACAGAAAACAATCCATCTCAACATCACAGCCAGACAGATGATTCAAAGCTCGGGCTGGGAGAGGACACACCATAGGACGACACAGAAAGTAGATCTCTGTCCTCACAAGACCTCAGCTCAGGGAAATAATCTGCACTGACTCCGCCGTGCCACCTCGTTATATCAAAGCCATGCTTCTTCTTAACACAGGGATCCAGCACAGTCTTGTGTCCCAGTGCTGGATAAGCAGTGGGACTTCATGACTTCATGAAGAACATGGATCCCAGTAATGGTCTACTATGTGCTATGACTTTTCTCCTGTTAGGAAGTTAAAGAATTCACATGCCATTTTAGTTCCCAACATTTAAGCTAATATTCTGGTGGTCACACTGATAGTTAAGTATTGAATTTAACTGAAGCTTTTACAAATTAGCACTAAACACACACACATTACAATGAATTAAACAACAAGAGTTACTGACATCCAAGCTACTTTTGTTAGTTGGTCTCAAATGATGCTCAGCGTTCACTCTCTTGACTGTGTTATTAACATTAATCTAACATCATCTCAACCTAGGAGAGTAGTCACTTAGCCTCACAACTGCTGAATCGAGTTCAAGGCTAAACCACAAAATAAATCATTCAAACAACATAAAACATGACAAAACGTAGTGAAATACGGACACATGCTGCCATCAAATCCATCAGAATGTCGTCAGCACTAATGCAAAACAAGAATATCTGCACAAAATGTTGTGCCGATCCATCTAGTAGACGCTGACATATTTCACTATCCATCCATCTAATTCTGGTAACCACTTGTCCTCATCAGGGTCACAGGAGCTGGAGCCTATCCCAGCTGACAGCAAACAGTGACAGTGCCAACCACTGCGCCACCGTGCTGCCTCACTATATAAGTGAAAACTTACTAAACTCAGTTAAGAAATTGGAACTTGAATCTGTGCAAAGTTCATCACAAACAAGCATAGTTCTAGCTCTAGTTAAAATATTTCACTATTCAAGTACTAAAAAGCAAAAACATTATTTCACACAGGTCACATTTTTCCATACGTAAGCCAGGAGCTAAAACTTTAGGGCAAGAAACTTTATTTTTGTAATATCCTGAGCACTGAGTTCATGCTGGAATGGGAATTTCATCAGTCCCCTCAGAGAGCTAAACAGCGCCGTTCACTCGGCTGTGTGAGCAGTGATAGCGGAGGAGACCATTATTTGAAGTGAGCTGGTGAACAGAACCTGGCTCAAATTGATTTGTGTTCATTTTCATAATATGAGTCATACAAAGTTGAACTGCACTGCCTACGCCATCTGAATGTGAACACGCTCACTCAAATTAACATTCCCCATGCAGTTTACACAGCTCAAAGCCAGAGGCAGAAATGTACACAGAACATACAGTACGGTGGAGAGGTCAAACTAAATATACATATGAAGGTCATTGAACAGCATGCTTAGCATACAAATCTCTCTTCATACAAATCTTCCTGCTTCTAATATAAATCTACTCATTTTAAGGGTTCTAGTGGAGTATTCAGCAGTGACGTGTGGTCAGGAGAGGCAGGGGAGGCAGAGCCTCACCTGCCATCATGGAAAACTAAAATATATAATAAACAAATAAATTAAATGCTTATATTTATCAAATGGTTTGAACTATAAACTAATTTCCCATTTAACTTAAATGTTCATTGTTTTTTATTAAAAATTGTTGAATTTTCGCATTACCGTTCAAATACGGGGAAGAGAATCTCTTTGGAAGTCCATTCTGTGGACAGATGAGTCCAAAATTGAACTGTTTGGTCATAACCAAAACTGCCATGTTTGGCAAAAAGTCAACACTGCATCAACCAAAGGAACCTTCTCTCAACAGTGAAGGATGGTGGTGGGAATGTTAAGATCTGGGCTTGCGTTTCATCCTTAGGGCCTGGACAGCTCCACATCGTCCAGAGAATCATGAATTCTGAGGAATACTGTAAAATCCTGGGACATAACCTGAAGCCATTCATGAAGTTAAAGCTTGGCAGAAGATGGATCATGCAACATGATGATGCTCTAAAGCATTCCAGCAATACAACCAAGGAATGGCTGAAGAAGAAGAAAAAGAAGAAGAAGAAGATTCGTGTTCTGGATTGGTCCAGTTAAAGTCCTGACCTAAATCCAATTGAAATGCAGTGGCAGGACCTGAAGTGAGCAGTTCATGCCACACACCCATCCAACCTCTCTAAACAGGCTGCGTTCTGCAAGTAGGGGGAGAAATATCCCCCAAAGTAGATGTGAGAGACTGATAAGTTACTACAGAAACCATTTGGTTGAGGTTATTACTGTAAAAGGAGGTGCAATGTCCTATTAACTGAAGGGGTTCAGAATACTTTTGCACCCATGATATCTGAGTTTTTCTTAAATCAACCACTTTCGTTAAATAAGAATGACAATATAACCATTTATTTTGGTTGAGTCCATTATTTGAAATGTCAGTGTTGTGAATTGGGGTATGACTTAACATTTAATAAGGTTATTTTAGGACTAACAAACTTTAGAGCAGCACTGTATATTAAACAACAGTTAGTCATTCCATGAGTTCTGATACAGCACTGAGACCATAAACATGTATCATTCTGCTTTACAGGTGTTCTAATATGAACGTTACATTAACATTCCAGTTATCATCATCATCATCATCACGGTCATCATAGATCTTGTAACAAACTTTCACAACAAAGGATAACATATTCCTCAAAACACTTCACTGCATACTGCTGTTAGAAAGTGAATACGATCAGCTGATAATAAACCTGATCAGCCACAGTCAGTAATCAATATACAACAGTTAATCAAACTAATGCAACAATATTAGCAGTTTGAATGAAACTAACGTTCCAAACTCCCTTTAAGAAATATGACATTTGAACAATTTCTCATGTTGGATTAAACGGACATCTGGACGTCAGTCAGCCGTGACATCAACTAAATGACAGCCATGCTATTCAGAGCAACAGCACTCTATCATGTGATATTGCTTCATTACCTCATTATTAACCTCATACAGAGCTCATAGATCAGGGTGCAGCCCTGAGCGTTTTGAAATTAGAATGTTGTTTGCACTTTATAAATGTACCATGTTAAAACACAATGGGGCCAAATGGGTCTCCATAGAGATTCATGTATAATCTTTTTATATAACCTTTAAACTGTGTGTCATCATAATGTGTCTGTGTGGACATTAATGAGTATTAATGATAAAAATATCAGTATTATTAATACTGTTCATACTGCATAAACTGTTCAGTTGAAAGTGAACAGTCTCTCTACCTACAAGCAATTACACGTGTTGTTGTTGTTGTTCTCAGCGTAAAGATAAGATTGTCCCTTTGGATGTGATAAAACATCAGTGGACACACACACACACACACACACACACACACACACACACACGTACACATACACTCACCCCCAGCTTGCGGCTGCGCATGCGTACGTAACCCTGCTTGACGATGTCATTGAAGTTGGAGGCCATCTTCGGAGGGGCGGTACCGTCCCCGTGGAGACCATCCAGATGTTTCTTCACTCCCTGGCTTTCCGTTCCTGCCTTTCTAAGCTCCCAGCTTCTTTGTCCTGTGTGGCTTCCTCTCTTTCACTTTCAGCCTCTTGCAGGACTGTTTGCTTTTCCTCCCTATAACACTTCCTGTTTCTATGCGAGTCGCCCCTCTTTCATGGAGCTCCTCACATCTACAACCTTCCCATTTCTCCTCCTTCTGTGTCACTTTCTTCTTTGTCCGATTTGTGTCTCTTGCTCTTTTTGTGCTCTTTCCTGTACTTTGTCCTTTTTTCATTCACTCTTCATCAGACGGGTCTTCCGTCATCTCCCTTGCTGGCATCTCTAAGAAATATACAGACAAAGAGAGAGAGGGGGGCAGAAATGAATATATATATATATTTATATATTATTCATTGAAGAGTGAGGAGCACAAAATGATCGTTCATTATTCATGTTGATGGCAGACACACACATTATTGAGGGCAGCTATGGAGGATGGTTGCTCGTGACGTCTCCGTAATTTACAGTATACTTTACGTCTGCTTATATTGTTTTATACTGAAGTGAATGAGCACAAATGTGAAATTGTGCATGTGTATGTATGTGTGTGTGTGTGTGTGTGTGTGTGTGTGTGTGTGTGCAGGAGCTGTATACAGGAAATAAAAAGGTTTTCAGTTTAACCTCTGAGCTTATCAGAGCCTCACCCATCATGCAACAATGTTTGTTCCCTGCTTCCATCTAGTTGAGATTTCCATTTCAAACACTCTGATGTCTTCATCTTTTCCTTTCAGTAATTGCTCTGGAGGTTTGAGGTTACACTATGAACACCTTTATGCAAACATGCATCCAGTATCTGCACTCATCTTCGCTTCCTTATTTGTTAAACAACAATCAAATGATTATCTGTGTGAGGTGTCACTCAGATCTCACAAACCCACTGTGCTCCTAGCCTCGTCCACAGCAACAGCAACATTAGAATTCATTCAGAGTCATGTTTGTGTCGACCTGATGAATGTAAATCTAATATTCACTCTGCCTTTGGTTCTGCTTTGATCTTCACCAGCTCATGGGAATGTTGCGCGGCTTTCACCGCTTTGTCTGTCTGCTGTTTGCTGCTGAGTACGTAGAATCCAGCTGAGAACAGCTGTCTGCTGCACTGGTGAACAAGGTTAATGAGAGAGCTGAGACTGAACTAAAACAATGACTGCTGTATGCAGTCTGATAACAGATAGCACACTTAGTATGTATGTCACAAGTATGTAGCTAACTATCTGCCCAGAGGCTGAATGCTATCAATGTGGCTGTGGTATTGTTACCATTCCAGGGTAAATTATC
Organism: Protonibea diacanthus; assembly: GCA_028641955.1. Classification (NCBI taxonomy): domain Eukaryota; kingdom Metazoa; phylum Chordata; class Actinopteri; family Sciaenidae; genus Protonibea; species Protonibea diacanthus. The sequence goes on along the minus strand of CM053976.1, from coordinate 30,371,174 downwards.
TACATGTTCTCTTCAAAATACAGAACAGAGTGGAGGTGCAATCCAATCCATGGAGTTATTCAGTGTTATGCTCTGTAGTTTACTCCTGTCTGAAGATGCTATTGACCCCTAAACCATTAAAGGATAGCTTCAAATCTGGTCTGATATGTTTTTTTAATTAACTATGATAAAACTAGATGAAAATACTTAGTTCATAGTTCATTTTAAACGTTGAACACTTAACACAAAATGTCACCCAGTTTACTGAGTGGTTTCTTTACATTACACCTGTGATGTCAAGTCGCACACTGGACCACTATCTGCCTCTAAACTAGTCATCTAGATGATTAGATGTCAGTAAGTAAGTAAGCCAAGTCAGTAAGCTGCTGCTACGTAGTCGTGTTGAGTTGAGATTTAAGGTGAGCACAGAAAAACTTTTCCTCTTGAGCAGATTCATGTGAAAACTTCATTCACACAAACATCATTCTGCACAGTGAAGCTCAAACATGCAAGTGAAGTAACCAGTAACCTAACCCAAGAAAATCAATGGACAGGGTTCACTTCATGACAGGTATGGACAAGAGACAGAGTCCATTCTCTGGCATGTAAATTATATATTAAAGGACCAGTGATTAGTGGCACCTAGTGGTGGCAGTAGTGATTGCAACTCGATCTCTCCTTCCCAGCCTGTAAGAGAAACTGCAGTGTTAAAGCTGTAAACGCCCCATCTAGAGCCGGTGTTTAGTCTGTCTGTTCTGGGCTACTGTAGAAACATGGAGGTGCAATATGGCAGACTCCATGGACCATATGGTGTCTGTAGATATGAATGATTTATTCTAATGTAACACAAACATAATGATTCTTTTTTTCAGGTGATTAAACACTAATAAAAACAGAGTTATGTAAATAGAGACACAGTGAACTTTTAAGATAGACTTCAGAAAATCTGAATATGCTATTAAATGAATAATAGATTAATACCAATAATTAAAAATCAAAAATTTGAAAAAAGGTAACATCAGGTCATCCCTGTATTCTCAGCCATATCATAAAATTGTCCACTGTGAAACTGAACTGAGTGTTGGAACAGATCCTTGCTGCTGAGTCCAGGCACAAAGAGCCATGGGGATGAGGAGGTGACAGTGTGCTTGACCTCATGCTGGAGGAAGTCATGCATGAAGTACACCTGAAACACACAGAGACACACACTCCCCCTCCTGAGATCAAGGACGCCTCATTGACTCACATGCGGTAATGAAACTGGTGTACATGTGGTCACAAGACTTTTATGACCATTTTAGCATCGTGTGCAGGCAGACACACATGTGCAACCTAATGAGTGTGTGTGTGTGTGTGTATATGTGTGGTGGTGGGGTGGGGGGAGTGTGTGTTTGCCATCTATGAGCAGTGGGCCAGACATTTCCCATTGGGATCAGTGTTAAATCTCTCTGACAACAGTGGAACAGAGACATTAAACTTTAATAACGGGATCATTAATACACACACAAGCACACACACAAGCAGGCTTATCATTGATGGCAATGTTAGTTTAGCTAAGTGGCTCAGGCCACAAATGAATATTAAACAAACAGAATCAGACTAAGCGGAAGAGCACATAGTCATGCAAATACATGCACAGATGTCAATGATCAGAACACACACATGTACATGTGAATGTGTCAATACAACAAGAAGCTTTGTCACAGTCCTCAGAGGATGTCCAGAGCTAATGTGACACGCCTGTGTACAACTGAACCACCTTAAATAAATATTGTGTTCATGAATCACAACATGAATAAGACATTCGTGTGTTCACGCTGAATAACTAAGCACTTTGCTGGGAGGACTACAAACCTCCCCAGATAGCTTGGCAACATTGATTCAATGTCAATTCAGTGTTGATTCAATGTTGGTCTACTATCTGGGGATTGGTTTAATTAATGTTATTTCAATGTTGGTTCAATGATAAAACAGTGATTGATTTTAAGTTGAACTAACATTGATTTTATGTCTGTCTTGATCTATTCAATGTTATATTTCAATGTTGAGCAATGTTGATTCAATGACTGTGAATGTTTCATTGATGCATTCGTTGATGATTTAATCTTGCCACTATCTGGATCTTCACTTTTTGTTTGTTTTGAGTACCACCACGTACTGTGATCTTTCTGACTAACATTGTGATTATTCCGCTTCTCTGTTATCTAAAAGAATATTAAATTGAACTGAATTCACTGAACAACTAACAATGTAGCTGTTGACCAAAACTTCAGAAAATGTAATAAAAATGTAATAAAACATGTAAGACAAGTGACATGATGAGAAAATGATTTGTGCTTCTCAAACCTTTTTCTGTTATGCTGCCTTCAGGTGCAGAAAAAGTTTACACCTCACCCACAGTTCTCAATAATACTCAATAACAATGATAAGGAAAGCAGCTAATAAAAAAGGGCCCATGCTGAACTTTAATGAAATGGTCAGCATGATGCCCACTTGTTTATTTTTCGCCTGGTCATTCGTGCCGCCCTGCAGTGACTCTGCGCCCTCCCAGAGAGCCTCCATCCCCAGTTTACACTTGACCATCTTTATTAAGTACTGATACCAGCGTGTACCAGGCAGAAAACAGCAAACGGTTTCATTTTATGGTTGGGCTAACACAAAGATTTAATGTTTATTAGCTCAGTAAATTCTCTATCTCTGCTTTCCTATCAGTCCATTAAACAGTCACAGAGGCCAGCTAAAACATTCACCTCTAACAGTTTGTTGAAACATTCATAATTTCATTTGAATCACAGCTCCCATTCTAATGAATGATTGAATGAATGACTGCAGTGATACAATTATGAAACACACCTGATGCAAAATCTTGCAGGGTTGTTTTATGAGACAAAACCATTCAGAGATTTTATGAGCTGATCTAACTCAACCACTGCATCTCATATTATATTATATAAGTGTTCCTGTTTCAGGTCATGTGTCCCATACAAAACTCAACGATCCACTAGCTAAGCTATCATAACTCAGGTTTGATAATGTGCTATTAAATCTACTGAAATGAAACCAATGAGCTTCAGTACTTGCATAAAAGAGCCATAATGTCTAAGACTGGATCAACATCATCATGACTGAAGGAGAAAAAAGTCGTCTTCTTTCGGCCTTCTCCTCCTTTCCTTTTCCATATGCTTACATATGTTACTATGTATACGTTATTTGATCACAATAACAATAATCAGTCATGTGGTAGCTTCGAGTGTAATTTCACCAGGATAATCCAGCCAATAATAATTTTACTTTCCATGAAGACTTGAGTACAAGTTTAATGATGGTTTAATGATTCAATGGAATCATTAAATCTAACTTTGATTATTGGACCTGTTTATGTTTTAACCTCATTTTGACATTAATTATACTTGTTCAAACATGAAAGGGAAGGCTGTATGTTAGTGATCAAATGTTCCACAGACCGTGCAAACACAAAAGTAGAAAATTTCAGTTGATTGAATTTGACTTCCATGCAAACACTGCGACCCTCGCAGCAGAAATCAAACTCTCCTGAAGGTTACAGATCACAGAAACAAAATGTGACAGAACATCTGATCACAGACAGGAAGAAGAGAAGAGACCTGACCTGATCACTTAACTCTAGTGATGTTGAAGAAAATTTTCTTACATTTACTGTAACAAACTACTTTTTGACACACCTCGATTCACCCTAATGCAGTCATTAAAAGGACAGAAATAATACAAAAACTATGAATTATGAAAAAGCTATAAATCAACTAGAGTCCATGTGTTTCAACACACACACACACACACACACACACACACACACACACACACACACACACACACACACACAGGAGGCGGATGGAGGATCTTGTCAGAGCAAGATGTAAATCGTAACAGGGGCATGACATCGATTCACTGATGCACCATCATTGATCCTGTTTCGGCTCTTCCTGTTCGCGCGCGCGTGCGTGTGTGTGTGTGAGATGACACTGAATCAATAGAGCGTTCACAGTCTATTCCCTGACAAGCCAGCAGCCTTCACAACAACAACACATCCAGCAACAGTTCAAAGCCTTCTCGCCCACACTGACAAACGTGTTGAGCGTCTTTATATCAGTGTCAGATGAACTGTGATGCATTGGTATAATGAGTGTGAATGCAAGAGATGACAGATGACATGACTCTGGCAGAGTAATATTATCAGTCGTAGTCGTAGTTTTGGTGGCTCTGCACATAAAAACAACAAAGTATCAGCAAAGCTTTGAGTCCCTACAGGTCAATATTAGTCAAAATACAGCAACGGTCTACTCGATCTGTCTATGTAACATTAGCCATATAAGCTAGTTAGTTTATTGTTAATGCAACCAAAAATGCTCTATAACAGGACATCACACAATCTGTGCCAATGATATGAAATGGTATACACTTCCTGTCTCCTAAGAGAGCATGCTCTCCTCTACACCGATCTGTTGTGAATGTCATGTGGATGATGAAAGCAGATGTGTTGTACCAGAGACAGGTCAGAAACTTCAGACTGATACAGAAAGTAAGTGACTCTTCTAAACCGTCTCTGATGCAACATAACGAACATCAGTCTCAGTACACTGGTAAACTGCAGTTACAGCATATTATTTCTGTTCTGACAATAATTCTATGTAAAGTCATTGTTTATGTTAAAGCGTGGATGAAGCTAAGATGTTTCCAGCCGCTGATTTTCTGTTTAGGGTCTTTGGGTTACAGTTTGCTGCAGTTTTTGGACAGGTGATGTAACACTGTGAGGCAGTTTGTGAGTGCACATAGACACAGAGAAAAGTGTGCATCAGCATGCTGCTTGGATCGATACAAGAGTTGAAAATGTTAAATACGTAGAGCACCAAGTTGGTAATGGACCAGGCTGAGATGAGACCTTTTATGACACTGGAAGTTATTAATATTTAAAGAAATCATTGTTCAAGCGTTTCCAGTGTTTATGGACATGAGTCAGAACACTCTGCAGACTAAGTGGCATAGAACCTTGCAGCCTATGGTAAAATGGCCACTACACATGGATTAATACACACTTGTTTGTGAGTATTTACATTCATTGCTGTCGTTTGGCATCTCTTCTGGCAGACGCCATGTTGGCAGTTTCAAATTGTCATCACAGGAGCTTTAAATTTGGTTATACTCTATATGTTCTACAAGTTCTGCTGAATGTCTGCAACACATTACAGACTACAAGCAGAAGAGTTTGGGGGCCACAACCAGCAGAGCCACGCTGCCAGATGAGCTCAACGAGTTCTACACTTGAGGGAACTCTGGACACACCGCTCTCTGTCACCAGCAGAGGTGTGCTCTGCTCTGAGGAGAACGAACCCACGGAAGGCAGAGCCTCAGCAGCAGCTCAGTTACAGTGTGGCATGGCAGCTGCACCGCTCAGGACAGGAAGGCTCTCCAGCATGATAAAAACACAGTTCATCTCTGGAGCAGCCTTCCCATCACTGCAGGACATCTACACCACCAGGGTCATCAGGAGGGCCCATAGCATCATACAGGACAATACACACCCACCACACAGTCTGTTCACACTTCTGCCAGCAGGGAGGCGCTACAGGAGTGTGAAGACCAGGACAAAAAGACTTTCAAACACCTTTTACCACCATCAGACTCTTGAACAGTACAACTCTCACCGCCCACCCCCAGACTCATTCAATCACACTGTTAACTGTTTCTGCTTTTAACTGCTCTGCACTTTAAACTACATTATTTTTTAAAATACTATTTTTTTTCATTTTACTCTTATTTTTCTATTATTGTGCTGTGTATTTTTCTTATTGTTGTTGTTGTGTAAAGGGATACAGCAAAATAGGATTTCACTGCTGTATAAACCGTGTGTGTGTTTTTATGATGACATGATGTCATTTAAAGATCTGACAAATATTTCCCACAAGAAAAAATGAATACACACAAAGCAACAGCTGACCTTTATATGAACCAGATGACTGTTCAAAGCTTGATATGTGTGTGTGTGTGCATGTGTATGTGTGTGTGTGTTCAACTGTATATGGAAACCAACAGACAAACATGTGTGTGTTTATATGTGTTGTGACCTTTATCCTCTCCTGACTATTTTCCTTCTCAGGCTGATGCCTAGAGCAGGTTGTCCACCAATCAGATGATTGGTGGTTCGATCCCCGGCTCCTCCAGTCTGCATGTCGAGTCTTGGGTGTCCTTGGGCAAGATACTGAACCCCAAATTGCTCCTGAGGTTGCATGTGTGAATGTGTGAGAATGGGTGAATAAGATATGTACTGTAAAAGAGCTTTGAGTGGTCGGAAGACTAGAAAGGTGTTATATAAGTACAGACCATTTACCATTTACACACACAGCCACCTGTCTGTCCTGCCTCTCGCCTGCAGAGAAGTGACTCATGAAATCAGTCGAGTAATCAACCCCTATTCCTCCATGCACGCCTGTCTCCTTTCTTCTTCTTCTTCTTCCTTTTTTTCTATCTTTTGCTAACACATTCCCTCTTTTCCCTTTATCAGTCAGTCCATTTATCTGAAAACCTGGACACATTTTGAAATGTGGTGCAGGAGCCACAAGATACTGGAGACTGAAGACGTCAAGAACTTTTGTTGACTCATTGTTTTCGGTGTTGATGGAAGATGAGACAGCATTATCAAGACACTGTTCATGCAAACTGTAGCAGGTCACTTTATGGATGACTTCATTTTCAGAAACTTTTGTCCAAAGCAGCTCTCACTCTCATGCAGCACTCATACAAACATCAAGAGCTTTTAGAGATTCAGTGAACTGACCTTGTTTCCCTCATTTGTGGCTGTATGTCTGTTTCTGTATGTCCATTATATTCCTTGTATGTGTACACATACCTGGTCAGTAAAACTGATTGATTCTGATTGATGAACAATGCAAATCTTTATGAATTTTCAAAGCCTCAATTGTGCCATTATCATGAAAACCCCCTCAGAATGATCAAATGTCATCTCAAGCTGCTGTGCAAATGAAAAAAAGAAGGAAGGGAAAGACAACAGGAGAGACAGATAGGGAGAGTAGTAAATAAGGAGAGAGACAGAGAGGAGGAGAGCTGGTAACAAAATCAAAGTCACTCAGATCATTCTTTGATTGGCTGATTAAATTTTCCTGTTCCAATAATGTTCAAACTGTGGCCACGGCCAATCCACTGGCATTTTACAGCCTGGCTCTGAGTGTGTCCATGCATGATTGATAGCAGGCTTCAGTCTTTTCTCAACCAGTTTCACCCCGCAACACCTTCCAACACACACACACACACACACACACACACACACACACACACACACACACACCTTCCATCCTTTCATCCTGGTAATCCCTCTTTCATATTATGTATAACCCGAGACCATATTCTTAACCTATCACTGTGACACATGAGTGCACATATTCTCCACAATAGTACACACACATACTGTATGCATACACACAGACATGTACAGAGAGATGTACAAATCTGATTACATACAGTGTTTTTTATTTATGGCATTCCATTTATATAGAAAAAAATCTCTTTTACAGCCTGCAAAGAGATGCCACGTGAAAGTGTGCCTGGTGGTGTGTGGTTAATAAACACAATGGCTGCATTGAGTGCAGAGAAGAGAGACTTAAATCGTCTTTACAGAGTTTGTTCGGTGCGGTAGCAGGTTTGCACTGGTGTGTGCGGCTCCTGGAAATAAGCACAGCCTCACACTCTGATCAAAAAGACCACTTTCTCCTGCCTACTCAGCTTTTATTACATTATCAACAATCGAAATAAAAGCATCACACCTAAAAACAAACTGACTGAGGACTGTGCGACAGATAGGCTGATGATGAACGCTTGGAGCTTGCCGAACTCGACTCAACATGACTCAACTTGGCTCCCATGTGTACTCAACTGCCCTCAACAACTCCTGTACAAACAGGAACAAGCTGTAAACATAACACTGACATATTAGAATTTAATAAAGTCGTTGTGGCTACCATCTTAGCAAACCGTTGTTTCATTTACACGGCCTGCAGACAGAGTCATGTTTCTGGCCATTCAACAAATTAAACTTGAATATCATCTTCTTCTTCCTTTTTTTTTTTTTTTTTAGCTCTTTTATGGTCTCCACCAACCTCTGAGAATAAATCTAGACTCTTGAACTGCTAAATACTCCACTCTGTTCACCAGCAGCTTTCTAACTGTGTCTGTGTGTGAGCTGGTGGTGTACAACGGCTTTTAGAGCTTTTTTGTTGTTAACAAGATTGATGCGAGCAGTAAGAGGGAACAAAACAGTAAAACACAAATCAATGAACTGAAAGAGGCTAAAAATACTCTGGGTAGAGCTGAGGGAAACTGCACAGTTGATTGATGAACTGTGGCTCTGTCACTGTGAGCGACCTCTTTCTCACTCCACATAGTGATTTGATCTATTTTTTCCCTCTCGCGTACTGAATGTGAGACAGACTTGGATTGTTGTGTAAGACAAATTTCAGAGGAATCTGACAAAGTGTAATCTAATCCAATCCAGCGTTAACTGTGATGGATTACTCAAGCAAGTTTGAAGGCTGAGGGAGGTTTGTGTTGTGGCTGGATTAACCTGTTCTGGAGCCTCCTAGATGTCTTATTAGAACATTTTTGGAGTTGTTTGGTTGTAGCTGAGGCTCTGCAATGCAGTCAGCTTGAAGTAGGGTGATGTTTGAGTTGTTTTGACCCTGAAAGAATTTATATTGCTCATGAAAATGTGGTTTATACCAAAATGCGAGTTACCAGGGCCAGGTCAGGATGATCTGACCCTGACATACCCTCAAAGCAGTTAACACACAATAAATCTATTACTTTGCCTTATGCTTTAAAGGCATACGGCCTGCTCAGTCCAGCAGTTAGACAGATGAAGGACTGGTGTCAATCCTCCCATCTAATTCAATTTTCACAAACCTCACAAAAAGTCAAATTCTTTCTCAGATAAAACAAACCGTAGTGATGGTTAGTGATCTGTCATTTCATTCGAGCTATGCCTGATGTGAGACTCTCTCTTCAGTTTCAGTTCATTCAACAATTTGGTTTTATGACCAAATTCCATCAGCCTCAGCTCCACTTTGTGAATAGTGACAGTTCAAATCATGCCTTTCATTTTAAACATGAATAGTGGTTAAGAGGTTGCATTACTTGTGAGGATAAATGAAAGACAATGGAAGCCATGATGGAAAGAAGAGGACACGGAAGAAAAGCAGAAAGGAGAGATCTGAGAATGAAACAGAGCATTTCATCAAAGCTCTCTCTCTCTCTCTCTCTCTCTCTCTCTCACTCACACACACACACACACACACACACACACACCCTGATGCCTCTCCCCAGTCCTCCCCAAGGCTAACACTTGGGAAAGCGTCAGTCTGTCTACTCATAACTATCTGTCACAGATAACAGTGGGGATAAACACACACACACACACACACACACACACACACAAAGTTTCACTCCCACGCTCACCCACAAACACGTCCCTGGACAGCTGGGCCATACACAGACAAGACACTCCGTCTCCAGCCCTGTATCAGATGATTGTATGCACACACTACAAACACATGCACGCACACACACACACACACACACACACACACACACAGACACAGAGCTCTCTTCAGACCTTCAGCCTGGACACTGTTTGGATAATAAAATGAGAAGAGCAACACGGGGAAAACTGAAGTCATTCATGCCATGTTAAAAATAAAGAGGAGGGGGTGGTCTATTACTGCGTGAGACTACGTGAAGGCTTATCTTCATGCAGCACAGAGAACACTGACTGTGACAGCAAAGTGACAATTCTGTTCATTCAGTTTGCAGAGCAGTGACCAGAGGGACGTCTCAGTACAAACTGGCAGCTGCAGTGGAGTGCTGGTATGAAGCACTATGCTCACACCTCTGCATTCACAAAGTCGTCACTTCATGTGAGTCAGTGGGTCTCATTGATGATTATGATCAAGTTTATGATGATTTCTCCATCAGAGGTGTAGGCACATGAACAATGAAACCTTGCAGCCTTAATGTCTCCCTCTGCTCTTCTGAGTATTTGAGTTCCCAAGCAGGCGCCTTTTATTTGTCTTTCATTGTTTGTTACCATTGTATTCTATGAAGTGCAGTGCCACTGACCGACCTGTAGGATGCAGATGTTCAGGCAGTCTAGAAGACAAAATGTCCTGCATACTTTCGAAAAACATAATCATAATCAGTAGTTTGCAGCACACACGTGTATAGCCTTCTTATGTTGATTGTTGATTTTCTGGCCCCGGCTGGCCAATAAAGTTGTAAAGTTATGTTTGCATGGTCGCTCCCGTGCACTCCTTTGACTAATCAAAGTTACTTTTATATGTTGGGAGGTACGGCACAGGGAGGCAGAGATCAGCGGAGTGATAACAAACACAACCCACCACTGTTTTCAAAGTGGACATCTGGGCACAGTTTGGATTTTATGAACAGACTGGGAAGCACAAACTTGACAAGACGCACACTATGTAAAATACTGAAACAATAATCAGAGAGTTGAAATACTTTGAGGAGCGACATTAGCTGTTTTCAAGCTGAGCTAACATCTACAATCATATAGAACACAGCGAGGCCAGATAATCAGTCACCGTCAACTGTGGGAGAGGAAAGAGAATCATGCTTATGTACTGAGGTGGTCACACAGATACTTTTATTGAAAAGATTTTTGATTTTTGAAAGAACTACATAAAAAGGGAGTTTAGAGTTACCTGATTGCTTAAAATGAATTGATGGAAATGTAGTAATATAGAAAACTGAGGACTGATACATCGAGACTCACCCCACTGATGAGAGGAAACTTTTGTCTCATTGGTCTAACTAGACACCTCTGCGAGATCAAATGCCTCGTGCCGAGGTCCTCCAGAGTCTATGTGAATGAATGCACATTTTTCCACTTTATTTCACTCAGACATAATCATTCCAGTCAGTGCTAATGGCTGTACAGACAGTATGTGGCTGGAAGCTGATGTGTTAGGATGGATGCTGTGCTCCGGAACGTTAAGGGCCTAACGAGCATGTGAATAACGGGTCATGTATACATACATATATATATAAAATGGATAGCATATCTCAGCTGAAGCTCAGAATTTGTGTATATTATATATGGAATATATATATATAATGAGACAATGAGATTGAACATTATCCATACTGAAATAGGATCAACATACATTCACAGAGATACTTCCAGGTAGGCCAATGAACAGCACACCAGCCTTCACTTAGCTGGTGCTAGTCGGACAGGCTGGGCTCACTGTAAACAGCATGAATGAAGAAAAGACAACAGAATACGGTCTCACAAAGCCAAGCCTTTAAATAACTGCTTCTCCTAAATGTGCAAATGATTTGCTGGAGATGAATGCTGCACAGATTTCGGTTCATTTACAGCGTCACACCTGTGCCAACTCTCAATGGGAACTGACCACCTATCAGTTCTATTTTACGTTTACATTTCAGGCATTTCTCTGGCTCACTCTGCACAGTGACTTGTAGTGAGTTCAGCAGCAGCAGACTGAGCATCAGCCACCATCATGTTCACTTGCTGTTAAAATTAAGCAGCAAACTGATTTTGGAGAGCAGAGCCTTGTTTATGAGTGAGACGGTTCAACCTTCATGCTGACTAGTTTAAGTGAGCAACAAATCCACCACTTACATGAATTCAGACTGCACACTGGTCTTGGCATCCCTCCAATCACACAGATATATGTACACAGAAACACACTCATGGAGCATGGACACACACAAACAAATGGTACCATGCAAACATGCATGAATACTTGTGTTGACAACATGAATATACCAACAACCAACACACGACCACAGATCTGATCCAAATTCAGTGTCCATGCATGCATGTGCACGTTTGTGTAAGTCAGTGTGGGCCTCTCATGGGGCCCGTGGGACCCCTCTGTGTGGATCATTCACCCAGAAATATGAGATATGAGATATCAGAGAATAAAGAGGCTACAGCAGAACGACCCCGGGTGGCTAATTGCATTAGCAGCTAAAACTACTTTCAGAGACTTTAAGGTTGAAGGCAAGCTCCTGAAATCACGAGGTCATGACAATGACCCTGGAACAGAGAATATTCCCAGCAATTGAGTGCAAGCTAAGAAGTTGCCTGTCGCTCCTGCTGCTGCTATGTCCACATCAAATCTGAGATATTTCTAATCAAGAACAATAAAAACAAAATAAATACACTTAATAAAAATATGGAAGCCAATTCAGTCTGAACTGAAAACTACACATTATATTGCATACTAACTGAATTGCATCGAATTGGCTTTGAATGGCAGTCAATTATATGTCTGTACTGTGTTTCCATTGAATTGTGGACCACAAGTCTAAAGACATGTCCTGTCATCAAGGCGGGAGATACACACACACACACATACCTCTAATAAAGTACTGCTCAGGTCAATTAATGTATTATTAACTCTATGAAATGTCAGAAAACAGAGAAAGATGGCTGATGGAAGCTGCATGTGTTTAGCCTTTTATCCTGACAACTTCATTTAATGATTAATGTTGACAATCACAGCCACATCAACACACGGAGAACTTCATTAATGCAACTGCACCTAACTGATGATGAGAGAAAGAGGGACAGACGAAAAAACAGAACTATATGAACCACTTTAAAAAATGAATTATTGCCAAGTACTACTCTGCTATAGAGACTCTGCACTGACTTGTGTCATCCCCACTCTGCCTCGTAAGTCTGTAACTTTGTGCTGCTGTTATGTTCTCCTGCAAGTGCGTAACTTTACAGCACAGTCACACACCACCATTTGACTGATTTTGGTGAAACTGGATCATATTTTATGGAGAAAATGTTTTCTGGTTTTCCCTCAGCTGTCCTCCGGCTGCTTCGCCTCAACTCTCTGTGATTTACAGTTTCCTGATGGACAGTGAAGTAAACTGCTGCTAACTGTAGCTGCTGTTAGCTAGTTTTAGCTCACTTTGTTAGCTGGGCTGCTCCTGTGAGTTCAGAGCACCGGGTGTGGGGCATTTGGGTTGCTGGAAAGAGGAGGTTTTCAGGCCGGGCCACGGGGAGGAATGCTGACAGGGAGTGGAGCCAGAGACGTGTACCAGAGCTTGGCAAGCAAGCAACGTAACCGGGCTCAGCAGTGTCTATGGGCATAATCCAAAGAGGACGCTGATGGAGGAAGCTAAGAAGAGAAAAGGTGAGAGTGAGCGAGCAAGAAGCTGCCGGACAAGAGTAAACGTGGGACTGACTTTTAGTGGTTGGTGAAATAAAAGTGTCTTGCTAATTTTTGATCATAAGTGATGTAATCCGAACAAATACTCAAGTACAGCTGTTCTTATTTACAACAGTGGGATTACACTCTGAAACTGGAGGCAACTAATAAAAATAAAAGTAGCCAGTATTAATACCAATGTCTGTTTAATGTTGCTTTAACTGGTTCATCACTGAACAGCACTGCTGGACCTGCATACACACAGATGGGTAGATGGGTAACCTGGCTGACTATTTCATCCTTCTATGCGCGCATGTGCACACACACACACACACATGAATACAGGGGTAGCACTAAATCCTTTTCCTAGTGTATGGTGAGGGCTTTCAAAGTTCAAGGCAAGAGAGGGGCATGCCTTTTATCCAGACTGGATGAAGCAAAGATGGGACTGAGGATGAGAAAAGAAGGGAGAAAGGAGATAAGGAAGGAAGGAAGGAAAGAGCACTTGTCAATGAGCACCATCTGCCAGTGCTGGGACAGACCACAGATTTGTCTACAGATACTACAGAGACTGGCGCCTGTCAACTGTGTGTTTGTGTGTGTGTTGCCAAAGACAGAGACACACACATACACATGCACACAAACGGGTAGGATGACATAACACCCTCGAAAAGAAACTTACTGTACACACATCCCACAGTCACAGTTCACATGCATGTGCACTGCCTTGTTTCTGCAGTGGTGTGGACAGCTTGTAAGATGGGTTGTTGGTAGACGGCATGGAAAAGTACAGAGTCTGTGTATGTGTATGGGTGTGCGTATGGGTAACATCTGTATCGTCTGTTACTCGTGGAGCCAGAGTAAACCTGGAGATAAAAGAAGCCTGGAAGAGATCAAAGAAAAGGACAGAGACTCTTCCTCTGTCTCTTTCTATCTACGGCAGTCTGTCTGACTCTCTCCCACACACCTACACACACACACACACACACACACACACACATCAGTAATCTCAATGATACCAGCAGCATAGCTCCAGTGCTCAAGATTATTAAGCTGCAGGCATTTGGGCAACAGTTGGGAGTCAGCGATATCAGCAGAGGTGGAGTGCAGGTATGTGCAGGTACACAGAGTTCACCTACATAGTTTTCAGTCTGGATTGAGTGTATACCCTCAATCCCCTCTGATGTTTTCTTCCTGGGATGGTGAATGCTAACTTTTGCGAGTGCATGAAGTATGGAATAATGAATACTTCACTCAGAATGCATGATTATGGAGTTGTCTCGTTCCTGAAGTCAAGCACCAAAGGTTACGTGACAAAGGAAATGCTCCTGGATCATTTGGTGGGCTACATCTGCAAAACTGTCGCTTTGTCTTGACGCTTTTGAGTTTGTTTTGTGCTTCCTGTTTTAGTTTGTAGTTTTCACCTCACTATGTCGTCTATTTCTACTTCCTGCCTTTGCTTTCCAGTTTTTGAATGTTCCACCATGATTTGTTTCACCCGTGTCTGTTGTCCTGCCTTGTTATTTAGTTGCTGTGTTATTTGTGTCATTGTTCATAATGTGTCTGTTGCTTACCTGTGTTCTTGTTTTGTTTCTCAGTTCTGGATTTTGTTTTTGAGATTTTCATTTGTATTTTTGCCACCTTTAGTTGTTTTTTTTATGTTTCCAATCCCACCTGTTGATATTAAGGTTACTATAGAAACCACTAGTTATCAAGGACATGGGTTGATATTGCCAAGTGAATTTTGACACAAACATTTGTTTAAAAGTTTTTTTGTTCTCATTAACAGAACAGCATTAAGGCTTATTTCAGGTTGGGTTCCATGAGATAATGTCTACAAACGGGATTCCCAGGATGACAAAAAGTCACAAGTGAAGCCATGAATTTAACTCCAGACTTGTATGTGTGGTCTACATAACTTTAAACAATAGATGCAACTGTACCAAGCATTCTCACATAAATGGTCAGAGAAAATTACAACTTGTGTAAAAATTCTGTAACATAAAGCAAGAAAATCAACAAAAATGATTTCTGAAAAACTAACCTGACAGGAATCTCTTAAAATGATTTTATCTAATCCAGAGAAGTAAATATGACACATCAACGTATTTATGACAAAAAATCTTATACATCTAATGTTACCATACAGAAAGAGTGGCCTAATGTGTTAGAGGACAAAATATGTGACACTAGACAAATTTCATAACCATAGTTCACTCTGTGTTTCATTTTGATTACAACTTCCATGCTAGGCTAAGCTTAACACATCCTGTGGAGACGAAACAGTTATTAATCTTTTCATCTGACTCTGGACAGAAAAGACAAACAACATATTTCCCAAAAACGTTCTGCTCTTTCTGCGCCGTCATGCTACAACAGACGCACAGACTACTTTATCATGCAACCATCAGTGGAATCCACCACCCAGCGGCACCCACCTCCACCATCAGGAAGTGCTTTATGTACAGTGTCTGTACAGTACATATATGTTTATTAATGTTTGTTTAATATTATTGTTTGTTGTTGTTGTTGTATTATTGTTATTATTATTGTTAAAATTGTGTCATATTTTATTTAATGTATATTATTTTAAATTCTTATATTTTCGCATGATTTTTTTTCCATTGTCAGTAACACTTCATAATACATCACAACACACACAAATCATGCTGGAATATGATGTTATTATGTAACAACACCCAAACTTGACACAAACACATCTGTGTTGGGATTATTATTCCACAGACTTAACTTCAGAGCCTGAAACACCAGCACACAGGAGGTGAAAGGATCAGTGATCACATTCACACAAACTCACAGCCCACCCCCCTCTCAAGTGTGTGTGTGTGTGTGACGGGCCATGACACAACAGTACTGTCAGGATGGAACAAACAGAATACAGCTGAGCATGGGAAGCGTACACACACCTACACAAAGAGCTAATGATAATGATCTACCATCTCTACCATACACTGTTGTGCTACATGCTACATTGCAGCCCTAAAAGTGACAGCTGTGCCTTCACTTTCCTCCAAAGGTCAATCTGTTTCCTTCAATTTGATTTATCACAGAATGAAAAAAAATATCTTGATCATCATTTGAGTGGCCTGGAAGCTCTTTCTGTCCTGAGTCTGTATGAGCAAACTGCTATGCACAACCTACAACTATTATCACAGAAGCTATTATCATTATGACTTCAAAATGTTCTTACATGTCAGAGGGCTTGTTATGAGGAGGACCTGGTTGACTGCAGTGCAAGAACAGACATGTTTTGGTCATGATGAATACTTTGCTAAAGCTCCATCTACAATAAAATTTCTACTAATACACTGAGAGAATTCTGTAGTGTAGTTTTTATAAATGTGATAAATACATGCCTGCCTTAGCTTTACATACGCATGTGTAAAAATTCTAAGACAGCGTTTTTACATCAGCATGACAGTACATTCCTGTCCTAATGATCTCTGGCTCTTACTGGTGCAGATGTTTTGGTCAACGTTAGTGAAATGTCCCACATCACCACAAACACTGGTGTCTCTTCTCAGGCTTCCAGTCATCCACAGGATTTATCTCAAAGACCTTCTCATCACACTTTGTTTAGAACGTACGGTTACATTGTAACCTTGGTTCTCTGAGTGAAGAGACTAGCTCTCCACTCCGTTACATATTTCATATATACCGGGAATGACCCCCTGCAGGTCAGGGTACGTGGATACTTCTTTAAGACACACTGGCTTGCCCGTCAGGTTTATCTATAAAGCACCTGTGCTGGCCTGGAATTGGTGTTAGATCGAAACTTGTCTCCGAGTGACCCTAAGAGCTGGAGAGTTAGTCTCTTCATTCAGAGAACCAAGGTTACAACGTAACCTAAACGTTCTCTATCGTCTCAAGACTATCTCTCCACTCTGTTACATATTTCATATGTATGGGGAAACTCTTTCAGACACCCTGTGAGGAGATGGTGCAGCCCATGTCCAAATACGAATGTGCAGCAAATGAACTATCTACAAATGTGCATCATCCACAGACCAACCAGGACAGGTCCTGAGAGGCAGAGGGCCGCACAGGTCAATCTGCAAGACCGACCCCAGAAACACAGAAAAAGGCTGTACAAGGCATGAAGACCATTTCCTGTGAGTGACCACTCAGACCAACCCGCAGATGCTGAGCCAATCAAGGGACAACAGAAGGTGGGAAAGAGGCATGGTCCGGTTGCCTACTAACGAGTCCCACCCAGCTACCAAAGGAGGGGCTGGCTGCTATGTTTAAACAGCAAAATCTCAGAAGCATGGACTATGGCATATGGCAGCAAGAGAGGTTCCTTGCCATGAACGCCGAATGGGATGGGCACACACAAGAACACATGTTTGTATGTGAACATAACCCGGTAGTATAACCTAGGTCTTGACAGTAGGGGGGTCGTATCAAACCCCTGAGCCCTGGAAGGCAGTCCTCCGCCTTGCTACATAAAGCTGCGACTGGGGCCAGAGGTCCCCTGGTACCCATGCCGGGACCTCAGGTGCTGGTCGAGGTGCAGGAGTTCCTGCATGCCACCGTTTCCCTTTTCTCTTAGAAAGGCTCCCTGAGGCTTCTTGTGTGCAGCAGTTACTTTCCAAAGTAACTAGTTACTTTTATAATTTGTAACGCAGAAACTACTTTAGTTACTTTCTGGGAGAAATAACTAGTTTCTGTAACTAGTTACTTTTTTAGAGTAACTTGCCCAACACTGGTGGTGTCCGGGATTTCCACTTCATAAGAATGAGACGTCTAGCTGAGAGGGTTACAAAAGCTACCTGGTTCTTCTTATAATTAGGTATAGCAGGTATGAGGGTGACTCCAAATAGGGCAGTAACTGCCGATTGCGTTAAAGGAACAGAGGTGACCTGTGAGATAATATTAAAAATTTCCAACCAAAAGGTATTCAGGGAACATCATCAACATCACCATATATTTTAGACAGTCTGACCTTAAATTAAATGGCAGCGTTGAAGAATCTTACACTGCAGCAACTCGTGCCTAACAGATATGGAGGAAGAATGGACCAGCTGTAGACACTCATCGCAAACATCATCCGCAAGTTCACATTGTAAATCGTTCTCCCATAGCGTCCTAATAGTACGAAGTGAGGCTGGGTTTATAGAGTGAATGAGATCATATAACACAGAGATCATGCCCTTCGTAGCAGGCAGCGGGGTCAAGAATGGGTCCAGGGCAGTAGGTTCTGGTAAATTAGGAAAGCTAGGGTAAACATTTCTAACAAAGCTATGGATTTGTAAATATCTGAAAAAAATGTTTTTAGGAAGAGCCAACTTGTCTGAAAGCTGCTGGAAAAGTGAAAATATGTTGTCATCATACAAGTCCTAGATTGCCAGGAAGAGAACGCTCCATCAATTATTGAAGTGTGAAATAACAGGTTTGGTGCTAGCAAGGCCAGTTGAGAAGGAGCCTTAAGGCCGA
The DNA here is from genome assembly GCA_028641955.1 of Protonibea diacanthus. Classification (NCBI taxonomy): domain Eukaryota; kingdom Metazoa; phylum Chordata; class Actinopteri; family Sciaenidae; genus Protonibea; species Protonibea diacanthus. The sequence goes on along the minus strand of CM053976.1, from coordinate 30,352,485 downwards.
AATATTGCCTGAATTGTCTCCATACCCTCACAGTAGATTTAACTATTATACTCTTTGAATCAGGTGAAATGGGGTGATTTACAGGAGCATGAACAAGTGCAGACAGAGAGGCTGGTTTGGCAAACATGGGTTCCATAACTATCCATGTTGGGGGAGCCCTCGAAATGAAGCTAGAACTGGATTGCTCTTAAGTTACAGGCCCAGTAATAAAATCTAAAATTTGGCAATGCCAGACCCCCTGAGATTTTAGTCTCTGAGAATGTTAGATTTAAATAAATCCTTGAACTGGACTACCTAGGTATACAAAACTATCCAAAGCAACCTTGAATGGAAAGTTGTGCAGCAGGAAACTTCTTGCTGCCAGATTCAAGGGCAAAATCTCACTTTTGTTCAGATTAGGTTTGTAGCCGGACAAACAGCCAAAGAGGTTAATGTGTTTAAAGTAGTCGGGATTGAGATTGGCAAAGACCACTAAAAGATCATCCGCATAAAGTGAGACAGTATGCTCAACACCATACCTGAGTACACCTCGGATGCATGGGTGTAACCGAAGGGCCACAGCAAGAGGTTCAATGGCAATAGCAAACAGGAGGGGACTCAGAGGACAGCCTTGCCAGGTGGAGCGGTGGAGAAGAAAATGTTCAGAGAGGATGTTATTGGTTCTAACAGATGCAGTGGGTGAAGTGTATAACAGTATCACCCAGGAAATAAACTAATTGCCAAAACCAAACTTCTGCAGTGTATAGAAAAGATAATCCCACTCCACCCGGTCAAAGGCCTTCTCTGCATCCAGCAAAATTAAGACTTGTGGCATGTATGACAAGGAGGGATTGTACAAGATGTTATAAAAATAGCAGGTGATGGGGAAGTAGCATACATATTGTCAAGCTGAGCTATCCGTTGCTTCACTTCAGTCACTTTTTTCTTCCAAGTTTGCTTTGATAGTTTGAAAATGAGACAATTTCTCCTCGTAAATAGGCCTTCAGAGCCTCCCAAACCACGAACATGGAGATATCAGGAGTTTTATTTAGCGATAGAAAGTCGTCTATTTGTTGTGAGATAAAACTCACAAAGTCACAAACTTACTCACTCACAAAGTCACTCACAAAGACACCAAGGAGGACACGCAACATTGTAGTCCTCAATTTGAAGATCCAAAATAACAGGAACATGATCTGAGATAGCACCATAAGAGCAGGAATGTACTGATGATAAGAGATGGTTATCCAACAGAAAGTAGTCAATCCGTGTAAAGGTATGACGCACACTGGAAAAAAAAAAGGAATATGCTCTCCCTGAGGGGTTAAAGGATTGAACGACTTTGGTTAATTTTGAAGTTGCTACATTTCTAGTGGAGGAACGATCTAATGTTGGGTTGATCCAACAGTTAAAGTCACCTCCAAGTATGGGGAGATACAAGGGCATGTTGGTTAATTTAGAAAATACTAACTGGAAAAAAAGCCTCATTCTCCCAATTAGGACCATAAATATTAACGAGTGCAACAGGAGTATTGCATAATCGACCAATTATATATCTTCTGTTAGCGTCAGAGAGTATGTCAGAACAAGTCAAATTGGTTGACTTTCGAATCAGAATTGCAATACCTCTAGATTTACCCTAGAAAGATGAATGATACATTTGTCCAACCCACCTTCCACACAGCTTAGCATGATCTGATAACTTTAAATGAGTCTCCCGAAGATAGACAACATCCCCTCCTAAGTGTTGAAGATGAAGAATAGGATGATTGAGACCCCTACAATTCCAACTTATAAATTTTAACCTCCTCCTGGATTGACAGAACTGGCTATTCAGAGCCATAGCAAGTACTGATCTAATAATAATGAATAAATTAACAACCAAAAAATAAATAAATAAAACGAAAGAGGCGCTGTACCTTACACCATAGCATCTGGGGTAACAGACTTCTTAATACTTGCATTGACAAAGTCCATGGCTGAGTCCGGGTCATCAAATGTGTGTGTTGATCCGCCTGGCAGGGATATCTTCAGAACAGCCGGGAAAAGAAGTACAAACTTTGTTCCGGGGCAGGAGTGGAGCTGCCGCTTTACCCCTGCAAAGGCAGCACGTTTCTTGGAGACAGACGAAGTGTAGTCAGGAAAGATGAAAAGTTTTTTCACCTCATAGAGAAGTGGAGAGACCTGAGACATCTGCACGGTGCAAAATTTCATTACGGACATGGAAGTAGTGGATCCTGATCCTTAGGTTTTGCACGGAGAGTGCGGTGGGCTTGGTCAAGGAGCGGCATCTCATCCAGCTTCAATATGTCCTTTAGGAGTTGCGCAATAAAGTTGGTCGGTCGAGGGCCCTCCACACCTTCCTGGACACCAATCAAATGGATGTCATTTCTCCTCGACCTGCCCTCTAGGTCCTCACATTTGTCATTCAGTAGTTTCACCTGGGCTTTCAAGGAATTCACCGTTGAGTCCAGCCTGGACAGCTCAGTGCTGTTGTCAGTGCATGCGTGCTCCAGCTCGTGCATGGTCTGGTCATGTTCGTTTAGCCGCTGTAGCATAGGTTCAACTGTATTTTCCAAATCTTGTTTTACTGAAGCAATCTCAGAGCGAAGGTCAAAATCCAGTGAGTCAATCCTTCCGCATATATCACCTTTCATGGAGGCGAGCATTCACTCGAGCTGATCCCAGTCAGGAAAGTTAGCATCAAGCTTTGGCAGGGAGCCCGGGTCAGTCGAAGGCGAGGCTTTAGTGCGGCCACTAGTGATGGGAATTCCGGCTCTTTTTAGTGAGCCGGATCATTTGGCTCACCAAGAAGAGCCAGCTCTTTCGGCTCCCAAACGGCTCTTCATTTTACCACTTATACCTTTTATAATTCAGCCAAATTTAGCGCTGTTTTGACTTGCGATTTGTATTTGAACACATATATCACTTGAATTTAAATAATTTGCTGTAGCCAATTGCATTTACAGTTGTAAAATCCCTTGTAACTCCCTGAAACCACCCAATGATTGCACTAACTTGCTTGAAGAACCACTCTGCTACACAAAGCAGACAGAAACGCCTATAAGAACCAAAGCATAGAAATTAAAAAAAAAAGACAGCTATTGACATTTTCATTTTTTATTTAAACACACACACCTAACAAAACAAGTAAAGTACTGAAAAAAAGAGAAATCAAATACAGCACTCAAGTCAATATGATTTGTTAATGCCCACCACTGACATCTGGACAAACAAAACCAAAATGTTTTTGGTATAGAGTAAAAATAATAAATCTTTGCACCAAACTCCTCTCTCGTCTTCACTCCTCTCTCTCCTTCAGCACGTCTCCCTCCTCTTGTCTCCTGTCACCGTCTCAGCGCTGCTACCCCCGCCCCTCCCTGCTGAGTAGTATGATCCTTGTCAATCCTCACATGATTGGTTGCATAGCATGCACATGACACCTGTAGCTAGCACCCACAGCACCCACAGGTACTTTTCCTAAACAGCGGATGGTCGGGAGCCGGCTCCCATCAGTCACTTAAAAGAGCTGGCTCTTTGAACCGGTTCGTTCGCAACCGACACATCACTAGCCGCTTCCTCGTGATGACTCTGTCTTCGGGCGAGTAGAGGTCATTGTCGACTCAGGAGTGCAAAAGGTATTCCAATTAATTAAAAGACACTCAGAATGTCAAAAATAGTCACAAACTCTAGAAGCAACGGAGAAACACATCTCACATGGTGACAGTCGGACATGCCCCCGTCAATGTATTAATACTTTATCGTCCCCTTTGGGGAGATTCTTCTTTTCATTCTTTTTGGTACTTTTTGCACACAAACTCAGAAACCTAAAACCTGAACTCTAAAACTGTAACTACTGTGAAGAGATGTCAGAGCGATGGCTCGCAGGGTATATATACCCTTAAATCACAAATAAAACTGCACTGTAAACAAGTCGTTTGACCTGCTGGAACATTTTATGACATAAAAATGAGCCTTTCTGGCTCAGTTTCCTTCTCTTTATTTACAGGATTTTGGCACACTCACTACTTTGGAAAACAATACTATGTAAAACAGTATCACGTATATACACAGTAGCAGTCAAAACAAGTCAGCGACACCATGAAGCAGACCAGATTTAAAATGCAACCGTTCATCCAAACTCATCATTTAAACTCCATAACTTGTAGAAGCAGAATATTTTACCTTTTATTTATTTGGATTATTTTCTACTTTGTAGATTAACAATGAAGACATCAGAACTATTAAGTATCATATGGAATTATGTAGTACATACAAACATGTAAAGAAAGTAAAATATGAAGCTGACTGAAAGAGTGTGCAACGCTGTCATCAAAGCAAAAGGTGATGATGTGAAACATGATATAAGGGCACCCAGGTAGCTCACCTTATCACAGTGCCGTGGGTCTCTACACTGTAACAAATAAAACTATGCTTTGTTCAAGAAATTTCATATTCAGAATTGAATGGACAAGAAAATGTGAATAATTATGAACAAACGCAAAAATCCATATCAGATCGATAAGGTGCACCCTAATGATGTGTAAATATACAGTAGGGAATAATCTGTATTTAAAATATATATTGCCACAGGTCTTTATTGAACCGACAGCAGCGCATGCTCATACTGTAATGATCAATACACGGGGTTTCCTTTCCAAATGCAAGGGCAATGTGGTTGTTTCTCTCCGTTTGAAGTTCTTGCCACTTGACTTGCAGGATGGCCAAACTTTAAAAAGGTAGGTTTTTTACCAGGCTGTAAGCATGTATATAACATTGTACCCTACTCAAGAAATAATTTAAAAGGTCTGTATACGTTTTTATGAATTACAAGATTTCGATACATACTAGTTTTGACCCAGTGTTTGCTATTGGGCTAGCTGATATGGAATTCATGTTAGCTAAAATTCGGAGTGAATTCCTGCAGGAATGTTACGGACCATATTGACTGTTTATCTCATATATAAAGCATCAGTGCATCTGTGGTACAGTATAGGGCCCTCTTATTTCACCAGCGCGGTATTTCTAATTTCAGTGGCCATACGTCATGTAATGGAATTTGTTTGTTAGCCGAGTGCAGTGCTTCAGTGCCGAGCTGTCTGTCCATCTAGCACTAGCAGTATCATTAACTAGTAAAGCTAACATTAACGACTCAAAGTTGTTCATGTTGTCGTAGTCTATGCTATTTTTTGCTGTAATATGGATAGTAGAGCGTCTGTACGGCTGTATTGCCGACGTTTGTCTATTGTTTTTATTCATAAATTGTCATGATTTCTAATTTGTGTATTATCATATGAGCTAGCTATTAAATAGTAACCTTAAGTGTAATGTAATTTATTTTTGGTGTACTATGTGGTTCCTTGCATAAGACTTTTTTTTTTATGGATACCAAACTGATTTTGAATATTCTGATTATTGATTATTATTTTACAGATACAATGATTAAATAAATGAATTCATATTTCTATTTTGTGTGCGGAGGACTTCTTTTCTTTTAGTCGTGGCAGCCAATGAGGTATGGAGTATCATTTTTATACAAGTTTAAAATTCATGACAGCGTCACTCTAGATAAAATATAAGTCTGATTAGTGTTCTCTCGCATTGTCCTAAAAAAAGACTTTGATTGATATTGACAGTGTTTTCTCTGTCATACTGTCACATAGAGACTGAAGCAACGTTAGCCAATGAGAAAACAGTTTGACAGAGGACAGCCAGCCAGCACCCTGCTATCCATCACAGTGAAAAGAGAGAGAGAGAGAGCGGGAAGTAAAACTGCACAGCAAATCATCAGACCATAACACATCATCACGCACACACACACACACACACACACACACACAAATGAACATTTTCTTTTTTGTTTTTTTTTTAAAGATTATTTTTTGGCTTTTGGCTTCCAAGCTTTATTGATAGGGATAGCTTAAGAGTGACAGGAAATGTGGGGAGAGAGATGGGGAATGACATGCGGCAAATGAGCCACAGGTCGGGACTCGAGCCTGGGCCGGCCGCAGCAAGCCTTCTCACATGGGGCGGCCGCTCTACCTCACTCCTCACTACTCTGGAGGTTTGAATGCTCTGAGGTGGAAACAACTGGAGACTGTCCAGACTGGAGCAATAGGGTGAGAGAGACTTAGACAGAGAGGAGAGAGAGACAGAGAGAGACAGACAGACAGACAGACAGACAGAGAGACAGAGAGATAGAGTCCACCCTGCACTCTGTCATTTACAGATGTGGAATCTGGCAGTCAGTTGGCCTTGAGCACTAATTAGAGACCATCTCTGTGTGTATGTGCATGTGTGTGTGTGTGTGTGTGCGTGCGCGCGTCTGTGTGTGTGTGTGTGTCAAGGCCAGTCAACCAGAACCAAACTGCACCCACAATACATTGCTCCAAGCATAGAAATATAGAAAGCAGGCAGTATCCTTGATTCTCTCTCTCACACACACACACACACACACACACACACAGTGGCACTCCAGCTGCTGCATTTGAAGCCCTCTGTACTGATTATGATCCATTCACACAAAACTACTGACTCATTCATTTAATTACGTCGCTGAGCTTGTTAAGTTGACGAGGAAACGGAAAGAAAACAAGCAGTCAGGGAGGGTGTGTCACAAAGCAACACATCAAGTAAAGAAGAACGCCACACACACAACATAATGTCATATTCACACGTGACAACCTGTTGTCACGTGCCACCTGTGTGATGACATTCATGGATGATCACCATGATGTGCAGCTGAAAGCTTGGAATGATGCAGTAAGTGGAGCTTACACCACCTTTTCATGTAACCAGTAATTTGTTATATTGTTAACATCTTTGCTAAATAATATGAAGCTATTTTTCCCTGGTCCTTTTGACGTCCTACAGCTCCTCGTGTTCCAGTTGGGAGTGAGTTGCTGTATCCTGGGGTCTTGTTCAGTGTGAGTGATGGGAAATCGAAGCGTGAGATGGTCCGCCAGGTTGATGCAGCATCTGCAGTACCCTGGACATTGTACCGCATCGCTGTGGGGAAGAGGGAACTGACCAACCCTCACCTACAGTCATGAGTTTTGGGTAGTGACCCAAAGAATGAGATCACAATATATCGAGTTTGATCTGGAGTGATCTGCTAAACCTGCTGCCACCACGACCCCACCCCGAACAAATGGAAGGAAATGATGGATGGACACTTGATGGTCACGGTGTAATATAGGTTACAGAGTTTGGTAGTAATTAAGTGAACTGATCAAATTACAGACATTATGAACCTTACTGATCCAGCCAGTGACACGTACCAACAAGCAGAAGTTCAACCAATGAATCATGGATCACTCCACAGTCCAGAACGGGTGGGTGGTGATATGATTTCAGAAATGAGGGAGGGTGAAAAATAAAATGTCATGAATAAAATCATTATCTTCAGGTTTAGATTTATCCAGCAAGTTGTGCTGCTGCATTGACATGGACTGAAGTCTTATTGTCCAGCGCTTCATGTTTTTCTTTGTCGGGGCTGCAGAGACAGCAGGACTTCACTTTTCACTGAGAGTTTGCAGTTTCTTTTCAAAAGTAATATGTTGTGAAAATGAAGTTTTATTCCAGCAGACTGAGCACAAATCAATTTTTAGAATTGGATTCCATTTCCACAAGAAAATTGTCCAGTGGGGCATGTGGACTGGGAAGAAGATCTGCAGCTGGGTGATGATGTACATACTGCTGTGACACCTGACATATGACGCCCATAGGGTGCTACATGATAACATACTACCCTCTATCCCGCAGCTATCTATCTCAATATTCTCTCATTCCCTTGTCTGTTGCTCTCTCCGCAACCAACCCTCCTCATCGTTTACTGCAACCTCCTATCATCCATCAGCTCTGTGTGTGTTTCTCCCCTGCTGCCAAAGCCTGCACAAAAAATACACAACACGAGAACGTTTTCCTCACTAAACTAAGTTTGTAAGAGCAGAGTGGAAGCTGATGGAGAGGATACAACTCATCACAAACATACAACTTCAGTCAGACTGTGAAGCCTTGCCGGTGTTTGTGCGCAAGTTTGTGCGTGACGTGTTAACACAAGTCTGACAAACATAAAGCAGAGCTCTGTCTAAAGCCTAATTGTCACTTTGTCTGCATGTAAAAACAGGCTGGAAGTTGTAATAAGATGAAATAATAGTGTGGGGGACGAGACAAACACACACACACACACACACACACACACACACACACACACACACACACACACACGTAACATATCATCACAGGCAGGTGACTGAGCACACAAGTCACATTCTTTGAATTTGGTCACAGGGGTTACTGTGGTGTCAATTCTCTGATCATGGATTGGTTAACACATTAACAAAGAGTGGACAATGATGGCAGCCTAGAATGGAGAACACATTCATTCAAACTCAGTAACAGAAATATAGTATAGTATAAAGTTTGTAATATTTGTAACATTATGTTTTGAAAATAGCTATGATCTGCACACTACAGGGAACTATCATGAAACAAGAAGCTTCGCTACAAGTAGTGTTGCTTCACTCATTCTCGTCATTTTTCAAAGCAGCTGGACAGTGTTGGTTTTGCTTAACATAATAGTTCAGCATTTGTTAGGGACTATTTTTCGGCAGTGCAGCTTTGATACACACACAGTCTAAAAAACCTTGGACAGTGAATATGGATGACACCACAGCTCCAGGTTCATGTAAAAGTTGATGACTGTTTCTTTTTTTTTGTTCTGATGATGATGTTTTGGGAAGATCAACATTAATCTGATGGCTGAGTATGGAGCAGGGATGCTGTGATTAACTGATTTCATTATGAAGCAGAATATCACTGTAAAGGCTCACCTGAGCTGCACCGAGTGATTCTGTCACTGGGCTCACACACAGTACTGAGAGGATGTTTTATATGCTGTACAGACATATGCAGGTGTTTTGTTATGGGTTTCCACACTTTCTTTAACATCAAATTCAAGACTTTTCAAGACTTTTCCAGGTCCAATGCCCTCAGCTTCAAGCCTCAACACATACTGTATAGACATAGTTTGAGTGGTGGAGTGAGAAATGTCAGTTTTTTTTTAAGCTTTATTTTCGATGGAAACAGATGAAGAGTGAGAGGAATGTGTGGAGAGAGAGAGAGAGATGGGGAATGACAAGCAGGAAAGAGCGACAGGTCAGATTTGAACCCTGGGCTTCCACAGCAAGGACTGAGCCTTCACACATGGGGCGGCTGCTCTACCAACTGAGCTAAACGACACTCCGAAATATCTGTTTTATAAATGCTATAAACTTAATATAATTAATCCTAGCTGTCCTAATCACAGAAAACTATTTATGTATGTCCTTGCTTAATAACAGAGAGGGCAGAGCGGAGCAGAGGTATTGGGTTAGGAGTGAGAGGAGAGACTATAACAATTTTGAAAGTATTGAAACAAATGAGTTAAACTGTGGAGTCACCTGAATCACCACTGAAGTCAGACAGGAGGAATACTTAGTGTCTCTCTCCCTCCTATGCAATGTAAAGGCTGGTTCAGAGCTTGAGCCAATGGAGCAGCTGTCAAAGCAAATTAGAGCAGGAAAAACACTGGAGACAAGTCTCCCTCCTCTACCTCCTCCTCCTCCACCCACCCTTTTCTCATTCTCCCTCCCTACCTCCATCTCCCACTGTATTCCCCTCTTTCTTCATTCACCTGGAGACTGAGCCAAACACACACACACACACGCGCGCACGCACACACACACACACACACAACAGAATACAAATAATGTAAGAGGATGCATGTACATCATTCATGATACACTGGTTCTGTGTGCAGGAGACAAAGCAGACATCTTCGCCATTAGTCTGTGTTTATGTGTGTGTGTGTGTGTGTGTGTGTGTGTGTGTGTGTGTGTGTGCACCATTAGCACTATGGGATACAAACATTACAAGTGCGACAACTGTGTGCATCTACATCCTCATCAGACATAACCAATGCAGGCCACAGAGGTTACAGTTACGTTACACACACACACACACACACACACAAACACACACGCGCACACACACACGCGCGCGCGCGCACACACACAAACACACACACGCGCACACACGCACACACACACTTAATGACAGGTTTTAATAATGCTAATATCCTCACCATAGATAATCAGGCTGGCATGCACTGTCCTCATGTGCCTTGTTCTAATAGTAACAGTGTGCACGACTCATCCTTCACCCTGGATCCCCTCCGTCTTCACCCCAGCCCTCCTCTCCTCCACAACATTATCACATTCACTTATTACCAGGATCACTTTATGGCTGCTGAGATAACAGAGACCAGCGGTTCATTAACGGCACTAAAGCAGGGGCTCCATTATCAGCCAGGTGGAAGTCCCTTGAGAAAACATTACTCTGTGGTACTTTTTAGGAGGACGGGAATGAGACTATAGGAATATAAAGAAAACACCAAATAAGAGCCTCACTGAACTCACTGTGCTGTACTTAACTTGCGAGGCAGCCAGGCTGTGTCCGTACCACAGTAGTTCAGCATCTCATCAGGCACCTACGGACAGTGTTTAACCCTCAGTGTGACACAGCGAGGACGACTGTCCAATTTGATGACACGTTCCATATAGAGCAGGTCTGGGCCGTACTCTTTATAATAATATTTACAGAAATACAACAATTCCCACCATGCACAAGCACTTGATAACAGTCAACCTCAAGCAGAACCTGGCTCATGTTGGACAACCATGTGCTGAGACCAGTAGAAAGCGTTGACCTTTGAGGAGACCGGCTGACTCTGGTGACAACTATGGTGACTGCTAAAGAGGTTGGCATAGCTGCTGCTAGCATTTCTTAATTGAAAGAGCAGAGGACGATGCTGAAGAGTTCTCTGGAATGTTGGAATGTCACATGGTTCATTGATCTAATTTGTTGATAGACAGTAATAGATGGTTCATCCAATCACCTTTATGAAAGCTCCTGTCCTTTTACAAACAAATGACTTCCCAGGTGGCTCTGTGTAACAAACTCTTCAGTTAAATCAGTGTTAATGCAGGACGACAGACAAACCAAACAAACTAAGATGATCATGGTCAGTGATAACCAAACAAGCAGAGTCGAGCTGCTATGAAGGAATTACCTGAGGGAGGACTGACAGCCCTGAGGGGGCCGGTCGAACGGCTGAGCCTGACTCATGGCTGTTTCAGATATCAGAGGAACACTCACAGTTCTGATGTCTGAATGAAAATGCAAATGGTTGACTTTGGACACTGCCCACATGAGAGACACTGACTGCATCCCTAAGGTGTGTGTGTGTGTGTGTCATTGTTAGTCCAGTACAGAAACCGTCGCCTGTCTCTACTTTGATGAATTATTTTCATTATTTCCTAATCTGCAAATAATTCTCTGAATCATTCATTTGATCAATGCAATGTTATCAAATAACGAAAAAAAAGCTGATTACAGTTTTCCATGTTGATATGTTAATAATGTTTCTTCAAAGCATGATGATATTCCTGAAGACATGAAGAGGCAGGCAGCTGACGAACATTTGAAAAACTCATCAAATGTTTGCTGATTCATTTTCTGTTATCATCAACGCTGACTTCTTTCATATTTTACTGACTTGTGTCTATTTAAAGTGGCATTACTGAGTCAGACACATGAAGTGATCACAGAGCAGAGTAACACTGCTCAGAGTTTTCACAATAAAACTGAACATGGAAACTTATGGGCTGTGACGTACTGCATCCATCAGAGATGACACCAAACTTTCATGATATCACAGCAACAGCAGTGAAGGAGAGACAGACAGTCGCACCTCTGTGGAGGCTCAGCACCACAGACGTGGAGGTTACCTGGATCTCAGTTGTGACCGTCGGTGAGCTCCAGCGCAGCGGGGGGGGGGGGGGGAGCTGCGGCCGGGCGGGGTCTCGGTGGTCGGACGGGGTCCCTGTGCCTGCTTGCCTCTGCGGGCTCAATCCTCTGCTCCTGACCTCCGCGTTGCAGCGGCTCCAGCAGCTCCAGTCCACCTCCCTGCAGCTGCAGCAGACGCCACAGTAAATCCAACCGGACCGGGGTGTGTTTGTGTCTGTGTGTGTGTATGTGTGTGTGTGTGTGTAGGGGGTCTGTTGACACACGGATGGTTTGTTTTGTGCGCAGCGGCAGCGCTGATGCGGCTCACCGTCCCTCCCTCTCTTTCTGTACGTGTCTGTGACGCTGAGCAGTGCCGTGTCGTGCCGTGCTGTACTGGGGCGGACAGGAGCCCGGCAGGACAACACATACACAAAGACAAAACACGCCCAGCCGGCCATCCACGCTCCCACAGGACCCGCCTACTACCGTAATACTCCGAAGAGCCGCACAACGCGGTTTTATGGAACTCGGCCCACCTGGTGTGTTTAGTGATAAAAGGACTGTGAGCACAAACACACACACCTCTGTACCTCAGATCACACCATCTTCTGACTGTTTTCTGTCCTGAAATTACAAAAATAGTTCATCTGATGTACAACAAGGTCAGGCAGAAGTGATGGAACAGGAGAGAGAACAACATGTTTACCTCAGATTCACTGTAAAATCATTTTATGTCAATATTCAAATTAGAAGTTCCAGGAAGTATTGGGGAATTTTCTAGAACACCAGATTATGATGTGCAGCTTGATCACACACTACTCACTCTGTGAGTTTTCTTTATACAAAGTTTTATTTAATGTTATTCATCACATTATATCTACATTTAGTCATTTAGCTGAGACTTTTATCCAAATCGACTTACAAAAAAAGGTTAAACACGCCTCTGATCTGGTAGGAACTGGTAGTGCATTCCACCAATGAGGAACAACAGACGAGAAGAATGGGTGGCAGAGCCAGGTCTGTTCATCGGAGGAGTGCAATGCTTGTGAGGTAACATATGTCTGTATGAGGATGTTCAAATAGGTGGGTACAGAAACAGAGACTACTTTGTAGTCAGCATTAGTGTTTTGAATTTAATGCGGCCTGCATTAAGTTATCCTATAATCATCTACTATTTATCTTCAATGATCCAACAGCACTGGATATTTGTTATTTCCTGCAAAGGAGAAGGAGCACCACCACAGGACCTTCATTCCAACAGCTGTCAGACTTTAACAGCAGCATGACTCCATGTACTGTTCAATTAGTCATTTACTTTCTCCTGTGACCATGTGCATGACACAAATAATCCAACATGCATATTGATATACTTGGGTAGGGAAACTTCAAATTTCAAAAAAGAGACCTTGATTAAAAACACGTAATTAAGCATTTGATCATTGAAATCATTTGATGTGCTCGTGGAGGTGAACTCTGATTGTGCAAGTAGATCAATATCAAACTGTCATGACGAGCCCAACGGAGACCTGAAGAGTCCAGAATGGAAGACACTCTCGTTTTAGCTTTGTTGCACCTTCCATCCATTTTTATAACCCTGATCTGCAGACTGAGGTGCAACAACAAGAATATAGCAAGCAGTGGTGCATGGCTTGTTATATCACCCATTCATTCCATTAAACCCCTTCATCTGACAAAAATCTGAAATAAGAATATTTTTTTAAAATCGTGTAATATAATGTTTCAGCAGCTTAATTTAGGATAAACCCATTCCAAAATCAACAAATGGCCTTAACAAATAGAAATGTAGGGTGATCGTAAATGTCAGTGGACCACAACTTCTTCCTCATATAATCTTGGAAGTGAGACACCTAGTCAGGTACAACATGGAGTGTGTTTGTGTTTTTTACAGTTTAAATGAAAAGATTGATACCACTCTCCTGTCTGAGAGTAGCCTGTTAGCTTAGCTTAGTGTGCTGGACCGGTTTGCACCCATACCAGACAATACACGGCTGTTCTATTTTCAATGGATGCCTCACATTAATTGGGTTATATTTGCCCTTATTATTATTTTTGAATTGTCCCTATTAGACGATATGTGTTTCTTCTTTTGTTTCCTTTTTTGGCCAGGCTAAAACACAATGGACAAAATTTCACACACGCACACATCCATCCATGTTACTGCATCATTACAGTTTTTCATTTCACATTCTGTCCACTTTAAATTGAAAGCGTAAGTATGAATACCAGGGGGAACATCATCATATTCATTCTAAAAATACATGTCTAAAGCATGGATGCTGAAATAATGGAGGTGGTGTATGATGGTGAAGATAGAATTCAATACATAACATTTATAACATAACGTTTCATCCATTGTGAACCAACCGTATTACAGGCGAGCGGGTTGTTATGGAGTTCCATTAGCCTACATGAGAAGGTCAGAGAAGCCACACATCAATCGCATGTGGCAACAGTAGAGTTTCACTAATAGATGGTTTGAACGGGGTCAACTGTGAGACTCAGGGGAGCTGTACCAGTTACTATCAGGATGATGGATGAACACACGCCTCTCCTGCTCGCACTGTTCACTGAGAAATGCTGATTGGGGAGCTTTTGGGTGTCGCATCAGTGCGTTACCTTGGATATGTTGGATATGAGCACCGGTGCCATCAGTCACCCTGACAGCCAATCAATTAGCCAACCAATCAGAGGAGAGTGTGGGTGAAATATGCGAGTTCAGCTTGGTGGGTGGTGCTGAAAGTGTGCACACCTGCTGTGCACTGAGCTCAGGTCTGTCACTATCAAGGTTTCATCTTTTACAACAGGCCAATTAGGCACATTTTAACTGATGTGTTTGTCTGTGGTACACTGACAGCGAGGAGGGAGACACAATAACATGACCATCTCCTGAAAAAGCCGTTGATTTCTGTCCTGACAGTTGAACAGTTCTGTTGACTGATGCTCCTGCAGTTCAGCTGCAGATTCTTCAGGGTCTGTGAAATTGAGGTAGTTGTCTCTTTCAAAACAGTTTCATGTTCCAGACAGGCCTCTTTATATTATAAGTTCTGCTAACTGCCATGCGACCCAACATGGTGCTGTTGCAGTGCTTGTGATGAAGTGAGAGATAGAGCCCTTTGCTCCAGGTGTTGACATTACTTTCCCTTCCCCCTGCGTCTTATATCATTTCTTCACTAACTGACAGTTTGTTGTTCAGACAGAGCAGCACAGAGATGTGGACTCAAGTCATTGTAACTCAAGTGGGAAAATGTTTTCATGCTTTTGTTTCCTCGCTTTAAGCCATCACACAAATGCTTTGTAAGTAAAGCTACTGACATGATGGCTCAACTTGTTTGGGTTCATTTTTTTCTAATTTCAATTTCAAATATTAAAAATGTTCAACATTGTTAATTGGGAATTGCATTGTCAGGATTGGATGACCTGCTCTGACCTGAATGTCTGTGGATCAGATCATCATCATGATGAAATATTTTTATTGAGACAAAATGAATAATAACAATGAAACAGGGCAACATGGTCGTGCAGTGGTTATGTTCTCCATAAACAGACTTTTTGTGGTTGTTGGTCCAGATACTGGAGTACAGGTGACTTCATGGGCACTTAAAGTACATCTTTTTGTCAGACAGCATTCATGGGCAGCTGTGGCAGAGATGGCATCAGATGATCAGGTACGATCCCGGCTCCTCCAGTCTGCATGTTGAAGTGTCCTTGGGCAAGATACTGAACCCCAAATTGCTCCTGAAGGATGCACCATCAGTGTGTGAATGTGTGTGAATGGGTGATTGAGATATGTACTGTAAAAGAGCTTTGAGTGGTCACAAGACTAGAAAGGTGTTACATAAGTACAGTCCATTTACTATCTCTGTCATTTTATAAAACAATATTATAAAATATCAATATAATATAATATCTCAATAGAACCATAAAAATAACATGCTGTTTTTAAAATGAAGGGGTGCTATATTCCAAGAGTTACGGTTGGGTTAATAACAAACCATCAGCTCTACAGTGTGAGTGTGTGTGTGTGTGTGTGTGTGTGTGTGTGTGTGTGTGTGTATGTGTGTGTGGGGGCACTCAAGTGGCTGCATGCATGTGTGTCCTCAGGTGTCTGTTGAACTGTATAGTGATGACACAGTGGAAACTTCACACACACAACCTGCCATTGTATCACCCTCTTGCTATCTCTCTGTTTCTCTCTCCCATACACACACACACACACACACACACACACGCACACACACACACACAGCTTGGCAATGAGACTCTTTGGCATCAAAGATGTAGGAAGTGAAGCGCAACAGAGCAGCCGAGTCTTACAAGTACATAGAGGAAGCTGACAAAACGACCCACCAAACACCCAACAACCCTGCCATACACCAACACACACACACACACAGTTCCAAACATTAACCTAATACCCAAGAGCAAATGCAAATCTGAAAACATGGAGAACGAACCCACAGAGTTTATGACATAAAGAGAGCGGACAGGAGCAGGTGCAGTGGTGTGAAGAGAGGGAAGCTAGGTGTGTGTATGTATGTGTGTATGTGTGTGTGTGTGTGTGTATGTGTGTGGTGTGTGAATGTGTGTGTGTGCATACTAGACAGAGAGGTTTGGTGCCAGTGAGCTGATAAGAGTGTGATAGCACTAACACAGTGAGGCACATGAGACAAAACAAGACTCACACTGACAGGCTTTAGGCCTCTGCAACACACGCATGCGCACACACACACAGTAAACAGACTGCAGGGGTAAATGTTGACACTCTTATTTATTACATGACATATGTTCCATCTATGCTATCGCTGGGGTGCTATCAAGTGTATGTGAGCACCATTTTGTCAAGTGTGTGTGTGTGTGTGTGTGTGTAGCTGGTGTAGAATGTTCATAAATGGGTGTAATGGGCTCCATATGGTGAAGTCGGAGAGCTGTAGCATGTGTGTCTGGGAGAAATATCACCCCTGTCTCCACCTTTTACACACCACTGAGCTAACATGCACGCACACACACAGACAGACACACACACACATACGCACACACAGAAACACATTTGAACTTCCTGCAGGGATGAAGATGCTGTTTCTCCAGACGGTATTTGCGTGTTAGTGCAGCGTGCTGTCAAATGGAAATGGAAACACAAAATTATCACTCATGATGAGGAAGCAATGAAAGAAGGAAGGAAGAAAATATTAAAGAGGGAACGAGGTGGGGTGGGGGTTATGGGGTTATAAAGTTATTACTTGTACTTGTACAGTACTTGCATTTAATTATCATAGAGTGCTTGAGTCTAATGTAAAATTAAAGTAAAAATGTAAAAATATAGAATAAAATATAGTAAAATGGAGTTGGGTTGGTTTTAGCTGACCTTTCTGTGCGGCCCAGACTCACAGTGATCGCTTGTACTGCAGCTCAACAAATGCAGCAGCATGGAAGCGTCTTCCTTCCACAAAGCTTCACAAGAGCAAATCTTCTGACACCATTTACATAGATCAGCTGGCTGATCTTCTCTGCTCTAGTGGCATGGTAATGCTGTGTGCTAACACTACTAGTAAATGAGGTGATGGTCACTGGTTTCTCCTTGTGCGTAATGCTTAAACTATTAATGTGTCTAGGCTGAACCTAAATGTGGTCAGTAAGTTGATTAAACTGGTGCGACTGGCAGGCAGGCAGGTAATCCTGGAGACAGGAAGATCAGGTGTAAGGTGTAGTCAGACTGGGCAGGTGACCTAACTTGACTGACTGGCAAAATAAACTCGCTTCACAGCAGGTAGTGTAGCACATTTAAGCCTGGTGGTCTTGTTCATCCAACAAGTATTGATGTTCCAAAGTGACCCATGACCAGGGCCACTGCTAGCCAATTTGGTACCCTAAGCGTAATTGCTTTGTGGTGCCCCCACTGGTAGCCTAATGGAACAAACCACTGGGTGATGAGGGGGAGCCAGGGCACCAAACCATAATGTATTTTATTATTCTGAGAAAATGTTGCCTATAGTAGACTGATGATGTGCATTACAGAAAAGATTCCTAAAAAATTTAATCATTCATAATTATGATTGTTAACCATGTTCCTGTCCTGCTGCCAGACCATGGTCACAGGGTAGATGCGTCTCCTGGGGCCAAACTGCATGTCATCTTCAGGGTTAACCCCCTTCACTTTCCTCAGCAGTGAAAAAACACATGAGCACCGGCGTTGGCTTTTGAAACAACGTGGCCTTTATTTGATCACACACTGTAGCCTACGCTGTACATTTATTCCTAACCTAACTCCTATCGCTAACCTGCAGCTTCTCCGTCCATACACGTCACTCGTCTCTGACGGTTGCTCTCTCTCGCTTGTCCACTCATACGTTACACACAGCTGTATTCCCCAAGGGAATTACACTACTCTTATAACATGATGATAGTTGGGCCATTTTGGTGCCCCCTCCAGCACTTGGTACCTTACGCACAGCATGTAACGTCTGTAATGGTAGCGACGGCATTACCCATGACCATTACAAAGATGATTCACATGAGCCTCTTCTGATGCTGCTGCCTCTGTGGTGATGATCTGGTTTAAGAAAGGCAAAGATTGTTTTCATGGCCAACAATGGCTCCTTAGTGCAGTGGCCACGGTTCAACTCTCACTATATGTTGTTGTCCCCTCTCCCCAGTTTCCTGTATGTCTTTGGCTGTCCATTATCAGATGAAGACAGTTGTGTTTTGAAGCCCATGGGACAAAAAGTCTGGAAAAAAAATTCTTAAATGTGCATTGCTGGAAAAATGAATGACACAGACAAACAATATTATTTATGTCATTCATTTTCATCAGCACAACAAAGAACAGGGGATGATTTGTTCCTTTGTTTAGTTTGTCCATTCTAGGCTAGAAACTCTGTGTAGATCAGTCCATTCTAAGATAACAGATTATTTTCATTTAGGTGATTTTACACTAATGAAAACATGTTTAATATATGATGTTCCATTTCTGCCATATTCTCCCTGTAAATCTGACATACTGGACCTTTGAACGCCTGCCAAACCAAAGCCTCCACTCAGCACAGCCACTTCAACAGCCCACAACTAATGGACTGTAATCTAGATACAACACACACACACACACACACACACACACACACACACACACACACAGTTCCATGCCTGGGAGATGCCCAGTAAGTTATGGTAAATGGACTGTACTTATATAGCGCCTTTCTAGTCTTCCGACCACTCAAAGCTCTTTACAGTACATCTCACATATTCACACACTGATGGCATTGGCTGCCATGCAAGGTGCCAACTGCTCATCAGTTTGAGGAGCTAACCATTCATACACATTCACACACTGATGGCACAGCCCTCAGGAGCAATTTGGGGTTCACTTGTCCAAGGACACTTCGACATGCAGACTGGAGGGCCGCCAATCATCTGATTAGAGGACGACCCGCTCTACCTCCATGCCATAGTTATGATGCAGTTCTCACCATCCATGAGCAAACCAGCATGATTTGCAGTAACAGTAAAAATTTGAAGATCTATATGTTGATCAAGAAAATGATTTGTTTGCTATCATTTGCTTGGAAGAGTTGTGTCTGTGCTAAAGTTAGCTTTGTCAACCCATACATCCACCCTGACTCCTCCCTGTGTGGACCTTATAACAATGTCACTCTACTCCAACTTCTTCTTTGAGTTTGGGAGGACGGCTTCAGCACATCACGTTTTATTTCCATAGTTTCAGACATTATTTGTTGGAATTTGTTTTCTCTTCCACAGGTTTAACTTTAACTTTTTACTCACCTTTTTATTCATAGTTCTGATCATCCTAACAGAATTTACAATCACGTTTCACATTTGAGCGGCAGACAGCAGCAGCAGCACAAAATTTTTATTTTTCTGTTCTACAACAACAAATGTGTGTATGGCTATTTTTTTCAAGTGGTAAATGAATGCATCTCAGCCATCATCTCAGCTGTCTTTATGATAATTATTTGACATACGTCTTATTTTGTTTTAATATTTTCTAGTGTGGTTGTGTGTGTTCGTGCATATGCAGGGACAATATCTTACAGGCAACTGTCATTTGTTGAAAAAGGCCAAGGCATCTGGGCTCACTTCAGATGCAAAAAGGTGGTAGGCATGCTCCAGAGCCACCAGGTAGGCTGCTTTGACTGTGACATGGCTGCACTGCCATCCTCTTGGGCAGCTACTAATCCACCATGGACTGTGGAGAAAGCCTATGCAGCGCTGCTAAACTAAACACT
This sequence comes from Protonibea diacanthus, assembly GCA_028641955.1. Classification (NCBI taxonomy): domain Eukaryota; kingdom Metazoa; phylum Chordata; class Actinopteri; family Sciaenidae; genus Protonibea; species Protonibea diacanthus. Next base: position 30,332,419 of record CM053976.1, on the reverse strand, counting down.
CTGCAGAGAGACAGGTGCTGTTTCTGAGGACAGACAGGATATCTACAGTATCTGAAATATGGCGCAGCATTAATCTCACTTAATCTAAACACAATGCATGTAAGCTGTCAGATGCTTGCATGCTCGTCCCCTGTCTGAAAATGCCTCTCCACAAGCACGGTGGGGAGTCCCAGACTCCACAACTGCCATCTTTCAACAACATGCAGGGAAGCATTCAGGTGCAACACATCAGCTCACACATCATGGGGTCAACCAACAAGACTGGAAGAAGGAAATGAAACAAACTGAGCACATTCTGTCAGTTTCATTTGTTTTCTCCACATTGCCTCATTTAGGGCAATATTGCCTAGCATGGGCTTTTGTGGAAAGCAGAGAAATATAGATTTCAGGAGCACTGTTGGATATCAATCCCATTTATATCAGCAGTCATGCCAATTCAATCCACCAGGAGATGAATTGTGTATGCAGTATTTGTTTGTCTTGTCAATTCTTTTTTCCACACGTTTAGTGGTCTGCCACCTCCTCCCACTCCACCTCTTCCATTATGCTTCTTCTCACTCTTTACATCGACAGCAAAAGGCTGGTTGTTCAAGCAGCCCTTAGTGAAAGACTGTGGGTGTACTGTTAAAAGTTTTGATACTCTGAACACATGCAAACCGTTTTCTGAACCAGGCTGTAAACATGTTTATTTCTTCTGTGAAGTTGGACATTTTAATACAGGTACTTCTGCAGCCAGTTTAAGTGGCAACTCAAGAAATCAAAAAGAGTTTTTAGCACTTTCACATTGGTTATTCCCAGCCATGGAGGTTGTGTGTGAGCTGCACAGCTAACTGAGCTAACAGTGTAGATACCAGATGGGCTTGGCCTGCCATCTGGAGACTCTGTCTTGGTCCAGCTGTGTTTACTGGGAGGAGGCTGAGCCCAGTTCTAGATACGGCTTTAGTGATTGGCTGCTTAAAGAGTAACGCGAATACTGTCTGTCGACCAGAAAACAACATAAATCAAGAGTTTAGGCAGAGCACCCTAGACATCAGAAACTATTTTCTCTATAAAAATTTCATTCAAATCAGTGATTATCAGAATCACTCTGCTCCAGCCACCTCATAAGGAAGAAAGTGCAAAGTTAGTATCGACCCCTGAGTGCAGGATGGGTCATCAATAATTTTCTAGGAAATTACAAATTCCCAGAAACACCTACAAAATGCCTTTTTTGTCATTGTTGGGTCAGACATTGGTACTACACATATGTGATATAACACATTCTTTCTAGTAGTGTGAGTTTTAACAAATCTAAAAAATTAATGCAGCCCACTTCTCTGGATAGAAGACATAAAGGAGAAAGGTTCCCACTGTCAATCAACTTTCATAAGCAATGTGCAATTAGTACAGAGACCTGCTTCAAGTTAAACTGCAGCATTACAATCCCAACGAATGCAGACAAAGCCAGACTGGCAGCACCAATAGTTGTGCCATTTTGTACTTTAGGTCTTCCAAGTCAACAGTCAGAATGATCTGACACTTGGAGAAGATATTTTACTTTGGCTGTATGAGCCAAGCCAATATTCCTGTGTTAGAGTGGTTAGCTGGGAATTGCTCATTATTTTCCACGGTCTGTTAAAAGAACAGACAAAAACAAATTGTGTCTTTATAGTTTCTTTGTGTTTTATCTTTATCTTTTCTGCCTCTTTCCACTCTTTTCTCCTTTATCTCTCTAATACTGCTTAACAGAGGATGAAACTTTAATGGTCCGTTTAAAGAAACTGGGTCACTGCAGTAGCAAATAACGTAACACTGAAGATCTCTTCTTTTTGTTTTTACCTTATTTTTCTCTTTTGAACGAGTATGAAGGTAAAACAAAGGTAAGAATAGAGGCTCTAAGTAAGCTATAACCCACAGTGTACTTTTAATTAAAGGAAACTGATGACTGTGTCAATATGAATGGAAGAAGTAATAAGATGCTTATTTAATGCAGTGTGACCGGGTGCGGCAGGTGAGAACATGACATTTTCATTACTGAATGATGATGTCAGTGTAGGTGCTTATTGCAACCCCCTCACATCAATCTCTACCTAGTGTGAAAAGAGAAGAGAAAATACAGCGACTGCAAAACAAGTGACAGATGTGAAAGACCCTAACTGGAGGCAGCATTCAAACTGTTCTGGTTCTGGAAGAGAATCTGTGTGGAAGTCATTCAAAGGCAACAAAAAGAAAATGGTGATGATCAGACTGCGTGAAGAAAAAAATGGAACCACAGATTTCTGTTGTGAAGCTCAGCGTGGTTGCTCTGGTCCTCATCATCCTGACAGTCCTGCCTCCGCCATCTCCCCACTAATCCAAAAATTAGCAAAGAGGTGGAGCATGGGTGGAGCTGAATTGGGCTGAATGAAGTCTGGTGGTTTAAACAAGACACCTGCGACACCACTAACATGTCATTCAAATAATTTGAACAGGTGAGTTGTATATAAATTCAACCTCAGTACAGCTGTCATGAATGGGGAAATTAGCTATAGAGACCAAAACTGTTTTTGTACCAGGCTGTAAACATGTTTATTTCTGCTGTGAAGCTGGACATTTTAACATGGGGACTTATGGAGACTGACTCACTTCTGGAGCCAGCCTCAAGTGGACGAGAAGAGGAACTGCAGTTTTTGGGTTAGTTTTTACAGTGACAGAGGTTGCCACTTGGTGAATGAAAACACAGTTAAGTGTATCATAATCCATTTCTACTTCATTCTGTAAATCTGGCCAGTGTGTCAAACATTTAAGACGCCAAACAAAATTGAAAATATATCCATCTGAAAAAAAACTTGCATTGACCCCAGAATGTACAACGCTAATTTTATTTACAAAAGCACGGAAACCTACAGAGAATGTATGTGCAGAGTCTGACACAATGAGAGGCGTACAGTGTGGCAGTTAAGTGAAGATCATGCTGACTGTTTTGTACTCACAGTGCAGGTGTTGATGTTCAGTCTTGTCCTCCTGCCAGCTCTGATAGAGCAGCTTTCATCTCAGCTCATCAGACATATAAATGGAAGTGTGTACTGCTAGCCAGGCCAAAGACTCCACTTTTTTTTTCCTCCAAGCTGTTTCTGTGTCAGTAATTTTAGTCTGTGTGACAGGGGGCTCTGTTTTGTGATCATAAGGGCATCTGTGGTGTATAATTTAGTATGTGTGTGCAGATGATGGATGACGAGAGAGGAGGAGAGCTACTTCTGCAGCATTATGTATTAAAGAGGTTCTTGGCTGCAGAGCAATATCCACTTACTGGCACTGACTGCTTCACACTCATCTCTCTCTCACTCTCTCACACACACACACACACATACACACATGCACACACAGCTTCTTACTTGCTTGTTGGCTTGTTCTCATCGCCTTGTCTTTTCTTCACTGTTTTCCTGTCATGTCTTGTCATTTCTTGACACACGCTGTCAAAATGTCACAGGGCTTTTGTCTTAGAATGAATATAAATTAAAGATAACTACAGAACCATAACAGAAAATCAACCAGCATCATGTTTTAGCATTTCAGAAAGACAACAGAAAACCTGTACAAGTAAATAAATTGAAAAATAAAGTCTAACGAAAAGAAGCTCATCTAGAGATGGGGCAGGGCTAAATTTAGCTCCTTTGCTATCTTTGTAGAATATTTGTGCAGACAAGTCACTAATCTCTCTGACACTGATTGAAAATGAGGATTACACATATGTCATTAAAATGAACTAACCAGTAAGGCTTGGAGCCAGTTGCTGATTGCGACCACCTCCCCTCAATGTCTCCCTCCTAGGATGAAGGAGAAATGTACGTCCACTGGCCACATTAAATGTTATGTGTACAATATTTTAAGAAAATTTGAAATACAATTTTTTTTTTCAGATAAATCATGGACCATAGTTAAAGCATTAACAAAATAAATATTAGTTGATTAGTTAAAAAAATAATAATATTTTTTTGATTAATCCATCTTAATCAGATTTAGACAAAAGACTGTGCTCATCCCCTCCCACATTTCACCTGTCAGTTTAAAGTTTTTATTCCTAACCTCACCAACAATTAAATTCTAAATTCTCATGTTTTACCCTTCTCATCCTGAGGCAGGCCTGGAGTGAAACAGCTAATGAATGTTCACACAGTGTTGAAGACAAGCTGACACACTGGAAGACAACAACACAGGAGCAGCTGAAGCTTTGTAACTTATCCCCCTGCACCTGAAGGAAGCATTAAATCAATGCCCATTACTGATAATTACTGCATTTTTTATTAGTGCAGCATCTGTGATATCTACCTGTCCAGTATGGAGAGTACTGGTACACAAAAGACAGCTCTGGTATTGATTTAAGCCCAGTGAGAGGTGAGGGAGGTGACTAGAGCTGACCAAACAACCTGAACATGGGGAACATGTACAATGACCAGGACTGGAAGTAATGAATTACACTACTCATCAATACATTACATACATTCTTGCTGGCCCTAATAATAGTATACCGTAAGTAATAATTGTAAGAAACAGAAACAAATATAGAAGAAACAACAAAAACAACATTATGGAACAAATAGGCACGTCCTCAGGCTCTTTGTGATGTGGCCCCAAGACGGCAGAGAGTGGACTGGTTAGTCTAAATTAACTATAAACTAACAAACTAAAGTGTTAACTGCCCAACAGTTAACTGCATGTGAGGTACAGATGTCATAATTTATGTTTACTGATGTACATACAGTGTGAATGTGATGTGCATAAAATAAAAAAAATGAATGGTTTATTAAAGCCTCTGTTTTCAGAAAGGCCTTGTGAAAATAAGGCCTGCTGGAAAATACACTACAGTCATATTTAGAATAATGGTACTAATCATCAGAGTTCATTACAGTCTGTTCACACATTGGCAATTAATACAGGTCAATAGCTTCATATTCTTTCATGTTGCACACTTGCTACACACACACTCAGTCCTGTCCTCTGCTGTTTAGTTGCTATTCACACATTGTTTAAGTAATTAGAGCATACCATGAATTCTAGGTGCTGCAACACCCTCTATCTGCCAGACTCCACCCGTACCCCTGTGAATCTTACTGACTCTCCAACATTTTTCAGTGAAAGCACTGTCTAGACTCTCAACAGTCTGCTATCAGTGCTAGTCAGCTGCTAACTGGTCCCACTGGGCTGAACAAGAAACCACAAACTCTACACACACAGACAAGCAAAAGGGATAACCGGAGGCTCACATAACCGCTGCTTGTTATTAAAAGATCATCACAGTACATACACGTCGTGCATTTCTAGACATGCAAGCAGACAACTGGACTGAGAGCAGATAAAAACAGCCAATCAAGACATCCAATGACAGATGCAGAGCTGCATGGAGAGCAGTGTGTCCTCTGGGTTCTGATTTAACTCAAGAAAATAGCCTGGAAATGAAGGATTGCTGGGAACAAAAGAGAACAGCAGCGTGCCGACACTTTCCATACTTATGGTATAGGTTTTATTTAGGAGTCTACACCCACGCTAGTGTAGCAGCATACTATGTGCTATCTGTCATCTTGTGCTGCTGTTGTGTACTTGGCGCCACAGGTGGGCCGGTATAAAAGCCACCACTCTCCACTGGCTACTCCCCTTGCGCCTCTGTCGTCACTGGTGCGTCATTTCCGGGTCATAGGTTGTTGACAGGTGTGGTTTCCAGCTGCTTCACCACAGTGGTTGCTTGCTTTCTTTGTGCTCACAGCATTTGTGTAGGGCAGTTGCTCGCGTGCTGCTCCGTGTGTCCCGTATGTGTGGCATAGTTAGTTTTTCTCGCCGTTATAGTTGATGCTGTCTGAGGGCTAACGCTGTGTGGTCACAGGTAAATGCCAGCAGTGTGCCAGCCGGTGTTCTCTCTCCCTCCCTCCTCCGGCGTGAATGGGTGTGTCCTTAAACAGGTGTGTGTTAGTATAGCAACCAACAGCAGTATTTACTGTTAAACATAGTGACACTAATGGTATGTTTTCTGTCATTAGACGTGCAATCAGCTGTTTGGGGTTGCTGTTGCTTTGTCCTACTTTAAACTTTGCCGCGTTGCTCAGCTCTGTTTGGACTGCTGTGGCCTTGCTTAGTCTCCGCGCTGCTTGGCTGCTTGGCCGCTCGTGCTCCGCTCTGCTCGGCTTCATCTGGCGGTCGCCGCGGCCTGACGTCTGCGGCCCACGACATGCCCCAGACCGGCTCTGTCAGACTCACGCTTGGGTGTTTTAACTAGGGCCTGGCCTTCATGTGTGCGCTGAGTGCGCACACTCACTGAGTGTGTCACGTATGTCGGGTGTTCAGTCAGTCCATACACTCAGCTCCAGCCCCCTTTGTTTCGTTTCCTGTTTTGATTTTTCTTTTGTATGAATGAAATTGGAATATTTTAAACTTAACAATAAAATTGTGTATTTTTCTACAAATACCTGAACCACGTCTCATGCCTCACTGAGTAAACTTACCTGTGTGCCTTCCAAATTAATTCTGCGGGTGATATTCCCAGGGTGGCGTTGTCGGTTCCTTTCCCTAATTTGGTTGTTGGTCAAATTATTAGGTTTAATTTCTGTTTCACCTTATCCTCGCCACACTAGCTGTGAGGCAGTGTGCCAGGCTTTGAAGCCAATTTGACATACTGGCCAAACTGTAAAGACCGCAGTGGCAATGTCACATGATGCACAGTGGTCTAAAAAGACTCCAGCTTACATTGTATAAGAAGTGTTTGTAAAACGATGGATAACGGTGGATGTGAAAATGAGCTGTGTGAAATGTTTCACAATTAGAACTTCATTCATTCGGTCCAATAACATTTGAAAAGTGTAGAGGAGCCGCAGGGTTAAATCATTTTATCACCATTCAAGTCAATGGGGAGCTAAACAGGAAGTTAGCTGGTGGAAGCCTCTAAGTACTATGGCCCATGCACCATATACTGTATCATATCTCTTTAAAACATGACTTGTTTTTGACTTTATTCATCACAGGCCTCTGGGTCTCTATTCTTGCTGGATATGACATCATGTTGACAATCTACTTGTCAATTCTGCATCAGTATAATCCATAAAGATAACATTTTCCCACTTTCCAGAGTTTTTCCACTTGTTACCAAAAGTAATTTTGACTTTTTTTTTAATTTAATAATTTTTGTAAAACGTGCAACGTGCAACCAGTGAAACATTATTTCACTAGTTGCACATGAATGGAGACATATTCATGAATACACAAATACACATTAAAATACACAAAGTAGTGTTTAGGAAAATGTTTTTGTGCTGTGCTGCGACGCTGTAGCCTCAAGTTGTGAAACTATTTGTGTTGGAGGAGCTAAATAAATGAGTTCAGATCAGTTTGTCAGTCTATGACTGAATCGCAGCTGTGCTCATAGTCAATATAACAGCACTCCCTCTTGTGTGATATTGCTTAACATAATGGTAACATGTGATACTGATTAACATATTGGGGAAATTGTTATGTCTAATCAGCAGTTAATAACTGGATGTACAAGTGACATTCATTGTCTGTGCCAAAACCAAAGCATGCATGTTTTACTCATTTTCCCTTGTGTTGACTCCCTCAACTGGGTCTACCATCTTCTGGTATGTTGTTAACCAACCTGTACACTTGGATGGATTGAAATGTTGGTTACAGTTCATTTAAGCTGACATATAACAAAGTCTAAACCAGTGTTTTTCAACCCTGGTCCTCGGGGAACACTGCCCTGCATGTTTTAGATGTTACCTGCTCCAACACACCAGATTCAAATGATCAGCTCGTCATCAAGCTCTGCAGTGGCCTGATAACGAGCTGATCATTTGAATCAGGTGTGTTGGAGCAGGTAACATCTAAAACATGCAGGGCAGTGTTCCCCGAGGACCAGGGTTGAAAAACACTGGTCTAAACAATAGGAGAACAGTAGCCAGAAGAGTATTATAGCAGTCAAAGGTAGGAGATGACCAGTGCCTATACAAGGTGTTGTGGAGAAATTACTGAAGTCAAAGGTCAATGGTGAGGTCAGGAAGGAAGAAAGTGTTCAGGAGCCTCTGATGTCTTATGCTGTACATCACAAGTGTCTGAGTCGGTCTCATATTCTGCCCAACTCATCCTGATGGATAGACTTTAAACCCCAAGATAACATCACAAATACTATACACCCAGAATTAGCCAAAGAGAATGTTTTTACCCATGCAGGTGTTATTGTCAGCACATCCTAGTCTGGAGACACTGGTCTGTGACCCAGTGTAACCTAAGGATAGAAAATTCCATAACACAAGGAGCTGAGTACCAAGCATTGATTTCTGCAGTACCCCAGTAGAAAGAAAGTGATGATTACACTCCTTGCAATGCCATTTTGATGCCAATTCACTTTCAAGTTGACAGTTCATTATGTATAGCAAATTACTTATACAGTTATATACTTATATATATAACTTATTCAGTCTCACATAAATGATATATATTAAAAATACAACCTATCCTCTGAAGACGTGAAAAATGTCTGTGGGAGCCTTCTATGGAAAAGGAATAGGAAACAAATACCCTACCTCCAATGATCACTTCTGATGTGGCTTTCATAAAGTCAACTCACACAAGAAATGGGGATGAGCGTTCTGATGATATGTAATTACATCCAGGCAAGTACAGTAGTTGAGGAATTTGGCTGTTGGTTTAGAGCCAAATGATGTCCCTCAGCGTCTAAGGAATTTAATATGTTTTGATGAGTTTTTATTGGCTTGAACAGAAGACGTAAAGGGTAAAGGGTTCAAAAAGAGTGGGAGACGTGCGTTCAGTTCAAGGAATATTTATTTGGAAATATTTGGGAAAAAAAACATATTGGCAACAGACCTGAAAAACAAGAGGAGAAACTGCCAGATTAGTCCAAATTATTTTATTTCACAATACTAAAATAATTAAAACCAGTAATATATGAATAGCAAATGGTTTAACAACATGAAATACAATAGAGGATAAAATGGCTACAACAACAGGCAGGACAGGGTACTTACTGCGGGGAGATTCTATCACAGGCCCCAATAGAAACCACCACGTGTGCACACTAATCACTGCAAGGACAAGCTAACCTACAATCCAGTGAGGTGACCACTACACTTCAGGCCTACCACACTGCATGCAAGGAGGGGTGCATATCCCACGACTACTCCCCGCAGATCATCCCTCTGCCTTTGACTATAAAAGAAAACCCCAAAAGACACATACACTGAGATTCAGTTGGTTCAGGTTCACAAATGTCAGTACAGTGCAATCAAATATATATAAAAAGGCAATCTTCAACCATCTACATAGTAGTTCAACGACACAATAGTTGACGGGTTCCACTCTGGTTTAAACAGGGAAGAGCGGAGTCTTTTCCTAAAGAGATGATCATATTATATTAGTGATATGTCTACAGTTTAATGAAACTCCAAAGTTCACTAACACATACCTCTTCAGCGCAGGACCACAGAGCTCAATGTGGATCACCTCAGGACAGTCACACCACAACTAAATATACAAAAGGCCTCATTAGTTTTCCCATAAGGCAATATAACACATCTTTCTCATTCAATTTCCCTTACCCGCACGGACACTGCAACCCTGCGACACAACCAGACCTCAGACAGAGGCACTAATTGCCCTCACCTGTCCCTATAAAGGCAGAGAGCTACCTTTGGCCCCACCTGACAGGGTGGTGCTTTGAATGTAGTTGCCAGCCCTCACACATACATACATATTTTTAAACAGTGCAATTCAGTGTGAAAGTAATGCAATACATAGTCCAGCACTTGTAGCACTGCCTTTGATTTTTGTTATCATAATCATCATGCAAGTACATTAACTATATATATATACATATATATATATATATATATATATATATATATTATTGATGATCAGAGTTGTTTTATTTTGAAAAATGGCTGGATTTTCTCCCAATTACATCTGTCTGTGGCTCTTGACACAGGTTAAGACAGGTCAAGATGCTCATCTCAGTCACGTGATATGTTACCCCAGTTAAGCCCTCAAAGCTAGCAAAAATGAGTAAAAAACAAACATCTTTGGAAAGCTTCTTCAGCAACCGAAACAAAATTACAGAATAGACTGGACATAAGGAACACACTTCGGGTGTCATTGTCTCTATTACTAATAGATGGGACTGGTTCATTGCGGAGAAACAAGCTCGGGGATCCCACTAATTCAGTGTAATGCTGAGTTGTATTTTTATGCACTTTATATTTGTTTTTATGCCGGTCGCATCATTTTATATCGTCGTATTTACCCCCCACACCCTGAAGGCCGGCCCGTGAAAATATTGTCTTACATGAAACCAGTCTGTGGCGCAAAAAAGGTTGGGGACTGCTGAACTATATAACTATCACAATCAAAAACAATAAAATAATGAATGAATGAAAGTTTAGAGTGTCGTTATGGGAAAGATGCAGTCTGAACAGATGAATTGTCAGTCTGTGATGGGAGATGTGTAATGCAAGGCAGAGCTCAGGAGCCAGGAAAGCAAATAGTGCTGATTTTGTTGTGTGTTAGCTAAACCCTTCTCATAGTGAGAAAATTGAAAGCAAGCTGGCATTAGCAGTGTGTAGTGGACTGGCTGGGCAGATGGCAGGAAGAGATTCTGGATATCCTCAAAACAGAAGCAAGTGCTGTTAAAGAAACCTTTTTTTTTTTTTTACCTCTGTGTTACACCCACCTGGGTGATGTATGGCAGCCATTTTGTACCAGAACGCACCACACATCAGCTTGAAGTGGGGAGGGAGGGAAATAGAGACACTCACACTGGGAGATGTTTAATGGCCAGAGGGAAGGAGACAGTTTGGGAATTGTGCCAGGACAGTGGGAGACCCCTTACTCTTTTTGATAAGTGCCATGGGATCTTTAATGACCAGAGTGAGTCAGTACCTTGGTTTAACATCTCATGCAAAGGACACTATCTCTTACAGCACAGCGTCCCTGTCACTGCACAGGGGCATTTGGATTTATTAAGAACGGAGGGAATGATGCCCCTTATTGCCCCAGCAACACAATTTAGTTTGAAATCTTTTAAAATTTAAATCTTCATTTTCTATTATTACTTATTACCTTAAGTGACAATAATGACACAGCTCCAATGTTTGTTTGATGTTCTGGGTTTATTTTGCTTTAGATGAGAAATGACATAATCAGACATTTGAGTTTAAAGTGCAACTGTGTGATTCTTCATCTGGCGGATTTTCAGCAATATTGAATCAACAATGAAAGAACAATAGAACTATTTGTCTACAGTCTGGCCAATCTTAGCATACCCAAAACCTGTTGAACTGAAAGTAAAGTCATTCGTCCGCATGCCAGGCTGTCTAGTTTTCCTATAAAAAGTAGAGAGAGACAGACTTCCGGGTGATGCTATGGAGTAGATAGACGCATAGACTCGCTGCTCCACCTGACCCGTTAATAATAAGCCGATAAGATAACGAAAAACGATAAATGAGTACTAGACTGCAGGAAAGGGTCGCTAGAGTTCCAGTCAGAAAACAGGCAAGAAAGACATGAAAGTCGGTAAAAATGACGACGTAATTACAGCCTCCAAGCAACTAACGTTAGCCGAAGCTACACTGCTGAGACCCGTCTGTGACACCAGCGGGGATTCGGCGTTGCTATTCTCTACGCAGAGAATAGAGTGAGTACAGCGGAAGACAGAAGTATACGGCAGGAGAGGGCGCTGGGCTACCTGTTGCGGAAAGAGGCTATTCTTACTGCCAAATGCGATGACATGGAAAATAGACTTCGCCGCAACAACATCAGGCTGTATGGAGCTCCAGAAGGCGCAGAGATGGGTGACACGGTATCCTTTATAACAGACTTTCTGAGCACTTCGTTAGAGTTTGAAGAAAAAGTCGACATCAAACTGGACAGAGTACACAGAGCGCTAGGTCCGAAGCCCAAGGCCGCAGCTGCGCCGCTGAGATCCATTATAGCTCGGTTTCTGGACTTTAATGTGAAACAAAAGGTGCTGCTGCAAGCTTGGAAGCAAAGAAATATTCAGTTTCAAGAGCATACGATTTATTTTGACCATGACTATTCGCCTGACCTGCAGAGGAAAAGGAAGAAAGTCCGAGAGGTTATTAAAAAGTTAAAAGAACATCAGGGCACAGTCTCCATATCCAGCCCAGATAAGACTCTTCTTGGAGAGTGGCACAAAACTGTTCCCCTCACTCCTGGAGGCACACACAACATTGAAAGAACTTGGCATCGAAACAGCAATGGAGGACCGGGAAATATTGGAAAGGGAGCTGACACGAGAGGGATGGTCAGTACAGCAGAACCGGAGGAAGAACCAACAGCTGAACCCAGCGGAGATTAGAGCCTTCGTCCAGGGTGACTACAGAGAGGAGAGAGCCGCTGGTCGTGAGTAATGATGTACAAATAACAATAGAAAGAAAGAGACTATGAGACTGGACTTGTGATGAAGAATAAAAAGGATGACATTATAAGGCTGGGACTTGGGATGAAGAACAAGAACAGGTGCGTCGTTTATCATAAATTACTGATTGCGAACAAGGAACTCTATAGTATCATTATTAGAAAACATGAGTAGTAGGGTCAGTGTGGGATGGGGGGGAAATGATCATCATCTATGAGGCGAACCTCGCTATCAAGGCGACGTGAGAACATTCCTGGCACAACCTGGTGGACCGTTGCTGCTGCACTTTGTGCATTCTACCCAGAGAGACATCTCTCTCTGACCAGTGTGGATCGGGAGTGGAGATCCCCTGAGTCTGTTTGTAAGGTTAAGACTCTGTTCATTTCATTTCAGGGGCAATCCACCGGTGTCTTGGAAGTTCAGTGTTGTTTTTCATGTTCAGAAAAATTATTCTTTTTCTTAGTTATCATTGTTCTGTGTCTCTCAGCAAATCAGCTTGTTTCGTCAAGGTAACCAGTATTTATGCTTTCTTTTTATTTCAGTTATTAAGGCAGGTTTTCAGTGCTTCATATGAAAAGGGTAAAAAAAGAGGGGTTGCAATTCTGTGTCGTAGATCACTTGGTTTCACCTCAGAGAATACGTATGAGGATAAGAAGGGGCGCTACATTTTGGTGGTGGGTGCAGTCAGTGGTGTTAAGATGTCCTTGTTAAAAATTTACGCATCAAATGAAGATGACCCCAGCTTCTTTAAAGAAATTACAGCTCTTTTGACCATTCATGCTGATGGATTTACCATAGTGGGAGGGGATTTCAATTGTGTGTTGAACCAAAAGTTAGATAAACATCCATTTGAACAGGGACCTGTACTACAGAAAACTGAAATATTGTGCAATATGATTGAGGAATTGGGGCTGGTAGATATATGGCATCAAAGACACCCCAAAGAGCATGATTATACCTTTTTCTCAAAGGTTCACAGAGGCTACTCCAGAATAGATTTTTTCTGTGTGTTAAAAAGAGATGCTTATAAAGTTAATGACTGCCATATTGAACCTATAACAGTATAACAGTATAACTTATAACAGTATCAGATCATGGCCCAGTGGCTATAATAAATAATAAATTTAGTGAGTGAAAAACAACCTAAATAGTGGAGATTGAATGTTTCACTTCTGAATCATCCACAGATAATTCAAAGTATAAAGAAAGATTGGACTGAATATATGGAATATAATGATAATGAGGAAGTTTCAGTATCCACCTTATGGGAAGCGGCGAAAGCTGTGCTGAGAGGGAAATTAATTGCTCTTTCATCTAATTAAAAAAATTAAAAAAGATCGTGATAAAGAACAGGGGAATTTAGAAAAACTCATACAGGAGTTAGAAAAGGAGCATAAAAAGAAAAGCGATGAGAATATTTTGAAATCTCTTAATCAGCACAGACAAACATTAAATGATTTATTGACACGTAAGGCTGAGGGCGCATTACGTTTTGCCAACCAAAAATATTATGAATCAGGAAATAGGGCCAGCAGACTATTAGCATTTCAACTGCGCAAGGCACAAGCAGATCGCACGGTGGCAAAAATTGTGAATCCTGTTACTAAAAAAACATTATCCCACCCTAAAGACATAGCTGAAGCCTTTTCTGTTTACTATGAGACACTTTGTGACTCAGAAGAGTCAGGAAACAAACTAGAAAAGATTAATACAGTATTAGGAAAAATTACGTTACCAAAATTAACTGAGAGCAATTCCAAAGCATTGAGAGATCCAATCACAAAAAAGGAGATTGAGGAAACCATAAAAAGCTTAAAGAATAATAAGGCGCCAGGAGTAGATGGATATCCAAGCGAATTTTATAAATGTTTTCAAAGTGAAGTTACGCCCCTCTTAGAAAGAGTATTTAATTATGCCCTTACAAAGAATGACCCCCCAAAATCTTGGTCCGAAGCAATAATATTCATAATCCCAAAGGAAGGCAAAGATCCCACAAACTGTTCCTCTTACAGACCAATAAGTTTGCTCTGTTGCAACGCAAAAATTTTAACCACTACAGTATATTGGCGAAACAAATTCAAAAGTGTATACATACGATAATCAAACCAGATCAAACTGGGTTTATACCAGGTCGTCAAGGAATAAATAATATTAGGAGAACTCTAAACATGATCTCAGTGGCAAAACAAAAACAGGAACACTCAATGCTTCTCAGCCTGGATGCTGAAAAAGCATATGATAGGGTGGATTGGCAGTATTTGGAACACACATTGGAGAAAATGGGATTTCATCCAGATTTCGTCAGTTGGATTGGGGTGTTATATTCCGGATCCATGTCAAAAGTGTGGGTAAATGGTTATACATCAAGGAACTTTGGCTTGAAAAGAGGAACTAGACAAGGATGTCCTCTTTCCCCCTTACTGTTCGCTGGCAGTATCGAGCCCTTGGCAGAAATGATACAAACAGACTCTAGAATTCAAGGAGTAACGATAGGTGAAGTGACCCACAAAATCTCACTATATGCAGATGATGTTATTTTGTATATTACTGATCCCTTGAATTTAATTCCAGCCCTTTTGACCTGTTTAGGGGAAGCATCAGGTTACAAAGGTAACGATACAAAATCAGAAGCCATGATGCTAGTAGGCAAATGGCCAACAGAGTTAAATAAAGATGTCGCATTAAATTGGTCTGATAGAGGATTCAGATATTTAGGCATTATGATTACAACACAAACCTCACAATTATTTAAGGAAAATTATGGCAGATTAATCACACAAACAAAATGAGATTTGACTCAATGGGAGATTCTTCCCCTGTCCCTCTTAGGTAGAATTGAAACAGTCAGGATGAATATACTCCCTCGATTGACATACCTCTTCCAGTCCCTGCCTATTTGGATACCAGCGTCCACTTTCACAAAGTGGGATAAAGTGATTTCTGCTTTTATCTGGCAAAAGCAAAAACCTAGAATTAGACAAAAGTTGCTATTAAGCCCAAAGGAAAAAGGTTGTCTTAGTTTGCCAAGCTTGAGACTATACTATTGGGCAGCACAACTCTGTTGTATGGTCGAATGGGTTGTACAAGACGAGGAAACAAGGAAACAAAGTGGATTGGTTTGGAGAGCTGCGCATGCCTTCAAGTACCTCTTGAGACAATGCCATTTCTGGAACTAAAGAAATGGAGAGACTTAAAAATTGAAAATGAATGGATTATTTGAACCCACAGGGTTTGGTCTCTGGTGAGGAAAAAAATAGGTGCACCTTTAACAATATCACGGGCAGTAAGAATAGCTAAGATTGTTGATTTCTTGCCAAACAAGATGGATGCTGGGTTCCAGAACTGGGCGGTGAAAGGATTAATAACTATAAACCAGATGTTTGATGGAGAAACGCTTATGTCATTTAAGCAACTACAAGATGAATATGTATTGTGTTCTAAGGACTTCTATAGGTATTTACAGTTGAGGGATTATTTATTGTCGCACACTGAATGGAGCGCTTTAAAACAACCACCATCACCTTTAGAAAATTTTCTGGTAAAATGTATAGAGGAGAATAGTAAGAGGAAGTTAGTATCTAATTTATACAAACATTTACAAACGCATTTCTCTGGAAATTCTTTAGATATAAAGGAAAAGTGGGAAATGGAAATGAATGTTGTTATTGAGGATGAAGAGTGGGAGATGGTGTGTGAACAGGGTCATAAAATCACTCATAGTCCAGTGTGGAAAGAATTCAGTTGGAAATTAAAAATGAGATACTTCAAGACACCTTCCTGTACTTCAAAATATGACAAAAATAATACCAATTTATGCTGGAGAAAATGTAAACAGGTCGGGGACCACACTCACATTTTTTGGGATTGACCAATATTGACTCCATTTTGGCAAGGGATCCAAACAGAAATTCAAAACATTCTGAAAATTAAATTACTGCTGAATCCATTACATTATATACTGGGTTTGACTCCAGGGGAGGATATAGGGAAGAGAAAAGCCCAGCTACTACAGATTCTCCTACTTGTGGTGAGGAAAATGATAACCCTGTGTTGGCTCAAACCTCTACCTCCCATCCTTCAACAATGGCAAGAGAGACTAAAGAATGTTTATTTGATGGAAAAGATGACTGCAAAACTTCATGTAAAAATGGATTTGTTCTTGGTTTTGTGGGCCCCTGTCATTTCCCACTTTGGATGGTCAGACAGATAATTTGGTAACAGCTGGTCGGAAGAAGCTTTAATTGTTCCTTGGTTGTTGTGTTTTGTTTTGTTTTTAGTGTATTATTTTATTTTCTTATACACATAACTTTAAATAAAAGAATGTTCAAAAAAAAAAGTAAAGAGAACACAGAGCCAAAACAACGCGTTTCTGTCAGAATACTTAATGACTCCTTTCTATCATTTCCACACAGATTTCCTGACAGCCTGCGGACAAAGGGCTCCTTGCATTTGGATGAATGGAGCGGACGTTCATTGGCTCTGGAAGAGGTTTAACAAGAGAGAGACTTGCTGAATATTTCATACCCCTAATGCTGCGGCAGTCACACCATTCTGCATGGGAAGAAATCTCTAAAGACCAGATCAGGGAGTGGATGTCAGTATCAAGGAAATTGGTTGGTTGTCATCAAATTCATTGTCATTGTTTGCTAGTTCATATAGGGCTAACAAAATGAAAGGTGTTTGTTATAGTAATTCAAAACTGAAATGTTTCAATACACGTGGGATGTGTAAAACTATGTATGACATGAACATAGAATTTAAGTGGTTTTTGGCCACTCAGTGAACAGTGAATACCATGTTGACGTATCAACCCAGCTGATGCTGCCTGATAACAGTTATCGGTATTACTTGCTTGTCCTTCATCTTCCACCACATCAGTCCTTCTTTTCACCTTGTTTATCAACCACATCGCTATTACTGGGCTTTGCAAAGTGACTTTGGACACTCAGCTGCCAGGTAAAGGTCATGCATATGAGATCAAAGATAAAACCATACATTACATAACTGATGTGCACACTTAGCAACCAACTGGAAGGAGGTCTACTACTGGTGGTCTATGGATAGCTATTGACAGTGTGACGTGAATTACTTAACATTTCTTGAATAAAACTTGTCAGCCTGGTTTTCTTACCTGTAGCACCCAACAGCTCCCTAATTTCTCTTCCAAACCTCGTACTTTGTGAGGACATGTTTATAAAAGGGACGCTGTGGATCATCATGAAATAATAGTCTCTGGCAGAAAGCCCAACTCTCTAAAGCCCTGATGGAAAGCTTTTTTTTAAGTTGGAGGCGGAGGAAGGTCACAAGACTTCTCAAAAATAGAACCAAGGCAAGTGGTTTTCCACACAAGCGATGGTTACGACACCGCCGTTGAAAAAGATGCCTGCTCGCATCGCTACCAGTTAAGAAGGATCTTAACAAAAAGGCTTCAGATTTTGCCATCAGCGTTAAAAAAAACTATTAGGTTAACGTAACCCATGTAACAACATGTTTAAGCAACCAAAAACAATGATCATGTTTGGTTACCTCACTGTAGCAAACAACAAAGCATATACCTTGTCAATAATATTACAAGCTAATTCCATCAGCCTACATGTCAGTGAAAGATATCTTCAGTGAGATGTTTTCCTAAATGAACTCATTTTCTGTAATACAGTGCAAATAGAAAGGACAACCCTACCGTCTATGTGGTAAGCAACCAGCGAGGTTTCAACCAGCGACATTTCATCTTAAAGCTCAGAATCTTTGTTTGAGTCACTAGCTACACTGTAGACCTGTCTAACTTGTACTTGTCATACATCAAATTATATGTTTTAGCAATGACATCAAAGATTGTGATAGTGTTGTACTGGACTCAGTTATATTCAGAAGTGTTTCTAATATTCTGCCCGCCTCATGCATGTAAATATGGAGGATGTGTAAAAAACCTCTGATTATAATGTAGTCCAGTACATCATCATCTTTAACTTACCTCTATAACTGAATTCACACATTTCCAACAGTGTCATCAAAATGGAACATTATGAGCTTTATAAAGATAGATGTCATGACAGTGCTATTTGAATTTACAGGTCTATCTCACAATGGTAAACCCAGTGTATATCCCCACTGGTTTGGTATATACTGTGTGATATTTTGACTTGTCATCACAGGAAAAGGTGTCACTCTAATATGAACATTCAAGTACTGCACTGAAGAAAAATCTAAAAAAACAAACAAACAAACAACAATTACATCATCTCAGCACCCCCCTCTTCTGCAATGATTGAATGGCAGCCAACTGGAGAATTAGCACCACCAACTGTTTTGTATATCTCAACAAACCAACTCCTTACTGTATATTTGCATAACAGCAGTGGATAGAAACACAAAAAGTCTTTTCTTTTGCCTTTTGTCTGAAAAAATGTGGTTTGAGAGTGACAGTGAGTCACTGTGTACAGTACCAAGCTGCTGAAACCGAAATCATTTTCAACATTTCAACGTGTGCTTCTTTTCCAAAGATTACAGGTGAGGAAAAGGTTTATTCCAGATCCAGTCATTTTTCATGCAGCCAGCTGTTTTCATAGTGTGTTCATCGTTCCAGTCACCTGATCTCCACACCCACCTGTTCACCACCTACCCACACATCCTTAGTAGCCTATAACCAACAACACAACCCTGCTCTTTCATGTCAAAGTCATAATCATTGTATATCTGTCATCCTCACTTACCATAAAATATACTAGAGTATACAGTATGGATCCACATCCATTCCTGACATCCTGTAAGTCGTTTTCAAGCGCTATCTTTGGCTCAGGGTTCTAAAACCTTTGCTCTTATCTTCTAATGCAGTCTTGCATCAGTTAGTTGGTCTCCATCCAAAACAAAGATGTGAGAGTTTTTCACATGATGCTGCCAATATTTTCTGTTATAAAGAACAATGGGGAGGGTGAGGCTGAGATTCCCACTGAACAGTGCAGTAATTGCAGCACTTTAGAGCTGCGCTGAGATGGAGTAATAAAGAGCATTGTGACTAATTCATGGTAAGTACACACACACACACACACACACATATATGCACAGATGTTATTGCTCTCTAGGAGATTGAGTCAGTCTGGACAGAGACAAAAAAGAGGAGGTAAACAAATGAACAACAGGCAAAGGGATGGAAGGGTTGCAAATGATGGGTCAAGGGAGGAGGAAGAGGAGGCGGTGGTGAAGAAGAAAAAGAAGTTTAAAATTAGATAAAGATGGAAAGGACAGAGGACACGAGGAGGAGGCCTGTCTATCCTGTCAGGTTTGATTCCAGCTGGTTCTGCGCGGCTACAAAGTCAGCAAGATAAAATGACGTGAGCGGAGGAGGAAGACGAGGGAGAAATAAGGGGAGGTGGAAGAGGAAGGTGGAAAGGTTAGAGTAATTAACCTTCAGAGTCAGCATTGCTCCAAATAAACAGCCCGACTTTCAAGAACTCTACAGCTTTGTTCAACCTTGTCTGCAGCTTTCTCTTCACTTTGTATATCTCTTATGAAATCCTCCACTGTGTGTAAAATGACTGAATGAACAGTGTTGTGCAAGTTACTTCTCCCAGAAAGTAACTAAAGTAGTTACTGCGTTACAAATTATAAAAGTAACTAAGTTACTTTGGAAAGTAACTATTGTGTTACTTTCAAGTCATTGTTTAAATGCTCAAATGTACCAAAGAATTTGGACCCTACCTCCATTCCTCTTTGACAGAATGTAAAATACATGTGCGTGTTCAATTATTTATGATATGATATTATAATCAAATGGACACTTAATACAATACATAACAGAAATCCACAGTACACAAACCTAAACTATTTTAACGTTGCTGTGGGAAAGTGAGACTAGCATCCAATAAAATGTTATGGATTATTGTAGATTGTATTATAATTACTATGTTTATATAGTGTTTATTCTCGACACTGACGTGGAGAGGCTCTTGTCTCCAGGGCATAATGTGCATTTCACGGTTACACTCGTTCCCTTAATTTGTTGGAAGGAAAAGTAATGGCTATACTTCCATTAAAGAAGGCTACTTTTGGACTATTTGGGCTCGCTATTCCTGTTTCTCTTTGACTGAATGTCCTGTGTTGTCTCTGTGTGTCTGACAATTTGTCTAAGCAACACCCGCCCCACTCCACCTCTGATTGGCTTACCATGGCATTTTACTCAACCTCAGCCAATTCTTATCATTTATGTGATTGTCTCCGCCCTCACCAAGGAAGGAGGAGCAAGAAAATGTTTGCTGCTCGGCTTTGGTCTGATGAAAAACAGCTGCCTTCAATCATAGTAACGCGCTGCATTTTTTGGCAGTGACGGTGTTATAATGATGGGAAGAGTAATCAAATAGATTACTCGTTACTGAAAAAAGTAACGCCGTTACTAACACCGTTACTTATAGCGCTGTTATTCCCATCACTGTGAATGAATGACCCAAAACAAACAAAGATTTATTCATTAATTTTACAAGCAACTCCCCACACTGACTCTCCCCACTCATCTTATCTGCATCTGTTTATTCATATAATCCATTTCTGGGTGTTTTTAAATACATATGTACAGTATTTACCCATCTTAAGCTGTCATGTCTTATTGTCTGAAAGTTTTAGTGTCTCAGAGCAGATTGTCTGAACCAACAGTGGCAATCCATCCATAATGACACAATTCACTCAAAACCACAATTTTCAACCTCATGGTGGCACTCCCATGATGTAAAATCTCCAGTCAGACATCGAAGAGACAAAAAAGAAAAGAAAAAGAAAGAAAAGAGTGAGGCTGTGCCTGTTTGTATCCTAATGCATGCACGCACACACTCACACACACACGCACACACTCACACACACACACACACACAAACACAATCTGTATATGAGTGTGTTTTTGTTGCATGGTCTGCTGGAGCAGGTCCATTTCAGAGAATCAGATCACTGATAAAACACCAAATATCATCAGTCGCACAGGATCATTAGCAAGCTACACATCTAGGTTAACATAGACAGGTAATAACCAGCTTCATCATACTGGTAATTCTCCAGGGTCACCTTTGTTAGTTTTTGTGAAGCAAATAATCCAAACAGGTAGAGACATGGAGGCTGGCAGCTCAATAACTTGAAACTCTGAGATAATGAACTCACAGACACAACATGCAACATGCTGCCAACAATACTGTTATGACTGCCATTTGAGTACAGTATCTTGGTGCTCAAGTCAAACCTACATCTTCCTGATTCCTGCTCAGGTTCCTCTCTTTACTGGTTTCAAAAGCAAATCAATGTTCTTAAGTCCCAGAGTGAGCTACACAGCTCTCCTGTGTGTCAGGACTATGACCATTTTTATTCATACAGTCTCTTATGCAGACAGACAGCTGGACCATTTGTGCAGTCCATGTTCATTCCCCACAAACAGCAAACATTAGCTCTAAGCTAGCTAGAAATGGATGCACCAACATTTTGCACAAGTGTGCATATATGTCTGCGTTCAGCTCGGCCTTTGACTGAACTCAGAACTCTAAAGAAACTCCAGTTCTTTCTGTCATTTCCTCCGGTGTCTGCTTTTTACTTGTCTCTCTACATTTATGATGTTGTTTCAAAAGGTCAGGTGTGTTTTTGCTGACTTCAGTTGTCAGGTTGTGTTTGCCTAGGCAAATTTGTCACTAAACACATCTTTCCATTGACTTTGCATGCAAGGCACTGTCTTTAAAATTTGCATGACGTTCTCTTTGAACACACAGTAATAGTCTATTTTTAGAAGATTTCCAGTACATGTCAGCATAGCTCACACAGATATGTTCGGGAGAGAACAGCGGTATAGATGAATAGCTTGCTGGACAGTAAGCTACACAGCAGGAGTATAAGTGCTGATGCACAAAGTGAATCTAACATTTCTGTGTAAGGTGTCGCTGAGAGAAACTGCAGTTGAGAGTGACGACAGGCTTTTAGGCACCTACAGCAGAGAGCAGTTCTGTGCCATGTTCTCCACATGGCAACATTAGAAATCAGCAAAAGATTGTAAAAAATCACTTTAATCACTTTAAACAGAAGGACATAAATCTTATATACGACTGCCTCCATTACAGCTGCTGAGTTCACTGTAATCATCAGGCTACATTTTGGATGTCTGCTCCGAGTTTTGGACGCTCCATCGAGCCATTATCCTGCTGCCCACACACGCACACACTCACACCCTTCCAAGTAGCCTCTGAACACCTTTAAACATTGTTTTGGTCTCGCAGGCTTTAGTGTAGTGATGTTTTTTATTTATCTGTTTATTTCTCTCAGTAACAAATGGGCTGAATGGGGCAGTCAGCGCCATCTGTTACTGTTGAGGCTGATAGCTGCTCTAATGGGCTGGGACCGAGGTCCACTCTGCTGACACACACACACACACATGCCTGCTGTAATGAAACTGTAGCAGGTTTGGTTCAGGTGGCCTACTGTACACACAAGCTATCGTATCTAAAATCAATAGTATTAATGATACACACACACACACACACGCAACAATAGAAGGTGTTTATCAGTAACATAACTGCTGATAAACTGAGGGCAGGTAGCTGTTTCACTGCATGTAAGCCATTCTCTATTGATTTTCATGTGCAACCATACACAGCACCCTGTCTGAGACTGTCTCATCTGACACACCTCCTCCTACTGTATATACAATACATCCTGCTGTAAACATGGTGAGTCAGATTGTTGCTGATAAGTTTGATTTTTTTTCTATTTCTATCTATTTCTCTATTCACGCTACATTCTCCCAATAATCCAACATTTACAAATATTGTGTGTAACCTCAAACAAGCTTGCCTTTTCTACAGTAATGGAGTCTTCTTGTGAGACCGTGCATGGAGACTGTGGTTGTGGACTACATTACCCATTGTCTTCTCTATGATGACCGTTCTGCTTCCAGGTCCTTCTGGAGCTCTTTTTGGTGCTTGGCTCTTGGGCGACTCTTCTGACCAACTGTATGATTGCTCGGTTGGAAATTCTACGAGGAGCTCCAGTGTGTGATTGGTTGATGATGGACTGATGTTCCTTCCACTTCCTTCCACTGGTTTTAGGAAACGATTTTTCAAAGAGTGAAAGTAACCAACCAACACCCAGTTGATTCGAATGAGCACATGTACTGTAGGATAACTAATTAAACTGGAATTACTTGGTTAGTGCTTTTTCTTCCTGTGTCTTTCAACTTTATTGCACTTTTTTGTTGTAATTTCTTTATCTGTGTAGATTTATTAAGTTAATACCAATGTCTAACTGCATTGGATGTGTTTAAAGTATAACTAAACCCTCAAACCATTTGTTTCAGATGAAAACCAGTGTATATAGGTATTTAGTACTGTTGTCGATTGATTCATGTCCAAATCTTGACATTATGTAGCATCCTCCACCTACTTGTTGAAACTTTTATTTAAATTATTGCATTTTGCTGATGATCCATGTCTTTGGCAATTTTTAGATTACCCGAGAGGCGAAGAGGCAGGACAACCAAGGTGGTAGCACCACAGTCACATATTCTGAGCTTCAAAACTGCTCCACAGAAACGTTTACACTGTCCTTTCTTTATACTGTCAGTGCTCTAATCAGTGTTACCTCACACTAGCCAAGACACCTAGTCCCTATAGTGACTGTCCTCTGCTGCATTCTTTTTATTTGCCAAAGGTAGACAAAGATTTCTTCGGGTTCTGTTTGTTGACTTCCTAGTTAAACTGGGGTTGTTTTGTTGGCATTTGTCCACCCTGAAGTTAGATACAGCTCCATCTCCCATCACTATGTTCAGCAGTCTATCTCTTGAGGACTTGAGGACAATGTTCATGTTGTGCCTAGCCCATCTTTTACCATCTACAGTAACTGGATTTTATTGTTTTGTTTTTTACCTTATGTTCTCTTATGTTAGTTTAGTAATATCTTGATTTTTCTCTGCTGAGGGGATATGACTTCTCAAAGCTCCTGCAGATGAGGGAAACTAAAGATGGGGTCCACTCAACAGGAAGGCTGAAGAGTGAAGAGGTGGGCAGTGTGCGTGGGATTCAGGAAAGAGATCAAGTATCAGCTCTCAGCAGTGTAATATTACTTTCCTTACTTCCTTACTCACTTAGAAAAACATTTGAAATTCAATTTATGCAATAATGTAATGCTACCAATCAAAAATATGCTCCCACTTATTATCTTTATTTGCAGTTATCTAAAACCTATACTCCACCTTCATCTTATGATTTGTTTTCCTTATTGCACTCTCATGCTTAGCTGCGTGGATGATAAATGGTAGAAATGACTTTCTCTGGGCTGGAATATCCCCAAATCGATTTTCTCAAACAGAAATGCATTTCCATACTGGGCAGAGTTACAGGAGGAAAACAGGGTGGTGGGACGTGGAACAGAGAAGAGGTGGCTGTAATTCACTGGTAAACAAACCCAGATTCAGCAGTACAGGGTACTTTTTGTTTCACTTTCTATAGTCTGTTTTACACTGATAGACAGCTTTGATCAAAGCTTCTGCAAGAAAAAACAAAGTTATAGGAAGTGCTCCGATTTTTTTTTTCTTCCTGAGAATACTGAAATCAATCTAATGTCTGTAAATGAAAGTGCAGATCTGGAGTCAGAATGTGGTTAGCCTAGCATAAAGGCTGAAAGCAAGGGGAAATCGCCGGTTCTAAAATAAACCAACCAGCACCTTTAAAACTCATACTTGAGTTATTTGTACAGACAGAGTAATGTGAAAACAACAGCTGATATTCATACTGGGTGGCTAAACCACCTTGGGAGCATAGAGCCATCTCAGGGCACATGATCATCAGTCTAAAATGGGTGCTCACTTATCGTGTGTCCAAATGAGCATATTATGTCAGTGCATCCCCACTTATAGGCCTTAAATGATTAGTTTAACATAATAATAATATAGCAGAGGTCACTAAAAGGCGGACCATAGTCCAGGTCTGGACACAGACTCTGTCCTGTCCGGACCCAGAGCTGGAAACGACACATGATTGAGTTTTATTCAGTTTTGTTCCTACCCTGCTACTTAGCTAAACGGACATCCTACCTGTCTCTGATTGGCCGGTCTTCATTGCCTTCGTGGGTTTGAGTTGGTTGGCTTTAGGCATGAGATTGGTCAAGGTGAGGGCAGGAATGTCAGCCAATCACAGGCAGGGTAGGACTGGCCTTCACTGAATAGAGCGGCTGTGATTATTATTATTATTATGAAAGTACTTTTTATTTATAATTCTGAGTTGAATTTCAAATTTACTTTGCTTTGACTTTTCTTATTTATTTGAAACTGAACTAACAGCAGCCACAGTTTTCAGTTCACTTTTTCTCCATAAAATATGATCTATGTTTACTAAAATCACTTCTCTCTGGTGATCTCTGATGATCTTCCCCTGAGCTAAAATGATCAGAATGTACAGAAGCACGACCTTTTATCTGCACAGTTGCTCTGTATTGTGATAACACCTATAAGCTATCGGAAGTCTCTCTCTCCAACCTGCAGTTAAAACTCTCTATCTTGCTCTGACCCAGTCCCTCACTGAGTGCTGTGCCTGCCTGTCTATCCATGATGACAGTGAACATCAGGTTTCATTTGTGCTCCAGCTGTGATTTTCATTTCTATCCAGCTGATGAAACAGCCTTTTGGCCTGCAGCTTGACAGGGCTTAACAAAACTGTGTCTTTTCAGCTTGTTGGAGACATAACATTCATGCCATATTCAAACACAGTCCAGTACTATGTCATACTATGGTATGATAATACAATAGTGCAGTATATTCTGCCCCATCTTGATAGGAATTATGCTCAGACTAAGATTATTTTCCCAACCTCAAACAAATTATTAGTTAGTAGCCCTAGTTTATTCATATCCTGATATACATATTGTTGAATGAATCTTTCTAAATGATCTGTTTGATTCTCTCTCTGTCTCTCTCTCTCTTTGAATTTGAACATGAATTGATCAAAAATAATACTTAATACCCAACATAATGATGACAAAGTGGTTTGAAGGTTTAGTTACACCTTAATTAAATTAATTAAATTTTTGTTGCCAAAGCTTAACAATAGTTTATTTGTCTTTTCCATTGGATGTCATCTAGAGTTTTGCAGACTCATCCAATATTGACATTCTTGTTTGACTATAGGGCTGTCTTATGACCAATAAACTTACCTTTATTTGTACATGTGAACAGACAGTTTTTTTTTTTTTAATTGATCTCCCTGCTGTTTTATTCTCTCTTTTTTAAATGTTGTTTAAATTAAAAATGTAGTTCAATTATCTCACCCACTGACAGTTTTTAACTTGGTTCAGATATGACTTCAATGTTGGATATGAGTCCTAAAGACTTGTTAACACTGGATTTTTTCTTGCAGTGCAGATCACACACTCCAAAGCGCACAGCTCATAGAGAGCCCATGAACGAGGTAATTAGTATCACAATGTAGAACTCATAAAAATATGAATCCCTAATCATAAAGATTCTCGCAGACTTAAATTGCTGACATACTGTCATGGGGCTTTAATGGTGAGATGGACATGCGTGGGCACATGTACATACTAACAGGTATATTAACAGGAGTAACACAGTAATGTTAAGACTGCCATTAAATGCTCTGAAGCAGGGTAAACAGAGAAGCACTGCTGGGAGTCGTATCACATCCCATCCAGTGAACAGATGGATGAGCAACTGCAGGCTGGAAAGCAAAAAGAACCCTTAAAGCAGCTACAGTTAGTGCCTGTCAGGTTCTGCTCTCTGTGTTTCAATACATGATTTTATTTTTAGTTAGCCATGTGTTTTACAATATGACCACGGGTTCATTCAAGTTTATTCATGCGATGAACTAAACCAACGAACCAAATTACTAACATTACAGCAGTATGAGTCCAAAAGAAATAGATTTTACTGTGATTTGATAATAAATGGATCACAAGTCTAAATATGAAGTCATGTCAGCTGCCGAGCGCTGCTGCAGAAAGGTTGATAAATAAGAGTGTAGATAAATCCACTTTTTAACCCCAAAAGTTTAAAAAAGTCAATTCTGTGTCCTCCCATCGGTAAACGTCAGTATGCCTCTATGCACAGTTCTCTACTTCTTCGTCCTCATGTTGGACTGAGGGCAGACTGTGCACGCCACAGCCACTCACTATCAAAGCACAAGTGGTTACAAGAGACCAGTTAGTACGCTAATTTCAGTGGATATCTCTCCAACATAATAATAGACGGAACGTTATAGCTGTTACCTTGTTACGTTTTGTTGTTAGTTCATTTTTTGAATATTTAAACATTCATGAACTAAAATTCTGCCCATATCTTACACATTGTCCCTTTAAGCTCCTCAAGTGTGTGTTCATCTGCCCAAAGTTTTTAACAAAAGCAATTAAACTCAACTGTGCTGCTAGCCTCGTATACATTTTTCATGAATTTCAGTTCACGTCTTTACCTGCAGCTATGAGGTAGATGAGTGCAGCATACATCGTCCAAACAGAGTTTACTGTACTGAGCAATGAAGCCACCCACCTTATCCCCCAAGATTCAACCAAACCTCAAACACACACCTACAGTACTTCATGGACTAAAGCATCAAGCTCTCTTTGCAGCTCATAATACAGACAGTATAACTTGTGGTTGGTGTCTGCAGTGCTGCATCTGATACAGACAACTCCAACCTATGGTTCAAGAAATGCCGGCCAATGAGGCCAGAGAACATACTTTGGGTTGGGTTTGGAGTACAGTTGTGGTAACAATGCAACTGACCATAGGTCACCCACAGCCTGCCACCCACAATCCAATCAAACTGAGAGAGTGAATCTTATGCTGGATGCAAACACAGGGAGTGGGGCCGTCACAGTGATTCACCAGCTTTCCTTTTGCTCCTGTCTCGCAAGAGGACAGCAGTGAACCTCGACACGCCACTGGACCCCAGGATGCACCTGAGCTGAAACCTTTTCCAGAGACAACAATAGACTTTATAGTGGTTGTATCAATACTTTAGGGATCGATCTGCCCAGATCTAGTTGTCACTAGATTTGTGTTACAAGTCTGTTTTGGGGTGCTGAAACTTTGATCTGTATCACAACAAGTCTGTCCTCAATCAAACTGCAGTTGAGTTCTGCTTTTCTTCTTTAACGATCACCCGCATCTCTATGAGCAAAGTCAGCATCCAGTCAGCGGCAGAGAAGTCAGTGACCCTGACCCAGTCACCCTGAGCCAGGCAGCAGTCTGATACACAAGAGCACACGCTCTGAACAACAACCCACAGTGGTGTTCCTGCTGAAGTCTTCTTCTTATTTAACACACAAATAGCCACCAAACAATAATTCAGCGTGGAGAGAGCGGACTGCTAACAACAGTTTACAGGGTAGATGGCTAATTAGCTTGTCAGCGGCCACACCTAAGTCTACCTGCAAATGTCACTTGGGTCCAGCTGGTTGCTGGTTTGCTCCATATGCTTCAGTAGCACTAACAACACTCTGTCTGCACATGACATGGAGGCTACAGGGCAAGTTTATTCACTTTGTGTCAAACACAGACACTGACATGATCCTATAGCTGGCGAGATGAAAAGATGCATTTGTGACATTTTTTCTCCCTTGTCATGGATTTGCCATGTGATTTCACGAACTGATATTTGTTGTGATTTGTCTCCTTCAGTGTCAGAGTGTAATCCCACTGTGGTAAATATATTCAGCTGTACATGTTGCTATCAGCCAAACATCAACAAGGTCACCAACAGCAGACATAGCTGCAGCTAATATTACTGACTAGTCCAACAGCAGTCAGCCCAGCTTGGCGTCTTTTCTCTTCTTAGATTTCTCTTTGGTCACCTGTGGTACAAACACCAACATTTACAATCTAACTGAGCTAACATAGTTCTTTTTGATTATTTTCACTTGTTTAATTTATTATTTTATTATCTTTGCCTGTGTGCCCTCTATATCCACTTCAGTATTTGCAGATGCAATGATTCAACAGTATTTCCTCATGGGGTTCATTAAAGTTTCATATCCTCTTTGTGAATTATAAATGTATACTATACAGCAATACTGTCAGCTCAGTATAAGGGTATATAAAACAAAGGGCTTTGAAATGTCATTATTGAAAGTATTTACATAATAAAAAGCCACATTTTGCTTTAAATTATTCAGGATCCAAGCAAACTGTGTGTGTGTGAGTGAGTGTGGGAGAGGGAGAGAGAGAGAGAGAGAGAGAGAGAGAGAGAGTGTGTATTATGATGTCCGGTGCCGTTTTATAGATGCAAGAGCAGCAGTCAGTCTGATAATACAGTTGAGAAGTATGGATTTATGTGACCAATCTTTGGTGTGTGTGTGTGTCTGTGTGTGGTAATAGTGGGTTAGCACAGCCAGGTGACAGGGCCTGTAATTACAGCCAGTGAGACCAGACAGCCTGTCTTCTCCAGAAACAGAAAGACAGAATAGAGGAGATGTGCGCGCGCACACACACACACACACACACACACACACACACACACACACACAATAGTGTCAGGATGAAAGCCTGTCAGCAATACATGCGTTTTCATCAAAAACACCAACTAACACTTGTTAAAGTGGACATGAAACACTAGATGTAGAAATACAAGTTGGATTCCCACTCTAGACATCCTCATAGATTTAACAGCTGTCAGTGAAACTGGATAAAAATAAGAAGCAACCTAACTTTACATTTTTCAAGCAAGCATAGCCCCATCTTGTCCGAGCATAGCATGTGATGCCCAAGGGTTGGTTAGCTTTTTTTTAGTTATTGTACAGTAGTGCAAATTAGCAAATGTTAGCTAAGTAATGATAGCTGTCAATCACAGATAAGGCTCGCTGCGGCAGGCCCGGGTTCGAGTCCCGACCTGTGACCCTTTCCCGCATGTCATTCCCCATCTCTCTCTCCCCACATTTCCTGTCACTCTTCAGCTGTCTGTATCAATAAAGCTTGGAAAGGCCAAAAAAAAAAAAAAGAAAAAAAAAAAAATTCCTTCTGGTGCAGGGCTTCCTCTTCCTCCTCCCATTGGCAACCATCAAAAAATATTTTAGTCTGTTGATATGAGATTTATTTGATATGAGATATGAGATGTTTTGTGTCGGTACAAACAAAGAAAACTGAAATATTTAAATCAATGAGTGAAACATTTCTGACAGGGCTCATTGTCTTCACATGGTGTAACATGAAGGTCAGCAACGCCCTGCAATCACAAGTTGCATTTTTCATTAAAAGTGAACTGTCTGATGTAAATCACAGCCTCTGATGTTCAATTCAAGTTACCCTGCAGGAAGTTATAGACAGTATATTACATCATACATCAGGTCTGTAGAAGCTTTTTGTCAAACTCATTTAAAAAAAACAGATATTACACATCTCCTCTCATGACATCAATCACTAAATATCTCACTCTGGAATATAACATTACTGACCAGTATTTTATACTCTTTATTTTCATCATTATTAATATTATTATTTGCTGCTGTAGGTCTTTGTCTCTCTGCCTCTTCAAACTCAACTGGTCATGACAGATGGTTGTCCACCGTGATCCGGGTTCTGCACACAAAGTGCTTGCTCATGGTGGGAATTGTTTGGTCTGAACACAGAAGAGAAAAAAAAGGTACAATAACTGCAGAGTAAATAGGCAAAGAAGTAAAACACCATAACAGGCCATTAACAGTTTGTAATTAAAGTCTGTGTAGAGGTAAATCTGAGATTTCTTTCAAAATTCATTAAATATGTTGGAAAATAGTTGCTGAAAACATGTGAAAAGACTTTGAAGGATATATTACTGAAATGTGGAGTGAGAGGTTCAAACTGTTTTTCACCAGGATTTTGTGGGTGGTCCTTAAAGGGTGGCTTGATGACACGCTGAGGCCACCCTAAGCATACCCAATCATTCAAATTTGGCTGGGTGGTAATAACACTATCTTCTTTGGTCTGACAAACTCAGAACACATATTTATTCTGACTTTACACGGATGGACATGGACATTGCTTGTTAGCTGATGAGACAACTTTGTATGGTCCAGTTAAATCTCTTTCTCTGTAGTGTGATCCACCATTTATACAAGATAAGGTCTGAAGTTACAGTTCACAAAGAGAGTAAAGCAATGAAAATACTCTATAACATAATGATATTACAATACAATACAATGCTTCTCCAATCTGGGACTGTGCCTACCACCATATACTATCCCTTTAAGAGATGCGCGCATATAATCTTCACTGATGTTTAAAACTGAATAGACAGAAAATTAGACAGAAAATCTTCTCTGCATTTAAAATGTCTGTTTTACGTTCCAAGATTCAGGTTCTATAGGGTAGATTTAGTTAGTTTGAAGACTGTAGGTCATTGAAAAGTGTCATTTTACAGGTTTCTCTATCAGGCCTAAAGACAAGCAAAGCTAGTGTGTGTGTGTGTGTGTGTGTGTGTGTGTGTGTGTGTGGGCGGGGGTGCTCAGAGGATTTCCCTGTGGAAACACTGCTGCCTTGACACAACACTCATCTTCTTTTTTACATTGTGTGTTGGGAGGAAGATGTCTGAATGACTGTGTTGGGACTTGACAACAGCCATATTAAACTGTGTGTGTGTGTGGTACATTACAGCATCCTGTCATGAAATCTACTAAAGACTAAAGCTGCCAGAAAAGCAATTGTATTTGTTGTTGTTTTCTGTCTCATCTGCCCATCAGACTGTTAGCGTTGACGTGCCGTCCTCTGCCTCTGACAGCACTGAAACGGACAATTATTCTATTGCCTGCAATCCCATCTTCATTCTGTCTGTGTGTCTGTGTGTAGAAACCCCAGCAGACCATCTCGTCCTTCTGTCAGCCTCAGAAAATGGGATTCTCATACCTCTGTGTATTGTCTCGACTCATTATTCACCTAAAGCTGTGTTTATAAAGATGATTTATGATCATATTTGCTGGCACCATTCTAGTACTGTATGTAGAAACAGATCATGTCCAAGCTCATGAACCTTAAACTGAATATGTAAAAGCTCCACATCCCTGGATGACAATCTTTTCTGTTATCCTGTAAAAGTTTTTTCTTTATTTGCCATGTGTGAATATCTCTTACTCATAAAGTACATTTTGCATAAAAAGTGATGTAGCTCTACCTCTGGCAGCCATATTGGAGCACAGGCACTCAGCCCTTGGCAACAGCAGTTTACAACAATGGAGGGCACTTCTAAAAATAAAAACTGGGCACTTCCACGGGCCTGAAGAGACACGGCGAGCACACTGTACTCTATGTACTGGCTACAAGCCTTAAAGATTCAGTTTTGTACTTTTTACAACTTCGTTCTAGTTTTGGTCATATTCTTATGCATTATAATTATATGATATATGATTATATGATCTGACTATGATCTAAATATCTGCTCACAGCTTTACAACTGGGCCTGTTGTGGCAGGAATCAGACAAGTAGTTGGTTTAAAAACCCATTTTGAGCATATTTTAAACACAACTTTTTTTTCCTAGCATTTTCTTTTATCTTAATAAAAAATATTCTGTTGTGAGCACAAGCACAGTTTACTATAAATTCATATCCATCTCCACATGCAGCTTTCCAACCTCCATGTCACAGGAATTACAATATACACTATTTATATTGAATGAGTCTGTGTACTGTCACAAACCTGCAATTAATGTGTGTGTGTGTGTGTGTGTTTCTTATCACAACCACAGTTTTCCTCTCTACCTTGGTTGCCATGGACAGATATTGCAGAGAGAAACTGGAACTTTTTACATGGCCACGGCCAGATTCAACTGTCAAATGGTTTTATTTCTTCCCCTTGAGTGTCATATATCAATACTGCACAGCATTCCAAGAGAACAACATCAGCCTTTAGAACAAATGTCTAAAAACTTTATTGAACTGACAAAGACCTCTAGTGACAATGTGAATTATGAGTTTTGTCTGTGCGGAGAAAAGGCAAAACTACAGAGTGTTGTTAACCAAGACCACTGATTTGATCTAACCTGAAAAGAATCCCCTCACACCAGAAACAAAACTGTATTAGAAAATGGAACAACAAAAGCACAAAGCAAATTGCAGTCAATGATATCTGGAGTACTTGTAGCAGATTATCAGAGCACAGTTATTGACACTAAACAAAGAACTACTGTGACAAAGTAAAAAAAAAAACAGAAAAAACCCAGGGAGCACTGTCTGGCCATTGAGACAGGCAAATCCAAGAAATCATGGCTCCCCAAGGAGCGTTTGACCCAGAGACAATGCACAAAACTGCAGCCAACTAAATATTTTTCAAATATATATATCCCAAATTTGACCATAGAACCAACAACGACCTGGAAACAGATTTCAATACAGTGAACTAGAATAAATATGATACCAAAGCAACACTGTGTCACACCTTTCTAGCATAAAATAACAAAAATCAATGCTACACTGACTTCTAATCAGGTGATTCCATCGTGTATGCCTGTTTCTGCACTATGTAACTTTGGGCTCCAGAAACAGTCACTTGCAGTACGTAACACAAGTGTTGTTCAGGCCCGGTAAGCAGGGGAATACCAGAACCAGGCTCAAGCTACGCTAAGAAGAAAAAAAGGAGAGAGTGAGTGAGCAATAAGCCGCCAGACAAGAGTAAACGTGGGACTGACTTTTAGTGGCTGGTGAGAGCTTGGTGAAATAAAAGGCTGAAAGACAGACGCAGAGCTGGGCTGACTGCTGTTGGACTAGTCAGTAATATTAGCTGCTGCTATGTCTGCTGTTGGTGACCTTGTTGATGATTGGCTGTTAATTAAATGCAAAAATACACATTTCTACACAGTACTCCTTTAAATATTTCTGCTGGTACACCTTAAAGACATGTATATGTCACATGATAAAAGGTGGTCAACATATGGTCATCACAAGATCTAAGATACATACTCTGGTCAGAAATCTTCATGACAGCTGAACAAACTCCATCTGCCGATGAAGACAAGAAAAAAGACGTAACCGGACCGTCCCTTTATTGTTTCCAAAGTCAAGAATGAACCATTGCACACAGAACAGAACAAAAGATAGATGAAGACGATGAAAATAAGAGGTACAAAAGAGCTATGAATGTCTCTGAGCTCGCAAAGAGACAGCCTGTACAGAAGGTAATGATCTGTGTGTGTGTGTGTCAGAACCATTTATTGGCCGTGTTCACATGCAGTCAAGCTTAAATTGCTTTATTACAAAAGCAGCAGACACCAATTCAGTGCAATAAAAGTGAACAGGAAGGCAGGGGAGCCTGTCATCACAGCTACAGTCGATGAAGGCTCATGGAAATGAAATCCATTATTCCTCACAACGCAATGAATCATTTTCATATAGTTTACATTTTGGGGTGATACATAAGCATGTATGCACACACACACACACATACGTACAGTACACACATTCAAGGAATTGCTGTAGTAGCTGTGGAATAATAACAGAGGGATCAATGTAATGTTCTGCCTTCCTGCTGTCAGCCATTACTGCCCTAATAAAGACACAGAGAAAATTAACATAATGAACTAGGCTCCGGGCTTTGCATACACACATGCACAACACACACATCTGTGGAAATCAAATAGAGAAAACAACCTTCTCCGACACATACATTGAACACCACACACACATACACACACACTCACCCTCAGCACACTACAGTGTGTGCCATGCTTAGCCAACAGTTTTCAGAATTATCTTCTGTACTGTACTCAGGGGGATGAGCCACACACACACACACAATAATCGTCCACAGCTAACAGCTTGAGTGTGTGGGTGCGTTGTGTGTTTTCCCAAAGGCACCATATGAATACTTGCACAAGTTTGTATGTCTCAACTGTCAATATACAACTATGTGTTTTATGCAAAGTAAGCACACACACAACCACAACCACAACCTCTCTCACACTCACATACACACACTTATGATTTCAGTCATTCTGACTCCAGCCTACACGAGGGTAAAGCATTCATTATATGTCTTGGCTTCTCTCTCTCCCTCCCTCTCTCTCTCTCATACACACACACAGAAATGAATATGATCTCAGAGGGAGATGTGAGCTGTTCCCCCATGCTGTGTGTGGGGAGTCAGGCTGAGGTTCAATCTCATTAGTGTGTCTGCTGTGTGCAGTACACAACAGTGTGCACTGCCAAACACACCACAGTGTGACTGTGACTGTGTGTGTGTGTGTG
This sequence comes from Protonibea diacanthus, assembly GCA_028641955.1. Classification (NCBI taxonomy): domain Eukaryota; kingdom Metazoa; phylum Chordata; class Actinopteri; family Sciaenidae; genus Protonibea; species Protonibea diacanthus. The sequence goes on along the minus strand of CM053976.1, from coordinate 30,296,860 downwards.
TGTGTGTGTCAGTTTAACACTCATTCTTGCTGCAGCTCTTTTGTCTCCGATTTTCAGACTGGTTTCTTAACCTCTCATGCTACAGTAATGATTCTGCCACGGAGGCTCATTTCAAATCAGCTCTACATCTACTAAGCATGCATTACTTTTCATGTGAATGTTGAATTAAATTCATGTGTGACGCGTGTGTCATCAACCTTATTTCCAGCAGCAGCAGACATGTGTTTTCAGTAGAAGGCTCTGTATTCTAGCTGCTGAGCAGCAGACAGACAGTCAGAGAGCAGCTAGTGAACACAGAGGAACATTGAGCAGATAGAGAGAGACATTTACAGTAGCAGTCAAAAGAGCACACACCTTCCCATTCAGTGTTTTTTATTATTTTCTACATTAACTCATCAAAACACGATAAGGTCATCACCTGGAATGGTTTTCCAAGGCTTGAAGGAGTTCCCATGCTGAACAATGCTTTTCCTTCACGCTGCGGCCAAACACATCTCAAATAGTCTCAGTTTCTTTAGGCAGGTGATTGAGGCCAGGTCATCTGATGCAGCGCTCCATCACTCTCGTTACAGAGTCTGGAGGAATGTTTTAGGTCTTTGTCCTGTTGAAAGAGAAATGATGGTCTCAAGGGTAATTAAGGCAAGAAATTCAATTTATTAAATGTTAGAGAGGGAGAGAGAGAGAGAGAGAGAGAGAGAGAGACACTAGATCATAGCAGTGTAGGGGACCTTGGCACTCAGCTGCTGGAGACAGCACCACCTGCTACACTGGTGCCCAATGGTATGTAAGGTGGCTCAGATGCTGGTGGAGATCACACCGATGGCCTGACCAGACCAGACTCCTTGAGGTTCTGTTTAAACATATTGGTATGAACCTCATTGGGCCCTTTAACCTGGAGTGCATGTGGAACCGCAGGGTTCTGGACCTCCCCATCTTCAGCTCCAGATTACTGAAGTGGCAGAGACGAGTGGGTGACGTTGACTATGAGCTTGTGCGTTCTGACAGGGGAGGCACAACACAGATTTATCAAGACACACATTTATCAGCCTCCTTATAGCTTGGAGACAGGCAGAGGTCTGTTTCTCTGGTGACGACGTTGAAGGAGAGAGATGAGGCATTCCTGCAGCAGCATTCCGCTGATGTGTGCAGATTTCAGAGAAACTTTAAGGAAAGTTATGAGCACAGAGGGCCACATACCATGAACATATATAACACTGAGAGAAGAAGACTCGTGTTTCTTTATATGTACAGTTGACATTTATAGAGCTAATACAAAACCACTGTGGTACAGATCATTTATAAAAAGTAAACCATAACAACATAAATAGTTCAGAATCCTGCTCAGTAAAAATATCTTGGTCCCCTTCCAGCATCAGAGTTGAAGCTGAGGCAGAGAGTGACTATGGATGAAAGAATGGATGTTTTATTGCTTTCACGATCGAACATATCCACGACCAGACTGGAGCTCCTTGACATGCAGGACATTTAGCCCCGCTGCATTTTGTACAAATAAATTAACTCAAACTTCCCCTGCTGTTAAACATGGCCACGTTAAGAGGAGCCTGTGAGGATTAAAACTACAGAACTGTCCCTGGCCTGGGTTTCTATGAGCGTTTTCATGATGCTGCTCCACCCTGAATGAACGCAGTCCTGAGGGAATGGCTGGACATACAGTTTTTTTTCTCCAGGAAAATGACAATATTTTAAAATACTGAACATCAGCAAAAACACTGAAAAAAAATCATATCTGCACCACCAAACTCAGAACAGAACAACAGAATGTATTACTTGTCTTTGCTGTCGGGAAATGTGGACTTCAGCTGAGTAAACTGCAGTTTACTGTTGAACAGTCGGACCTTCAGTCAAACTTTAAGACTGTACAGACTGACAATAAAAATTCTCCTTTCAATCTCTTCCTCTTAAAGCACAATACTACTCATCTTTCACTTTTGAATTTCAGTCTGTATTAAGGACAAATTTAGACAAATTTATCTTTACAAAACAGGCAGTGTTAGAGGCTTGGGGACTCCTTGAAGGGCTAGGTGGTGAACCACTGTATCCGGTGAGCTAACTGCTAATATGCTCGCCACATGGGAACATGGCTACCCAATCAAAAAGATCATTTCATTCATTAAAGAGTCGGTGAAGGGGTCAGTCTGCTGATGGGACAGAGGAAGGCTTCAGTAAAAGTGGACGGTGACACATCTAACAGGTTTCTCACTGGCTCTCTGTTCCTTCAAAAGGTCAGCGCTGTCAGGACAGTTTGCTGCTGGTTAACAGCGAATCAAAGTTCACCAAATCACCTTCACTCAGAATTAATTCGCCTTTGAGAGCCAATCCACTGATCGTGCAGATTCCACTGAAACAAATGAACTTGGACACAAAACAAAGCAGTTTGAAATGCTAACGTGACCGGCCCTTGAGTGGACATTCACAGCTACAAATCCCCCTTCAGAGAAACAATAAAGACATTTTACTGCTGCTCTCATCCATTATAGCCCCATCATGTCAAGCTCAATCTGTTCCTTTGACAAGGACATTAACATTCCCTCACTTATCTCATGTTTATGTTCATGTTCATGTACACAGTCTGACATTTACTGTGACATTTGTTTGTCAGGGAGCACACTGCATCATGAAATGATCATATTAAACACACTTAACATGAGTACAAGTAGGCCTGTGACCCTGCTTCTTCTGCACTATGGCTAGTAGAGAAGTTATTTACTGTCTGTTTGGTGCTACAATGCCATACACTAGCATTGACTGTCTTTGAGGAAAAAATAACAAAATTACAGCCTTGGGCTCGGGTTGTGTTCAGGTCTCAAATTTGGCCATACGTATCAGGTCGGTGCCGGTGAGGAAACTGGGTTTGTTTACGGCTTATCTGTGTATGTTTGAACACAGCCCTCATGTTGATCATATGGAGCGAAGTAGAGACTGATCGGGAAAAAATAGAAGTAAAGAAGAGAATCTCCTGCTGCACACACTCTTTGTGGTTGTAAACTATTCACCTTGCAGCTAGACTGAGGCTAAAAGCTGTGCAGTGTGCTCCAAGCACTGGTTGTGATGAGAAAAAGACTTTGAATGTTCGATACTCTCCTTTAGAAATACTGGTTAAAATGTGGCAGACCATTTTCAGTCATGACAATTCTTAAAATGATCCTTGTGATATATCAAAAAACACTTGTCTTCCTCAGAGGAACATGAAGCCATAGCTGACAGTTATGAGTATTAATAGTGGTGATGCAGATGTGGTTGAGGCCTGTTTGAATACAGTAGCACAGTTCAGATGGGATGCTCGTGATGATACACATGAGGTAAGGATGAGCATGTTGAAAGGATGATGCGTGTCGGCCTTCGCTAGAAAGAAGTTCAAAAAGATGGTTGTGTTCAGCATCACACCGTCCAGAAGGTCAGACCGTCTGTATATCCAATTATGTCCAAGCATGTGTGAGTCTTGTGTGAGTGTGTGTGTGTGTGTGTGTGTGTGTGTAAGGATTAAGTGTGTGTCTTATTGCTGCTGGAGACTTCATATTTTAAACTCCAGATGAACAATTACGTCTCCTTAAAAAGAAACATACATATGTTTTTCATGATAATTTGATTATTGATCATTGATCAGTTGAGGAAACTGCCTAAGGTCTGCATGTGTATGCACAGAGATAAAAGTTGACCTTTGGACCTGACTCTTAGTAAATGTGACCCTTGAAAGGTCCAGCGTGGAAGATTTAGGGGGATCTTTTTGAATAATACAAATACAGATACAAAGTTTACCCAAAGAGCAACAACATAGTTTTATCCTGTGTCACTATGTGTGTGTATGTGTGTGTGTGTGTGTGTCATGGGATCTGAAGCTGCAGTTCTTCATCCTCCTCGTCCATGTCACTGGTTGGACCGTCTGGGTTTTCAGGACTGAATCGAGCTGTTCGCATTTTCCCAAACAGACCTGGATTCTGCTGCTGCCGCCGCAGTCTGACACAGACAGGTAGAGAGACGACAGGGAGGGAGAGAGAGAGACAGACAGAGCGTATGTTAAAATAAACATTACAATGCATATTAATGTTACATTTGACACACCAGCTGAGCCTACACTCTGCCCTCTGTGTGTGTGTGTGTGTCTGTAAGGGAATGTATGTCTGTACGTATACATCCAGAATACTGCAGCACAGCTGCCCCACCCCAGCTCACACCTGGTCAGGTATGGAAACATCCAGTTTCTGGAGATCAGGGCTGGACTTAACATGTTTATCATCATGAAGTAAGTGGAGGTACATGGTAAGAGTATACATGTCTTCATTTTAAATATTATTTCCATGCATCCATGTCCTGTTTTTCTGCAGGTAGCACAATGCCATGTGTTAGAATGGATGTTGTCCACAGCTCTTCTTATCTGTATAGTGGCAGCATTCAGCACTTTCTTCCTTTCTCCTTAAACAAGCTCCTCCTGTGCTGTCCACTTTTCTTCACGCTGCTCAGCCACATGCAGCCAGAGGTCATAGTATCAGGTTAAAGGCAGGCAGGGGAGCTGAAAGTCTACAGCTGAGTGACTGTAGCTGCCCCATGTTGGAGTTACACACTGGCCTGGCTGACAGCTGCGGTTCAGTTACTCTGAATACCTCAGGGAACAGGTTTAGTTTAAAGAATTTCATTTCATTAACATTTCATTAACACAGACTGGTGAGTCCGCTCTGGTAACTTTCTGATTGTACTCGGACAGTATTTGGACAAAAAAACCAAACATTTACTTGTGCACAATGTGTGTTAATTTCACCCATGTGGGGTGCTATTTAAAGTCTACAGTCATGTTAGCAGCTCTGTGAGGTTTTACATAGACACAGTGGTACTTTGAGCTAAATGCTAACATCAGAAGTACTAAACAAACTGAAACTTTGACGTGATGACGGCACAAGATTCAAAGTGAAGGAATCTGTTAAATGTCAAAATGTTTCAGTGGAGGTAAAAAAGGTTCGAGCTGCTGTATGACTCCTGGATGGAAAGTCACAACATCATTCAATTCAGTTCAATTTTATTTATATAGCGCCATATCATAACAAAAGTTATCTCATGAGACTTTCCATACAGAGCAGGTCTAGACCGTACTCTTTATAATATTATTTACAGAGACCAACAGTTCCACCATGAGCAAGCACTTGGCGACGGTGGCGAGGAAAAACTTCCTCCGCTGTGACTGATTCAGTTAAAGAGGGAGCGGACAGTTCATGAACAGATTGAAAAATCTGTGGCGTCATCATCAAATATTTATATGGATTTAATATGGACCAAAGTGGTGGACCAACAGCTTTAAAAATACTGTATGTCTCAAAGTACCTAAACTGATTCGGTAAGAGTTGACAGCAATTCACAGTAGAACCTCAGTGACAAGCAGCAGTTTACTGCAGTACCAATGGATTGTGTAACAGTGCTGATAGCTTCTGTCTCTTCAGTGAAATAAACTGATTGGGACACTGATGGGTACAAAGATGAGTACAGAATCATTTAAATAGGTAATAAATACCAGCTAACTAAAGCAAAGGACATCTTTTAATAGCTCTGAGTTTATTTATGCTGAGGACAATGAAGTCTACATGGCAGATTTGACTTCAATGAGCCAAAAAATGAATTTCATTTCACTCAGAGCTGCATGTGTGTCCGATAGATTTCAAAAGGCAGTGACTATTGATCGTGTTCAAAGATGCAAATGGACCTTGAAGACAGATTTGTGAAAAGCTGATTCTACTCAGTAGATTTCTTTTCTTGTCCTTGTTTTCATCTCTTCTCTTAAAGGTCCAGTGTGGTGTCAGCAGAGAGGCTGCAGACTGCATGGAGAAGCTATGAAGAATGCTTCAGGGCCTGTCTGCCTCGATCACATCTCTGTTATCACGTGACCAAGGTTCTACACTCCTGTTATGTGGTGACGTCTGAGCCGTCTCCATGATGACTCAGCAAACCATATCGACGTCACTAGTTCGGGTCTCCCACTTTCCTTTGGCTCATCTCTCCTCTTTTTCCGTTTCCTTCACCTCTGCTGCTCTTAATCCTCTCATTGTCTCCTTCCTTCACTTCACCTCTCTCTCTCTCTGTGTCAACCTTTGTTGGCCATTTTTCAGTCAGCAGGCCAGGAAAAGAGAAACTAGTAGATAAAGCATCTGAACATTTGGACCACAACACCAGCTCAGCCACTAAAAGCTTCTCAGGTACTTAGCAAAGCTTCAGACATGAATGACGATCACCAACAGGATGAGACAGGAAGTAGGCAAAAGAGTCACAGGGAACAGGAAGAGGAGACGAGACGCTTGCCATCATTTTGTTTCAAACAGTGCTGTGGTTACTCTATCGCTAAGCGATGAGGAGGATCGATGGCTTTTGCACAAACACCAAAACATCAGATCGTCTTCCCTCACCACAGATGGAAACATGAGCAACCACTGATTGAAAGGCAGTGTGTGTGTTTGTGTGTGTGTGTATCAGAGGACTTTGTGGTTGCATGTATTGTACATACAGTCTATCAAGTCAGTAATGTTTGCCAACATGTAGCACTACAGCAGGCAATGTATGATAGACTGAGCAGCTAACTGTGCCACCCTAAAGGACAGTGCTCAGAGCAGCATTTAAAATGGTTATTAGAATGTGATCATGTGATCAGCGTAAATAAATATGGAACAATCTTTTGAATCGAGTATCAACAGCAGATCGATGGGGACCACCAGGGGACAAATCTTATTTACCATGTCCATCTTTCTACCTGTCTGTCAGTCAGAACATCATCCATCACATAAACTGTTGTTGCCCTGGCAGCAGTCTGCACCTGCCACCAAGCTGCTGAAATTTAGCTAGCTAACTAACAAAAAAGGACATTGAAGACCCAATGAGAAGTGATCAGTGGGTTTAACGGAAAACAGAAATATTGAATTAAAGATTTGAAATACAAAAATAATTATCATTATCTTTATTACACTGAAGACATCAAAGATGTAAAATTTGATGTAAAAAATATGTTTTATATTTTATATTCTCAGTATCCATCTTTTGCTTTAATGACAGCATTCTCTCCATCAGTTTTATGTTTCCATTTTAAACGGAGGTCCTCTCTCAGTTTGTATGTGGTGGGTCAGGGAGCGGATCAGGAGCCATGTTTGTGTGAATCTGGTGTCTGGTTAATTAATTAATTTGAAAATAAAATGCAAAAAAATCCTGTCATGGTTATCTCACATCTCCACCGTGGTTAAGAAAGCCCTGAAACCAGTGTAAGGTTCCAGACAGGAAGCATCCTGACTGAAATATTACCAATTAGCATGAATTGTACGTGGTTCAGGACAGGAGGGCTCCACAGGAGGGGGTTAAACCACTGAGAACATCCACCAAGTATGAGCAAAATATCACTAAGAGAGGCGCCTGCACACAGCCCAAAGGATATTAAAAGACAAAACCCACCCCAGCTACAGCCTGTTCACCCTGCTGCCATCTGGCAAGAGATAAGTATCCACCACAGATCAGCTTCTTTCCTCAGGTCAGCTCTTCCACATCCACACTCCACCATGAATAAATGTTTTTTCTGGTGAAACACGAAGGAAACACAACATTTCATTGTGCTTCTGTGTGATATTGAACGAACCTGGATGAGAACAAGGTTCAAATAAACCACACTGACAAGGACTGTAACACAAACTAACAAAAGATTTAATAAGCATCAAATTCTAAGACTGATTCTACATTATGATACACACACACACACACACACACACCACACACACACACACACACAGTAAAGCAGTCCCTGAAAAACTGAATGAAAAAAAAAAAAATCAAGAATGAAGAAAAGCTTAAGATACACCCTCTACAAGAACACACAGCTTTTTGTCAGTCTCTGAAGCTGTTACCATGCCGACACGCCTGTCACTCCTCTACAGAGCGGAGCAACAAGAGAGCTCTCTGTTACTAGGGTAACCTGCGACTGGGAGCTTGGTGATTGGCTGTCGGATGGCGGAGCAACGATGTGGAAAAAAGGGAGAGAATGCAGAGGGAGAGGCAAAGAGGCAAGGAGCTGAGGACTGACAAAGTGTGTGAGCGAAAGTGAAAGACAGACAACACACACACGCGTGCGCACACACACACACACACACAGAGTAGAGGAAGCCAATCTGGAAACAGGAAGGGAAGTGAGTGCTGAGGCTCACAGTGAGGCTGTCAGCTTCACATCACACACACCTGAACATGGTGCGTTTTGAATGAAAGCGCTTGTTTGGAGTGTGAGTGATGTTCCTAAACATGCACTCTGGAAAAAAAAAAAAACACTTTGGCCTCTTGATAAGATACTTGACTGTCTGGATTTTTATAATAAAATATTAGTGTAGATAATTTGATGGTGTGGTTCTGCAGTGACACACTGCATGTTCACATTTTCAAAAATGCCCTTCTTTTATTTTTTAGGTGTGACTTTGTCGAGTAGTCACAAAAGGTCACACACTTTGTTTTGCATAGTCTTTGTAATATTTGAACAGATTACTAACTCAGATTCAACAAATAAATCTGATATGACACCACTGTGATTGGTGAGTGTTCATGAGCTGTCATGAGTTGAAATGTTATGCAGGTCTGCAGGGGGACAAATGAAGTGTTATCCAAATCAACTTGGACAGTATTTATGGGAAGCAGTGATGTATTGATAGTTATTGATAGCTGACAGGAAATATTTCTTTCAGTTCAGTGTGTCAACGACAGTTCTTGTTTTTTATACATGACAAAATCCATATTTGCACCAGTTTGTGTATGTGTGTGTGTGTGTGTATGTGTGTGTGTGCGTGCACGCACATGTCTTACCTTGACTGTAAGTGTTCCAATTGTACCTGCAGGTTCTCAGTCTGCTCCACCTGCTCATCCAGAGACCTCTGCAGCTTCCTGGTCTGGTTATGTGACTCATCCAACTTGATACACACACAAACACACAGACAGGAAAACACACACTGTGAATATCACAATTGGATTAATGCGATTGGCAAACTTTTAGGCTAACACACACTTGTGCCTTTTGTTTTCCATGTGAGCAACACACTGTAGAGTCCTTCAGGGTAACGTTCGCTGACAGGTCAGAGGTCTAAAAAAGGTTTTTCTGCCTGTAACTGTGCTGCTCCTTACATCACTGGGTCCTGTGGGTTCCACTTAAGAGTCAAATCCAGGCATGGTGAGATGATTAAAGGTTTTCAGCCTGAGTCTTGTTCTCGTAATTGTTCTGATTATCTGCAGCATCTCTCTACCTCCACTGTCAAGATTTGGAAACATGACTTTGGGACAGCAGCACAAGCTTTTTCAATTTTTCCAAATAAATATAATTTCAAGCGCTCGTCTAAACACACAAGGAAATTAGCCTGTGGATTAGCTACTGTAGCTAACTGGGATCTATATTCAGGACAATGTGTGTATCCTCAAAAACATCTGAAAGGAAAGTTAAAGGCTGGTTAGACTACACGCTAAACGACAGCAACAACCCCATTTACAAAGCACGCAAACCTTTCCTATTTTATTATGTCTGTAATATGTGGAAGAAGAATCATGCTACATGAAACAATAAGTAACAAATGACTGATTTCTGCAGATGGTCAGCCAGCTGGTTGCCTCATGAGTTTAAACACTAATCACGAAGGATACTTCCTGTCAGAATCAGAGACAGTTTTTGAAATGACTCGTGTAAAGCTGCTTGCTGTGGCATATATTATGGATGTTGTTTGGTTACATTTTCTTATAGACTTGAATTGTGTTTCCTAAAAACATGAATACAATTATCTCTACAGCAGAAGTGATGCATGAGTACATCAGCAGAATAGCTACAACAGTGAGAATAACAGCCCGGATAAAAGATGGTGGAATCTGTCTGTCTGCTTCAGCCACCACACACGGAGTCTCCAGAACATTCTGCTCCGCTTTTCTGTGTACAGTTTGACTGTCAGAGAGGCAGGACTTCATCCAAAGTCAGAGTCTGAAGACTTCAGCAAGTGGACAAGAGCAATGATGGTCAACTACATACAGTATACAGTCATGTTCCTACCTCATCCTCAGCCTGTCCCAACTCTTTCTTAAGCTCCTCCACCCTCAGTCGCAGCTTTTTGACTTCAGCCTCGTGGCTCTCTACCCTCCGGTTGGCATGGGCGAGCTCCGCCGTCTTCTCCTGAAACTGCTTCTTCAATTTAGAATGAATGTGGCGAAGGTCAGCCAGCTCCTGAGGACACAGACAGACAGTTTGGTTAAGAAGCTCTTCTGTCTCATTTACTACTGAAAGATTTGAGCCAACTCATCAGTTCATCAGTGAGTTCAAGTCGTTTATGACCTATGCGTACATAAAGTCAATAGAAAATATTTCAAGTTGATTTCAAGAGTTGTATCTTTTTTATTCTCACAGAGAATCACTACTTTCTCTACATCTTCTAAACTCTGTGTGCACGATGCATGACAAGATCTGAATTCATATTTTGAAACCAAATTAAATGAAAATTTTAAAAATGTCAAAGTTAGAATCAAAACTCTAACCCTAACCCAAAAATCAAAATCAAAATAATTTTACATTTTTAAAGATAGATTTAAAAAAGTATGTATGTAAATTTTGTCACTGAGCATGTGCAATCAAATGGAAAATGACATTTTAATTGAATTAATTTTAATTTGTGCAGCCACACACATACAGACTGCAGCTACTCAGCTGATTTTTTTTTATCCTTAAACATATTAAGATCTTTAGAAAATGCAACATTTAACCAGTCAACCAAACAAATACTACACAAACACACACACACACACACACACACACACACACACACAGCAACTGCAGCGCAATCAGATGAAATCACTCACTTTACTTGTGGTGCTGTTCACACTCAGAGTGTGAATAGTGAGGAAGCCAAACTGATCTAACAGTCTGACAGAGAATGGAACAAAAGAGTTCAGCGGAGCCTGCGGCACTCTAATCTTCTGTTTGATTGCAAAGGGTGATATTCTTCAAATAAAATATGAGGGGTCTGATGTAATACGACCAGGAAGAGACAACATCCGATACTCAGTCTGACTCAAGAGTTTTACCCACAAGCTGAGCAACAAGGAGACAACTGAGAATGGAACTGATGAAAACTCTGATGCTTAAAAAAATGAAACAAATGAGAAAATAACCAACAGATTGATTATTATTATTATTATATGATCATTTTTTGACTGACTGTGTCAAAAAACTCAAGGTTATAAAAAACAACACAAACATGAATGACTAAGTTAAACATATACTTCATTGATTGTGATGAACAGTTTTAATGGATTTCTTTCTTTCTTTTTTCCTATATTCTTCTGGACGGCTTCATCAGCCCAGTTTCTCCACAGGTTCATAAAAGTTTCATCTACTTGGCCAACAGGACATCCCAAAATATCCACTGCCAGAACAAAAGGTCTGATGAATGAAACAGGATTACAGCGTATGCCTCAAAGCAGACATGTCAGCCAGAAACCTCAATATTCCCCCAGACTGAAGATTTATCACTTTAAGACCATGGAGAGGAGGAGAGGGGAGTGGCTGGGACTCCCTGACTCTATTAAACACAAGACATCATCACTGAATCATCTCTGAGCATGTGTGTGTGTTATTTCATTAAAGTTTCTTGTTAATTTTGATTTTTGTATTTGTGCCAAGTCTGTCTGTATACGCGCACACACACACACACACACACACACACACACACACACACACGTATACGTGCGCATGTGTGTTACACCATGATGCCTGTTAAATGTTTCTCCTTGACTGGAAAGACCCTGACGTCTGCCTCTACATCTGTTCCACTGAAACACACACACACAGACACACACAAAGCCATGTTTAGACATTCATCACCTTGACAAAATGTCCTTTAATGTGAGAAGAAGAAAAAACACCATGTGGAAATAAGTGATGGACAGAACTACAGCTCAGTTAGGCAGACATGAACACACATATCTCTACATGCGCAACAACACACACACACACACACTCACAAAGAATAACATAGCATTCTCCCTTCCCCCTCTGCCATTCTGAATTTAGCATTAATTTAGACAGCAAAGTCACACACACACGTGCACGCACGCATGCATGCAGACACACACACACACACACACAGAATTGGGTTTATAATCAGGGCTGCACAGGAGAATGGGGGAAGGACATCAAGGCTGAAGCAAGGAGGGAAATGAAGACAGAGCGATCAGATGAATAAAAGCAGCAACAATAAACATGAATGGACGTGACGACCGTTGGCCTGTGTATGCTTCCACAGGTGTGTGTGATGTGCGTATGTATGTTCCTGATCAATCATTTCATGTAAAAACAACAATATGCTGTGTCGTGTGTCATGCTGTGCATGAGCAGCCTGCTCGTCCTGACAGGCTTCCACATGAATGTAAAGACTGTCCTCATGTTTTATTTATGTCAGCTGGCTCAAAGATGTTCACAGCAAAAATAACATTAAACCGTGTTTACATGAAGCGTCCATTATGCAGTCAGACTTTAACATTCCATTGCTTTTAGATATGTCCACATTCTTTGTTCTTTCCTCACTCCTTTCCTCTCTGTCTTCCTCCCACTCCTTCGCATCCTCCTCTCTTTCTTCTCTCTCGTCTGTCTCTCCCTCTGCCCTTTGATCTTCATTTACTTCACCACACACACCCTTCTGCCTCGGAGCCTGGGAGCTAATTCACCCTTTTTGCTCAAACACAATGTCTGGAATAATTATTTTGTCTCTCGTTTTGATTCATTTTGTCAGAATCTCAACCCTCTATGTGTGTGTGTGTGTGTGTGTGTGTGTGTGTGTGTATGTTGCTACCTGCAGCATTAAATAAACCTGAGAGCTTCATAAACAACCCTGTAGGACAGGTGGTAATGGGGACCACTGTGCCACCCAAACTGGCTGCTTATAGGAGGGAGTAGGAGACTAGAGATCATAACACACACACACACACGCACACACATAAAACACTCATAATACTCATTACTGTATAAACTGCTGCACAGTAATTAATGAAACTTTTGAAAGTAAACAGCCATCAGCCGTCATCTTGCATGAAATATGTCTCCAAACTTCACATCCAGGTTTAACAAGCAGAGACAGACTGAACACAGCAGGTCTCACTGATGCCTTCATCCTGACACAGGTGCACCCTGGGTAAACAACCCCACCTGGTGACCATGGGCGTCATAACAAGACATCCATCCATACATTATCTGTGACCGTTTATCCTTTTCAGGGTCACGGTGGGGCTGGAGCCTATCCCAGCTGACTTTGGGTGAGAGGCGAGGTACACCCTGGACAAGTCATCAGTTCATCACAGGACACATAGAGACAAACAACCAATTACACCTGCGGACAATTTAGAGTCACCAGTTAACCTGTTAATGTTCATGTGTTTGGACTGTAGGAGGAGGCCGGAGTACCCGGAGAGAGCCCACACAGACACGAAGAGAACATGCAAACTCCACGCAAAGGAACCAGCCGAGGTTCAAACCATAACAAGACATCTGCTTATAATTTACTGAATCTCCAGATATTCATCAGAATATTATGAGACCTTATTTTAATTAACTTTATTTCCATTTTGATTGTTCTGATCCATTGAAATATTTCTTCACACTGTGATTCTGTGTTTGAAAGGTGCTGTACAGCTAACATGGCTGTCACTTGTTTTTCTACAAGGTGTGAAGCCTGTCAGTCACTTCAGCTACCTGTGATTGGCAGAGAGTTTGCTGTTCTTCCTCCTGAAGAGTTTGTTTATCAGTGTGTGTCTGCGTGAGATGCTTTTAGTTGCTAGACAGTTATTATATCAATTAAATTCCATTTCTGCTGTGTTCTAGAAGCAGAGGGTTAGGGTTCAAAACCATGTTGAAAAAAAAAAAAGGTTCTCACTGTTTTAAACCACCACGTCATGGAGAGATGTGAAACAAAGTCTGAAAGGTGACAGAAATAGTTGCTGAGAGAGACAAATGAAGGACTGCTGGTTAATATTACAAGTATTATCAGACACACAGTTCATAGCTGAGCCCAGATGGCCTTCAGAGGAAAAACACTTGTTTCTCTGGTCACTGCCTGAAGCTCAGCTCATGTCGCAGCCCTCACATATCTCTAAATTTTCATTTAAACTATAGAATCAACGGGTGTTACAGCACCACCCTATATATCCTAAATATCCTTACCACAGTGGCCCGGCTTCCACTCCAGCCTTAGCACTTTGCTGCATGTCATCTCTGTTTTTTCAACAAGAACCTTCTCGAGGTTTGAAGCAGTAAAGATGTAAAACCCCCCCAGAACAAATTATCCTCGTGTCAAGCAAGAATCAAGCAATGACACTGTCAACATGTTCCAGCTGTTACCACCAACACAGAGACAGCTATTAAAGACAGTAAGATGTGTCTTAGATAACACACACAGACACACAAGGGGTTGAAACAAGTAGTGTGTGTCTTGCCTTTGCACTAACACATAGCACAAAGGGGACTCCAGCATCACATATCTCACACACGGAAACACTGTCCAGTCTCTCCCAAGTGAAGACGATTCTACTATCAATCAACCTGTCTGTGTGTGTGTGTGTGTGTGTGTGTTAATCACTTGCCTTGTTTCTCATTCTCTGTCTGGATCAATACCATGGTTTCAACAGTATACACAAAACACATCGATCTTTCTTTCCACACACACACACACACACACACACACACACACACACAGCTGACGGTGTTGCAGAAAGTCAAGGTCATAAAAGAAACTGGTAACATAGAGAGCTCATCAGTCTGGATGTTTGGTGGATGATTTGGGTTCATGAATGAAAGGACTGATGAGACAGGAGGAGGAGGGGGGCTGTTCCTGGTGGAGAACATTCTCCTCTGCATAGTGAAAGTTGTGCTCACCTTGTTTCTCTCAAACAGCTCACTCTGAATGGCCTTGAGGTCGGTGTCGAGGGCGGAGGCCGCCTGCCGGCGTTTCTTGGCCAGTTGCTCCTCTAGGTCTTCAGTCTGGGCCCTCAGCTTCTTGTTGTCCCTCTCCAGGGCAAGTTTCTCGGTCTCCAGGCGCTCCCTGCGCCCCCACTCGGCAGCATTCTCCACCTGCAGCCTCTCCATCTGATGGAAAAACAAGAGAGAGCAGAGAGGAAGAGAGGCTGAACACACTGAAATGAGAAATGTACACTAAGTGTATCAACAAACCCCGATCGAGACAAAGGTTTGAGATGGGGTTGCATTGGTTCTACAGCAGCTTCTGTGATAAACTGTACAAAGCGCAGCCCATGAATCATTACTACATGATAAAGATGACAACTCTTTACAGGTGTAGAACTTGCAGCACTTTTAATTAAACTGACAACAAAAATAAAAAGACGGATCCATGTGATGATGTGACGCAGGGCAGAAGTGTTTCACAGTATGGGCAAACCTCAAGGTTGTGATGCGCTCCACCTTCACATCCATACACCCGATAAACTAACTGCTGGTTCACAAGATAAGTAGTCCTGCATGGTTCTATTTTATATTGAAATTAAATGCTTAAGTTTATGACTGCTCACTATGAAACCACTAGTCTGCTGAACTTGTGATGATACTCATCTATGCCGACTGCACAGTGTGAATAGAGATCATGTGTCAGACACTTGATGGCAGTGTAAGCAGGATTATTATCCTGAGTGTAGATACTTCTTGATGAAAAGGAGAAATTGCTGAAAAAGAGAATATAAAATCCAAAAGATCCAACTGGAACATTAAAGTAATACTGTGTTTAAATCATGTTGATGCTACACTGACTTTCCTAATGGAAAATAAACCGGTGCCAACCGTAGTTGCTGTTAGCTAAAGTTAGCTCAGTTTGTTAGCTGAAAACAAACAAACAAACAAAAAAAACAAAAACAGACGTGGCTTGATGGCTTAATGCCTGCCGACCCTCCTTTCATTTCCCATAACTCCTCCTCTGCCCTGCGGTCTCCTCACCTCAGCTCGTAGTTCAGCTAGCTTCTTGTCCATGCTGGTTCTGGCTCCCAGTTCGTCCTCCAAGTCTTCAGATATGCGGCCGAGCTCATCCTGGTGCATTTCCTTCAGCAGATTCAACTGGATGGTGTTAGGAAGGGTGGGGGGAGAGATAAATGTAGGAGGTGTGGTTGTTTATCTTGTTCTTCAATCTTTATGTTTTTAAGAACATGTTGAAATTTAACATCTGACACTGAACATATTGCCCATTTACACACCCAGAGTCGTGTTTCACACGTGTCATATTTACTCTGCTAAATGCTCTCCACCATGTTCACCAGCTAGTCTGTTTCTGTCTGCTGCTGAGCAGGTGGTGCAGGTGATGTATTTGGGGTTTTTTCACTCGTCCTGAGAGAGTTGCGACTGAAACAATGGTTCTATAACTGAAACTTATAAACTCTCTTTCACATCTTTCATACTTAATAAATAAATGTCTCCTTTTTGCACCTAAACAGACTTTTTTTTAGTGTTGTGGGACTGTTTACTTGGTTACATGCACTTTAATGTACTTTCATACAGTCTTAAGTTCAAGTCAGTTATGCTGAGGAGGAGACAGGAGCACTTCAGTGCTCAGCTATTCTGCAAACCTTGAAATAGCTTGACATTTAGTGTTATCTACAAGTTTATGAGAAAAGACTTTTCCTTCAGAAAAAGTGGAACCAAACATCTCCTGTGATCTTGAAGTATCTGGGACAATAAGCTATAGATAAGGATGACCTAATCTCCTTTACCATCCCTTCTCTTCCCTCCTTGTTCTTATCGGTCATTGCATCTCTGCCTGTGTCTCATCTGCCTCCTCTCCACCTTCAGCAATTCGCCCTCCATCTCCATCTCTTTTCCCTGCTTATCTTCAAAGCACCCGTCATCACCATCTACACATCTCTCATATCTTCTGACCGATTATCTCCTCTCTTTCTCTCCGCTGCTTTTATCAAGCTGACTCTGTCAGTCAGTGAGATTTTTCATCATGTGTGTTTGCTGGGTCCTTTTCTTCCCTACGGTTCATTTCTCTACAGGCCTGGACTGCCCCCGAGTGGCGAAACACTGCCACTGTCCAGACACCCTACATCTGTGGGTGCCACTTAGCAGAGGCTCTAGCTAGCAGGTGCCCCTGGAAATCAAATTCTACAGTGCATTATGGGGGCATTCATAGTGAACTTTAAAGTGATTACTTGATTATAGATTAGAACATTATAGATATAAGTTTTTTTCTGATAGGGCACATATACTCTGTTTCAGGAAAGTGTCCCTGTGCACTGTGAGGTCAATTTGGACAATGAAGTTTATTGTAAAACATCTTTGTCTCAATGTTCCATAACCACATTTGAGGCATCATTGTAAAAAAAGAACATCGATTCAACTCAAAAAATCAGGTGTTGATTAGCTCAGCTGGTGGCCCTGTGCTGCATGTCATTCCCCATCTCTCTCTCCCCACATTCCTGTCACTCTTCAGCTGTCTCTGTCAAATAAAAAGCTTGAAAAAGGCCAAAAAAATATGTTTAGAAAAAAAACAGGTTTCACTCATTTCCAGGTGAGGCCATCTCTTCTTCACTGACATTGTTTCACGTGTCTTGCTGGTGCAGCTCAGACGTGGAGTAGCATCCTGCTTACATGAAGAAATACAACCTAAACCAAAATTACACTTAGCGTCGTGTTCTACATCATTATAATCATCCTACTGTATATATTGTTACACATATCATGTATTCTTTTAAGATACTGCACATGTCTGAACTTGTATCAACCTGCTGTCAGCCCAGTACCAGCTTCAGAGTCCCTCAGAGAACCATTGAGAGCTGGAACATGTCTTTCTGTGCTGTAAGATTCTTGGAATCCAGAGCAGTACAGAAAAAGGAACTGACAAGCAGGCCTCTGTGTTTAATGAGTTGCCTCCTGGCTGCCAGCTACAGCTACAGCTTTAGGGCTCAGTTCACATTTGCTTAAGAACCATGTTCCAAAACCCCTCAGACCAATAAAATTCAACCAAACCCTGAATCAAAACTAAAGACCAGCTGCTGATGGATGAAACCCATGTCTCTCCAACATTAAAGCTTTCATTGCCTCATGGTAAGTGGACTCAAGTGTAAAATGTAAAAGGACAGTATCAGTCTGAAGGTGGAGAAGGTGCAGCCGTACATTCCCAGCTGATCTGGAAGGACAGTTTTCTTTGCCGTTGTTGTGTCCGTGCCTTTGAAGTACACTGTTGCCCATAAAGTTGGAATCATTTTGTTTTCAGACACATTCCTCCTCCTCCTTTTATTCTTATTTATACACACCAGGTTAACTGTCACAATCATTTCATGAGAAGAGGTAAAAATATTTTATTCCAACTTCATGGACAACAGTGTACAATGTTAATTAGTATAAATGATATTTTCTCCTGTCGTCTACAGTCTGCTCAGACAGAAAGCAGAAACGCTGCGTCATGCTACGACAGCTCTGATGTCTCTCCCAGTCAAATAGATCATCTCTCTGACTGCGCACAGCAGCAGCCTGACTGCATGGACGTCTCACCTGTTTGAGGGCCTCCTGTTTGGTCTTGGTGAGCTCCTCATATTTAAGTTTCCACTGACTGAGTTCTGTCTCCAGCCTCTCGATGCTCTTACTCAGCGCCAGCTTGTCTCTGGGGAAGACACAACACACATTAGTGATGTTCAACACTCATACAGCAGTCAGCAAATGTCTTGAGAATTCACATTTTACACGACCACCTATAGAATCTCTGAGCAGATCAAAATCATCTACAGCCTCTGGAACATCATACTTGTACTGGTCTTTAAAATGAAATCTGTATGATGCACAATTAAAAACACACGACATGTGACCACAGTGCATGGAAACATGGATATGTTAGCAGTGATTGTGGCCAGTCCTGACTTCAGTTACAGCCAGTAGCTGTAAAGTCCCAATCTAAAACATGTCACATTTCCAATGGAGGACACATTTCTGCTCTTCAGCTGCTGTGACTCTGACAGAACAGAGGAGGCCACTGCATCAGATGTTACACTGATCACAACACTCTGAAAACGGTAACATAGGAAACTACACTACAGCTGCACTATGAGAAATCAGATGCCCTCATTTAGGAGGTCCAAAACCACGTGAAAATGTGAATAGGCACCTCAGAAAATGATATGAATGATGATGAAGCACATAATGTAATTAATAAGTAGTTTGGGTAGCAAAATGAAATCTGAAAAATCAGCACAATGTCCACTACATGTATTATTACTGTCATTATTGTTACCATATCTCCATTACAGTTTATAGTCTCTGTCTGTCTCTCTGTCTCTGTCTCTCTCTATCACATAAAGACTAAATGGATCGTGTCATCACAAAAAGTAAGTATTCATGATACAGATTATTTTAAAAATAAAAATTATTATAGAATCTGATTATTATTACTGATGCATCTCATCTCTTGTACCAGGTGTTAGTCTAGTATAACATGTTTTATCAGTTACATATCAAATATCTGCAAAATAACCAGAGTAACTATAGTGGTTATATAGATGAAGTGGAGTATAATATTTCTCCCTGCAATGTGCTGGAGTGAAATTATCATCTAATGAGATTCTGCCATGACTGTATGTTATGTCAAATGCCTCTCTTACTCTCTCTCTTTCAGCAGGACTTTCTGGGACTCGTCCAGACGAAGCTGCAGAGCGTTGAGTTTGCTGGAGTCTTCCTCCACCGTGCCAATGTCATCCCACAGCTGCCTGCTGCGTTCCTGCCGGCTCAGGCCGGAGGATGAGCGTGAGCTGGAGAGGTTAACACCACTGCGACTTTCCCAGTCCTCTGGGTCACCTTCAGGGGCTCTGGAACGAAGGACAGAGTCCAGCACCTCCAAGTCCTAGCAAAGATAAGAGTGAGAGGGTTGTCATTTAGCTCAGTTGGTAGAGCGTCCGCCCCATGTGTGAAGGCTCAGTCCTTGCCATGGCAGCCCAGGGTTCGAATCCAACCTGTTGCTCTTTCCCGCATGTCATTCCCCATCTCTCTCTCCACGTTCCTGTCACTCTGTCACTGACACAATACCTGGCAGGACATTACATCATCACATTGATGCTGAAATCATCTAGAAATCCTTAAATCGTTATTAGTATCCTATTGTATTAATGTGGAGGAGAGCCAACATGTTGGAGCAGGTTGCTGTCGTCAGCCCAGACACACAGCCATCAGGAAGTAGTCCATTTATGGCAGGGGTGTCAAAACTTCTTTCAAAGAGGGCCATGTGAAGATGCCCAGGGGGCAATACCAACATGTAAAAATGAAAAAAAATACTAATAAAAGTTACATACAAATGCACTGCTCTGTAACAATTTTATTTCATTGTCACAATTATCTTTTATTTTAAAATGACAGTGTAACCAAATCTAAGCCAGGCCAAGCCATCAGGCGTGAACAAATCTAAAAACCAGTTCTGCCTTTTTTTCATATCTGGAGTCAGATAACAGAATAAACTGTATGGAATATGTTAAACTTGCATGAAGTTCTGACAACAGTGGTGGATGAAAAGTTCTAATCTTCACCTCATGTTCATTTTAAACTGTTACCATTTAGTTTAAAACATATCACTCTGTCTCTTCTCTTTCACCAGACCATTCACAAAGTAATATTTTCTGTCACATCTACAGATATATAACAGCAGCAGTTATGTCCTTAAAGGTTCAAATACTTCGTTATGTCAACCAAAAGAGCCAAATCTTCCAGCCATACAGTATCTGACAATGCTAGCAGGCCATAAATAATATATTATAAAAACTGCAGGCCGCATGAAATCTTACCGCGGGCCGTGACTGGCCCCCCGGCTGGACATGCCTGATTTCTGAGATGCACAACATGCTAGAGGTAAAAAAAAAAGAAAAAAAAAAAGATATGATTACACATTCTGTGTAATCGGGAACAGCAGTGATGTCACTGTGTTGTTAAGTGATGGGAAAATGTCTTCAGTGACACACAACATCACTATTGAGTCTGCCTCTGTCTGCAAACCAGGCCTCTTTAGTGCAGCAGTTTACCCTGCACACACAGCATGTTCAATAAAAATAGATGGCTGCCTCCATCTTGGTCTGTCATGGTGATTGTTTGCTACAGTGCAGAGTCACATGTTAAAGTTCAACAAGGTTGAAAGTTGACACAGAACATCAGCATGGGTTTAGATTAGCTCCACTGCGAGTGATTCCATTGACATGAATTGATTTTGCTGTTATAAAAGCTGGTGTGAACGAGCCTTTATTTGAACAGTCAAAGGTTTTCCCATTGTTTTGGCCATGAATACATACAACGAAGTATCATGCTGGTGTGACTTGCAGCAGAATGGTGAAGCTCTGTGGGTGAGGTCTTCACCCTCGTCTGTGTTTATTGTTTCCAACTCTGCGTCGCTGGAATAATCCTTTGAGAAACATTTACCTTCCTAACATTCCATGACTCCTAACAAAACATAAGCGGGGATAAAGACTTCCTCCAGTTTCAGTCATGAGTCTCATTCCAAACTACCCACATCTCTTTTGGGCCTCTTTTGCCGCAATATTTTGCTCTTCTGTCCTCACCGTTTTCCGCTCCACCCTCCGTTCCTCTCTACCAAGGCTGCAAATCAAACTGTTCCTTCCTGAAGATCATGTAAGGTTTCTGCCAACGTGCTGTCACAGCAGAACCCCGAAACTCTTGGGTGGGTTCTCATGACCAAACATTTTCACATCTCATTTTATTTAATGGCCTCAACAGAAATTCAATTGGAAATGTAGAGCTTTTCCTCCTCTCCACATAGTAAATCTGTCTGCTTTGGCACTACAACAGTAAAAATCGAAATGTCTCCCCACCCTAGATCTTTCACGGCATCTGCCAGATGTAGAAATGTGAGGTCTTGGTCTCCCACAGGCTCCATAAAGCTCCGTGGTTCTTTAACATAATCATCATGCTGCCTTAAAGAGTTTCTCATAAATATCTAATCCTGTGACTGTGAGTTGTAAAGTACAACATGACCCTATAAGAGAATTTTGTTTAGAAATGGTTGTTTGAAATAAAGTGGCAAAGAGCACACCAGACATTTGGTGCATTTCAACATGATCTGTGTTGACATGCTAGCGAGCACGATTTGATTCAGACCAATAAGTGTCAGTGCCAAACTACTACAGCTACATCATTAGCTACAGGTGTGGTTTAACACTTTGTGTCGGAAGTGACTGCTAAAGAGGTCAGCATATCTGCTGCTAGCATCACAACAGGTAAGGATAATTTGAGCCTGAGTCTGATTCCTCAAAACCGAGTGGACCTGAGAAGTCCTCTACTGTAGAGAACACTTCAGCAAGAGACCTCATGAACACCACAAACAGACATCAGCTGTGTGTGAACATCAGACCAAACAACTCACAGAATCAACTGAGAAGAGGTGAAAGGTCATCAACCAGGGGTCAGTAAATAGCCAGAGAAAGATCAAGGAGTACATTCACATCTCTCTGCTGCTTCTGAGACAGAGACATGATCTAAAAACATGTTTGACAATAACAAGCTGGATTAAACAACTAAGCCACACAACCATCAAATCTGTGTGTTTAGAATTTTAGAATAATAATGTGCTTTGAATTGAAGATATATTCTTTCAATGTTTGACTGCAATCTGCAAACAGTCTCATCAATCATACATCATACAACAACAATACATAACACCTTTAACACATCTGTGCTGCTGATGTCATTACAGGTACTGCCCAACAGAGGGACCTGGTGTGTAACACATGTCAGTGAGACAAGCTACACAGTGCCACATGTGGGAGTACTCAGTGTGTGTGAGAACCAGAACAATGGAGGGAGACAGGAAATGGAGCTCTGCTGTGTGTGACTACCAGTTAAACGCCGCTCCACAACCGCCACAGCTGTCACCACTGACAGACATATTATCATGGTTTACTTGGAACGCTGCAGCCTCAGAGTGTATTTCTGTGAGAGAGAGAGAGAGAGAGAGAGAGAGAGAGAGAGAGAGTGTGAGTGTGTGTGTGTGTGTGTGTGTGTGTGTTACCATGGAAACCCTGCTTGGGCTAGATGAAGGTCAAGTGTGATCGGTAATGACAGTGATCTTCATTCACCTTCATTCTGAAGTTACAGCAGAGATATGTATGCGTGTGTGTTTATGTGCGTCTGCGGTGAAACAGGACACAACTGACACCAGGGACACACCATTGCTGTAGATCCAGTGAACCCAGTGAGAAAACACAGGAGGTCTAAGCACTGACAGGACAACAGAGTGGTACAGTTAGTATGACTACAACTACCACTGCTACTGCACTGCTGCCATCATTCCTGACAACAGCTAGTTTCCTGTCCTTAGAGAAATTAATTAAAACTTAATTAGGTTTCAGAACTACTAAAGCCAGTCTAATTCATGACAGTACAGTCCAGCAATATTTGGACAGTGACACAATTTTCTGAATTTTGGCTCTGTACACCACCACAATGCATTTGAAATGAAACAAACATGATGCAACTGAAGTGCAGACTTTCTGCTTTAATTCATGGGCTTGATAAAAAAAAATGGTATGAAATGTTTAGGAACAGCAACTACGTTTTTACCCTTACCCTACCCTTATTTCAGGGGCTCAAATGTAATTGATGGACACAATCATCAATAAAAAAAAAAAATCATTTACAATACTTTGTTGGGAATCCTTTGCAGGCAAAGACTGCTTGAAGTCTGGAACCCACAGACATCACCAAATGCCGGGTTTTCTCCTTTCTCGTGCTTTGTCAGGTCTTTATTACAACTGTCATCAGTTGTTGTTTGTTCATAGGTCTTTCTACCTTCAGTTTTGTTTTCAGCAAGTGAAATGCATGCTTGATCAGGTTGAAATCAGGTGATTGACTCGGTCATTGCAGAATATTCCACTTATTTGTCTTAAAAAAACTCCTTAAAAATATTTTGGATCATTGTCCATCTGTAAAGTGAAGAAACTTTGAAGGCAACTTTGCTGAATTTGGCTGAATCTGAACAGGCAGTATATCATGAGCCATTCCAAGTCTTCTCCATACTTTTTTCTTCCAATCATTCTGGTTCAGGTTGATCTCAGTTTCATCTGTCCAAAGAATGCTGTTCCAGAAATGGGCTGGCTTTTTCTATTGTTTTTAGAAAAGGCTATTCTGGTGTTTCTATTCTGGGGGTTATTAATTGTTTGCACCTTGTGGTGAACCCTCTGTATTTGCTCTTGTAGTCTTCTGTTCATGGTAGACTTGGAGAATGTGTCTACCTCCTGGAGAGTGTTTCTTGCTTGGCTTGATGTTGTTAAGGTTTTGCTTTACCATGGAAAAGATCCTACTATCATCCACCACTGTTGTCTTCCATGGACATCCAGGCTTTTTTCTGATGCAGACTTAACCAGTGTGTTCTTTTTCTCTTAGAATTTACCAAACTGTTGATTAAGATTTTTGTACATGGATTTTCTTTTGTAGCCTAAGGATGGTCTGCTTCACTTGCATTGTGAGCTTGTTTGACTGCATGCTGGATTCANGAATCTGGACCAAGTGGCCACCTCCATGACTGAAGCCAATGTAGAAGGGCAAAAAACTGTAATTCTTCAAGTTGTCGCTTGAGACAGGCTGCAGAAGTGAGTCAATCTCCATAAATGCCCATATTAAAGCTTAAAGTTACACAAAACGAACAGCAATGCTGCTTTCACTGACAAGCAAGTGCCGTTACAGATGGCTTATTAGAGCACCCAGGTGTCATTCGGACTGCTTCAGGTCCGCCAATGATCCACATCTTTGCTGATCTTTAGATTAGTATATATATGTGTATATATATATGTATATATATATATATATATATATATATATATATAAAAACAGCCAATACAACAAAATTGTATATATGGACCCAACTGTAGATGTTAGAAGTGTTGCATAATGAAAATCTGTCGTTTTTTCTGAAGCAGCTGCTCATCACGCAGTCAGTCCTGGAATGATCCTGGTCCTGCCTTCCAGGAGAACTCATAGGTGAAGGTCAACAAAGCAAGGTCACCGAGATCTTTCTAACTAAATATTTACTAGTGACCACTCTCCAGCAACACTGGGAAAAAAGTGTTACAATTATATTCATAGGCAATAAATACCTTCATGGGAAATAAAATGCAAATTAAGTCATATGAACAAAGAGACCGAAAACAAAAACAGGGAGGGAGAGAGTAAGAGATGGTGTTAATACTGAGCTATTTGTAGTTGTCTTAACAACAACAACAAAGTTGAGTTGCAGCCTGTAGTGATTTTACAGTTTGATGAACACAAACCACAGTTACAGTAATCAGATATTGTGTTCATTAATAAATGCCTGAAGGCTTCATTGCTTCTTATATACAAGTCCATATTTAACGCACACTTTGTTTCCATTACAACATTCCTCAGAGCTTGGTGATCAGACTACATTTCAGAGCATGACCTCAGTTCATCCAGTGGAATACAGGATCAACCTCAACATCAGCTCGCTATGTTTGAGCAATGTTGTACAGGTATACACAGGTATAAAGCTAAATAAGCTCAATGCAAACACAGATATTTGATTGGATGTGACAAACAAATGTGGACGCTGTGTACTTGAACCATTCACCATGTTCTCTCATGTTCACCTGCTGTTCATACTGAGTGAAGTTGAGTTGCCTGTAGTGATTTTACAGTCTGTGTCTTGTGACATGGATGCCCACATGAGCTACAAAGATTACCAAATCCATCCTCCATCAAATACAACATGAAAGCGGCATCTGCAAATTGCTTGTTTACTTCACTTGTGAAATATGACCCATGATGGCACTTAATGCTACCATCCCATACAAGCTTCAGTTGTCCTCAGGATGTGTGTGTGTGTGTCAGTATGAGTGAGGCTGAGCTGAGGAGGGTTTAGGGTTAGGATGGTCTACATAGGATTGGCTGACAGAGAAGAAGTACTGCAGCATCCCTGAGCCCTCAGGGATAAGCAAGTCAGTGCGCGCGTGTGTGCGTACATGAGTACCCACAGTGCTAGAGTCTCTTAAATAGGACAACCCCTACACACCCTTCTGGTGAGTGATCTACAGGGCTGAAAACACAGCAGTCATGCTGACCTACATTCACTGAGGCTCAGGTCACATTGTCCATTTAACAGCAGAGGACTGGTGTAGATACAAGCCACCAGCACAGAACACAACCCGATGCAACTTGGCATCGGCATATTAAACATCCAAAACAGCAACACTGTCATTATGAACTCATCTGTCCATCATTTCCCAATTTTGATTATTTATCATGTGAAGAAAGAGCCCAGACCAGCCTAATAAAATGAAGCGTATCATCCTTTGGTGTCAACTTCTTAGGACAAGATCTGGCTGCTGCTATATTTACAATGATATCTAGGAATCCTCCATCCATCCATCCATCCATCCATCCATCCATCCATTTCTTCTTCTTATCTGGGGTTGGGTCACAGTTGCAGCATGTTTAGCAGGGCCTTCCAGACGTCTTCCCAGCAACACATTCCAGCTCCTACTGGGGGATCCTTTGGCGCTCTGAAGCCAGATGGGCTATATAGTCTCTCAAGAAGGTTCTTCCAGTTGGACCTGCCTGGACACCTCCAAAGGAAGGCATCCAGGAGGCATCGTAATCAGATGCCTGTAACCATCTACCATAATTCTACTCTGAGCTCCCTCTGGCTGTCCAAGCTCCTCACCCATCTCATCTCCCTGTGGAAGAAGCTAATTTTGATGGCTTGTGTCAAGGATTTCATTCTTTTGGTCACTACCCAAAGCTCATGACTGTAGGTGAGGGTTGAAGCATAGATGGACCGGTAAAAATTAAGAGCTTTGCCTTCTGGCTCAGCTCCCTCTTCCTCACATCAGTCCAGTACAACATCTGCAATACTGTTAACGCCGCACCAATCCACCAGTCCATCTCACACTCCACTTTCCCATCACATTTTGGAATCATGTTTTTATTTTTTTGTTATTACAATACTCAAATAAAATTAATATACTTTCTGAGTTGTTGGCGGGCAAAGGACTTCTACGGCATGCTAACCGCTGGAATGGCAGACTGGTCTTTGGGATCTCTATGGCTGGAATGGAACTGGAGCTGAAGTGGCACCAACAAGATTTTTTGGAGACCTAGAAACACCACAATGGGCAGGGGGGTTGCAAAGTCCACCTACTACTCAGGCATATAAAACAGCACTGGTCTCTCACTCATTCATGTCAAAGTGGTGCTGGAATAATCAAAGCTTACGTTTTTGCAATTGTCACAAACAGCTTGGTTTTGCAACTTTTTTCTCAAAATCCCATTTTTGACATCTCAACAGAAACTGCTGGGCCAGTCATCCTGAAACTGAGTAAGAACTCTATGGACTATTTCCACAGCACAATCAGAATAATCTTATCAAAATATGTAATTTGATAATATTTTCACATTTACATTGCATTGTTATAACAACCTGATATAGGAGTTTACAAGCTAAACACATTACGCTTCAGCACTAAGGGGCACCACAAATGTGCCTCAAATCAGCTACATGAGTTCACACTACATGCACTTAACATGACCTCATTAGTCATGACTCAGTCAATGCAAGAAATTTGGGAATAATTAAATGCCTCACTGTAACATATGGTCAATTTGAAAGTCTTTTTTCAGGTATATATAAATCTATATTTCTAAGTATATAAAATTCATTAACATTTATACAGTATGTCTAAAGTCATTCAAACACATCAAAATATACAAAATAATCAAAACACATTCTCTGGGTATGAGATATCACATATTTTAAATGGTGTTCACATCAGTCAATCCATGAGTCTGCAGTGATATTCAACTTCAAGTGAAATCAAACTTAATGATAATGAAAACATTTGACAACATGGGAAAGTGAGCAGAATGATTTTGAAGTTTGAAGTTTAAACAGACAAAACGCCACAGGTTTGCACGTGATATCGTCTTCACAGCAGTGAAATAAGTAAGACACCATCTCGGGATTCACTTGCCAACAATGTTGTAATTCATGCATATGCATGTTGTGTGATTCATTTAGATCTCATAATCTGTTTGGACACATCATTACCACCTGCAGCTATATTATAGATGTTTCTGTTCTCAGGTCTGTTTTAAAGTCAAACGTGTCTCTAAATGACAACAGCGGATAATGAAACATGGATTGTCATCTACACGTGCACTCACCTTTTGTTGACCCATCTTTTGTCTGTCCAAATCCACGTCCCTCACTGGTTCTGGCTCTGGAGACCCTGGTGGTCCCTCCCCCATCCTGTCCAGCTTGCCATCAGTGTTGACCTGAGAGGAGGAGGAGGAGGCAGGGGAAGAGGGAGGGATAGTTGGAGACGAAGAGGAAGAAGCAGCACGAGGGTGCGCGGGGGATGAAGATGGAGAGGTGGCAGATGGAGGAGGAGCCGCGTGGGCACTGCGGAGCGTCTCCTGCCGTAGTGTCTCATTCTCTGAGGCCAGTTCCTGCCGCTCCCGTCGTACACTGGTCAGCTCCTTGGTGATGGTATCCAGTCGCTGCCTCAGCTGACGAACCTCATCACGTGCACGGTTACGCTCTGCACGGACCTGGGAAAAAATAGACCATTCTGTTGGTTGCTCTGAAGATGTAAACAAGTCATGAATATAGTTTTGCTTTCTAAAGTCTCAGTTTATTCTGTTGGTCACTGTAGTCTGTAGAAAACATTACTCGAACAAGAGATTAAATATATAGTAAGAATTTGTGGTAGCAGGACAGTAGTGATGCAGGAGTTGACCTGCAAACCTCAACTTCATGCATTATCTAGTGAGACAGTCAGTACTGACCACTCTCCTAACAGCTGATCCTTCTGCTCTACCAGGGTGCCTGCCCCTTCACATGTTGACAGTGGATTCTAACTAGTGATGCTCTGATCGATCAGCTGCCGATCGTTATCAGCCGATATGGACCCTAAACAGACTTTTTTTTTGATGTGACATAAATTACCTGAGACCGTTTTCTACTCTATTATCATTATCTATTATTAATAGCTAGCTATTATCATCTATTATTCCGCTCTATATTCTTCCATCCATTCTGTGATCGGTATCGGAGATTTATGATTCCTGTGATCGGTGATTGGATTGCCCCCCAAAAATGCTGATCGGAGTCTACATGTGAAGGTGTATTATGATGTGAGCTGATCATTGGGTGCACTTGCTGTGATTGAGCCAGCTGAAGAGTGACTCTGCGGGGAGAGAGGGATGGGGAATGACATGCAGCAAAGGGCCACAGGTCGGATTCGAACCCTAGGCTTCCGCAGCAAGGACTGAGCCTTCACACATGGGGTGGCTGCTCTACCAACTGAGCTAAATGACACCTCCATTTTCTGAAAGATTTTAAAGGGACAGTGTGATTTTGGTGACAACTTGTGAGCGTTCCATTGACTTGGACTGAATTAACTGAACTGAAAACTGAAAGCATCAATTACACAATATATGTCTCTGACTGGGCAGTGAGTCTACAGCTTGCAAATACTGGACAAAATGAATCCCTTTGCCTGACATACACATGCAGTTTGTCAACCAAATATGTGAAGAACAATAAAATAATGCCCTTTCGATACAAAAGGTCCCATGCGTTTTTGCCTCATCTTCCTCAGGCATGCACTTATCAAAGCAAAGAGCCTCCAGAAAGTTGAGGGAAACCTGTCATTCAATAGAAATAGTCTTTATGAAGTTATTCTGTCACTCTGCAGTCACTTCCCACACACGACCCCAGAGTCCTTTGATTGGCTAGAATACACCATAGATACCATCCACTGATTGGTTGAAAAAGAAACTAGTCTGCCCAGTAACATTTGTCCACACATCTCATTATCATAAACTGTTTCGGAAATATTCACAGATATATAAAACTTAAGACTTTTTGGGCAGATACGCCCAATCTGTCCCCAGAAGGTTAAACCTGAAGTGGTGGGAGCACTTCTGCTTTTAAGCATTACGGTGCTGGATTTATGTTCGCCGCCAATCTCCTCACTCTGACTGCGTAAACAGGAAGAGGAAGACGTTTCTGAAGGCGTCTGTGTAAAGAGAGTATCTAGAAGGGTAACTTGCTAGAAATGCTCTACAGCGACACCAGCGGCCGGCTGACCTAATCGCTCTTCCTGCAAGAGAAGAAATGGGCAGCGAGCAGAGTGCCAGGTGGAACACGGGGATTTGAACGGGACTTAATGTATCCTCGCGGCTGAAAAATCGATACTTTCTGGGGAAACAAAATATTGATATATATAGCAGGATCGATAAAATTTCTCAGCCTGAAAGAATACACAGTACTTGTGAGATATAATAAATTCAATGAATCAGTTAAATGTAAACAAATGAATGTGTGTTGAAGATTTATTAAAGTGTGTATGTATGAATATGATCTTGAGGCATTGCTGTAGGACTAAAATAATGATAGGCTCTTCAGCATTGATTTTCTCTCCTGGCTTCAGTAACCAGTATCCCACCTTGCTCCACTTCTCTCTCCAGTTGGCGGTGCAGTCCGACCACCACCTCATGGTCTTCTCCATCTGGGCCGCTCTGGCACGAGCCTCCTCCAGCTCCCTAAGCCTCAGCTCCTCCCTGCTCTCCCAGTCGGCCCCAGCTCCATCGCCAATGGCTCCCAGGGATCCCAGCCCAAGGCCTCCCAGCCCGGGCGACAACAGCAGCGGGGGGCTGGAGCTGGGAGTTCCTCCAGTGGGGCTGGGGGTGTGGGTGAGGCTGTCCGGGGAGCGAATCCCCCTGTCTGACCCCAGACCCAAGCTGCACAGCAGGCCACCTCCGGTTGACTTACCGCTTTCAGACAGGTGGGGGCTGGGAGTGTGGTTCATGATGGAGGCGGTGGTGTGGATAAGGACAGTGAGGAGGGTGAAGGGGGTGGGGGCTTGTGAGCAGGGATATTCAGGAGAGCATGGTCCTCATCAATCTGTGATCAGCCTGGAGACAGAAACACAGCAACAGAAGAAGTGAGCCATCAGAAGGAAATACATCTGTTCCCCTCATGTGCTCTGGACACAAATTTACCATCTTTGAGGAGAGAACAATTCAAGGTTGATCGAAAAAGTAAAAAAATCTAAGTTTAGAATGCAGTCCAAGGAAATCACTGACAGACGCTCGGCGCTGCCTTCGGGGGGAGGAAAGCCCTCGTCTGCTTCCTGAATACAATAAAACCTGAGAGAGGCTGGAAACACGACGGAGGCTGAAAGTTCTACTGCTTAATGAGAAGCAGCTCGATGTACAGCACAAACAGAAACACGCACACGCATGAGCACACACACTATATCTGACATCAGTACGAGAATTTAACAGTAATCATTCTGTCTCAGCTCTGAGGAGAGAGAATACGCGGACATGTACTGTTCTTGCTGACACTGTCATCTCTGTCTCAGCAGGAAGATTCCATCAATTATTCCTAAAAAAAAAAAAAAAACAATGCTAAAATTTAAAATCAGATTATTGATAGGTTCTACACTTTGTTTCGTGGGGATTCCCAACCCTCTGATTATTTACACCAGTCCAGTCACAAGCTCCGTGGCTGTGAAGCAAAGCCTACATTGAGTGCCAAAAACTGTAGTTCCTCAAACGTCCATTTGAGGCTGCCTACAGAACATGCCAATGTCCATAAGTCCCCAGGTTAAAAAGTCCAACTTCACAGCAGCATAGCAAAACTGTACTGTACAAAGTGTGGATGCTTTGATTGTCATTGGTTATACATCCAAATACTAATCCTGTCATTCCCATTATTCTCTCCTTCCACCTACAGACCTCAAGATTGTTCAAACCTGCAGACAGTAAAAAGCACCACACCACACTGCTTATGGCCCTTTCAGACACAACAAGACAACAGCGCCCTGAAACCTATTATTTATTATGAAACATTTAATTCAGTATTTTTGTGTGTGCTTATTTTCTTTTTCTTTTCTGTAATCTCACTATGCTCCACTAATGAACAGATCTATCATTTAGCACATTTGTGTTTTCCCCTGTGGGATCAAACTTTGATCTTATCTCCTCTGTCAGTGCCAAGTTTGGGTTGAGACATTCTGGAAAAAAATACCATCTCTGACTGGTGAAGTTGGCCTGAATGTCTCTCTGCCAAGAAAAGCCCCCCCCCCCCCCGAGGAGGCGGAGGAAGTTCCGGAGGAGATCTGGACCTGTGGGAACAACTCCAGAAGAAAAGGAAAGGAAATGAAGCAGGTTTAGCATTAGCAGCTGGAGGATTTAGAGAGGGAAGGTAAATTTGAAATCTGACCCAAATCAAAGTGTGTGAAGTCGAAGTGTGTGAAAGTCTGTGCGGTGTCACGCATGACAGAAATCAATTGCGTGTGTTTTAATGCAGCGCTGAATCTTTGAGTGATGAGTTCATTCTGCACTGATTAACTGGTCGACCATTGCATTTATCTTTTTGACTCGAGGTTGTATATTATATTTATTTTTGTATTTGCTGTATATACAGCAGTGGATACGTGTACACTTGTACAATTGTCGATCATTTGCTCAACAAGAAGTTGTTACAATATGTTATTGCAATATTATGAAATTCTCTAAAGAAAAGGCACTGAAACATGAAAAAGTTTCTCATGAAATTCAGAGTCAATAAAGTGTCAGCTCTGTTTGAAAATCAATTTCAGGAAGTCTTTAAATATTTGTGTTTTGCACCAGGGTCAACTCTGACGGTCCAACTCTCAAACAAATTACAAATAAATCACAACAACATGACAACAAATTACATCTGATAAACAATTACACAATAAAATGCAGACAGAGTGGAAAAGTGGAGATTCTTCATAAAACAGCTTTAAAAAAATGCTGCAATGTGGCATTTACAAAAAGTCAGAATTCTTGAAGTGAGGAATGAATTCTAGGGCTAAAGCATAAATTCAGCTTCAGTGAAACTGCAGCAGCAGAGCAGGAGTCATGGGAACCAACTCTGAAGATAAACTGAAGAGAAAGCCTCTCTCACCATGCTGAAGCTTTGAATGTGAACATGTGTCCTGATGAGTGAGGAGCCGAGGAAGGAGGACGGTCCATGTCCACTTTACATGGACCCACTAACAATACACACTAACAGTACACACTAACAATACACACACACTAACTAAAAAGTGTTCATGTCTCAGTGCTGAGCCAACACACTGGTCATGCGATACTCCCCTGGTGATAACTCAAAGTTACGTGTGTGTGTGTGTGAGATGTCACCATGACGATGTGATGTGCTGAGTGAGACATTTGTATGATATCCCTTCACTTTGATCATTGCTATGAAGCACGCTATTAAAAATGACTCAGCATGAACTCACCATGAGTCTTTAATAATGACAGAGCATGCTTAAAGAGCGGAGGCGGTTGCCACAAGACAGGGATAACAAACTGTCAGGTAGGGCAACACACAGACTATGGAAGGGTCGTGAATTTTTGAAAAGGATCCAATCAGTGTTCAGCATAACATCAGTCAGTGAGGTCAGTTCACAAACCTTCCCTGAATGAAGAGCCACGCAGCATCCATGAACATGCTTTCATTGAAGACTATACCCGTGTTCACTATGTGAAAAAACACTGCCCACTCATTCATTTCAATGAGATTAGTAAGGACCAGGATGCAATTCAACATCAGCCAGCAACACACTGTTTTGCAACCAGATACAGGACACAACTCATTGCTGGTACAAGACTCTGAAATGTGAAGAAGTTAGTCTTCTGTGGATGAGAAGAGAACTCAACAGGATTTTATCAGTTCTAAAATCGAAAAACCAATCATCAGCTTCTCAGAGCCAATCAGGTTCAGCTTTCAAGCTCTGAATGTAACTCAACTCAACAATACTGGACAGGACCACAGCAGGAGGAGCAACCACAATCCCTGATCACAATCCATGAGAACTTGCAAGACGAGATCTGCTCCAAATTCCCTGGATTCTCCCTCTCTTACACTTACTCACGCACACACTCTCTGACACAAAAAAGAATTAGTATTCGCTGCATTTTTCATTTCCAAGTCAGAGAAGAGAAGCACCTGGAAGTGTGGAACAGAGCTGACATATAAAACAAGCAGCTGGCTTTGGATGCTGTATCCACACTAAACACACTAATGAAGCGCAGAATAACACACAGACACACACACAGCACAGTGTTCACACACGGGGCTGTGTTAAATTGTGGGACAGAGGGTCATGCCATATACATGTTCAGACATGTTGAAACAGACCTTGTTGTAACATTTCCATATTTTGACCCAAATATTTCCTCATCTTAACCCCACACCACACTGAAGAGAGGAAAAACGGGATATGTACAGCCTCGCATGGTGCTCTGAACTGCAGTACAAGTGAACATCACAGAAGTAAACTTCATGGGGTTTTCAGCCAAAATAAACGGGACACGAGTTTGTGATTTCAAATAAGTGCCTGTGCCACAGATGGGAGAGTTAAGGCATTTTACAGAAACTTTATGGGAACTCAGGAACTTTTGACCCAAAATACAAAGATAGAAGCTATCCCACTTCATCATGGGCAACAGCAGACTGTCAACAACAGTGTTACAACAGGTTACTCACTGGGTGCACAGACTTTGCAGTAGTCTTACTCTTTGCCATTAATGGCAAGTAAATAATCTACTGATGTGACAGTTCAGTGTAACTGAACAGTGTAACTGTTATTGGACCAAATCAGAATCATTATGGAAGCAGACAGGCTAACAGGAGGTGAGGGCTGTTGTCAGATGGTAATGGAGAGGTTCTATTAACACAGGGATTCCCCATTCAGTCAGAAACACACACACACACACACACACACACACACACACACACACACACACACGCACACACACACACACACACACACACACACACACACACAGAACACACAGAAGATTTACTGTCAGCTCCTCAGCCACAGAGCAGCAGATGAAGGGAGGAGTGTGTTAGCATGTTTGGGTGTCTAACTGACAGGACCGAGCATGGTGAGATTCATATACATCCATGTAGGAATGTGTAAAACACAGTGTCATTTACTGTGTTTTACTGTTAGCCTGCACTAACCTGCACTGGAACTCCCGTTTTTTCCCACCCCAGTGCCCTAGTGCGTGTGTGTCTTCTTTTTCCCACCACATTTCACTTCCAGCATGGCTATCTTTATGTCTGCAAAGATGCTGGTGCAGCAACTCCATCTAGCACCACCAGCATCTGTGGAAATAGGGCAGGCAAAAATAAAACTCATCAGTGCACAGAGGTGTACTCCAGTTATTATTCTGTACAACTGCTTATATAGAGGCAAGCACGCAGAAGCTGTTTGTATCGACATGGTTTGAGCTCACTGAACTCTGATGAAGTATTCACTGTAAGGCCTCATCAAAATAAAAGTCATGACATAATATTGCTGCTTGTAACACTACACCATTGTTTCTACTGATACATGATGAAATCTTAAAAAAAAGATGAGTTCATTCAAACTGTAGCTCCTCCAGAAACACATTAAACAACAGCGACTGTATCACACTATGTAGACAGCAATTTAAAGGAATTAAGAGCAGCAACCTTGGGGTCAAGATTTTATTTTAATTAAACTTTTTATTCCATAAACCTAAACAAGAATGTGAAAAAAAAAGATTTCCCAGCACTCATGATGACATCTTGAAAAGATTAGCTTCGAGAAAAGCTGTAAACACTGCTGAGAGGCTGAGAAGACAGAATGTTTGGAATTTTGTGCTTCATTTCTCAATTCTTACCTTCATCACCATGTTAACAGTGTTAACTGTAACCAGGATGTCTGCAGACTTGAGGAATTGAATAATTCCATGTGTAATTTTCATCAGCAGCAGTTGGCATCATTGTGTTTTCTAACCAGAGACACTGGTTGCTTTAACCTCCCGAGACACTGCATTTATATTCCTCCTCTGTGGGAGACTGAGGCCTTTATTTCAAACTCCATGCATGCAGCATATTTGAGTCCTAACGTCCTGTGAAAAGCACTCTGTGGTGATGTAACACACATGGGCGTGTGGCCAACAGAGCACATCTTCTGTCTTTGAAAATGTCAGGGAGTGCGGCCAACATGGCAGTAAGGGAAGTAAGTGATCACATTTATAAAAATCATAATTTCTCTTTTCTTTTTTCTTCTTGTTGTTTTAGAGTCTGAATTTAAAACTGTATGTTAATTTCTAAATACATATTTAACCCATTGTTCTTCTCATTTCCATACTTGAGGAAACAGCACTGTGTGAGGAAGAAGCCACTGTCGAACAGCAAGCGGATCTTGAACTCCCTCTGGGAGACCTGCAAAAGACAGACTGGAGTACTGGAAATGATTGACCCCATGACCCCCACAAGAGAATAACATTCTGAGAAATTCTGTGCAACGTGTTTATTACATTTCAATGCAGGTCTCAGGAAATTGCTTTAAAATTGCAAATACAGGGGCGGCGTTTAGCTCAGTTGGTAGAGCAGCCGCCCCATGTGTGAAGGCTCAGTCCTTGCTGTGGAAGCCCAGGGTTCGAATCTGACCTGTGGCTTGCGTGTCATTCCCCATCTCTCTCTCCCCACATTTCCTGTCACTCTTCAGCTGTCTCTATCAAAATAAAGCTTGAAAAGGCCAAAAAAAATCTGCAATTTGCAAAATATGCAAATACAATCTAATTGAGTCAATTATCAAAAAGGTGTATACCATGAAATAACAACACATACTGACTCTATGCTGTTTGAAATGGTCAAGATGTTTTTTTATTCTGACCTTATCATGAGTTCTGATACACATCTGAATGCAACAAAATACAACACTTTTTCATACAGTCTGTCTCCTTGGTTCTCTCATCACCTTGCCCCTCCCTGCTGCACCTCCGGCCAGCACAGTGACTGATGTCTCTGGCTGAGCAATCAAGCCACCACTTATTCTGGATCAGCTGATCATTGAGTTGATTGATGGGGTTATAGTATATCAAGCTGAACTGCAGCCAATCAGAACATTTTCATCTCTGTGGCACTCTACAAGACAGACCAGACAACCAATGAGCAGCGAGGACAAACCCAGATTCAAATAAAAAGGAATACAAAATTATTCAATCAAAATCAAATCGCTCCACTTCACATTGACGAGACTTTAAGTCAGGCAGCTGATCCACATGAGGAAAGTTTTCCTTTTCCTTTTTCACTGTCCTGCTCTCTGCTTGACTCTGTCTCCTTCTAGGCCCAACCTCCATGTGAACCCACCCTCTGTCTTCACAGGGCCCATAAAACGCACTGCCAGCCAGCCGGTCAGACTACAGGGTAATAAACCCATTGACAGAACATCTGCCCTTGCTGACCATATGCTACACTGCCCAAACTTCAACTATATTCAAACAAATCATCAACAACAACACTAGACTCTGTGTTGTGAACACTTTATTTCACTTGTCAGTGCACATGTGTGTGACAGTCAGGGTGTGAGCAGATATCCTGGGTGACAGAGGGATTGTGTGTTCACAGCCCTGATTTATGTGAATGTGACCATAAAGAGACACAGCATGGTGGTACAAAAGGATTTCCCCCACTGCTCGCCAACATTTGTGTGTGTGTATGTGTGTATACACCCAAATGTGTGGGTCGAAGTGAGTCAGCATGTGTGCTCTCTTCTCTAAATAAGAACCAGCTCTGGAGAACTCCAGCTCACTGGGATTAGCTGGGTTTAGAACACGTGTCAAACTCAAGGTCCGCTGGCCAAACGTGGCCCACCACATTATTTTATCTGGCCCGCAAGAACGTGATAGGTGCATGATTGTCTTAACATACTTTCATTCCCAACTCATAAAATACAGACGGTTTGTCACGCCCCTAGGTGTCTGATACTGACGCAAAAGGTACCGTCCACGTCAGTATGAAACGCTCTGGGTTCTCAATTGACTCCAATGTAAGCCCGTCTGCGGCGGTAAGAGACGCTCAGAGCAGAGGCTACAGCTGTCCATTCACTCCAATAATAACCCGATCACAGCGATACATGACGCTGCAAGATTCAATTTGATTGGAGAACCAAGGACTCCCTGCCCAGAAGTATTTTTTCACTATTTTAGGAATTTCTTTTAATGACATCATCGACATTTCTCAACACAAACATGTCAGAGTGTCACTGATAATTCAACAATAAGACAGCTTCATGTTGTTGCCCTCAGTATGATTTTTTTCTCCTTCGATTCTGAAAAATAAAGTTTTATTTGTATGTTTTGGATAGCTGAAACGCCTACATTACCCATAATCCTCGACCACCAATTTGTCAATGGGCGTCTGATACGACGCAAAAGGTATCCTTCCACGTCTGTACGAAATGCTCTGGGTTCTCAATTGACTGTTCCCGTCCGCAGCGGTAAGAGATGCCGTCCATTCACTCCAATAATAACCCGATCATGGCGATATATCACGCTGTGAGCAGCAATCTGATTAGCAGAGGGTCCTCGGTTCTCCAATCAGATTGAAGCTCACACATTTTTCTTTATTTGCTTTTGAACACTGATTCAAGTAATGTGGGTTTCAAACTGAACATTTAGTTTTACATCTATGCAAAAGTATATGTAATATTTGTAAGCTGAATACATAATAAATACAGAAACCGTTATTTAACAATATCATAAGGTGTAGTTTAATTCATTTTAAATTACATTGCATTTTGTTATATTCATACTGTTAATGTGGCCCATGCTGACATGGCCCTCTGTGAAAATGAGTTTGACACCCCTGGTCTAGAAGCTTCAACCACACAGTGAAAGAAAGATCACGCTGCTATCTGACTCGCAGACACCATTCACTTGTCACTATGAGTGCTTTCAGTGAGTACTCACCATTTCACTTATTTACTAGTAGGAGCACGTGTATCGGTGTGACCACACTCCTGCTATGATTGCAGTGATAAAAGGCTGTCACCAGCTAAATATGGCTGCACATCATATCTGACAGCAGCTACACGTGTTCAGTGGGAAGTCTGTTTGAAAGTCCTTCCTCCTCTTCCTCCTCCTCCCCCCATGTGACTGGGCGTGAGGCCTGTTGAATTGATGATACAAGGAGAGGGGAATGCCTCTCTTTGTATAAACATGCAGTCTGCAGGTCCAGTGGGACACAAGGCTGAAAACAAGAGTGGCAGTGATGTACTGAGTGAGGAGAAAGTCACTGCCAGGGTTTGTGAGTTCACTCCTTGTGCAGCCTCATTTTGAGCCAAGACTAAAATATTTCAGCAGCTATCAGATGAATTGCCATGACATTTGGTACAGACTTTCACAGCCCCAAAGAAGAATCCCGCTGACTTTGGTGCAAAATGACAGATTCCAGTACAACACCTCAGTGTGTTATGTTAGACCTCACTGTATTCATCAAACATGTTTAGACCTCACTGTATTCAAACATGCTTACCCACCGATGGGTTAAAATGAAAGACTTATACTTTAGATTATTTTGAGAAGTTGGTTGTAATATGGTATGACTGGCGGCTGGGGCTCAGGAGGTAAAGCTGGTTGTCTGCTAATCAGGTTTGATTCCAGGCTGCTCTAGTCTGCATGATGAAGTGTCCTTGGGCAATATATTTAACCCCAAATTGCTCTGTATGTGATGAGCAGTTGCCACCTTGCATAGCAGTCTCTGCTGTCAGTGTATGAATATGTGAATGTGTGAACAGATTCGTAGTGTAAAAAAGTGCCTTGATTGGTTGAAAAAAACGCTACATAACAAGACTTCATTTAACATCAGGAGTACAGTATATGTTGAGGAGTCACAAGAAATTGTGGTACAAAAATATATTTGAGGTCACTTAGCTGTAAAATGTCGGACTACATAACTGTAAAAAGAAGTTCTTTAAAAAGTCTCTGTCAAAAATGTCAGTATGGGCCTCATTTGAAATGGTCCTGTGGTTTGAACATGAGAAATTCCACCTTCTGAGCTGTGATACAGTTACACCGATCTGACAACAACATTGTTCCAATATGCAACACTTAAAAGTTGGACTTTCAACAGAGGCCTAATCTGTCACAGCTATGTCCCTTTCCCACTGATTTTGGATCAAGATCAATTTAGTGTCCTGGCTGAAGCGGTCAACCCTAACATGATACACCGCAGAAATATGCAGAGCATGAGAAAGACAACCTACAACAGAGCCTTGAACTGCACTTGGTGAAATCATATTTATCTGAACGACAAGGTCTGTGGTGGTCCACAGAGCATGTGACTCACAAAGACAAAACATTAGAAGTCTTAATTCAATGAAAATACTTACATTCATCCCTGAATCAATTCACAAATCCATGCCATTTTTCTGTCAAACTGAGAAGCCTCCACAAAGAGTAACACTGCACTGATGTGCAGAACAAAGCCTATAAGAGCAGTCCTGTCCCATTATATTAAAAATGGCTGACAGGACAATTCTCCAGCTCTAATTCAAGCCTAATCATTTCAGCTTTGGCTCCAAACTTCTACATTAAACCTCCGCCCATTCCAAGTCGGAGAGTTCCTGAAACAGAGCCAGTGGAAGATTTCCAAACATCAAAGCAGAGCTGGAGAGCTGAGGGGAAGAAATCCATCTATATGTAGGCTTGTATACAATCTGTTATGTGAGGCACCTCATCATGCAGAATTATGTTAATTACGCTAAGTAAAAGATGAGAAAAGTCTTAGCTGTAACAAAGCAATGAAAGATAACTGCCAGGTTTTCAAGCATAACTCACGACTACTGGACTTAACCCTGTACTGTACGGAGTGATCAACTGATTCAAAGTTACTGCTGATAATTCAAAACAGTTTCACCATGATTCCATATTTTGCCACTACTGCCTCTAAAAAGAGTTTTCCATTGTATTAACTTCAAATCATTGAGCCCACTGATGAACGATTCTCACCCCCAGCAGGAACGTTAAAAGGTCATTGTGATATGACGTGGCATTGTTGGACACTGAGCTTTCATGGACTCTTATGGTTCTATGTGCACTATCAAGTGAGGCGTTCCAGCAAAGTCTGGTTTAAGGCCACGTTCAGACATCTACAGTATGTTTATAAATAAATAAATAAATAAATAATAATAATAAAGCATCCTACGAAGGTACCATTCCATCGCTGTGGTGGGGGCACCAATCCAAAAAGACGAAGGTGAAGCTGGGTCACTGCTTGTATTTGTCCAATCAAACACACGCACACATTCCAGGCAGATTAGTTTGTAGATTAGTAGTTTAAACATACCTTTTACCTCACAACTGTCAGGGTGGATAATAAAAGGATGAGTTTGGCGAGTTGTAAAATGTTTTCTCACAATATTAGTAACAGCTGTGCAGTGTTTTGCTGTCTGATAACTCAACACAAAACACATACATTCAGTACTCCATCTACACTTACTTGGTCATATTTCATCATTTTACACACAGGTACCTGAAATAAAACATCTCTACCACGCACATGCATGTGTAAGGTCACTTAGCTGTCAGCTTTGGAAGACCTTTGAAGGCTGTCTAGGACCAAATATTAAAAGTTGGGCTTATTTTTGAGAGCAATTTTTGAGCACAGCACAGTGTAGGTTTACACTTCAGATTAGGGATGCACTGATACTGATGTTTAAAATAACAACTTGCAGATGCAGATGCTGATGTTTGTTACATGTATTGCAAACTACAACGTGAATCTTTCTCAAAGCGTCCCAGAAGCGTCTCTACGCTCGGCTACGCGCTGAATATTTTTGACGCTTGGCGCGAGCAGCACTCGTCAGTCTACACAGAGCACCTCGAGCAGGCGGAAGCCAGACACAGAAAAAGCAAAGAGAATTCGGTGTATTTTCAAAATAAAATACCCTGTGCAAACTGCTGGTCATAAAAACACAAAAACAAAGACAAAAGCAAAACTAAGTAACTACATAGCATATTTATACATGTAGAAGAATATTTAGGTGAATATCATCTTTATTTGCCGATGGCAGTTAAGGAGGCAAACATTGGCCGATGTTCAGCCAGTGCATCAGTGTGTCCCTACTTCAGATTTCACTGCACATATTTAACTGCCTCATTCTTGTGCTTACTCAAGTGCAATTGAAGTGCCTGCCCATTTTATAGAAGGAGGTGATGGCTCAGCTTCAACTTCTCTCTGAACAGAGAATATAGATGGATTCTCAGGGAAACTGTTTGGATTCCAAAAAAAGCGTGATGATTTGTTTTCACATTGGGTTATTCAAGTACTGCATACAATAGCTGCGACACTGTGCACTGTATTTACTTGGCGGCGGTAGTAAAGTCTGACCTTTCTAGAGAGGGCACAAAATCCCTGGAAGCGTTCCAACACTCTGTTCCCTCCATCTGAAAAAAGTCTTCTGTGATTCACTAAGTAGCACTGTGAGGAACATGGACTTTATTTAATTATTTAATACATTTGATATACCTATACTATACTTTGTAATGTGCCAGGACCAAAGACAATGTTTATGACTTAGAGCGCCAAATATCTTGGTCACCATTTTATCAAGTAGTTGATAAGATGCTGCTTTCAGTGTAGTGATGGCTGATGGCAAACTGTGGCGGCATGGTAACCAAAGAATGGTAACCATACCAAGCAACAACATAATGGTGAGTATGTGCAGTCTGACAGCACTGTATTATTACAGCTATCAGTCACATGGGCTGTCATTTACCCTGTCCATACCAATTCGAAGGCTTGAAACAGTGTGAAACACACACACACAGCCAGTTTTGCTCCCTGTCAGTTTTCTTGTTTTATTTCACCAAAAGTCAGCATAAATTTGCATATTTATTAGCAAATTTAGCA
This sequence comes from Protonibea diacanthus, assembly GCA_028641955.1. Lineage (NCBI taxonomy): Eukaryota > Metazoa > Chordata > Actinopteri > Sciaenidae > Protonibea > Protonibea diacanthus. The sequence continues at coordinate 30,254,108 of CM053976.1, read as the reverse complement.
TGTCAGAAAACCTGTAATAAAATGAATAATTGACTTGGTGATATCAAATTTTGACCATATTCACCTGTACTGTCTCCAAGGGTCTGAATTTTACAGTCCATATCTTTAAAGGCTGTTTACTCCAGATGAGTTTGTTCACATTATTCAGAGCCTGATTAATATAAACATCTGATTCATATACAAACATGGAGAAAATTGATTTTTGTGACTGTTGTCATTTTCCGATTTATTGAGGGAAATAAATCTAAAATTCCCTCCGTAAAAAGCTGTAATATAATGTAATCTAATCTGTCAACATGGATTTTGAACCTGGATTTTAATGTTCACATTTCTGCTCTGGAAATGTCTGAAAATACATATAATCAACATTATTTATCATTTTAAATCATTTGCATATTTAAACATTTCATTTCAGTCGTAATGGAAAGTAAAGGAAGTTTTATGGTGGTGTCTGTTAGTTCATGTTTATACCGTGTTCACCTCGAGTGTCTCCTCTTAATGAGCACAGACATTCTGATGGATAAAAGACTCACTCCATCTCACACATGTCTGAGCAGCCATATCAAACAAGAGAACTTCATCTCCCATGGGGCCCCAGGTGTTACTGCAGTGAGAGGCTCCACTGTAGCAAATCATACATAACATTCCTGAACCATGACTCTTTCTCTTTCTCTCTCTCAAATACACACACATGCGCACACACACATGCGCACACACACATGCGCACACACACACACACACACACACACACACACACACACACACACTATAAACCCTACATGCCAGCAGAAATGCACAGAAACTCAAACATGCTCACACTCAGAAAATGAGTTTGTGCTTCAAGGACAGCTTGGAGATTGAAAAGAGACGGAAGTTGTGTGTGTGTTGTCTTTGTGTGTGTGAAGTATCAGTGTCAGTGTCCAGCTCAGCACAGGCTGGTAGTGCAGTATCACATTACCATCATTTATTCAATAGAAAGAAAGAGGGGAGTGTGAAGGGGATGACTGGGAGGATGATAGATGGGAGTCTGAAACCAAGGAGACACTTTCACTACACTCACATCACAGTGTGGTGTGTGACGCTCTAGATTGGATCATATCATTAGCCGTGTTTCCACACCAAATCACAGGACATCTGAGGAAAGCCCTACAGATGTCCCAAACAAGAGAGCTAATCCTCTTCAAGAGCAGTGATGCTTCTGCACTGAAAAATAACATTTACCTGGAATATATTCACTGACTTCCAAAACCATCAGAATTTATTGGAAGAGATGTATAAATATGGTTTTATGATATCACATTCAAAGGATTCAAAACTATGTCTCCAAAGAAGACATTTTGCTGTGTTAAGGGTCTGTGGGGTTCTACAGGGGTCCATTCTTGGACCACTATTTTTTCTTATCTTTATTAACAATTTGTCTAATGTCTCAAATATTTTTTTCCAATAATGTTTGCAGATGACACGACCCAGTTCATTCATATTCAAACTTGAGTTCACTGATGAACTATGTCCGTATTGGATTAATTCTAAAGTTGAATCTGTCAAGATGCCTCAAATGTCAACTACAAAATTCCTGCTGATCTCTATTCAAACAACAAACTGGATTTAAAGAAAAATACTGACCTCAGAGTTCTGAAGCAGCTCAGAGTTCTGAAGCAGCTCAAATAATATTTTTTTCACATCTTGGGGACATGTGGGGACGTTTTCAACAGAAGCTAACAGTTTTAAGTGTAAACTAACCACTGAGGAATCGATGAGTGTAGTTTTGTATAAATCATGTTACTAAAGTTTTCATTTGTCAGTTCTGTACTGCTTCGCTGTTTGCAGCCAGCCACATGGTCAGCTGTTACAAAGATGCAGATGAACATTTTTTCAGATGCATGACGCTGCAGAGCTTTGATTATTTTACATTTAACTATAGAAGATTCAGAGATGATTTGCACAGACAGTTCATCGTCTGTAGGCCACAAAGTCATTAATATTCTACTGCTTAACATGCAATTACAATGGGTTGGAAATGACCCAGGATGTCAGAGATAGACACTTTGTGAAACAGATCACAGAGCTGCAGCTAACAATTATTTTCACTCATCAATGACCATTTTCTGCATAAAGAAGTGGTTTGATCCGTCAAATGATATAAATGGTGAAAAACGTTAATTACTGTTTCCCAAAGCCCTGGGTGACATCATCACAAAATGAAATGTCTTTTTTGTCCACAACCTAAAGACATTCATCAGGCTGATTGTTTGGAGCATAAAAACTAAAAGCTGCCTCAACAAAAGTTTTAATCCTGTCAGACCTGACCTGAGGGATCATCCTGGTTTGGACATTGCAGCATGTCAGTCAAGGCTGCTGCATGACCAAGCAGAAGAATTAGAATAGAGACAATGCAAGAGCTTTAAAATAGGTTTAATGTGTTCTGTCCTTCTGGTTCAAGTGAGCAGCTGGGCAGCAGAGTTCTGAATCAATCGTAACTGATTCATGAGTTTATTTGGTAGACCAGATAGCAGAGTGGTGCAGTAGTCTGGCCTGCTGCTTCTAAAAGCATGCATTAGTCTCTCTGTCAGACGCAACCCTGTTTCATCACCATCATCATCATCATCATCATCATGATGTAAGGTTACTGAGGCATGTTGAGGAAGCTGAGCTTAAAAAAACTTTCATTTAAAAAAAAAAATCTGCAGGGCACAGCAGCTTCAAAGCTTCACACAGTGAAATAAGAGAAGTCTGCATAATGTGTAAAATGAGGTAAACAGATGGAAGACACAGCTCTTTCTCTTCTTCATTACAGGAGCTGCTGAGGTGAAGGAGATGATGAAATTCCAGGACAGAGATGTAAAGAGATATGAAGGTAAAGACCTACAGAAAAAGAGATATAAGGCCGTGGAGGAGGAGGAGGCTACACCACGCATATAAAACATCACATCAGGCACCAACAGAGTGCGTACCATCTACCAGGTCTGAGTCTTTACCACAGAAGGCCATGTTCTTCTCCAGTGACAGCTGTAGAGAGAGCAGACATTCCTGCCTCTCTTCAGCTGTCACTATCTAGAAAAAGTGGAAATACAAAAAAATTATCTTTCAAATAACAAACAACAAAAACACCTTGTATCTTCCGCATTCACCGCCTCCATGATGAAGAGTTAGCGATAAAGCTGCACTCATCAAGATTTCCATATCAACAGCCTCACAAAGGAGACAAACTATTTGAGAATAACTTGAAGTATGCATGCTATTTTTCATTTGACTTTATCATCCATTCCTTTTTTCTGATGACTTGAGCTATGTATTGTATTGCGCGCTGTAATGTTACAAACTTGTTCAACAGTGACATGCTATGTTTTTAAAGGTCAACAGTATGATACAATAAAATATGTTCATTCTGTTGGCTTTGACTCAGACTTTTTCATACACTGTCTAAAACTAATATGATTGATAAATATGTGACATAGACATTTGGAGGTGGAGATGTTTGTAGATGAGACAAACAGCTGGAGTGGTATCTGTAAGGCACGGCTGAGGAGCTTTGGTCAAATACTGTCTGAACAGGAATTTGTCTGGATCTAATCCACTCCCACAGAGACAAAGAGTTCACAGCCTGTGACACAGAGCTCAGTGGGCAGACAGACACACAAGGGGATTGGGCAGGTTTACAGACCCTAAACACACACACACACACACACACACACACACACACACACACACACACACACACACACTTAAAGCTTCAGAAGATTACAGTTGAATCAATGCCTTTGTACTAGCGGCAACCTTCATTGATGAAATCAAGCCAACACAGGAAGTGCCACTGATGTCACTGAGGGCTTTTACAGTTCCTGTGCTGTCACTGAGGACATCAGTGCATCAGTGGATTCAGTCTGTGGTGGTAACAGAAGCTGCTGTACCTAAAACAACAGTCAAATCATTGCACGATCAGAGACCATGGATTACCAGAAGCATCCTGGATGACATATACTCATGCAGAGTTATAAAGCAGCAGCCTTGGATGTATAAGAAGAGCAGTCAAGTAGGAGGAAGTAAAAAGAACTACAGGAATAAAGTGGAACTACAATTCCAGAAGGGTAACACAAGCACATAGCAAGATTACAAGCCCACCCCCTCCTCCTTGTCAAGTGTCAGGCTTACATCTACTCCTCACTACCCAGAACGCTGGACCCACAACAGTGTGTTACCATCCCACCCTGTCCACATAGTACACATCGCCCACACCATCCTGCCACCATCATTGTCTACAGTTCAGCATCAACACCATAGTACCCTCCAGGCTCAAGGTTCTGGAACTAAACACCTCACTCTGCATGTGGATCCTTGACTTACTGACAGGCAGACCAAAGGTGGAGAGGGCAGAAAGAAACTTCCTCCAGAGACCAAAATCACCAGCAGAATTAATTCCCATACCAAAACTAATCAGTTAGCTTTGTGTCATACACAAAGCAGCACATAGAAGAGTTACAGTGAGTTGAGTTCAACATCTTCTGAGGGCGCAAACACATAAAGCCTGCCGTCTCCTGAGTGTGCAGAGGAGTGTGTAAAGGCCCTTTAAAGACTCATTAATTACACACTTCTTTAAGATTAATTAAGCATTCAGGCAGAAGGATCAAGCCTGAGCTACACATCACAGGAAACATGGCCTCCGTTGACATTCACATCACATTCAGACCGTGTCATCGAAATATGATTCAAGCTGGATTCTGATCACATCTTCATTTTAATGTACTCACACATCCAGATGTGTTTACCTTCCATCACCAGAAATCAGATCTCAGTTCAATTCACGCTATAGAATATTCACACCCTTATATCAAACTGATTGTTTCCCATCCACGATTCACCATAAGGATGCTGTATTGAAGTCTTTCCAGTTGATAGCTGGTGTTTATAGAAAATCTAATCAGATGTGCATGGAACATTAAATATTCTCTGTCATGGGTTTATACTGCAGCACAGTGGACACAGAGAAATGTTTTCCCTTCATATATTTTGCACTGATGGGATTTTATAACTTCAGGCTGCAGCATTTTAACCAAATTTAAAATCTATATAACACCACGCGTCTGTTATTACATGCCCTGATGCCTTTCACCTCATCTACTCCATATATTTTTATTTATTACACTAAAACTGATGTGACCTCCATTCATTCACAACATCCATGTGTTACATATAGTATGAGTACGAGACGGCTGCCTGCCACCAGCTTCAACCAAACCTCTATGTTTGTCTCATTACATGCGTGCCTACTGCACACTGGCACACGTATAGACACATTAAAGACGTATAGAGACTGGAAAAGGAAGCAGAGTGCTTTTACAGGCTGGGTTCTAGCAGCAGGATCAGGCCTGCTGGCGCCAAATAATATCATCAGGTTGAAGAAGACAGCAAAGCCCGGCTACCAAGAGGGAACGGATTCTAATAAATGGTCCAGAAATATATGCAGTATAGGCTCTGAGCATTTCTCTATAAAGTCAACAGTTGTTGTTGTTGTCGTCGTCATTGTCATAATTTATAGAGCTCTTTTCAAAAATAAATGTCACAAAGTGCTTCATGAAGGCAGAAAAATAAAACAATGGTTATCAATGTATCAGCTTTTTAAAAGAAAACCAATAAAAAGCAGCACACATGAAAGAGCTGCACAGACAAACTGAGGCCTAACTCACACCGGGGACGTGAGTGCCGCGGAACGGCTGCGCTGCGGTCACCGTTGCTGATCGGTGCCACTCTAATCAATGAAGCCACTCACACCAGGCACGCTGCGGAATGTCTCAGCAGCGTCTCTCCGCTCCGCAGCGCTATCATTCCATAGCACTTCTATTTGTGACGCGAGCCATTGCTAAACGCATCAATTTCAACAGAGCAGATTGCACCAGACAGGAAATCTGACAGAATCAACTTCCGCCCCCTTTCAAAATAAAACACAATATGCAGTTCATGTAGCCTATCACAACGTCACATCAACATTATGTCATGACCGGTGGCACCAGGTCAGCAGTCAATTGATCAAAGGGTCTCAACATGAACAACGAGAGACTAATTGTTGAAGTGGAACAACATACAATAATTTATGACAAAACAGATCCTTTTTATAATCTCTCCCACGTCGAAGAAGCAAAGTTAGCTATTTGGTTGTTTCTTTTATACACAGTTTATTGTGGGGACTCGCGTACGTTCAGGATTCTCGTGTGATCTTGTGATCTCATGTAAATATGGCTGGTGCTACGCTGCCGTTACGCTGCCAGTATGCGCCTGGTGTGAGTTGGCGCCAGGCAGAGGACAGAGCAAAACCGTGGCGCAACCGTTCCCAGTGCTTACGTCCCCGGTGTGAGTCCTGTGTGAGACATCCTGACAACACTTGTGCAACAACCTTGAAAACAAAAGCTGTTAAAAGGGCGACTTCTTCAGGACAGTCAAGTAATGAATGCTCCAACTGGCAGGGTGTCAAGTCATTATTTGGTACACTGTGTGGCAGATTTAGGAGAATCTATCTGTAATATGGCAGAAATTAAATATTCACGAGTACGTTTTGAGTGTATAATCAGATGGAAATAAGAATCACGAGATCAGAGTCACACACTGGACCTTGAACAGTTCCAGCCTCTGAGTGTTTACAGCTTTTCCTTCCCATACAGAGTAAACAAACTTCTGAGTTTTGGACAATTATCAACTCTGATATTCAGAATTTCTACAATCATCAGAATCTGTTTTTTTTTAAAATCTGACTGCTGATAAAATAAAGGAATTGAAAAAATGTGCTACTTTGGCTCTTATACAGCCGTCTTCTGCCACTCCGTATGCTCACTTAATATCCCACCCACAGCAATATGATTGGTTGCTCGTTATGAGTTACAGCCTGTCAACTGTAAGGCTGCTGTGCTACAGACAGGCAGAGAGGAATGCATGCGTTCAGTCGCTCTTCTCGCTCCCAGAGTCCCAGAATGCTTCACTTTGTTGCAGTGATATACAGTTAAGTTTAGGAGCCTCTTCCTGTTCAGTGAGCTCATCTTGACTGACGTCTGTGCACTTTATGAGAAGAACAGAAGCTGCTGGGACACGGCTTACTGCGCAATCTGCTGCTGCTCAACAGGGACGATCCATCGAGGAAGAGGACTCTTCATACTCCGATTTTTTTTAAATTTATTTTAAAATTTCAGTTAACTTTAGAAGAAATGCTGCACGGGGCTCTTCAGATACAGTTGCTGCATCCCATAAAACATATACTTCAAGGAAAAGGGGTTTCTTATTGTTAAAAATTATATTTATACAAAACCTCAGTGTCAAAATACACATAAAAGTGCAGAACGGCCATTTCAGAATAAATTGTATTTAATAATTATACTATATTAATAATTATATTACTGGATTATAACTTTTGATGCATTCATGTGTTAAACACTTGAATGTTGCTGGTGATAAAGCTCTTTTTAAAGAATCTGCAGAGTAAGTACAAGTACATCAAATAACGGTCCAGTGTGTCAGATTTATGAGGCTGTTTACAGATTTTTCATCAATAATAATATGAATGATATTTTTGTTACCTCAAACCACTGGTTATTCTGAGTTCTGACACAATGTTCATTTTCACTACTCTCCATATCAGTTATCGTCTGATATTGAGAGATCAGTTGACGTCACCTTAAAAATGCTGCTGTGCAGTTGACCGTTTTTTTTCCCCCACTCCAAATTTATAATCAAGAAAATAGTTTATTGATTATTGAAACTAAAAGCTTGTAATATTTTGAAATATTTTGGGTGCGACATTGAAAGTATTCAACCAAAAGTAGACAGCTAAAAAAAAGCAGGTGATTGTGAGTCCACTCAGCGTGGCCTTCTGCTGCTCCTATTCCCTACATCTGGAAGACAGATCACCCAGAGGCCACCAGAAGCAGCCAATGACGTCATCCAGTGGTTCCACCCAAACAGGATGGCTGCCTGTGTTTATATGCATGTGTGTTTACATGCATGAGAGAGAGAGAGAGAGAGAGAGAGAGAGAGAGAGAGAGAGAGAGAGAGAGAGAGTTACAGGCAAAGTTATAGATTCTTCTGACTAAAGGGAGTCTGGAATAGAGATTCATGCTTACTGGAGTGATGTCAGCCAATTCAACGTCACTCGCACGCACGCACGCGCACACACGGGCATACTCAGATTACAGCAGTTGAAAGGCCCAGGGTAAAGTTTCAGTGACAGGAGCAGACCAAAGTCATTCCTCTGCTTGCTCTAACTCACACTTTGCTGCCAGCCATAATTACCAAGTCCAATCCAAACACAGCTAAACATAGACACACACACACACACACACACACACACACACACACACTTCCACTCAGATGGAAACACACTCTTTCCAAGAATAAAACACTAGCTGGGCTCACACACCAGCTCTCTTTACTCGCTCTGTTTGGAGTTTGACAACTCTTTATATGTGGATGATATGCATTAACACTGACTCGTTAGAGCAACACTATGGAACCTTTCTACTATTAAATAACACACTTTAAATCATGTTCATGTTACACATTAAGAATTCTATCAGTATAGCTGATGTGTGGTACAGAGTTAAACAAACACATCCTTATCTTTATGCTGATGGAGCTCAGGCATTACCTTTAGCCTGGAGGTTGAGATAATTCTACTTCATTCAGGTGTCCATTAAACCATCACAATACATTCATCTATATTAACTGTCTACATCATGTTCTTACCTGTTCTCATTAAACATATATATTTACAGGCCAGACACATCCTACAAGTCTGTAGGCAGCCCAAAGCAGACGCGAACAAAGACGTTAAGGAAGAGGAGAAAGGAAAGGAATGAAGAATTTAAAAAAAAAGAATATAACAAACAAAGAGAAAAGAAAGAAGAAAAATATATATACATACATACATACAGCAACATCAGCTGTCATGACTGAATCAGCCCCAGGTCTGCTTCCATTTCTCTAGAGCCCGACCAGAAAGGCCCCAAAGAGCATTGCGTGCTGCACACACACCACAATAAAATAATCAAAGGCTTTTTTTCTTCTTTACAGCATCACTGCACAACCTGTCCACGTTACTGTTTATTCATATCTGCACTGTGTCATGTCTCTCATTGTCTCTCATTGCATGATGGAGGGAGCACAGGAAGACCACTGCTCCCCTCTAACTGTCTCATTCAGTGCAGTGTGGTGGTGTGTCTGTCAGTGTGAGAGAGTGAGTGGAGGGCACGATGGACTACGAGATCAAAGGTGACATCATTCAACAAGCACTCTTCCACATCGGTCTGGATGTTTGGATCACACAGTAAATCAGTTACAGAGCCCACGCTGACAACAAACCGACTTCCAAGACTAAGGAGAGGCCCGACAGTCACCGAGCTGGAGAAAACAATACAAGAGAGGGAGGAGAGAGGTGAGGGAGCAGGGAGTGAGAGACAGAAAGGGCAGAGCGAGTCGACAGAGGGTTTAAAAAGAAACAAAGAGAGAGAGGGAGGTTGGGAGAAAGCGGACGCTGAGAGGAAGGTAAACAGTGTGAGAGGACTGGAATGTGTTTAAGCAGCCGGAGTGACTGAAGGTACACTGTCAGCCTGGCACACAGGCTGTCAGCCACATACCAACTGCACCAAAACAAATATGACATGAGTCCTCAAGAGTCCAATCTGCTCCAACAGTAATTGAAACACACGTCGTCCTCCAGCAGACGTAGAACAGTGAAGTGTTGGAGCAGACAGGCAGAGGTAGGGAGAGACTCAGCTCCTCCGGTTTGGCCTGAGTTTCAGTGGGTGGAGCGACAAATTGGAGGATGTTGATATTCCACACAGGAAGACAGACAAACAAAAGGTCTGCTGGACTGACACAGGACACGCACGGGAAAGAACAGACCAAACCATATTTCTCATGGGGAAATATTCACCCCCCACAAGTGTATACTGAACGCGATGAAAGCTCAAACCACTGCAGTGTAAACACATTATATTACATTTATGTCCACTTCAGAATAAGCCAATATGTGTGAATGTGCAAAAAACATGACGGTCTCTCTCTATAGCCAATATTTAATTTGTCTGTTCTGGGCTACTGTAGAAAGATGGAGGTTCAACATGGATTTGCTGCTTGTCCTAGTTTATAACACTGCACCACAAATGTGTTTGGGATCTGTACATCCATCCATCTGTGTATTCCAGATATCTCTCTGTATTTAAGTACTTTTGAGTTACTTGTACTTTACTTGAATATTTCTATTTTATTCTAAATGAACTTTATTCTGGGATCAGCCAGCGCCGACTTCGCACATGCGTGATTCATTTGCAGTCTGGACGTGGAGGGGTGAACATCTCCTGATCTGACTGCAGCTGGGAGGGCCTGTGAGTGAAGAATAGGGGCCCACGGCAACACCCGCTGCTCGTTCAGAAGACGATACATGCTTTCATGTCAGAGTCTCCAATAGTCTTCAGTAACACAGAAAAAGTCACTAAAAATGTTGCTAGCTGCTTTAAAAAAAAAAAAAAAAATAGAGTCTGAATGGTCTCACTAAATATATTGCTAAGTTGGCAACACTGACTCCACCACGCTCAGAAGGAATGTTGTATTTTTACTTCACTACATAAATGTGACTGCTCTGGGATTTTACATGTAAACATATGATGAGCTTATAAATGACAACACGTTATTAAAGACGACCAATGGCTCCAAAACCTTTTGGCTTGTGACATTTCAGAGGTTGTCCCCTCTACACCTCTCAGATTGTTCAATTTAACTATTCAGGAATTAAGGCAACATTATAACTCTGTCTATACTGTTTTCACACTATGTAACTCTGGGCTCCGGGACTGACTAGTGGTTGGTGAGAGCTTGGTGAAATAAAAGGCTGAAAGACAGACGCCGAGCTGGGCTGACTGCTGTTGGACTAGTCAGTAATATTAGCTGCTGCTATGTCTGCTGTTGGTGACCTTGTTGATGTTTTTGATCATAAGTAATGTAATCAGAACAAATACACATGTACAGCTGAACATATTTACCACAGTGGGATGACACTGGAGACAGTAATTACGAAAATAAATATTTCTTTGTCACGTTGCTTTAAAGAGACTATTTGTTTGAATTTGAATTATCTAAAAAAAAAAAAAAAAAAAAGCTTTTTGAATTCTTCTTCCTCTCTCATTAATCAACTCACAAGCCTTCAGATTTATCTTTTGGCCCTTTGGAGGGTCTCAAGATAAAACACAAGATACATCCACTGAGCATCAGTGATATCTGTGAGGTGCCGGCACAGATGCCAGAGGATACTAAAAGACAGAACACACCCCAGCTACAGCCTGTTCACCCTGCTGCTGTCTGATCAGTATCCACCACAGAGCAGCTTCTTTCCTCAGTTCATCCTCCACACTCCACCACGGATAAATGTTTTTTTTCTGGTGAACCATGAAGGAAACACAACATTTCTTTCTGCTTCTGTGTTGTAGAATGACAAATAAATAAACCCTGAAAACACGCTCTTATTCTTTCTATGGCCTCTAGAAACTCTGTGTTTCCATGACAACACAGAAGTCACCCCCCAGTTTGCAGCACACACACATGTGTGTGTGTGTGTGTGTGTGTGTGTGTGTGTGTGTGTGTGTGTGTGTGTGCGTGTGTGTGTGTGTGTGTGGCCACATGTCAGTGTGTTTACAGGAGAGATGGATGGATGCTGTTTTTAACATTCAGGGCCAATAATGCAGCGTCAACTGGACAGGAGTGTGTGACAGAGGTAAGGATGGAGGCAGAAATGAAGACAGTGCAGACGGTGCCATCACACCGACAAGGTTCTCGTGGATTGTGGCTGATCGTGGATATTATTACCATCATTATTGCTACCATATCTCCATTACAGTTCATAGTCTGTTAATGATTTGCTGCTGCTGTGCATCTGTGTCCCTCTAACTCTATCACAGGTTCCACTGCTACTGTAATCATACTATCATTCATTGTAATTCATTGTCATTTTATCATTCATTGTAATTGTACAATATGGCTCTGTTGATTTGTTCTGTACACGTGACATCTATTGCACGTCTGTCCGTCCTGGGAGAGGGATCCCTCCTCTGTGGCTCTTCCTGAGGTTTCTTCCACCTTTTTCCCTGTTAAAGGGTTTTTTGGTGGGCAAGTTTTTCCTCACTCGAACCGAGGGTCTAAGGACAGAGGGTGTCACTCCCTGTACAGATTGTAAAGCTCTCTGAGGCAAACTGTGTTTTCTGAATTTGGGCAAATAAAATTTGATTTGATTTTCTTTTGAAAGAAGGCAGCAAAACAGATGGTGCGGTCTGCTGGGTGAAACCTCACACAACAGGACACAACTGCACCACCTTCAACACCTTCCCATCAAATATCCAGATTTAAAAGGAGCTTATAGAGTCCATTCCTGAGCCACCCACCTCCAGTCCAATGTCTGTTTGTTTCCTTCTTCTGGATTCTGAGCTCATTTTTCAGCTCATTGTGTGGTTTGGACATGATTCAGTGACTCTTTGAAATTGGTCAAAGGCAAATTGAAGCACTTCAAAAAAACAGAGGGGATCTGGATGATCAAAACATCAGCCGCTGCACGGGTTCTGTCCGCAAACATCGGATCACCCAGGAAGCAGGTTAACTCCAGCTCTAGTGTCTGTCTTTCTCTCAGCCGCTGAAATACAGTCTGTGCATGAGCTTGCTGGGGCTGAGGAACCAGCGCCTGAAATTAGCCACAATTTAGCTGAAAACAACAAGAAAGCAACTCTGCTCTATTCTACCTCATCAGACTAGAGACCACCCAGAATATTTCACCAGATAGGCCAAAAACAAATGTCTGTCTCCGGTTGTGGGGAAGCAACGCACAAACATCAACTCTTTACATATGAAGTCTTTGGGATGAAATGTTCTCAAGTGGGAGGTTAATTATTGTACTGATTTAGAGGTCTGACAAGACAAATTGTGGGACTTCCTGTAGCTGTTACAAATTCTTTTAGACAAGTCAGCCATAACGAGGATTTTCTCCCAACGACATGGTAAAAATGATTGTAGTGATTGTGATTAGTGATTATTTCCATTATCGATCAGGCATTTGGTCAATAAAATATCAGTGTGTGTGGAATTCCATTAATAAAAGTGTTTGTCCAACCAACAGTCCAAAATCTAAAAGATCTCCAATAAGAAGGAAAGCTCACATGTGATAACTGGAACTATTCTTCGTTAATGACTTAAAGGTAATAGAACTGTAATAGATTGTGAACTAGCAAACAATATTTGGTATGTAAAGAAGATGCAGCAGAGGAATGGCTCTTTGCGTACTGTATTTCTAGTATGCGTGTTAGTGCATGTGAGTTCCTGAGTGAGGAGTGTTTCACGATGACCTGCCAGGTAAAATAACTGTTTTTGTCAATGGAGTCTGGTGGGCTGACATCTAGTGGCAGTGAATGTACTATAGAACCTTTAAATGCTGAATTGTTGAGCAGAATAGTTGCCAAATCATTTTCTGACAATGTGATTAATCTGATGGGTTGAGTATTGTTTTCAATATTACTGCAGATTTCATGGCTGAATCCAAGTTAGAGTTGAAGTCCAAATCCTTTCTAAGCCCTTGTCGAATGTCCTCAATGTTTAGCTTTCAACATTTGCACGTAACTGAAGTTCTAATTCAAACTCAGGATCTGTAATCCACTGAGAAAACAAAGACTACAGTTCATACTGAGACACTAATTCATGATTACAAAGTGTGACACACTGAAATAACAGCTCCAGCTTACTTCACTTTACACATCAAAGTTTAAAGAGTAATGTTTTACAGATCCAAAATGGAGCCGGCTATCTAAACCCAACATTACAAAGATAATACTTCTTTTCATTAAAAGAAGCCAAAGTGCTGAGATGTTACCTGCAGCTGTATGAGAATAAAGAATCAGACTGAAATCGGGAACCATCACATCAAATAAGTGAAGTCTGACACTCGGTCTGAGCCACTGTGGGCCTCCTACACATCACCACTGAATTCAAGTCACAGAACTGAGTCTCCATTTCCCCTCACACATACATTCCTGATGATGCTGGGGAAACCCTGAATGTCACTGAACAACTCATTTTTGTTCATTTTGTGCAACACAAGTAAAACACACACAGTTAGATTTTCAGATTTTCATTTTGGCACGCAGCCCAACAAAGCAGCAGGGAGATACTTTATGAATCAATAAACAGAGATGAAAAAGATTTGACGATTTTGAAGCTGAATGAACCGGACCATGAAGCTGGTCCCAGACCACCACAACCAGCAACACTAGTTCTCAGCATATTCCCATGATTATGATCCTTCAGTCAGTTTTCTGTGGAGCTTCTCTGCATCAAGTGTTTATCAACCCTCAGCTCACATTTCATTTAATTCACTCCTGCAGCTCTGAGGGGAATGCATCATTCTTAGGTAACATGAATTAGGTCATTCATATATTCAGTATATGTTCATATATTCATCATGTGTGCAGAAGCTAATCATGACTTGCTACAGGCTGCTCCTTGGATCCAGGTCAAGAGGAGTTTTCTCATTTCAGAGTGAAGGAGCACAGAAGCCACTGTGTCAACTCCACAGTGTTTTCTCTCCATACTGTAGCAACAATGTATGAGACATACCAGCAGACAGCAAAGTAACACACAGCAGCACAGGTCTGTTGTATGGCCGTTAAGAGCCAGAAAGCCCATGAACATGGAAGAAAAAAGCAGAACAAGATGAATTTTGGTGTCATTTGACACCAGTGTGTCTCAAAGCAGTCAAACTATCAGCCAGTGTGACAACAAAAGCAGAGGGTAACGTACCGTGAAGGAGCTCCGGAGAACACTGCTCTTATCTCGGGCTCTGTGTGTATTTTTATCCCGATGAAGCAGCTGAGGTTTCCCCCTTTTTTCCCTGCCAAACCTCCGTCCGGCGGTTGTTCTCTTTGCTGTTTTTTTCCTCCTCTGGTCTGGATGGAAAACGTCGTCCCCACTGAAGAGAGAACGGGCGGGTCTCCAAGCGTTTGGACGACCCGTCTGACCAATCGGCTGTCGATATGACAACACTCTGCTGCCTTCAGCCAACCGGATTCTGCTCCCAACGCAGAACCGTGAGCTCATTGGTTGGCTGAGTGAAGACCTCCCAGTTGAAATTACTACAGCACCGGGAGAAGAGTTCACCTCCAGCTGCAGAACAAAGCCCAGAACAAACACAGCGTTCATTTTCATCCATATTTTATGTAATGAAGATTATGAATCTGTAAACTGTAAACTTACACACGTCACATATTGGATATGAAAGCATGTTATTGCTTTCAAAACTCTCACAGTTACACTGTAGACTGTATAATAAATGTCTGCATCAGAGTTTCCTAAAGTCCAGAGGTTTTGCTCAGTCAGGTGACTGATGATTATTTAACACAGTCAGTTAGCAGCTTTTGTCATAGTAAAGGAATGTGGCTGATATTAACCTGCATCACAGGTTTGATTTCCCATCATATTGTGGATAGTACAGTACATTATTTTGAGGACATCTCTGCTGGTTAGGTGTCTTTTACATGTCTGTGTCCAGGGGCCATCATCTCATCATCTGTCAATAATTAAACAGATTTTAAAATCTTTAAAAAGATTCATTTATTTAGGCAAAGGTATAGTGGACCAATGAGGGGGTTGCTTTGTTGATCAGAATACACAACACTGGCGCCCCCTGATGGAAAGCCAAGCACTTTGGTCTATCCTAAAAATTCTTCATACAGAGCTGATTTTCCCTCAAAATAGGTCAGTGCCTGGATGACCCTGAAGGAAAAGGACCCCCCTATTATCCCTATTTCTCCAACTTTATGAACTGTGAATAAGGTGGTGTTGGTCATTCACGCTCCATAAATGTTCCAGGTTGTAGGTAGCTTGTGGAGGTTCAGTCATGGTTGCTGAATCTAGTTGACTCTGAGCTCCAGCACTGCTGGAGAGGAGATAGTTTGGATCTGATTCTTGAAAGGTCAAACAGCGCTGAATCAGAAAGAGCTCTGATGGAGGCATTTTGACGTCCAGATATGTTCTCAGTATATGGACATAATGTGAACAAAGTTCCAGAGCGTTCACCTCTGATTCACCTTTCGGGGGCCCTGTGCCATGAATGAACTGCTATGCTCCCATTAAAATATCTATCATTAGAGAGTTCCTACACATTCTTTGTACACGATGTATACTTTTTTTCTTAGCTTTGGTTTCACAGTTGGCTATGTGTGACTTTGTGATTCATTTGCATTAACATGCTGGTACAAAAGTGAAATTTAAAAAAGTGCTTTAAAGGACCTGAAATCACTCAGGCAGCTTCTTACAGAGCAACAAAGTGACTTACATGTACAGTCAAGTTTCTACTAACTTGCCTCATAGTTCACTGTTGATGTCAGTGAACAAACATTTCATTTTGAATGACTAAGGTCGGGACATGTCAGCCCGCTGCACACATGTTGACCATGCTTTTCAGACCTGTCCTCCCAAGTGCAACAGTAAATGTTTGAGAGCATGAGTGCATCTACAAAGGAAGGAGAGAAACAAGCCCCCACTTTCAATGCCCCCCCCCAAAAGAGTTAAAATGACACCATGAATGACCATGATGAGTTGAAGATTAGCACACAACACACACATTGATCAATGTATGCTGTCTTTTTAAATAAAGAAATTAATTGAGAAAACATACCTGTGTTTTTCATATCTACAAACAATAGACTTCACATTAGTAATGACATTTTTTTCTTGAATATTTAAATGTGCTGAATGTGGGGCGGTCTTTAGCTCAGTTGGTTGAGCAGCAGCCCCATGTGTGAAGGCTCAGCCCTTGCTCTGGAAGCCCAGGGTTTGAATCCAATCTGTGGCTCTTTCCCACATGTCATTCCCAATCTCTCTCTCCCCACTCTTCAGCTGTCTCTTTTAAATAAAGCTTGAAAAAAAAAATCTTTAAATGTGCTGAATGTTACCTCCCATTCTGGTTACCATTTCTGTCAGTACATAGTTTGATAATGAACTCGTTGCAACTTGAAATGTTCTTGAGTTACACTATTCATCAGAATGAAAACAATGCCTGCTTTCATTTAGGATTTTAATGCTTTTGTTTGCATGATATTACAGGAATATTTGAAATGTGCACATTACATGCATTCATGTGGTCTACATATGCTACAGATATTATACACAGGCACACCATTGGGCAGCCTTTTCTTCTGCGATGAACTGAACTCCCCTCACAGGTAACTGAAATGAATCTGAGCTGATTTCTTTTGGCTCAGACTCAGATGGGATGTGTCAGCTTTTTGTAAGCTGTGTTCTACATCAGTTACCCAGAATGCCTAATGAGAGAACGGATCCTGTGGCTTTGTACTCCATGCCAGAACTGATAGAGCCATGACTCGCTTTATGGATTGTGTGAGTGCACTGACAAATATCTAAATTTAAACTGGTCATAGTTATTTCTTAAATGTAAAAGCACCTATTATCCAGCTGCACCAAACCAATGTAGCAGGCCTTCAGCCTGACATTGGTCTTCCAAACATAAAGCAAGCTCATACAGGAAGCAACTTCAGGGATTAGTAGAAAAAAAATATATAATCCTTCAACAGACTACGGAACATTTGTAATTTATCTAGTTCTCTGGAAAGGTTAATTTCTTCACTGCAACTTTAAGAAACACCAAAATCCCCATAAGAAAGCACTGTATTTGCTGTTGTGTTTTTTTTTCTTGTTGTGTACACAATGAATACACAGTTAATAGTGATGACAGGCGTACAACTGAGGCCAGAAAATGTTTGGCACCACTGCATTCATGCACGCAGCCAGAGAAAATATTGCACTTCATATTATGAGGTAAGATGTGGAACACACTGCGCTCATGCAGTGATGTACTATTTGTGGTGTCATACTGTCTGCACTATATCTAACATGTCAATTTCAACGTGGTTCATTCATAGCACTTCATAGCACAGAGGAAGAAAAGATGCATGGAAGTGAACAGTCAGTATCTGTTAGGAAGCAAACTTGGCAGTGACACAGAATGTTGCTGTTACACTGTGGAGATGAACTGAAGTGGATCAAGTGGATCAGATAATCAGCACAAAATCAGTAGGTGTTGTTATTCAGTATGAACGGACTGTTGTTTCTCTCCCTCCCTCTCTGACGTCCCGGAAAAAGACAAGCTCACAGATTTTTGCTTTTGGTTTGACTTTTAGCTGCATCAAATAGTCAAGAGTAACACCGGAAACACGAGGGCGCCATCTTCAAATTAAAAGCGAAAAACAAAGAAACAAGAGTCCTGCAATGACATATAACGGGTATGGTATACTTACTACAATGATGTAAATAATCACTAGCAAAGAGTAAATATATGTTTTAAAAGTAGTGGGCGGAACAGTGGGAGACTAGCATTTCTTCTGTAGTCTTCTTACCTGGAAAAGACACACACTGAGAAACTGGTAGTAATATCAGATAATGGTTCAAAAGACAACAAACGTATTTGTACAAACATTTTATAAATTCATGCCTATAAATATCTTATTGGTAGAAAGTGACATTTGGACACGTTATATTTTGAAAGATTCAAGCGGACGTTTTACTTGTTATCGGAAAGAGCGGCTAGCTTTCTAACTGTGTCCTGCTTCATCCACAGTGAAAACACAGGTAAACGCTCCACTTATTTCACTAACATGTTTGCTTTACTATATCGTGTCGTGCTGATTTTATATCATCAAACTGCGTTAGTGACCTGTCGCTGTCAGACAGAGCGTGTAGCCTTTACATTCACGAGCACATATTCGGTAATCGCCGAAGTAAAGTTCACTTGTAGTCAGCGGGGATAGCCACGGACTAGCTGTTAGCACAGGATTAGCCCGGCTAACAATGTTAGCTTAGGTTAGAAATTTGCTTTACACCTCTGCGGCTAATTAGTGTTAATTAACCAGCTGCGGTCATTACTATCCACGGTAATGTCTGACATGTCTGAACAGACACACTCCGCTACACACCACACGTTAACGGCATTTTATTTTCAAGGATAAATAATGAAACGCTTGCTGGGTAGTTTGCTAAGTGGCTAACATTACCAGGAACCGAACGCGCCGTTCCCTCCTGAGCCGAAGGAACGTCGCACCAGACACCATGCACAACCCCGAAGGTTTACGGTTACATTGTTCATCTGCGAATCTGAAGTGGCAGCAGTACATTTCCACAGACATGGCTGAATGTAGAACGAACTGTGTTTCAATTCGGCTCAGTTATTCTGCTTCGGTTGGCGCGCATTTCTGTGTTGTCGTACTTTAAAGTTTGTTGACGTTGGCTAGTTTGAGAGCAACAGAAAAGTCCGTTAAGTAACGTTCATACATCCCACGTTACGTGCTGAAGGACTGCCGTGTGTTATAGAGGGGATGTAGGTTATGAAACATCGTGAAGTGAACCTGTAAGTTAGCGACCTAGCTAACGTTGTAGCCCTGAAGTTAACAGCGGTGTTCTGCCTGTCAGTGGTTAGTTATGTAGGAAACAACTGCGAAGCCCCGTCTGACTCGACCCGGAATCTTTTCAACTCCGAATGGTCCATAAACACCCAGCGTCCACTGTAACTGTGTGCTTAAAACAATTTACAACAGCAATACTGACGACACGTTATGTCAGTGTGTGACAGGCTGCTCAGGTTCACGTCAGTCATTTACAAGCTCACAGCATACACACAAGGTGAGCTAGCTGGTCCGTCGTCAGCTTGTTACCCGAGTCGTGTTACTGTCCAAATGTTACGTAGCTTTTAGCTCAGTGTGAAATGTGTGCTGATCTTCAACCTGTTGAACACACAGTGAATGTTGGTACGTCGCTGCTAAACTAACAGCTAACTAGTTGACGCAGGAGGATGGAAACGTAAACGATGGTGTTTGTAGGCCTGACACGGTTGTTCCTTCCGCTGTTGTACACACGTGGTTGACTCCTGCTGTCTGTCTGCTGTTCAGTCTCACTGCCTTGGAAGACAGTGCTAACATGATCAGCTTATTTCTCCCAGCCCGGATTTGTCACATGGAAACAGTTACTATATAAAAAAAAGCAAATGTTGAGAGCAGTTTAGTTTTGACACTGCAGACATTGCTCACTGGAATGGGACTCTGGTGCTGCTGTTAGCCTGCAGCACAACACAGAGTGTTGTCATCTGTCAGCTTTTTGTTTCCACATATAGAATTGATTTGGTCAGTTGACACAAACAAGGTACGGAAACACGTTTCTGCCATTCTGTGAGAACACTGCTGAAAATTTAGCAGCCAAGTGTTTCCCTCCATCTGACAACTTAATATTTGCTTCATATCTAGATGGGTAGATGAAAACCTCCAGCTATTACTGCCATAATAATAAATGTGAGATTATAAACAGAAAGGAAGAGCGTTTATGACATGCATAAGAACACATGGTTGTGTGTGCACATTGGGATAGACTTCACTCAGTCCGGCTCCTGCTGAATTCTGTATGATTGCTGGCATTGTTGTATGGCCTGGCTTACTGTTTTCAAAACGTGAATCAGTGCATAGAGAATAAACTCCATAGAACTTTGTTTTATTATCTAGTTTGTTTCAGTCAAATTGCTGATGTTTAGTTAACTTTCCAGGAATCAACTCCTCTTCGCTGCTCTAAAACAGTAGTTGCCAGAGCAGAGTGGGAGCACAGTGCACGTGACCCGCTATAACTGTTGCATGGGTGGTTTTAGGGCTAATAAATTACGTGATACCAGATCAGTGTACAGTCACTTGTAGTCTGCAATTCCCAGTCCTGCATATTTGGCAGTATCTGAGGCATTTCTGATTCCTGTATCAGAACATCTCCGGTTATCGCCTCACTAGAACCTGAAGCAGAACACATCACATCATCACACCGTACTACAACTATGATACCAAAACAATGATTTTCAAATCCTGTGTCAACTGAATTCAGAACACAAAGCCAACATTTCATGTTCAAACTGATATAAAAGTTCACACATTCTGAAGTTGATGCTGTAACACGTCACACTAAAGTCCTGACAGGATCAACAAAAGACTGTTTGAAGCTTCCACAGGTTGATTGTAACAGGTGATAGTATCATGACTGGGTATGAAAGGGGCGTCCTGTAAAGGCCCAGTTGTTCACATCAAGGATGAGGCGAGGTTCATCAAAAACTGCAAAAAGTCCAACTGTTGAAGTAGAATGTTTGTCAGCACACAGTTTGAATGATTTTTTTTTCCAGAATATCATTCAAAGACTCAGAGAAATCTCTGCACGTAAGGGACCAGGCCCAAAACCAACACTGAATGTTGGTGACCTTTGACCCCTCAGGCAGTGCTGCATTAAAAACACACATGACTGTATGAAGGATATTACTACATGTGCTCAGAATCACTTCAGAAAACTGTCAGTTCATCTCTGCATCTACAAATGAAGTTCAGACTTTCCATGCAGAGAAAGACCAGATATCAACAACATCCACAAACACTGCACATTTCTCTGGGCCAAGCTCATCTGAGACAGACTGACAGAAATTTCTAATTGGTTTACGCCATGTCCTCCAGGCTACTTTTATGTTCTATGTAGCATCCCAAATAATTTGGAATCAGGATTGCACATAACATTACCAATTTGTTCATGCAGCAATCTCATTTCTATTTTTACTCGTCCAGCTTGTGATCAGGACTCATGGAGACCACAGAAGTTTGTGAAATTGATGTGGCCAGCAGAAGAATAGTGGGAGGCAGTGACTCTCCACCGGACCTGGACAGCCCATCTCAGGTAAACACTATCAGCATGTTTTTTATGTGTGCTGTTCTGTGGATGTTCTCCTACTGTTTCTCAATATTACTGTCAAGTGTCCCATTTTTAGTGTTCAGTAAGTTTCAGTGTATAAGTTACAACTGCTTCTCTAAAGGTATCTATTGATTTTGTTTAGTAGTAGTGCTGTTAGAGTACCTGAAAACGTTGATAAATGTTGTCTTAACACAGATAGAGATAAGACGATGAGACATGTGCCTGCTTGAAATCACCTTAACAAAACGTCCTGACATTATAGATGGACTTCAGTACCCTGCAGCTACAGCAGCTTTTGAGGCACTGAACCCTCAGCTTCTTTAGTGGAGCTGCTCCATGAAAAAAAAACTGTTCTATCAGATGTTATATCTACTTTGTAGTCACTTGGATGTGTGTGTGCGTTATCAGGAGGAGGTTGCAGAGTTTGGTTTGGGGTTGTGCTGTGCTGAGGAGGAGCGGGGGGAAACTCCAGGCAGAGAGGACAGTCCCAGCGACCTGGTGGAGGCAGAGCTTGACCCTGGAGGAGACCCCAAGACCGGAGAGGACAAAGCTTTTGGTAGGAACACACTGCAGTGTATCAGCACGGGTCAAATCCTTTTCAGCCGAGTCAGACTCCACCTGACAAATGCTGTGCTGTGCACTGCACGTTTTTTCTGCCTTTTTTTTTTTTTTTTGTCTTTTGACACTTGCATGCTTGACATCAGCGCTACATAAAGTGACTGTCACAAAGTATTGTGTCCAGCTTTTATAGTGCACCAACAACACAGGTCGATGCAGAAGTTCAATTAATATTTACATGTAAATTTAAAGGAAATTTGAAATGCAACGAGTCCTGTAAGAATGCAAGTAAATTTAGATAATGTCAGACCCAATAATATTTGTGACTGTATGTCAAAGCTTTTTACCTCTTCTGATGAAAATAGCTAGTGTACCAGTGCTGTCAGACTCTTAACACCAGCATGACTTCATGACTTTTTTTCTATTTTTATTTCTTATTTATGAATAACTTCTTATCAACATTGTGTAAACGAGCTGCTGTGACAGTTTCCCTGGTGTGGGATCATGAAAGTCTATCTTATCTTAAATTCTAAAGTTTTCTCATTTTTTCTTGTGGTTTCTGTTTCAGGGAAGGAGGTTGTTCTTCTGATGCAGGCTCTGAACTCCCTCGCCACTCCTGAGGAGAAACTGGCAGCTTTGTGCAAGAAATATGCAGACTTGGTAAGCTGAATGTCATTTGTCTGGAGGATCGCAGGCTGTTATGGGTTCAGTTTCAGTGGCACATGCATGAATAAAGTGCATTTTTATTTATGCAAGATAGGTACCGCGTCTAACCGTAATCCATTAATCAGTCTTTGTGATGTTGATCATGTGTGTTTGGACACACAGTTGGAGGAGAGTCGCTGCATGCAGAAGCGGCTGAAAGCTCTGCAGAAGAAGCAGTCTCAGATTGTGAAGGAGAAGATCCACCTGCAGGGGGAACACAGCAAGGCCATCCTGGCTCGCAGTAAGCTGGAGAGCCTCTGTAGGGAGCTGCAGAGACACAACAAGACACTGAAGGTATCTATCTATCGATCTGTCTTCATTGAATCACAATATTTATCTAGCTATTGAATATCATTCAGCTCAAAATGAGGCAAATGACCATGAAAAGTATTTTAAGAACCCATTAGGTTTAAATATCTTTATCCATAGCGCATCCAAACTTTACTATGAACACTGAAGTCATGTGGTGTTTGTTCCAGTAACACAGATGCTCCTTTAGTTCTCGTTTCTGTCACTGTTCTTTGACAAATTTGCCTCCAGCTGTTGATAATGACACACATTTTTAAGTCCAAGGCACACTGCTTGTCTGCTTCTGTGATATCATGTTAGTCCAGTGTGAATACCACAGATTTCCCTCTCCTCTCTCTAACTCCTCATTGACCTGCCTTTCCTGACAGGAGGAAAATGCCCAGCGGTCCAGGGAGTACGAGGAGCAGCGGAAGGAGGCCATGCTGCACTTCCAGATGACCTTGAGCGATATCGAGGTGCAGATGGAACAACACAGCTCCCACAACACCAAGCTGAGACAGGAGAACATGGAGCTGGCCGAGAAGCTGAAGAAGCTCATCGAGCAGTACGAGCTCCGTGAGGAGGTAAGGTGTAACCTCAGGTGGTGCTGACCACGACATCAAGAGGAAACCTGCAGAGCACTCTTTATTCCTTTTCACTCAAGTTGGTAATAAACTTCGAGTTTATTGGTTGTGATCACAGTTCTGTGTCTCTCTGGCAGCACATAGACAAAGTGTTCAAGCACAAGGAGCTCCAGCAGCAGCTGATGGATGCCAAGCTGCAGAGAATCACAGAGATGATGAAAGAAGTGGAGGAGAAGCAGCAGAGAGAGAGAGACTTTGTGAGTACATCCTTCTCTTTGAACAGTATTCATGATCATGCTGCTACTGAAAGTGAGAGCTGTAGGACTGACTGCACTGTGATGCTTCAGCTGCTGAAGGATGCCACAGAGTCAAGGCGCAAGTGTGAGCTGATGAAGGAGCAAGAAACCCAGCTGAAACAACAGGTACACACACACACACACACACATACACACTGTGGACAGAGACAGTGAATTTATTTACTGTGAGTATGAAGCATGAACCGAGCTGGAAGGAGTGAAAATGACGTGTCACTGCTCTTGTCTGTCTCAGCTATCCCTCTACATGGACAAGTTCGAGGAGTTCCAGAGCACTCTGGCTAAAAGCAACGAGGTCTTCACCACTTTCAGACAAGAGATGGAGAAGGTGAGGGCATGCTCAGTCAGCCACCTGTCAATGACTTATGGACTTCCTGTTGGATACCTTCTCCTGTTTGTGTCTAGGGAAGGGAAAGTTTTTACTGATGCTAGTGCCATTATTGATGCTACTTAGTCAGATTCTGTATAGTTTGCAATGTTCTGTGTAGGGAAAAGAGTAGGCCAAGACAGTGTCGGGTCAGCAAGACTGGTTTGTTATCCTTGAGTGTGATCACAGTGTAAGTGCACAGGGTGTTTCCTCCCTGTGTGAAAGGGTTTTGTTGGTTGGGAGATGATAGGTGAATGAAGCTGGTTGTAGCCTGAAAGCTAGCTGTAGCTACAACCTTGATATTTCCCCTCTGTAATGCATGTGCTGTTATACAATAGAAATACATTACATTCCTGGAAGTGAAGCTCGCACTGTTCCCCAGCTGGTTCTTGATTCCCATCCCCGTTTGCCTGTCAGTGGTCTTCTGCTTGTTAACTGTCTGGATTTCCCTGCAGATGACAAAGAAGATCAAGAAGCTGGAGAAAGAGACAACACAGTGGAGGACCAAATGGGAGAGCAACAACCAGGCCCTGCTGCAGATGGCTGAGGAGGTGACTTCTATGATCCACACTTTGTTTTTGACAGTAAAAGGAGAAGCAGGATAGTAATCTCACCTCTGTGTGAAGCACGGAACATGGTTAGCCCAGCTTAGCATCAGAACTAGTCTGCCTGTCCAAACAAACACACCAACACGTGTGCACGATGCCTCTTTGAGCCTGTTGTGTGGACATATTTGACCAAACTGTCAAACTTAACTTCAAACTGTTGTTTCTGTTCTAGTTTCAGTCCAAGTTTGCTTTTTTCTAGAAAGAGCAATTTGAATGTTCCAACAGTTTGACAAGCTCCACACAAGGTCCACTGACTACTGATCTGATTCTCTTCTTAAAGGTCCAGTGTGTAAGATTAAGCTCTATTTTTAAAATATGGTAGACATGGAACATCTTATGCATAACTATATTTTTATCAGTGTAAAATCACCTTAAAATAAGTCATTTGTGGGGCGGCGTTTAGCTCAGTTGGTAGAACAGCCCCCCCCCCATGTGTGAAGGCTCAGTCCTTGCTACGGAAGCGCAGCGTTCAAATTCGACTTGTGGCTCTTTCCCACGTCATTCCCCATCTCTCTCTCCCCACATTCCTGCTGTCTCATCATTTGCCCTCTATATCTACACTGGGAGCAGGTCCTCCTCCATGGAGTCTGCCATGTTTGTGTATCCCATAACAGACAAACGAAACACTGACTATAGATAGTGTGTCATTTCTCCTGCATGTTAGGACAGTGAGGGTGAGGTGAGAGGATTGTAATGCAACAAGTAGACCACTAGATGCAACTAAATCCTACAACTGGTCCTTGAATGTCCAGTTACTTTTTTGAAGTGTGACACTCATAAAACATTGTGTTGTGTTGTAGAAAACTCTGCGTGACGGACACTTCAAAGCCCTGCAGGGGAAGCTGGAGCTGCTGGAGAGGCTGTGCAGAGCCCTGCAGAAGGAGAGGAATGACCTCAACAACCGGCTCAGCCTCCTCCAGGAGCAGGGAGACAAAGGGACCACAGCACTTCCTGAAGCCCAGCCACGAGAACCTCCAGCCACGGAGGAAGACGAAGAAGACGAGGAGGAGGAGGAGGAGGAGGAGGAAGAGGAAGAAGATGAGGAGGGATTGCCACATGTTGACGGGCTGGAGACAGAGGGCATCCACGAAGTTCCCAGACCACCTGAACTGGACCCTCCACTGGCTGCTACTGCCCAAACCACTACTGCTACGAGGACAAGCAGCCAGCCTACAGAGAGCCCGACCACAGAGCGGGACTGAACACGCCTACACGGCCTGTGTGTAGGTGAGAAGGTTGTGATGGGAGTCCTCCACACATCTCCAGCCTCGTTCCATAACTATCAGAAAACCACATGTTAAAGGAGATAGATTTCCTTTTCATTTCTAGACTTGCCTCCTCAGATCTCTCCACGGAAACTGAACCCATATCTTTTTTTTGTGATAGTTTAAGAAGTTTAACATGATTGTATCAGAGTCTATTCTAAACTTTGCCCACGTTTACATAGGTTGCGATAACTGGCTTTGTGGCGAGCACTTCGTACTCCCTGTTTTCTACCATAACTGTATTTTCATAGAGAATTTCCATGCAGTCTGATTGGCTTTTTATTTCTCTTCACACGGTCTCTCCCTGTGGTGTCATGTCTCATTGGAAATAGTTTGATTAAATTCAGAAGTGGGAATATCGCACACATACTGTCATAGGTCACTTTTGAATGTAGCCTGTAGTAATGTTGTGGGGGTTTATTTGACATCCGTGTTTTCCAAGTATCGTATTGATCACATCATATCAGAATGCGGATAAGCTGGTTTTGAAGCTGGGTAATGTAGTCAGTTCTTTGTGGGGCCATTCTTAAGCAACTGTAGTGTTGAGCTAACGTACAACATGCTAACTAACTGGGAATATGTTAGCCAGCCACACCAAGCTAGCTAATATGGCTGTCACTTTTATTATGTTTGAAGTTAAAATGAGTGTTAGCAGCCGTCACCATCACTGTGACCCACGGCTGCTCTGTCAGTGAACCAGGCTGTGGTTCTCTTTGTTAATGCACACAGAGAAAAGCAGCTATTTCACAGCAAGGATGGAAGAATAATAAGTGAGATGAAAGTGAGCCAATAAATGACATGGTTCAGGATTAGTTTGTTTATCGGTGAGATGAACTCAAACAAACTGTGTTGGTGTTGTTTGAACTTGACTTTCAGAAATGATGACAGCACTTCTTGGTAACTGGGAGGTTAACTGGACAAAAAGTTAGCACAGTTTATTCGAGAAACATTTCTACCATCACCTCCTGCAATCCACATGTTTGTAGAGCAGTCGAGCATCAAGCTGAGCCTCCAGTGGGGGGTACTGTAGCGTCAAGAGTCTGCATTGACCCATTGACTGCTGGATAGTTCTTCAAGTCATGTATGTTGTTATTGGTCTGCTTGAATGGATCACTGAGGTGGAGTGTCAGGAAGCTTTAGTGAGGATGGAATCGATGGGACACATATGAGCCCTGGCATGATTGCCGGAGGGTTACTCGAGGGTCAGAATTCACTTTGAAGCTCTGTCATCTTTAAAATAATAATCTTTAAGATTATTCTATATCAAAGCCTATTTTTTGTTGTTTGAATCTGTTTCCCTCTAAGCAGAATTGAAATCATACAGCAGGGTCCACTTTGTGGATGCGATGCATGAGATGAAGCCCAGCAAGTAACCAATGAGTTGACGTTGGCAGTTGTGTGATGAAGCCTCTCAGCCCAGTTATTACAGATACATAAAGTTTCCTAGTTTCCTACTAAAATGTAGGAAACAGAAATAACCCATCAGTCGAGACATTTTATTTTATTTTAGCAAATATGCAAAATATGTCACGAGTTACATCCGCATCTCAGCACTGTATTATTTTTTAATGAACCATGTCATTTGATTTTTATCTGGTCATCAGTGGGGTGTATAGGAAATAGGCAAGTCAGGAGTTCCAAACCATTTATCCAACGGCAAATTCTGTAAATGATGTTTGAAAATGAGTTTAGTACATCAGAATAATGGACTCTGTCACTGCTGAAACTTTATACTGGACGAAAACTGAATGTGATGTGCTTTTCTTATGCGTTTGAATAAAAGATATTGATTTCCATCAGTGATGCATATCAATAGGAGGAGCTGCAGTTATCGTACATGAGGGAAGTCATCAGTGTGTGTAGTGTCTTGAGATGCTGAATGTAAGTCAAAACAGCGGTGAGTCCCATTCACACACCTCTCTCCCACTGCAGATTTGATTCTCTTTATCAGTTTTCTTCTAGGGCGCCTCTGTCAAACGTTTAACCCTGCTGGCTCCTAATGCAACTACTGATCTGCAACAGGTCAGATATCTTGAATATAGCTCTTCATTGTCAACATTACCCCTGATAACTGCTTCATCAGCACCCTTATTCCAGAATCCCTGTTTTTGATTTGTGGGTATAATTACAAGACTGATCCAAGATCAGCATTCCTTTGAGAGCTCATATGTGGTGGCCATAAGACGGAGAATGTTGCCACAGCTCTGTTCAACCTGTGCAGTTTAGTCTGTCCTCTTTAGATCACTGAGACGGACAATCATTCCTTCAATCTGAACACACACAGACTGCCTGCTGGATGATGCCTCTGGACGCCACCTTGCAGTTAATATTGATCTGTCACTTCTGGCCTTTCTAAACTTCTCATGCATTTCTCTTCACATTGAGTGACTTTAAAACACTGATGTGAACACGTACAGGGTCAAGTGTCAGGTGTGTGTGATTTTTTTTTTTTTTTTTCCTTCGGTGCAGGATAGATCTAGTCATGCCCCAAGCCAAGGGAAGACTTTCAGCATCTATTTCCTCTTTGGCATTTTCCCAGATTGACTCTCAGGTAATGTCAGAATCTACCTCTGCAGGTGAGACTTACTGTGAAAGAAGAGGCATGAGTCACCATAGCTTCTGAGAGCTTTATTTTTACTAAAAAACAAAGTCTGAGCCCACGCCCCCTCTTTGATTGATTGTACAATGTTCTTATAGTCCTGTCTTGCTTTTCAATAAACATTTTGTAGAATTTGCAATAACTGGATTTATTTCCTCTAAGGAAGTGTTGGGTCTTGTGTCATTTCCTCTGAGTGGAACAGTAAAGCAGGTACAAGGTTTCTCAGAATGTGCACTAATGAGATTGTTGAGCCAGTCCTCAGCCTGAGGAAATGGTCAATGTTGTGTGAAGGAATGTCACATTTACATAAATGCCAAACTTAGTTTTGAAAAGTTATAAAAGTTTTATTGCAATTTGTGGCGCAGGAAAGAAAACATAAGTTGACATTTTGTAAGAACACAAAGAGGAGAGGAAAGAGAAATATGTGCGTTTCCCTCAAGTGCACTAATTTAGTCCCACAGCTTCCACACAAACCAATCCTGAAGAGTTTCTGTACCTTCTGAACAGGAAGCAAACAGCAGGGAATGTTTTTCAAAACAGCCAACAAGTCAGCTAAGAATGAGATTACCTAACAAACAGCCACAGGTGGGAAGTCAAGATGAAAGAATGTTTCCCTGAACATGAAATTATCTGGTCTTAACAAAGCACAGTTACTCTCTGCCCATTAAGGTTTCCTGTTCTGAAGTGTCTTCAAATGCTATTCCCCAAACACTGACGGTACTACCACAATTCAACACTTCTCCTAATCCAAGTGCTTAAAGTCTGTGTAAGAATAAATGTGTTCTGACCAAAGGAGAAAGAGTTATTAACCACCCAAATTTGAATGATTAAAAATATCAACAAGTTTATTAAATTTGGTGTCAAAATCAGATAAAAATGAACTCTCAGCTCCAGGACCTCGTGTCCTCTGAATGTGCTGAAGCCACGCCCACAATGAGTTCAGGAAATGACATGACTAACTTTGAGACACTGAGTGAGACGAATTCATCTCTATCTGTCGCTAGGTGTGCAGGGGTATGCTCAGGGGGGCCTCTGTTTTAACCTCTTAACTCCACATTTCAGTAATCGTTCAAAGTCTTTTCACATGTTTTCAGCAACTATTTTCCAACACATTTAATGTATTTTGAAAGAAATCTCGGAATTGCCCCACAGATTTGCAGAAGCACTTGCAGAAGTGCTTTTGGGTACCTGGGCCATATTGAAGTGTAAGCAGAATGACACTGAATCCAACTGACTGTTAGCAAGTGTGGAGTCCATGCTGGCTCAAACTCTCCACATTCATTTTGCACTCAAGATAAGCCACAGAGGGAAACGACAGGCTGGGCTGGGTCTGGAGCTCAGGGAGTGGAGGAGGGCTTATGCCTTCACAGAGACTTGTGCACAGCTGGGTTATGATCCCTGGGCCTCCAGCTCTGAAGCGGGCGTATTATCGGGCTCCTCATCATTGTAGATGTTCTCCGCCTGGGATTGGATCAACATGCACATCAGTGTTAATGGACAGACTCACTTTTGTTGCTGCCTCATTATATATATCTTCCCATAATCATATAAACAGTTCTTACTTCTCTATTAGAAACTGGGTTGACAAAGAGCAGACCAACACCATCCCTATAGCTCGACATAAAATCAGCTCACATTAGAGACAGAACATTGTTTCTAGTCTGGTGTGTTCTTCCTCCACGATTAGCTGATGAAGTCAGAATAATGTCCACTAATTCCATCAGTACAGCAGAAGTCATGTCACGCCCTCACTTTGCCTGTTTACCCTGAATGATGTTAGAACTCGGTTTGCTGTTAGAGGCTGCAGGTCATCTCACTGTTTGTCCAGCCTCTTTTAGTGAGTTCAGTAAAAGTACAGATTATAAGTATAAGTATTGTCAGGTAAATGTATTACTGTTCAGTATGAACAGTAGAAGTACTGTTGACTGATTGATCATTGCTGCATTACACTACCAGTCAAAAGTTTGGATGCACCTTCTCATTTAATGGTTTTCCTTTATTTTCATGACTATTTACATTGCAGATTCTCACTGAAGACATCAAAGCCATGAATGAACACATATGGAATTATGTAGTGAACAAAAAAAGTGTGAAATTATTCAAAACAGGTTTTATATTTTAGATTATTCAAAGTAGCCACCCTTTGCTTTATTGACAGCGCTGCAAACCCTTGGCCTTCTCTTAATGAGCTTCATGATGTAGTCACCTGAAATGGTTTTCACTTCACAGGCGTGCCTTGTCCGGGTTAATTTGTGGAATATCTTGCCTTCTTAATGGGGTTGGGACCATCTGGTGTGTTGTGCAGAAGTCAGGTTGGTACAGCTGGCAGCTCTATTTTTTTCAACTGTTAGAATTCATATTATGGCAAGAACCAATCAGCTAAGTAAAGAGAAACGACAGTCCATCATTACTTTAAGAACTGAAGGTCAGTTAGTCCGCAAAATTGCAAACACTTTGAATGTGTCCCCAAGTGCAGTCGCAAAAACTATCCAGCACTAAGTGACGAAACTGGCTCACGAGGACTGCCCCAGGAAAGGAAGACCAAGAGTCACCTCTGCTGCTGAGAATATGCCTCAGATGTCGCAAGTTAACAGCACCTCAGATTAGAGCCCAGATAACTGCCATCCAGAGTTCTAGTAGCAGACACATCTCTACATCAACTGTTTAAAGGAGACTGCGTGAATCAGGCATTTATGGTCAAATAGCTGCTAAGAAACCACTGTTAAGGAAATGCAACAAGCAGAAGAGATTTGTCTGGGCCAAGAAGCACAAGGAATGGACATTAGACCAGTGGGAATCTGTGCTTTGGTCTGATGAGTCCAAATTTGAGATCTTTGGTTCCATCTTTGGTTGAAAAGCCATTTCAGGTGACTACCTCGTGAAGTTCATTATGAGAATGCCAAGAGTGTGCCAAGCAGTAATCAAAGCAAAGGGTGACTATTTTGAAGAATCTCAAATATAAAACATGTTTTGAGTAATGTCACACTTTTTTGTTTACCACATAATTCCATATATGTTTATTCATAGTTTTGACGCCATCGGTGAGAATCTGCAATGTAAATAGTCATGAAAATAAAGAAAAAACATTAAATGAGAAGGTGTGTCCAAACTTTTGACTGGTAGTGTAAATGTCAGATCATTTGTCTTCATTCTTGCTTTCATATCATTTTTTTTAGAATATTCCACACACTCGTTTTTTGAACCCAACTGCAGATCATTTCATGTGACATGTGACAAGAAGCCTCAAGAGAAGCTGCTGTTTGTTAGTGGTTGTTCACAGGATGAACTCTGACTGAGATTCTACAGGGCAAGACTGCAGCTTTTAATCCCCAGAAAGAAAGGTGTGTGTGTGTGTGTGTGTGTGATGAGCGTTCGCTGTATTCACCATCTGCCAGACTTGCATGATGTTGTCCTCGGACACCGAGCAGATGACCCAGGGTTCATTGGGGTTCCAGGAGAAGTCAGAGATCTTGGCTGTGTGGCCACCATGAATAAACTGATGAGGAAAAGATGGAAATTATTAATAGGAATTTTAAGAACACACAGCAGTGCACAGGACTTTAGAAATGTGGACATGTTCAAAGCCTACACATCAAACATCAGTGAATAGACTTGTAACATCTGTTCTGATGCAATTTCACTTCTTTCTATGCAGGTCACGTAGATTTGTACATATTTCAGTGCTGCATCCTTGAGAATCATCAAACTGGATCTGAGATAAACCGTTTGGTCACTCACACTACATGTGGTACTATTGGTGTTTAAGTGGAGACAGATTTTCAGAGCGGCTGACATAACTATGAATCTGAGGACAGCTGAACACAATAATACAGTCATCTTGATTTGGGGACATGACTTACCAGCAGCTCCGGTGGGCCATCCTCAGCATCTTCTGCAGACTGCTCCTCACCGATTTTACTAGAAAAAAAAAAGATATGTGGTGGAGTCTTTTTACAACACAAATGTACTTCTACAGTGTGACAACATTATGTCAGTACTCACTATGGTCTAAAATCTAACAAATGTAAGCCCAGCGGCAAGAATTGTGATTTTTAGAACACCGCATAAAATGAACATGAACCTGGTTTCTGGTGGTGATGATCAGCTTTATACTTGGTTGATACTTAGAATACTGGACTTCCATTCATCAGGTGACACAAACATCACTCCAAGAGAACGATCATGTCGCTCTGTAACTGCTGTGTAAATGAACAGTATGCTAACAAGTTCAACTTAAAATATGAACTTATTTGTGTTGCTGCCAAGTGGCTAAAAGAAAAAAAAAGTCACTGCAGATATGAAGTACCATAAAGCATTTGTGGTATGTTTTTCTCAGCCTCTAATCAGTTGTTTCCAGTATAGCTCTGTCTGAGCTGCTTCTTTTTGAGCTGAATTGCCAACAGAGAATGCTTTGTGCTCGTTTTTCTTTGGTGTCTATCATGGTAATCTTCAGGCTGTGTTTGCGTTTCAACATATTTTCCTCAAACCTCTGAGCCAAACTTAAACACCCATCCATTGTTGGAGGAATGGTAGACAATTTTTACCTGAGATCCCAGACGTTGAGACGTCGGTCGGTGCCACTGGAGGCCAGGATTGTCTCATTGTGAGGAGACCACTGAACCTAATGAATTGGACAGCTGGTCAGTGGCAGGTCACTGTAGTGAGAGTAATTTTTTGTCTCCTGAGGTTTAGTAGTTAGACAATGACTCATGCGGTGTTCCACAATGACTCAGGTTTTCATTGATAGGTTATCCACATACAACCAAAGCAAACAGGCTGTCTGTACTATACATTCATGCAAAGCTGTGTTAGACTGACAAATAACACTCAGCCTCTTACCTGGAAAATTTCATCTTTGTGGGACTCGAAGGAGTGGAGCTTCAGTTTGAGGTTCCTCAGGTCCCACAATGCAACAGTCTGAGAGAAAAAAAAAAACAAGCTTTGTGTTAAACATTTATTTCTATGTGTTCAGTTTTAGAGTTCAGAGTGTCTTTCCAGCTCTTCTCTACCTTATCAGCAGAACCAGTAGCAAGGATGAACTCGCTGTACGGGTTGAAACTCAGACAGTTGACCTCAGCAGTGTGAGCATCCACTGCATGGCTGGCTTTGGATGTGTTGTTGGACCGAGTGTCCCATCTGATGGAGAATTTGGGGTTAGTTATAAAAAATTAAACTTAATGAGAACAGACTACCTACTGTAACCAGTCACTTACATCATGAGTTTCTGGTCATCAGCCACTGAGCCAAACAGGGATTCATGGAGCAAATGCCAGGAAACATCTTCCACCACTGCTGTGTGACCAGTGAAGATGGTCTTCGCATCCACAATCTTCCCTTCTTTTGGGCCAGCTCCAATATCCCATAGGCAGATTGTCTGGAGAGAAATTGGGAGGAGAGGCACGTTATAAGCTGGTAAAGGACAGTCATCAGAAGATGAAACTGCACACCAGTGTTTCCATTCTGTCTGTTAGCCCCCACAACCCAATCAGATGATTGTGGCAACATAACATGTAACATAATGTGCACCTCTCGTCTCTGGTTAATCTTTTGTTTCCAGTTGGGACATTACACGGCAGCCAATGCCATCAGTGTGTGAATGTGTGTGAATTGGTGAAAGAGATATGTACTGTAAAAGTGCTTTGAATCGGAAGACTAGAAAGATGTTGTACAAGTGCAGTCCATTTACCATGTTTTGCTGCATTTTTCTACTATAGATAGTTTACAGTGTTGAGGAGTAACATATTAGTGTGAGACATTCCAGTCAGGAGTGATCCCAGAGGTCCCCACTCTCTGTGGGCTGCCCATTAAAGACCTGTGTGTACCACCCAGGTACAACAAACTGCCTGACAGCGTTATTATTGTGTTTGGTGGTGTCTGCCTTCCATCCCATGACTGTCCAAAATTTGTTTTGTTTTTTTTAATTATCATCATCTATTTTTTCCATCCCGAGGACAGCGGGACACACTCTAAGTGACTCACATGGTCATCAGAGGCACTGAGTAGGTTGCCGCTGAGGTTGGGATTCCAGGAAAGGCCATACCCTTCTTTCTGGTGACCTTTCAGCCTCAAGTCAGGACTACACTCCCCACTGGGATCTGAAACACACAAATACACACTGCATTCACTTTCTGTACATGAAAAGTGATTCATTGGAGTGTGAGCATCCTGATACATATAAACACAGTGGTGTTCCAACCTGGCTTAGACGGGTGCTTATTGTAGTCGAAGACCAGCACATCAGAGGTGGGGGTTTTGGTGGCGATGATGCAGTGATTCTGGGGCATGTAGCGGGCTCGGTTCACCTCTCCTTCATGGTTGATCTTGATCTCGATCTCTATTTTCCCACTCACTGAACCAAATCCACCAAACTCTGACAAGAGAATACAATCACACTGTAAGACATCAGATTAGGACAGGGACACCAGACATGTGGAAGGTTAAAGCTTGCTTCTAACAGATCAGTTAGTTTTACTAGAGATGCACAATATACAAGTTTATCATTTATTATTGTTTTTATATTGTCTCTTATGTTGTCTTTATGTCTTTTATTTCAGGTTTTATTTCATGTATAGCACTTTGTGTCAGCCGTGGCTGTCTTTAAAGGGCTTTATAAATAAAGTTGAGTTGAGTTGAGTTGCTGAAACATTAATGCAGCTGATGATTGTGTCCAGTTATGTTGAGCCTTGACTGCAGACTATCGTCATCAGTCTGGTTCTGAATGTTGATCTGTGCCTCAATGCCGTTCTCTCCTCTGTTCTCATGTGTAAATGTAACACTTTTGCCACAATTGGCTGGTCCTAGACAGATTCTTGGGATCTCAGACAAAAACCACTGAGTCAGCACAAAATACTCAAAGCCCTTGTGACTACTGAACATTTTATAAGCTGTCCAGACACTACATCAGTGTTCATAAAGGATGAGGATGATGCAACAAAAGCAATATGCCAGACCAGCTAGCTCAGAAAGCTCAGAAATAGAAAGAAAGAAAGATAGATATCTAAATATCTAAAATATATTTTATATATATTATATCAGTGACTTGTTCTGACCACTGGCTTTGTGTGTGACTGTACCTTCAAACTGTGCAGTGGTCACACTAACATACTGACACTACCTCTGGCAGGTGAGCCTTTAGCACACCTGCACACAGCTGGAATTCCATCAACATACCTGCTGGAAGACAGAAGAACCAGTTTCAGCATGAAGACTAAATGGAACATGAGACACAACTTGACTAATTATTAATTCCCTAAAATATCTGAGCATAAAAGACTGTTGGCGATAATATGCCACAAACTGACAAAAACAATACAGGTTTCTGTATACACTACAGACACAATACATATACTACATTTTCCACTTGTTTGTATGCCAAGTGTACACCTACTCCTAAGAAACTCTTTATAGAGGAAACAAGAAAATATTTCTGTATGTGAAAAGCAGTTGTAGTGTACTTACCTCCTTTCTCACTGTCATAGTGTGAGGCGTCAAACTGGGCATCGTCATTTGGTACCTGGACGCTGGCAATCACAAGGTGGTTCTGCTCATCTGATGTATGAGTCCCTAAAACCAGCCTGTGAACGGTGTAGTCCTTCCCCTCTGGCCTGCAGAGATCCACAACAAGGACATGATTTTGAGCCATACTCAGTAGCAAAGGTATCTTGACCTTCCATGTTAACATATGAGCAGAATGTGCATTCATTTTCTGTTCAATGTATTCTTGTTATTTAGTCATTCCAGTCATACTTGTCATAAAGACATAGAGGGATGTCCATTTGAATTTTGGCAATGGAAACACTTAAATTCCTTGTATGTGTACACATACTTGGCCAATAAAGCTGGTTATGATTCTGAGTGACTGTCCAGTTGTGGACAGCGGTAGCAGTTCATTTCTAGGAGACAGAGACATGACAAAAACCTGGTGGACACTGACCATAGTAAGTGGGGCTTGACAGACACTTGTTGACACCAGTGCTGGGATTTGAACTGAGTTTAACTAACATTAAGATGTAAACGATGTAAATACCTGCTGACATCTGGAAGCCACTGGACAGTGAGGCTGGGCCACTCCAGGGCATGAGTCATCACCAGGTCATAGAGGAAAGGTGTGTTTTTCTTCCAGATCTTGTACTCCTCATTGATGACCCTCTCTTCCACTGCATCATCATACACTTCAGGAGAACAACACAGTGGATGTTACAGGTATTATGGCAGGTAATGGAATGTGCAAAATAAATTAAGCTCGCACACACACGCACACGTTTACGTAGTAAGTACAAGCATGCTGGTACTGCTGACTAATGGACAGCACTGCCTTACTCAAAGAATGCAGACAACACAGCCCTACGTGCGTTACACCAAACTTACGTTCAATGCTAGCTTGCTTCAATGTTATATATATATATAGATGTTATATATTTATATATATATGTTATATTAACGATTCTCTGTGCTACAACATTGACAAAGAACTTCAAACATCGTAGCTAGACGGA
Organism: Protonibea diacanthus; assembly: GCA_028641955.1. NCBI lineage: Eukaryota > Metazoa > Chordata > Actinopteri > Sciaenidae > Protonibea > Protonibea diacanthus. The sequence goes on along the minus strand of CM053976.1, from coordinate 30,216,548 downwards.
TATTCTGGATCCTTCTCTCCAACCATCCTCTACGGGGTATTTTGGTGGTGGAGGCGACTTAACAACAAGCAAACACTTTCTTAAGTTGAATGAGTGTTTGAGTGCAGTGCGTGTACACTGAACTTAAAGGCTACAAGCCGACATGCCTGATAGGACTTCACTCAACTAGCACGTCATGCTAGCACCCATGGCAGGTTAAACGGTGGCGCGCACACAAAGCGGCACGCGCTGACAACGGGCCACCGTTTTAAACAGTTGTAGTGAACCTACCCTCTTTGTCCGCCATGTTTCCAACTCTGTGGCGTTTCGCAAAGTTCAAAAGTAAAGAAACTATGCAGAAGATGCTGTTTCTTCACACTGCTGCTCTTCTAGCTCAGTTTGTATCACTCCTTCCTTTTCAGCGCCGAATTACTCCAGACCTACTGCGCGCATGCGTCAATGCATGCATATCAAAGAGGATCAACACTGCGCGCAGTCTCCGCATAGCGACAGAAGGGGCTGCGCATACAGTAACATATAGTCAATACACACACACACACACCATCTCAAGTGGGTTTAGATCAGGTCATTGTGGAGGCCAGGTCATGTGATGCTGTGATGAGTGAGTATATATGACACACACACAGGACAATGACCCAACACATACCTCCAGACTCTGTAAGGACTATTTGACCCAGAAGGAGAGCGATGGAGTGCTGCATCACAGCATCACATGACCTGGTTTGGGATTGGGATGAGTTTGACTGCAGAGTGAAGCAGCATACATGGAAACTCCATCAAAAGTGTTTCCATTTTCTACCCATGTAATAATTAGTTTGTGGTGTGTAATGATCATTCCAACTTCACTAATGCATTCCAATAAGTTTATTTTGTAAAAGTCTCATCCAGAAACAGCAAAAACAGTTTACAGTAAATTACAAACCTTGAAAATGCAAAGCATGTTCCAAATACGATAATAAAGATATGAAGGAAATTTAAAAAAAAAAAAAAAAAAAAAACATGAAAAAAAACATGAGTTTACATACAAAATGTATCAGCTATCATTAAAAAATAAATATGATAACAATAATGGAAGCAAAGTAAAGGTAACTGGCAGAGTCAAAAGACAGAGGAGTCTGGTGTCACCTTTATTCAATCAAAGTCAACTCTGACAGGTAGAATGGTAGGTTTGGCAAAATGCATCACACCATATGTCATTGACAATATTTCAGATGAAACCATCTTCACAGCAGTTTCCTTAGAAGTAATGTGGTTCAGTTTACTGTCCGGTTTAGACACTAAGACAAGGCAACAGAAGTGGACTGTGTATTCTTTTTTTCTCCAAGTACATCGCATACCAACAAATGTGTTTTGAAATTAAGAATCAATGGACACTCATAAGAAGGATATGGAGTACAACAGTAGAGCATGCCACTATAAAAAGCTCTGAAATATACAGTGATCTATTTCACAGATACACAAAAAAACAGATGTATCACTTTCCATAAAAAGATGAGCTGTTACCTAGAGCAGTCCAAGTAGAATAGTGGTCCTATATTCTACAACCAAAGTAAAATATACAGATATAGTTAATATTGAGTTACAATGTGTAACTCAGTTGTGCACAACACTTCATACATTTATCTATGTATTTCCATTCGTCTTTTTCTGGGTACATAAAAGAGTAACATATAGGGTGATGGATGATGTTTGACAGTTACTGAATATTCCAATAAGTCCCTCCCATAATTATCCTTGTAAAAAAGCAATTTCAACCTACAACTAGAGTGATCAGTACACCGCAATACCCAACATATATCATAGATGGTAGAAGAGTATATATATGTATATATATATATATATATATATATGGAGGTAAAATGCTTTTGTACATAGTGACAGGTGATGAGTGACACAATACATAGGTATGTACGGGCCAGTATAAATACTGATTGATGGATATCTACACTATGTGATTATGAAGCACTGGGAAGAACACATGCCACCCCAACTTCCTGTCTCTTCTGGCCTGCATGTGACGTGAAGAGACATGACGCCATTATATCATGTCACATACCGAGTAGAGATACACCAATACTGTATTTTTACTGTGACACAGGTCTCACTAACTACTGTGAAACTGACCTTCTGAGCACATATAATAAGTCACTTTTCAACAATAATTAAAGAGGCAGTAAGCAGTCTTGTTCACTCTTCCATAGCACATATGCGTAAACTGTATGTGCAGGAGTGAGTGTCAGGGTTGTGGATAAATACCAGGGACTTTATAGCTAAAAAGGTTTTTAGATTAGAAGGCTTTTACGTTTCATCTTTTTTGTTAATATGGTGATTTTTTTTTAAAGCCCCTACAACAACCTTTTATTTTCTGTTGATTTTGGCTCCCCCATGTGGACAAAAGCAATACTGTCCACCACCTTGTTTCAATAATTTTGAAGGGAATGCAACCGAATCCAACGGCGTGGCAAGCATAGGGCTGTGACGCCATGATTTTTTTTGTTGTTACAGCAGCCAAAAAGCAATGTATCTCTGTGGTTTTATGGTTTACTGCTAATGTTGCCCTCCCAGAATGGGGCAGTGTGTGTAGCAAATGTGTGGGCAAGAGAGCGAGCAATGGTGAAAGTGAGCAGACGGGAGAAGTTTAACAGCAAGTTGTCAATCTGGCAGGAAATGTACAGTGTAGGTTACAGTTTGTCAGTTAATATATGCTCTCATCTGTTATTTCTTAACTGCTGGTAAAGTGAAGGGAGTTTCCCCTGAAGTAACGGTCTGGAAGGTGGGCAGGAAAGGCTAACGTTACCTTTGTGCTGTACAGTGTTGGCTCTGGTGTGATCATAATGCTTTCCACAAGCTTTGTTATCCAGTCTTGAACTAAAACATTTGTATAAAATAAATGTATAATGATAAATCCAACAGTGTCTGATTATTTAGCCATTTTCCTTTGTTGGAAACAATTATTGTTGTTAGCTTGACTTTAGCCATCCATTAATCCAATGAAGCTTTGGGCTGAGTCTGACCAATCAGAGGCAGAATAGGGCGGGTCACAGAATGCCGATGTGGAAAAAATAATGCATGACATTGAGCAATAGAATTAAAAAATAAAATAAAATCAAATTCAAATTTAAAAATGCAGTACTGTCAGTAATGAACTCAACCCCGCAGTAGGCCTCACTAGACTGTTGTAGTGTGGTCACATGGTTATCATCACAGCCCTAGGCAGCCATTAATAAGTGTAAGTATAGAGAAACAGCCAATCTTCTCACTGATCATCTTGTTTGTTTATGTAGATTATATCAGTATTCATTCTGACATCACATCAGTAATAAACTGATTAAAACTCTAATACTGTATATTTAATAGAATTTTTTTAATGAACTAACTTGTTATTAGCCTTAACCTGAAGAAGCTGTGTTAACTGACATAGGAGGAATTCATCTTCCTCTCTTACTAGTTAGTAATCGTACACAGGTTAGTGTAGCATCAGGTTTAGCTAATATATGTTTAGATTCTTCATTAAAAACTTGCCAAAAACTGTTTTACAAAGATTAATTCCGGATGTGTCCGTGTTGAACCCTTATATTACATTCAAAAACCCCACTGGGGTTACAGTTTAGCAGGGCCGCAGTCAGTTAGCTATGGTAGAGCTAGTATCTGAGCTGCCATACAAAAAATGGAATTGTCAGATATCTCTCTATCTGTTCAGTACTGACTGGTATATTCAATCTGCTTACCGACAGAAAATTAATTTCTGCTGAGTAGATTCTCAAGTCAAAACACAACACTGAAATATACACTTCCCTGGGCTTCATTCTCACTAGCTAACCTCTTACTATTGTCAAATTGTGACTTTGTTTTGAGACTTGGTTGCAGGTACAGGCTCGTTCTTTTCCCTTCTGTATGAAAATGATCGAGTGAATGATTCCTTCTATATTACGTCAAAACGTCAAAATATTATGTCAAAACTCTGAGTCAACAACTCAAATTGCCAATGAAGACTGAGATGCAGTTCATTGAAATTTGTTTGTCAAGGCTTTAAATTGAAGCTAGAATGGGTTTGTACTCCAAAAGCTTTTTTTAAAATCTGTTTAAAATTATCTTCATATTACAACAGAAATCAATAAATCAAACGCCCTCAAACAAAAAGAAAACAATTTGGTATCTGTGGCTGTCACAGGCCTGTAATGAAGTAAAAGATGACATTTAATTCTGTTCTTAGCCACCAATTGCTTAATAAATAAATGTCACTTGTCAGGCATAAAAGGGGACAACCTTACAATTTGGTTCTGTCTGGGCTAGTAGTCTGAGCCTAGTAGAAAATAGGCTCCATAGAAACACAGCAAATGTGATCACAACTCTGAATGGTTGTCAATAGAGCATGATAGAATCTTCCAAGTACTTAATGCCCCTTTAAATATCCTATACTTTATGATTATTTAACAACATACACAAGCATTCAGAGTCACTGGATAAAAGAGATTCAAAATCTGAATCGGCCTATTTTAGAGAGTTCAAGATGGCAAAGGCTTTGCTTTGATGTCTGACACGGCCCTTGGCATTAAGTTTAAGTGCTGAATAAACTGTGTGACGTAATGCCCTGTTATGCCCTGGCATCCACATGATGACTGATGTCAGTATCAGTATGGGTGCATCTTTAATACAAACACATACTGGAAGTCCAACAGAGAAGAGGAGGTGACGATGCCAGCCAGTAGATGGTGCTGATGAGAAATCATGTTGTAGAGTCACTTATCCAACGTCACAGCTACAAAGAATGATTTCCCTTTCACACTGTCATCACTTAATGTTCTTCTATGAGCAGCTGGTTCTGAGGGGACACAATAACAGAGAAATGCACTTATTATTATCATTGTTGGTAGTAGGACGAGTCATATTTACATAGTTAGTTCAACATAGACTAAAGTGCTTTGCAAATGATGATGAATATAAAACACAGTAATGATAGTAGCAACAGTGACAGACCATAATGAACCATACAAAATGTTGTTCCTGTCCTATAATTGACCTTCAATTTAACTGCAAATTAACCCTCATCCTGCTTAACAATTTTTACAAAAAGGTACAGCATATCAAATTATTTCAGATCAGAAAAATCAGAAAGACACAAAAACTGAAATCTGGAGCAAAGGATTACAGAACATCAACCTAGTTACCTGTGTACCTGGTCGAGTGAGTGATAATGAAAGATTAGAGAGCTGAATATGAATCCCACCTTACTGTCAGTGGTATTTTGGATGATGTCGTTGTCGGGGTCTCCTCCCTCTGAGCCGCTCTTCTGGTCGTCTTCTTTCCCATCCTTCTCCAGGTCATCCTCTCCAGATGACATCCTTGACAGCTTGGTGGACTTCTGTCACAGACACACAGATCGGAATAAGGGAACACTTACAAGGTGTTAGAATTTTAATTTCTAAAAGGCATAAAATGCACATCATGCTTTGCTTAAACCAAGACAACACACTGTAAAGTCTCGACTTTACTGCACACAGTGGCCGCTGCAGCCAGCAACATATTGATGAATATATGTTGTATATGTTGAATATCTCCTTGGTTTCATGGACAGTTTTTTAAAACAAGGACCAAAATCAATGCAGCAGAACCAGAGATGTTGTCTTTTTTTATTCCACACATTCTCCTAACTTAAAACCTGGCTGAGTTGCTTCATGGGTAATGTAGATGACATTACCCACGATACAACTCAATCAGGTTATGTGTTATGCTTGTAGCAGGTAATGTATCTTGGAACCTCTCCCTTGCAGCAGAGATAAAGAGCAGTCTACCGAGGTCAGCTAAGCTTCACACTTACTGCTACACTTAGATTTTACTTTTTCAAACTTGCAATCTGTGTATGAAATCACCTGTTCACTCATTCATGGACACTCAGTATTTTACTCCATAGTGAGTGCTAAATTGCATGGTGTACAGTGGTCAGCACTGTGGCCTCACAGCAAGCTGGGGCTGGAATCTCTGTGTGGAGTTGTGGTGCATGTTCTCCCTGTGTCCGTGTGGGTTCTCTTCGTGTACTCCAGTTTCCTCCCACAATCCAAAGACGTGAACCTTAACAGGTTAATTGGTGACTGTAGGTGTGAGTGTGAATGGTTGTTAGTCTCTATGTGCCCTGTGATGAACTAGCGACTTGTCCAGGGTGTACCCCCACCGTGACCCTGATGAGGATAAGTGTTACAGAAAATAGATGGATGAAACTGACTTTATGAAAAGACTCTGACAGTACGGATGTACCTTAACCATGTACCTGTTCTTCTCCTTAACTGACATCGGCCATCGACAAATAAAGATGATATTCACCGATGGCAGTGGCCGATGTTTATATGTTGATTTACATGTCGCATGCACATGACTTCAAATACCACTGGGAGAGTTTCAGAAGCATTTAGCCTGCCAGACTTTGTTTACTTGCTCAGATTTGGCCATTTTCCCCGTGAATGTTCTTCTAAACATGCTTCTACATGTGTAAATATGCTACGTAGTTACTTAGTTTCACTTCTGTCTGTTTTTACCACCGGCAGTTTGCACGGACTAAACTCTGATAATCTACCTCTGTGTGTGTGATCTCACTTTGTTTATTTCATGTAGCAGCTTCTAAATCTGAGAGAGAGAGAGAGAGAGAGAGAGAGAGAGAGAGCTTTGGTAGAGAGACATAGAGTAACAACACAGAGAGTGAGCGCCGGCCTCGATAAAGCTGTTATTAATCAGAGAAATAAAAAGTTATTTCCTGATTGTTTCACAGTGGTTACATTCAGCAGGTATAGACAGACCCACAGCAACCTCAGCAACTCAGCTCCCCTCACCCCCACCACCACACTCTGAGCGTGGCCAGCGCGTAACTAGAAAATGTCTTTTCCCCGCTGCGCCACCAGACCCACGACCTGCTGCTGCTGCTGCTGCACCAAGCCACCGACACCAGTGCACCAAAGCAGCAGCAGCAGGTCATGGGTCCGGTGGCGCAGCGGGGAAAAGACATTTTCTAGTTATGAGTTATAATTGTGAAGCAAAGCAGCTGTGAAACTCAAAATTCGTCATCATAAAGTAAATAATTATTTGTACATTGAGACAAGCGTGCACACAGGTGTCCACTGCGTTTGCACGTGTCACGGCACGAATGACCCCTCACTATTTGATTTCCACAAACTCTACACAGTGTGTGCCTGCACTCTCATGTAGAATTGTACTTAACAGTCACGTGTGGTCTTCATGTCACGTATTTGAGCCGTAGTTCACCCGTCACGTAGGCGTATGCGCAACAACGCATGTGCAGCGTCTGCGTGACGCCTACATGACGCCCGCCTGTTCATTGAAAGAGAATGGAATTTACACACGTTAGACGCTTGATGTCATCGCATAGGCGCTGTACACACGTTCTTAGTATAATGTGCTGGCATAAAATGCCCCCCATAGTAGGTGTGTGTGTGTGTGTGTGTGTGTTTGTGTAGGTGTGTGCGTAGGTGTGTGTGTGGAAAGGTGGGGCTAAAAGGGGCGTGCGGGAAGGCAGATGAATAACCAAATGACTGTTGCCCCCTCTCACTGCCCAAAAACACTTATCACATTTAATCTTTTCTCAGTTCCAGTTCAGTGATGTGACAGGACACACAGAAGCAAACTGCTTCCCAACACTGCCACATTCCTCTGGATGCACCACATGTGCTGTGCGTAATAGAGCCCAGTTGCTAGGCAACAGTGGTTGCTAAGTGAAGAGCAGGATGCCTGTGACTTTTTCAACCTGCTTCCATTTACAGCAGCAATGGCTTATGCACTGATACATAACACACTGTGGCAGTGCTCACACTCCATCCCTTCAATCTTGGAAGCTTTTTTAAAAAAAATAAAGGCAAGGTGGCACACTTGTAATGAATGTTGTAATAAACACAGTGTCATCTGACCAGGTGTGCAGGCATTACTTCTGTCATTGAACATGACAGTGCAACACCATGAATGTCTGAGTGCCTTGAAATAGTTTTTCAAGTAGTGTTTTTCAAGGCACTCTAAATCCCAAAATGCATATGTGCTAAAACACTATGCCTTCAGTTTTACAGGACGATGATATGTAATAAAAGTAAGTCACTCAGTCCCGCTGATGGCCTCTACTATTCATGCCAAATATCAAGAATAGCAAGAATAACATGAGAGGCAATGCTTCTGAAGTCATGACATCTAGCCTCTATGTTCATTTCATTTTTAGGCCTGTTGTAACTGTCACATCATCTTCAGTACTCCTATTTTACCTGAATTATCCTTGTTCCTGTGCTAGTATGTTTACCAGCTGAAGTACCTTGGAGGTGGCTGTCTTTTTCCGTTTGGATCCAGTCTTGTCTCCCTTCAGCTTTTCCTTGTCATCTTCCTCCTCAACGGAGTCACCCTCCTCGCCCCCGCTGCTGCCATCAGCAGTGTTTCCCCCCTCTTCTGTTTCTGATGAACTCTGTTGGTGGATGGCCTGTGTACGAAAGATGTCCTTCATTATTTTTGCAAAACTTTAAGCAGTCGATGTAGCAGTAGTTGCAAAGCAAATGTCTGGCTTCACCTCAAATTAACAAATGTTGAATTGGCAATTTAAGACAAATGAATCAATCTTTCTTACACAAATGCCCTCTGATTTCAACAGCCCTTTCATTTGTGTCTTACACTTTTGGCAAGGCATCAATGTGGCTTTGTTGAGCATCAGGACTGTCTGGCATCTCTGCCCCCACCTCCCTTCATGTTTTCTCCCTCTGTCTTCTCTCTGAACCTCAGACATAATAGACTGCTGACTGACCTGATAGCCTGTGAACTTGACTCCAGGGTTGTTCTCGATCTCCCACAGGCCCTCGTTGAAACCTTTCCTCTTGTTAGACTTGCCAAATTTGTCTTTATACTCCTTGTAGGGCAGGAGATCCTTTGGGCCCAAGAATGCGCTAAAGAAGGAGGAAGAGGCATTTACTGCTACTGCAACTAAAACTACAACAGTCTCGGAAAAGCACATGCTGTTTCATGAGTTCAATTCAGCAGTAAGCACAAAATATTTGTAAGTTTACACATAACAGTTTTCAATTTTATACTTTGATTTTTTATGCTGATCTCTCAAGTGTACATAGGCCTGGATGTCACACCTAAAGACTTGTAAAGACATGTGTGGGCTGACAGAAGTACTGTACAGTACTGTATAGTACTACAAGTAGTAAAATTCATATACTGGTTCACTTAGTATTTGTTCATATATTTGCTGATCTAAATGAGGAAACTTTTAACTTCAGAGTGTTTCTTATTCAAGCTATGTTTTTTATTAAACATGGATGTATTTTTTTAAAATATTTTGTTTTGTTGTTAAATGGTATTTCATTCACATGATAACAGGCTGTGGTATATGGCACAGTCACGCGATTGCGATGAAGACTGTAAGATGCTAGTGAACCATGAGATGATTTTGTCCAACTATTTTTTCCAAGGGCTAGAATGAACTCTCATGCTCAAGTTTAAAACATGATAATATTTCATAACCTAAGGTACTTGAGATAGTACTGTAAGGTATACATTTCACACTACCAAGAACATGTGGCACTCCCGTCACAGTGCAACTGTATCACAACTCCTTTGGATTCATATTAATATCTGCATGGCAGCTGCTTTCCTCTGAAACAACAGAAGTGGACCATCAAAAGGTGCTTACGTCTCATGAGTCCCAAAGAAGAAGATGGGGTACTTGTTGGCAGGCGGTTTGACAGCTCCTTCTGGAAGTTCATCAATCTGGAGGACAGGAAGAGAGAAACTCTTACTGAATATTTATTCTACTCCCCCTAATGCTGAACCTTAAAATACACCTGTTAATGTCTACTATCTGCTATCTACTATCTTCTACTATCTACGGTCTTCTATGATATTGTCTGTGGGGAAACTGAATCAGTGTGAACCTTTATTTGTATCATGGTAGAGATGCTCCTAAACTGTAAGGTTACAAATGGAGCCTGACAGCATTGTGCATTTTGGAAACTTGTCCACAGTAACTGATGACATGATAACCCATGTCCAGCACTCAATTTGAGGCCATACACTCTGTCTGCTATAGTATATAATACTTAAATATATAAAATAAAAACAATTTATTGCAAATATGATGGGCGCACTACAGGTTACCTGAGGTCAGCTACTGGCACATTTTTTTCCATGGGTGACAGCTAAATGCTTTGTATTAATGGTAAAACACGTGTTGAACTAATTAATAGAAATTATTAACATGAAAAATGTTTTAGAAGACATGAATGGAGCAGGGAGCGTGAGAAGAAAATGGGTCTCAATAAATGATACGTTTTTTCCTCATTTTAAAATGTCAACATTTACCCTCAACGTGGCGGAAAACAAAGACTTTTAACAGACGTTTCGGTCGTCACTAACATATATACGCACACCTAACGTGGCTGCGGACTCCAACCGAGCTCAGGGCACCAGCATCCCTCCGGTTCCCCCAGCGAAGCAGCGGCTGTATTGTGTAAATCAACCCCGCCTCCCTGTGCTCCCAGCCCGGCCGCAACCCAGACTCACCCTCGCCGGCCAGTGCGGGTATCCCTTCATCTTAGCGAAAACCAAATCTCCTGCCGTGTATTCCCGCGGCCGTGGTCGAGCCATGTTGCTGGATAAAAACTGAGGTTTGAATTGACTTTAGAATCCTTTACGGTTCTCCCCGGGGCCCTCAACGCAGGGCTAAATTATCGACCATCAATGTTTTTATATCAAGACTGCAGTTTACACGGAAATAAATAATTAAAAAACGCAGAAAAACGGGGCCTGGAAGAGGGCTATCCTCTTACGCACAAATTCGGGTGTAAACGCAGTGGAGAATGGCCTAAGTTGGAGTAGTATGTCTGTAAGAAACGCAAACTCTGGCAGAATAAACCGAACTTCCGGTCTTCGAAATAAAAGCAGGGCAGACTTTCAAGCGTCAAATGATTATTTTACGCTTATTGCCTTAATGTGTGATTTCATCTAAGAACACATAAAACAACAACAACAATAACACTAATAGAGCTTAACAGAGCAGTAGGCCCAAGGCAACACTGTGTCAAAACATTTGACACTGCATGTTGACAGAATCAAAGATAATATAAAATAAAAGATAAAAAGACAATTAATAAACATAGAAAATTAATAGATGAAAAGATAAAAAATAAAATGAAGAAATAATAATAATAAAATAATAGATAAAAAATAAAAAATAGATCAAATAAAATATAACATTATGTTAACAGGGGTGGGACTAGAAAAATATTCACAGGGTGACAAGAGGGTAACAGGAGATCTTTAGGGGGGTGACCGAAGAAATATCTATGCAGTAATGTAAGTCTTAGATGGCATATGGAAGACATAATTAAATCAATTCTAACTGAATAATAAGTCAATTATCCTGCCAGCATAAATTTTTTACACCATTTGACCAGCAGTGGTACCAAATCTGTACAAAGACTGCTGCAATAAGTATTATAGTAATTTAGATGAAGGTTCATTGGTATGTCTCAGTTAAATCAGAAAAGTGCAATAATCAGTTTATTCACAGATGACAAACTTAAAAGTAAACTAATGCAACCAATGTACCAGTGCAGTCCCGGCCCTAACAAATTTAATCTTTTCCCTAGGCAAGATTTAAGGTGGTACCCCACCTTAAATTCTGCCTAGGGTACCCTTGCATCGCAGCACTGCCAAGAAGAAAGTGAACAAGAAGATAATAAATTACAAATACAAATAAATAAAATCAAAAATAGATAATGTACAGAAATACAAACATTTAAATATATATATATAAATAGCCTACACAGAGAACACTTCATGACTTGATGTTACTGAAGTGGAGATAACTGGTGATGGCCCAAGAGTGGCATGGATGAGATTCAGCAGGGCATCTGAAGAGAGAAGAGAAGTATGTGACATGGTGTGTTACAGTCCAATAATAAAAAAGGTGATACCAAGAATAAAATGAAATGAAATAATAGAAATTAAAAACCCAAGAGAGGCATGATTTCTCCTATTCTGTACATATCATATACAACGCAAGAGTTTCTTTAAAATTCTTAGTTGATAGTGACAGGAATGTGGGGAGAGATTATTCCTGATAGGCAAATTAGAATGAATTCCATTCAATCTTATCATTTCAGTCAACTGCTGATTAGCAGAATGCAAATAAGCAGTAAATTGCAGTATAATATAACATTTGGGAATTCTAAGTTATGAAGTATTAACATTAATGATGCACTTTTGATGTAAAGTTTAACACTATAAACACACTTTAGACAATATGAACTATAACACAACAAACAACCAGCTTTACAACTCTAATATATGAAGGTATGGAAAAGGATAGGAAAGGCTCAAAGTCTGTGACAGACAAATCATGTCATCAAATCTTTACTGTACCTCTGTCTCTTGTCTTTGCATTTTACCTCCTCTTCTTCTCTCTTCTTCCTTCCCCGGGCACCGGAGAGTTTTGGTGTTTCCATATTATTATTGCCAATAATGACGTCACGTCAGAAAACTGACCACTCCCCCAAAGAGCAGGTACGGTCTAATCAGTCGCAGGATAATAATAGGCTTTGCTATTCTGTAAAATTAACGTGGGCTTATTTTTTCATCAAGAAATAATAGCACCAACTAGTTTTAGTATAAGAAAAAGTGAAAGTTCCTCTTTTTTCTTCCCCCATTTGTGGCGCCCCCTGGATAGGCCCTTAACATTTGCGTATACTGCCTATGCCACGGGCCAGCTCTGTACCAGTGCTTGAAAAAACAATGTTTTTGCATGCCATTTCCATACCTGTCAATTGAAGTTAACTCAGTGTCACAATATATGTCACTAAGGTACTTGAGACTTTACTTGGATGTTTTTTTTTTGGACAACAAAATTGTATTTAACCAAGAAACTTTATCTGGACAATTTAAGTCTTCAAGACGGCCCAAATTCACAAAACACATTTTGCCTCAGAGGGCTTTACAATCTGTACAGGGAGTGACACCCTCTGTCCTTAGACCCTCGGTTCAAGTGAGGAAAAACTTGCCCACAAAAAATCCTTTAACAGGGAAAAAGATGGAAGAAACCTCAGGAAGAGCCACAGAGGAGGGATCCCTCTCCCAGGATGGACAGATGACACCTTTGCCTGATGAGGCACAACCCTGAGAGAGAGACAGAGGGAGAGAGAGAGAGGGAGGGAGTCCCCCGGCAGTCTAGTCCTATGGCAGCATAACTAAGGGATGACCTGAGCCAGCCTAACTATAAGCTCTATCAAAAAGGAAAGTCTTAAGTCTGCTCTTGAAGGTGTTGACTGTGTCTGCCTCCCGAACCCAGAATGGTAGTTTGTTCCACAGAAGAGGAGCTTGATAGCTGAAAGCTCTGGCTCCCAAACTACTTATGGAAACTATAGTAACCACAAGAAACCCAGCATTCTGAGAGCGCAGTGTTCTAGAGGGGTAGTAAGGTACTATGAGCTCTTTTAGATATGATAGTGTCTGACCATGAAGAGCTTTGTATGTAAGGAGAAGAATTTTAAATTCTATTCTAGATTTAACAGGTAGCCAATGCAAAGAAGACAAAATGGGAGAGATGTGATCTCTGATCTTGGTTCCTGTCAGAACACATGCAGCATTCTGAATTAGCTGCAAAGTCCTAAGAGACTTACTTAAGTGCAAAATCAATATCAGTACACCTGCTTCTCTTACCAACGAGCATGAACTGGTTATTGACACAGGATGTGCAGTGTGTACTTTGCCACACTACATCTATGTTTAGTACTTCAATGACACACCACTGCTTCCACCTGTTAGTCAGCTGGTGACATACACAAGGAAGAAAATTCCTGTGCTTGGCTGCCCACAACTCAAAGTGAGTAGAGGAGTTCTCACTGCTCCAGTCACATTCTACATGGTGAACAAAGGGGCCTCCATCTTAGGAAGAGATCTTATGAAAGCCTAACCCTAACCCTGGGAATACCAGGTGGTGTAAGCTTTTTTCACATCTTGGAAGGTAACAAATGCGTTCTTTGTAAATAACCATTCTGGTGATGTCTGACATGCATATATACAGTCTTTCTCAAACTCCTGCAGGCTCACAGCCATACCACCCTCAATATGCCTTATCTCGTCTGATCACGGAAGCTAAGCAGGGTCAGGCCTGGTTTGTGCTTGGATGGGTGACTGCCTGGAAGTACCAGGTGGTGTAAGCTTTTTTCACATCTTGGAAGGTAACAAATGCGTTCTTCACAAATAACCATTCTGGTGATGTCTGACATGCATATATAGAGTCTTTCTCAAAACCCGAGAGACTTACGGCCATACCACCCTGAATACTCCCGATCTCGTCTGATCTCAGAAGCTAAGCAGGGTCAGGCCTGGTTAGTACTTGGATGGATGACCGCCTGGGAATACCAGTTGTTGTAACCTTTTTTCACATCTTTGAAGGTAAGAAATGCGTTTTTCAGAAAAAAACATTGTGGTGATGTCTGACATGCATATATACAGTCTTTCTCAAAACCCTAGAGACTTGCGGCCATGCTACCCTGAATACGTCTAATCTCGGAAGCTAAGCAGGGTCAGGCCTGGTTAGTTCTTGGATGGGTGACCGCCTGGGAATACCAGGTGCTCTAAGCTTTTTTCACATCTTAGAAGGTAACAAATGCGTTTTTCACAAATAACCATTCTGGTGATGTCTGATATGCATATATACAGTCTTTCTCAAAACCCTAGAGGCTTACGGCCATACCACCCTGAATATGCCCGATCTCGTCCGAGCTCGGAAGCTAAGCAGCGTCAGGCCTGGTTAGTACTTGGATGGGTGACCACCTCGGAATACCAGGTTTTTTCTTTTTTCACATCTTGGAAATACGTTCTTCATAAAAAAACATTCTGGTGATGTCTGACATGCATATATACTGTAAAGATCTGAGCTCACAGGACAGCTAGGTTTCAAAGGACCATTACAATACAAAATGGACATTGTCACCTGCCAAAAGTGGGCATTTTGACTTGCCAAAAATTGATTGAAGGCCAAATGCAGTTAATGAAAGGTGATTTCTGCCTAAATATGACTTGATCTCATTCTGGAGCTTCATAATATAAAGATCTGAGCTC